>OZ025280.1:4884542-5504542 GCA_964019165.1 Mastigias papua | reverse complement strand
TTTGCGTGTAGGAGCAGGCGGCTTTTCACCTTTCGCCTGAGAAATTTCAACAGGTAAGTAAATTGGCTTCAATAAATCTGGAGCCCATGAAAATTGTGAGAACTCTGCCATACAAGTTCATTCCTCAAGTATTCTATCAATGAAACATAATATACGATCTTTACTACTAAAAGGCTGTCTTCAGGAACTACCAGAAGTGCCTACTTCTCAATCCATTTATCTAAACCTAAAGTTTGGTCACTCCTAGCCCTACGCTGGGACTATTTCAAGCTCTTAATATAATCGAAACTAGTGCTCTCTGACTATGACGCTTATCAAACCGCAAAATCACTCTAAGGCCTATTCAAAACATAACACCTCTTCCATACCTTTTCAAATTCTGCATCAATTTGTTGTAGCAATGCGGGTTTCTCGTCTTCAAAAAGAGTTCGTAAACTCGCGCCAATATATAGATACATTGTGCCGATAAACTGGACAGCAGCACCACGGACGGCCTAAAGAGCAACGGAATACTGGGTTACTGCTGTCAAATAACCAAGCATTCTGTTCAAAAATACAGGAATATGACAAACTCTGATACAGTCAGAATTGGGTCAGCAATTTATCTGATTCACAAAACGATATCAGCCAATGCATTGACAACAACAACTGCAACCAAATGGGAACGATATCAGCCAATGCATTGACAACAACAACTGCAACCAAATGGGGGTAAATCTCCTTTAGCTGGTAGAGATCTAGTGGCCATAAGCTTCAGGTAATTTGCCTGTCGTTCTTGCTGATAGAGTCAATTTCAAATATACTCAACACTGACAAACTTTAACAGCTGCTCCGCTCGATGATATCAAATGTCTTTCGTTTTTGTTAGTTTTTATCGTCAGTGACATGCATAGCAATCCAGCTATGATCACTGGGGAGGAGGGGGGCAGGAAAAGGACTGACCCTCTTACCAAGAAGTCTAGGATTGAATGTTCGTAGATAAAGTACAGTTGCACATATTTAACATATTTATTTATTTACAAGTTTTTAATGTTGGCAAACAAACACAAATATAACTAACAAGCTAATTAATGCCAACAAAGTATTAAAAAAGTTATCATACAGTTTTCTTTAAGAGAAAGAAATAAAAAAAATAGTAGTACTGCGCAACAATACTAATTTTTCAATTGCACTTGAAGTGTAAAGGAAACTATATCTGTAAGCAAATCTCTAGAAAAGCTTAGGAAAATGGGCAAATTAACAAGAATACGCAGCATCAGTGTCTCCAATCCTTATTACATATTACATCAAAATAAATGCATTCGGAATCCATTTGTTCATATATGTTTGCTGCATAATAAAATAATAGAAATTAATTTGGTAAAAGAAAGGTCACTAGAGAAAATATATTACCGGGTTTATGTTTTGCAATGATGTCTTGATGAAAGCAATATGTGGTTTGGTATCAATCCTGCAATAGAAAAAACGCTAGATTCTGATCTGAAATTCAAAAACAACCTTTTATAGAATTTGCATATAAAATTTGAACTTGGAAACATTTTATATTACACACTCATAGATCTTTCTTTTCATTTTTTATATCTTATTTTCTTGACTCATTTTCCTATAGATATATAGATTAATCGAGCACTCAACTGCCACAAAGGTCAACAATTAACTGCATAAATAACAACCACAAAACTGGTCATCTTCAACTCCAAATCCTCGTTTTTTCCTTGTGCTAAACGAGGCTCATTTCCCAAACAAAAGACAATTAACATAACCTCCGTCGAAATCATTTGTGCACATTCGGATAGTGCCCATTTTGCGTGTACTTGAGAAACCATTCCATAAATAACTGGAACAGTTGTCCCACAAAGTAGGAAAGTAATATTGCTCTTTCTTCGCAACCATTGAAAACAGATGGAATTAGTCCCTTACACTGAAGATGGACCTTGGAATAGGTCAGAAACGTTTTTAAAAGTCTAACTTAAAGTATGTAAAACATATTATCTTCAAATGATATGTCTCAATGGCCTTGTCGAATTGGTAACATGAAATAAATGAAGTCAACAATGATTTTCTTCATCGTCGTCCTTGCCCTGCGATAGACTGAATAGTCCAGCAAAGAATAGATACCTTTCCACTTACATGAACCAGCATTTCCCAGGACAATCAAACAAACTGTGCCATGAAGGAGCAAACATCAACAAAGCTCTCAAACAAAACATTGAAACAAAGCACTCAAACTATATACTCAAACACAACACTCAACATTCTGTCCCCTTTGAGCTCATCACTATCGCTTCAACATTTTCTTAACTTTTAATGGTGATTCAAAAATACATGTTTTCAGGACTTGAGACTTGTTTGTTTGCTAAGAACTCACTTAAATCCAAATTCTTTCAATGCCTCAGACATCCATACTAATGCTTCCGCTTGCGTCTTTGGATTCTTTACCTCATTTGAAACTTTTGCCACCTAAGAGACGAACAGGAATGATGAAAAAAACACATCAAATGCTTCTGAGCATTCGGAAAAATGACAGAGCAGCAGGAACCCTAACAAAGCATATTCCGCACATTAAAACTACGCAAAGAGAATTAAGCAGTGGTTTTCTTCGAGGAAGAGGCAAAATTCTTTACCTAACAGATGGGCATTATAAGAGTAGGTATACAATGGCCTACACTTAACAACCAGGTTATGAGAGAGAGCAAAAAACATTACAAAGGACACAAATTAATACGAAAATATGTTAAAAATTGACAAAGAAAAAGTAGTACCTTTAAGCTGACGTAATTCAACGAGATATTTTCTGCGAATATTTTGAGAGTTTCCTTTACAGCATCTTTTAGCTGTAGGTGAATACCAATATTAGCACAGTAAACACAAAAGAAAGAAATTAACTGACTCATGAAAAACTCATAAAAGGTAAAGCCCACTAAATTTGATACTTATTACTTTTCTATATGTATATATGCCTGATCTTTGGTCTTTGCATTGTAAATGCTACAAAACATTATACATACTTCACTAAAGCTGGAGCAATTGTGACACAGTATTTTTTCAACTGAATTGTATCCTTGGATAAAGAATTTCAAAATGAAATGAAATAAAAAATTTATTTCGAATCATTTATCTTCAAAAACACCAGGACAAAAGTTCTATCTAAATACACAACTGGTTTATAAACCGTCCTGTAAAGATACTAGCGAAAAAGATACATTTAACGATACATAACACTTTAAAAATCTTATGTGCAATCTTATAAGAGCGAAAGAAAGCATTTAATACAGCTAACAATCATCAACTGTAAGTTAAGCAAATTTCTGACGCACTATAAACTATCAATAAGAAGAGAAGGCACCTACTTTTAGATCTCCTATCTTTTCGATTAGCCCCGTTATTGCATATATGGCCGTTCGACGTGAAAATGGCCTGGACTGTTTTGCGACTATTCCAAGAAGAGCGAATTTTCCTTTGAGAGTCTGAAAAAGTAGTAAATAGATTGTGTGTCAAAACTACAACAGTGCCCCAACAGAAAACTGAATAGCTGCAGAGACATTCTGCAACGTAGTACAAAAGTAATCACTTCAAATAATGCAAGAAGGTTGATTCTCTTTTAAAGCATTTTGTAACGATTCCCACTATTTGAAATCATATCTGTGGATCTGGACACGTGCATCTCAATAAACGTACTTTCTTATTTGAGATGAGAAAGCCCAAATGTGAAGCATGATTTCTTATTTGAGATGAGCAAGCCAAATGTGAAGTACGATTGGAAGATTCACATGAGCGAAAATTACACTGAATGAAAATCCGCCCCAGTTCAATACAATGTTGTCGATGCCAAACCAATGGCGGATACTGTGGGGCCAAGAGGTCAGTTGCCTCTGATACTTTTGAAGAGCAAAGATACATATAGTGCGCAGCTACTAAGAATCCCTTACATACCTCAACCCCCATGCTCTGCTGGTCAGGTTGTTCTGCCCACCACCCCCCCCCCAATAAATACAAAATGTCTGTCCTTGTGACTTATACATTGAAAAATGTTTATTCATTAATTTTATTATATATAAATCTACATACAATAGGCAGAGAAAGACATACGTATAATCAAAAAAAGGCAAAAGCAAATTTAAGCCTGAATTGAATACAAACTATCAGCCAACAATATATAAATATATATATATATATATATATATATATATATATATATATATATATATATATATATATATATATATATATATATATATATATATATATATATATATATATATATATATATATATATATATTCATTTAGATACCATTTTTGCATATCAGATAAAACAAACTTATATTGTTGATAATGAATTCTTTGCAGTTTGAAAGAAAAACTACTTTCGCAGTAGTGCAAAGTAACAATTAGGTCTCCCTTACCATCATGTTATTGTCCTTGAAACCAGGCTTCTTACCAAAGTTCTCACAATCGCCTGAGCGGTTTTTGAATCCGGGTTCATACTGCTCACTTTCTATTAGTTTGGAAAAATTTAAACATATAAATCAGGCACCCAAAATATGAGCAATAGTAGATATCATGAGTTAAGCACTAATCTGGTGCATAGAAGTTCTTTGCATAAGAGACATTCAAGCACCCAGCTGCCAAAAAAGGGGAAAAAGGCATTCAGCTACGCAAGGGTGTTGATAGGTCACATGATACAGAAAATAGGCAGTATGTTATATATAGCAAATCCCCGCATATACGAATTTACAAAGATAAGAACGTTCAGGCCTTTCTTCTTTTCTCAGATTTGACCACACCGTATTCCCAATTTTTCTTTCCCACTTATTAGCTGAGGATGGGACAAGCTGGTTCCGAAACGTTCTTCGTTATATCGCAACGGATTTGTCTTAAAACCTGATTATGTCTTAACGTCTTAAATAACTGGTCTGTCATGGATGTGTCGATGAAATGAAATAAAATATCTACAAATGACTATTATGTTCTGATTTATCTGTCATGTGGCTCATCGTGGCTATTATCCTGAAATTCACACCGAAGCTGCGTTTTCCATCTGATGTCTTACTTATGAACCTTGTAAATTAGAGTCTGTTTCAGCCTGGTGAAAAAAGGGTCCTACTGCAAAGTAAGAAAGTCTACTTCTGATGCTTAAGACTTCCAGCTTCTCAAAGGCAAGGTAAAATCAATATGGAAAAACCTCAGAAGTTCAGCACTTTATGCATTTCCGCAATAGATAGTATTGAGATCAATTTACCAGTGAAAATTTCAAGTCTTTAAAGCGAGACTGGGAAATAGATACTGCCGCTGAAAAAGGGCCCTCTAATAGAATTAGTCCTTCATAAAAACGTAAACACATCTCCAAAAATCAGCAGTAAAGGTTACAATACCTTTGTTATTTCTTCTACTGCTTCTAGCCTCTCTTTCCAGTTCGTACTGGTTAGCTGCTTACACATAGTCTCACCGAAGAGCTCAATGGCAATATCATCGACTGCGCCATCCTACAGACAGACAAAATCATTGCTTTAAAAACTGACTTGAAGAGTTGAATCAAACTTGAAACCGACTCCCTGGAGGAGCATCACATAGGCTCTAACAGTGACCTATTTTCCTTGAGTATAGTATCTTACTTCAGTCTGCATTACTTTTAAAAGCTGAAGAGAGTTTCATCAACAAATAATATTTAATGAATGTATATGAAATATGAATATTGTTCTTTATAGTGACTAAAGATCTAAATGCTCTCGACTACCTGCAAGCTCTAATTCCTAAACGCTTCAAAGAAGCTAAGAAATGCCACTGTGGAGGGGCAAATGATAGCGAAGTATGTTATTAGTACATAGAAGATAAAGGTGTATCTCAGATTTGACCACATCTATACTACTTTATCTCCTAGGTAGAAGGTGTATAAGTTACTAAAACTAATAGCCGAAACAAAACAAGAGTAGTATGGCAATGTTGTTATCCACTTTGATTTAATGTTCATTTCATTTCAATTTCAAATAATTTCAGGAGGGTAGCCCTTCAATAATTGCTGGTTTACAAGCAGACCTCTATTTAATTTTCAAGAAAAAATTACAAAAAACCAACTATATATATATATATATATATATATATATATATATATATATTGGAATTTTTTCTTGGGGGTCTATTTATGTCTTTAAAAATTTTCTTTATGATTGGAGCAATTTGAGTGTATATATATATATATATATATATATATATATATATATATATATATATATATATATATATATATATATATATATATATATATATATATATATATATATATATATATATATATATATATATATATAGACCCTCAGGAAAAATTCGGACTTTTAGCACGTTTCGGCGCGGGCCTTCGTCGGTTACGGCATTCCCGGTGCATACAGCACATATATAACGATGGGAACAAGGGAAAGATATCTAATTGACTTGCGGCGGTGGAGCACTTTGCGCGGTGGAACTGGGCTTGCAGTGGATGGCGCTTGAAGTTGAATGTAAGGGGAATTATATAATGGGAGGGGGGGATAGGATTCCATTAGTCATTACATACCATCCAGCATTCAACAGTGTGGGGAAAACAATAAGGAGTCTCCACTCTATGCTTTCAAACTCAGAGGAGCATAGGGAGGTTTTTCCTGAACCTCCGGTCACTGCTTTTAGGAGATGTAAGAACCTTAAGGACCTGTTAGTTAGGGCTAGGCTGGCTACTAACAATAACTGTGATGAAAGGGGTTGTACTCGTTGTGAAAAGTCCAGATGTCAAGTGTGTAAATCTATGTCTGAAAGTGATAGTTTCTATTCCCACCCTACTAGTAAGGAGTATAAGATTAACTTTTCGTTTGACTGTGATTCGTCGGGTGTTGTGTATTTGTTTGACCGTGTTGTGTGTGGTGTTCAGTATGTGGGTAGTACTAACACGCCTTTTAGGCTTAGGTTTAATAATTATAAGGCGTGTTATCGTAGGTTTAGGTCTGGGTCTTCAGTTCCCCAGATGGACTTTTTCAGACATTTTTCTGAGGAAGGACATCATGGGTTCGTGGAAGACATTCGTGTCACTATAATTGATAGACTTATTGGGAGGGATAGGACACGTGAAAGTTTCTGGCGACATAAGCTGGACACTTTCACACCCCGGGGTCTTAATGTTAAGGAAGTAGACGCATAGGATTATTATTTATTTGAGTTGGCTGGTTTACTCTATATGTCTTCACTATTTTTTCTCCTCTTTTTATTTTATGTCATGGTTTCTACTTTCATTTAGTTATGTTTGTCTATAATATTATTTATGTCGCACCTTTCCTTACTATATCTCCCTCCTCTCAATATCGTCCTTTCTAGGTCATATAGGGTTTCCTTTTCATTTTATGTTACTTCACACCCACTTTGTTCTCGCATGGCTTTCTTTCTACCCCGCTGGGACGGTAGGTATCAGCTTCTCCAACACCCTTTTCTCTTATGCTTAATATAATTCCCCTTACATTCAATTTCAAGTGCTATCCATTGTAAGTCCAGTTTCATTGTGTAAAGTGCTCTATTGTCGTAAGTTAATTAGATATTGTTCCTTTTTTTCTATCGTTATATATGCGCTGTATGTACCTGGAATGTTATAACTGATGAAGGCTGGTGCCGAAACGTATTAAGAGTTGGAATTTTTTCTTGAGGGTCTATTTATGTCTTTAAAAATTTCTTTATGATTGGAGCAATTTGAGTGTGTATATATATATATATATATATATATATATATATATATATATATATATATATATATATATATATATATATATATATATATATATATATATATATATATTAATTCGGCTAAGCCTTAGCCGAATTAATATTATAAAGTACGCTTGGCTCTGAAGAAGGCATTATAGCCGAAACATAGAGAAGGCCTTAGATGCGTTGAGGGACTCACGGTAGAATGACCTTAAGATTCCACCGCTATTCTTTTGTGCCTGGATGGCGCAATTGATTAGCACAGGAGTCTTCTGATCTAAACATCGTGAGTTCGAATCCGCACTGGGGCCAAAATAAATTTTCCAATTGTGGTAGCCCACTCATGACTTAGTATATATATATATATATATATATATATATATATATATATATATATATATATATATATATATATATATATATATATATATATATATATATATATATATATATATATATATATATATATATATATATATATATACATCTATTGTGTGCGTTGCACTTGCTCTCTATCCTCAGGGGTAGAGCTCCTATTATTCTTTCTACTTCTATTCTTCTATTGTTCTCTTCTTCTTAGTGCCATTTTTACGCCTCCAGTTAGATGGTGTGAAGTTCGCTAATTATTTTTCTAAGGTATTGTTTCTATTTATGTGTTTCCATTGTACTTATTCAATTTTGGTTATGTATATATGTGCGCTCTGTAGAGTAAAGGTAAAGATTTTTCTGATGAAGCTATACGCGAAACGTTAAACAGTTGTTTTTATTATGAGAAGCTATACAAATTTTTAAAAACTTTTAGTGGAAAGGCTATTGAATTATATATATATATATATATATATATATATATATATATATATATATATATATATATATATATATATATATATATATATATATATATATATATATATATATATATATATATATATATATATATATATATATATATATATATATATATATATATATATATATATATATGTAATCAGTAGCTAGCGAGTAACCAGGATTTCTCCTTTTTTGATGCAAACGGAAAGGTTGATATAATGCTCAGAAAAACCAGGAGAAAATTAAAATTTGCCACCACCTGGGATCGAACCAGGGTCTCTCGCATTCCGGGCAAGCGTCTTAACCACTAGACCACAGTGGCTTGTTTTAACTCCCCTGGTTTTTAGCACCTTATGGTCACTTTCGGCTTTCGGTTTTCTCCTGGTTTTCTGAGCATTATATATATATATATATATATATATATATATATATATATATATATATATATATATATATATATATATATATATATATATATATATATATATATATATATATATATATATATATATATATATATATATATATATATATATATATATACTATTATATGAGCATATAGCAACTAATTTACAGTATGATATAAGCAATATATAAAAAGCTGCGGGTAAATCTTAACTAAATTAGTAACTAGTAGCATATTAATATTATTTCTGCACGCTCATATAACATTTCAAAGTAAATCGTCTAGAATTGACAGCAAAACTATTTTTCAGTACAACCGAACTGAAGAATGATATTACCTATCATAGCATAAATCGTGTGTAGAATAAAAACTCCCAGTCTCATGGGTTCATTTCATGTTACTCATGATTAGCTCTGTTATCCAATGACGCCACAAAATTAAGTTGGAGCCTAAAAAGGAGCCAACCATCCAAAATAATCCATATGAGAACATCAGAATTAGATCAGATTGAATAGCCGCATAAGACATAGGAATTTAACGACATACTGTCAGTTCTGGTTCTGTTGGTTCTGCCTCGTCTTCAGCAAAAGATGCTGCACCTTTCTTTGCTTTTTTAGTTCCAGTGGAGGTTTTTGAAGACTTTTTTCCAACTCCCTACAATAACAACAGACAACTACACATCAACAGACGGCATTCCTGTCCCAAAATAAATCAAATTTTCATTTTAAGTTGGATATGAAAACGTTTCCTTCAAAGTAACATTCTGTCGACCCAAAGAGGTTTCTAATCTCACCATCACTTCGATAACATGAGTTACACAATAATATTGTTGGTATATCATTATAAAGAATAGAATCCTAGTTATATCTACAAAGGAAGAAAATAAAGACATATTGCAAAAGCTCTAATGAGCTTTCTAGATTTTTAATCATCTAGAGGGGGTGGGCTCAACAAAGAGGGAAGAGCGAATTCAGAAGAGGTAAGATGAATGGGCTATTTTCCTTATGAATGATGCTCTACTGGAGCCTTTCAATGTCATCACCAAAACTGAGTAGATCTAAATCAGAGCTAGACAAAAAATATGAACTCTAAAGAACATGAAACTAGAAATAGAAAACATAAAATAATGAGACTATATAGGAGGAAACTTAAAACTTACCGGTTTTCCTGATTGAGGTCTTGCTTTCTTTTTCTGCAGTTTAAGGGAAAGGTAAGAACTAAGAAAACAAGTTCACGTGAATTGCAAACATGCCACTACGCCTATTGTTGATAAAAAAAATATTGTAGCAGGAATCATCAAATACTACATTCAGAGTCTAGCTATTTACTAGAACTTTGGAAACTTTACCTTCGATAATAAAACTGTCCTTTCAGAACCAAAACTCTCTTACTGCAAAGCCTCGAGTCACCCTGAGGGCTTATTTATTTTTGACACTTTTAGGTGGGGGCTTGCTCGAGGGGACAGCCTATCCGAGGGGGAGTTTATAAAAAGTCCTGACACGTGTTGCATACAAATCTCATTATCAAGACTCCTTTTCTCCATACTATTACAAGAACAGTCTAAATTGAAGTATTAGTCTCTTTCGGGGTCTTCATCATCATCACAAGGGGTGGGGGCTTATATGAGGGGGCCTATTAATAACTTGAAGTTCTAGTATGGGGTCTTAATCAAGAGGGCCAATTGGAGGATTTATGGTATACCAATTTTGCAACAGCAATCCTGGAAATATCGAAATAAAATTCAACTGCACACAAGTCAATCGAATAAGGTTAGAAATACTTACAGGATTCGCGGTTTCTGATCGCTTCGCTGAAGCCTCAGAAGCTACGGCAGAAGATTTCGAAGACACTGTAGATAGAGACTTAGAAGATAATGTCGTAGAGGATGGATTAGAAGATGATGTTGTAGAAGCAGTTGCTGGTTGAGAGGATTTCGAAGACTTCATAGTCGCTATTGACTTTCCCGATGATGAAGCAGCTGGCTCTGCCTTCTCGCAGCATTCCTTGACCTAAGTTGAATAATGAATATGAAGGTACATGACAAAAAATGATATGAGAAACGAAAAAAGGCCCGTTAAAAACACCAAGAAGAAATGTCAACCGTTCTAATATATTCCAGCAGAAATAGGACCGAAAATACATATTGTGAAGTAAAATTGATTACAGATTGAAGATATGTACTCTTGGGAGCCAAATAGACAAAGGTTGGAATAGTAGGGGGGCTGGAAAAATCCTCAAAGCCTAATTAGCAGGGGGGGTTGGATTAAATGGGGGGTTGGAAATGACCATAAATGTTGTAGAAAAGACTATGGTTTCTTATCACAAATGTGTATCAAAGTAATATTACCAAGCCCACAGAATGAAACAGGCCGAACCATACAACACATGCGATCAGCGTACATTCCTCACTATACATTTTACTTGCAGGCCAAAATATCTCCTCTAAAAATTGCCTTGGTTGAGATAATACTTCCAAAAATTAAGGGGCAGAGGGTTGGAATAAGCATGTCCTGGGTAGAAAATTTTTGATAAATTAATTAGCGGGGGAGGACTTCTATTAGGCACCCAAGAGTACGATGGGCTTTCAGCTTCTCCAAATCCAGCTAACTTACCAAGATGTATTTTTGTTCTTCCACGGCCGAAATTACAATTGTTTAAATCTACTATTTATCGCTTATGAATGCAGCACACATGACGAGTGGCCATTGCCTTATGAAATCATATAGAGAAGTGTATTTAATCACACCTTTAAGAGGCTCACGTAATGCAATGTTGTCTTTATTGGAAAGTATTGATATTTCTTATATGCTAGCGAGCTTCGTCATCCCCTGGTGCCATTTGGTCGCGTATTGAGTAACTTCAAAGTTAATTTAGCTGGTGTATTTCATAATACCATAGATCATTGAAAACGAAGATTCTCAAGTCACTTTGCGAGAATATCATGCACATGTACCAAGACCATAGGGACACGCACGATGCATTTTCACAATCTTCGATTAAAGCAGACACGCCAAAAAAGCCGTGAGGCATTACAAGATTCAACTGGTCAAAAAGTCATTTCAAACAAATCCAAGGGACATAGATACAACAAAAATGAGACATAGATATATATTGATTGATAGATCAATAGATACAACATAAATTGCAAAAATGAAACGGGTACACACCTTATCCGATTTGATCTTGTCCAGTTGATCAACATACGGTAGCATGGCCTTTTCACCAATGACTCTCATAGTCATCCCAAGAGTTTCTGCAGCACTGTCTCGTACAGCAGCTACAGTTCCATCCATTTGCTGCAATGTCGAACAACAATTGACAACTTCGCATTATCTTAGTATGAACTACCAACAGGAAAGTTCGAATGAGGTAGTGTAACAATAAACACAGTTTAAATATGCTGCATTAAAAAGTACAGTTAGACTAATGAAGAGTTCAATCTCACACTGCGCCCTATAGAAGATCTTAATTTATACCGTACTTTAATAACATCAAACTAAATCTTTCTTACACCTCTCATTGAACAAAAACAAACTTATTTCAATAATGCACCTCTCAAAAATTGGCAGTGAATAATTGACTTGCTTGTACAGAGATGTAACAAAACAACATAATAAAGAGCAGAGCCTAATCAAACTCAACAGATACAAAAAAACCAGAAATTTAGTTTGTGGATTAGTCCAAGGCTTAGTTCAACAGCAAAAGATGAAAGAATGTTTTCCAATTGAGAAATTAATAATTTTAATAATGACAGCTTATAGTTAATTCGAAGTCTTTATGAGAGTGAGCTAATAACAAGACCTAGATATATAATACACAAATACACAATAAACCATATATATATATATATATATATATATATATATATATATATATATATATATATATATATATATATATATATATATATATATATATATATATATATATATATATATATATATATATATATATATATATATATATATATATTAACGCCATTTCTACAATGACATCCTTCACCACTCCCATGCTATGAATGCTTTACAAAAGGATAGAATCGTTTCGCAGTTTTTTGTCATATCAGGTGCAGGTGTACTGTTCCAGAGTGTACTATCCCTTATACATATGGATTTAAGCTCATAGGGCCCTCAAGAATATAACCGTTGAAACATTCAACAATAAATATGTATCTCTAGCACATTTATCTGATCTTATCGTATATCAACAAGGCTTCTGCTGGCGAAACAAAGATTCTATTTACCTTGATTAGGGCAGGAGCCAATTGTTTTAAGAGTGGCTTTGGCAAGGTAGCCTGATTCAGCTTTGATATTGTTCGTGTTAAGAATTTGCACGTCTCCTCTTTAACATTTGGATTCTTGCTATCAAGAGCAGCAAGCACATCTTCCGCCATGTTGGAAAGAGTTGTCTGTGAAGGAAGAATCATATTGGTGTCATCATCATCATCATATCTACGTAAAAAATTTTATTCTATTTAGACCTTAGGTTTTTAGACAGGACAGTATGTAAATCAGCTTTATTTACTATATGCTATACTCTGTATAAAGAAATCAAAATGGAATGAAATAAATGTAAACGGTTTAGTTGTTTCCAGGCTCTAAAATTCTCTCTTCTGAATATCAATTATGGTGTACTCTAGGCCATATGAGAAATGAGTTTGCTTTTCTAAGAAGGGAAAATTGCATACGTAAAGGAATCTGAATCTAAAATAGTTAGCCATAGCAAACAAAAGAAGATCCAACAATTCCAGAAAGAGTCATATACAGCAGCTCTAAATCAAATTTTCAATGTCTGTTTCATCAAAATTATATGCAAAACACTCTCACATGCTGTCACTCGATTTCGGATGAGAACCAACTGCTCCCAGTTCAAACCCAATAGATCACAAATTTTAGGACATTCGGATAATGCCAGAGGATTGTGAGCTCATATCGAAAGTCTGAATTAAGTGGAGATGGGCCAATAGCAAGGAATATACCACGTTGCATGGGAACTAAAACCTGGTTTCCATTTGATCGTCACAATCGTCACAGTCGCCAAGATCGTCGAAATTTGTGTTTTCACGATTGTGACAATCCTGACGACCCAAGATTTCCATAAAATCGTCGCAATCGTGTAACAGCTAAATTTAGCTCTGTTGCATTTGGTTTTGGCGCCAAGTCCCAATGAACAAAACCAAAAATGGCGGCTGAAGCTGATGATGATACTGAGGTGCTGTTGTTGCAAGGACATGCGTTTCTTCTTCTTGCTGCTTTAAGGCAAGGCATCCGAAGGAAGAAACGAAAAAACCCTCGTTTTTTGGCTCGAGCTATATTTAAAGAACGCAGACGATATGGAGCATACCATTTTGAATTCATAATTTAGGGCAAAGCAACAACAACACCGATCGTCTGAATCGTGGCCAACGCAGCGAAAGTGGTTTCCATTAAATTCTCGATCGTCACTGGATCGTCTCGATCGTCGAGATAGAACTAGTTTCTATCTCCACGACTGCGACGATCCTGATCGTCACGATCGTGACTGCAAGGAAAATTGATGTTTCCATATGATCGTCAGGATCGTCGCACACATTTTCTGCGACTGCGACGATCGCCACGATTATATGGAAACCAGGCTTAAGCTCCATTATCATGTGATAGCATTCAAATTTCATCATAATCATAATCACCCCAAGTACCATGTGACAGATACAACGAAAACTTCAAACTGCTACAATAAAAGCCATACATGTACTGAATTCAGTAATTCTTACCGTCGAGAACACAGCGTCGATTGCATCTCGTAAAGTAAGGACAACGTTCATTTTCTTTTCTTTAAATTTCTCCAAAATGGCAGATGTGATCATTGGTACGTATGGGCTAAACTTTGAGCGCAATCCGTTTGCCAAGCCTTGAACACATTTGCCAGCCAATGCAACGACCACAACATTGCTGTCCTTTGATATCACCTACAGGTAATGTGATGAAACTTAAAACATACCGACAACCAAAAGCTGGGAGAAACTGCAAATAGATATGCGAAGACCCAAATGCAGCCGGTAGGACACATTGGAGCAACAAAACCTGATAGAAGCATTTTCCTTAAACGAGACATACCTTTTTAAGACACCCCATCAGTTCACCGAAATGACCAGCTTCTATTTTTGGATTTGATGTCAGTTTATCCAAGTTTTCAAGAGCTTCCTTTCTCTCTGACCATTTAGTGTGCACCTGAAAAGCAAAGTGATTTTGTCGATCTATTAACGAAAAATGAAGTTAGAGACCTTATTAACCCTGTAAGTAAGTAGGAACAAAGTAATTAAATAAGTGACTGAGTGGGTAAGTAAATAATTTCGTAAATATGTAGTTAAGTATGTAACTTTAGAGACCCAAGCAACTACGCCATCCCTTCAGACAAGAATGGCCTATTGATAAAGAAGATGAATCCAACCTTTAGAGCAAGGTTGGCCACATGCGGCTCTTTGACACTTAATCTGGGGCCATAGGAATAAATTTATGCCAACTGATAGAGAGGTAATATTTGGCTGGGAGGAAATTACCATTTACTGACATAGTGTATATGAATATGAGTACAAAAATGTTTCATGGAAAGTCTCGTAGTTTATTATTACCAAGTTGAACGATGCAAGAAATATGTCTACATCAGTTTTACTTATTATCTTGCGGTCCTCAGTCATCTGAAATCCTAATGCATTAGCCTCTTATACAAGATGAGTTTGGCCACCATTGCTCTAGAGTCACAAAACTATTCCCAAGTTCAGCATATGGAAATATGTGACAGAAGCTTTGGTTGCAGATTACTGCTCTACTCTAACTGATACGAAATAATGATGAAACAGAGGCATAGGTATACATACTATCTGCTCATAGAAATTCTTTGGCATCAATGGTATTATATCAACAGGATCCATCATATCATATGGATCGATAACAACATCTTCAACCTCAACTGCCTCTTCTTCAACCTCTCCACCTGGTGAATGAATCAAGGCATTTTACTACTACAACTCCTTTTCATAACCCAATATCTAATTGTGCCAAACTCTGTATATATATTATATATCAAAGAAACTTCAAATAGTAAAGAAACCATGCAATATAGAATTCAACGGTAAATAAGATGTAAAACAATGGTCCTCAAACTTTTCAAATTATTTAACATGGCGGTCCACTACAGCATACTATTGGAATCATGGTCACATCGGGAGATAAATATATACTATGATAAATGTACTGTCACGGAAAGCAAATATGATCAGTGATACAGTATAATACAGAATCGAGTCAAACGAGCGACAGTGACCTCTTGCGGCCACCTGAAACCCGTCGCAGTCCTTCTGAAAGCTTTTGCGGCCCCCTAAGAGAGGACAGAAGGCCTCAGTATGGGAATCACAGATGTACAACATGAACAATGTAGGCAAGCTGGAACATAAGGAAACATTGGCATATGATAAAAAATCTACCCACGAGGCCTACCGAGAGCATTTGTTGAGCCAGGGGCAAATGAGACACCTCTATGATTCCTTTATAAAAATTAAAAATGACAACACAATCATCCCATAACTCTGTAGACCTCTCAGGCCTGGGGTAATCTTCTTCCTTGCTTCATCTAGGTGCCCTACTTCCAAGCAATGACAGTATAGAAGCGATGGACAATTATTTCTTCCATTGGACCAAAAGAGAAATAGAAAGACATTGTGGAGGACCAGACCAAAAGTCATCTAAGTAACTTGCACTTTTGTGCATATGAGTAAACAAGTGATTCAAAATAAAAGCAGCTTGAGTTTATACATGATATGAAAGTACAAAACACGTATATAGATTTTGGTATTTTCAATTAACATTTCCTGGGCCAGTAAATGTCATCCAAAGGGCCACTATGCTACCCACCGGCAATGCAATGCCAAGGTTCACAATACAACCATATTATCACAAGTTTACTTCCTACTCTGCATTGACACAAAACTACCAGGTGTCTGTGATGCTTGGGCAAATCCTGACCAATGCATGGGCAATACTCCTGGACATTTCATATTGGTCAAATGATCCTGGCATATACAAATCTGTGCATCAAAATAAGATGCATCACATGTGACACCAGATGACCAGCACCTTGAAATATGTACATATAATATTAGCTTAAAATCAATAATTTATACCTCCATCAGTTGTGTCTTCCTCTTGAGGGGGAGGTGCAACAGCTCTTTTTGCCTGTTCTGATTTTGTGAATCTTGTTGGATTTGGCTTCTTGGGATCAAGCTGTGACCATTCATCTTCAAGTTCTTTCATCTAGGATACCAGATAAAGTGATATCCTATATAAATTGACAATAGATGGATTCAATTGTCCCTTGCACATACAAAAATACATACAACATATACACATATATGCAAAAATTTCATGGTGACAGGAAAATCACAATTGTGTAGTCTAGTAATAAAAACTGTTCCTACTAGTCTCAAGAACTATCAAGACAATTCTAAATATTTTAGACCTAACACTGGGCTCACAGCAAAAGGAGGGCAGAAAACACTGTTAGTACACTAAGAGGATAAAAGATTATGAATGCCATTTGCAATGACTAAGTATAATTGGGAGCTTGTGGGGAAAGCAAACATTAATCACAGCTAATTATTATCACTAATGATCAATTTAAATGACATTATCATCATCATCATCATCATCATCATCATCATCATCATCATCATCATCATCATCATCATCATCATCATCATCATCATCATCATCATCATCATCATCATCATCATCATCATCATCATAATTATCATCATCATCATCATCATCATCATCACCATCATCATCATCATCATCATCATCATCAGCATCATCATCATCATCATCATCATCACCACACTACCACCAACACCACCACCAGCACTGTTGCCACAAATACACAAATAGAAAATCAAACCTGCTCACCTGGACTGGTTTTATGTTTACTAACTGAGGTCGGATTACATCTCTGATCCACTTATAGAGTTCAATTGCTAAAAGTTTTGCCTGAAAGAAAAAGTATAAATTTGTGAAAGAATAGTTGCAATACATGAAGCTTCAAGTATCATAACACTAAAGATACCTGAGCATCTAACTAATATAGCTACACTATTTAATCAATCTATATACTTCATATAACAGGGATGGCTCAGTGACATAATCTGTAGCTCAAAGAATATTTCTAAGTAGATAACTGAAGACAATCTTTCTTACAAATTTGAAAGAATTACTATTTACTAAACTATTTTACTTAAATATGAATTTAAGAATTTTTCATAGGGTTCTCATAGTTCACACTATATAAATATATATACATAAATATATTAAACATAAGAGACATGTATGTCTATGAAATAAATCTCTTGCAGCTTCTATTCATCTGAACTGTATTGTATGTGCAGTTCTTATCCTAGAAGTGCTTAGTCATCCTTGTCACAAAAGGAGTAGATAACATAATTAGAAAAAACACTAGGCACTGTGAACTTTGCAAAGAACAATTCATGAGAGAAAAATGCAAAACATATCACCCATCAAATAATAGAACAATACACCAAGGGAACAAACCTCCTCTCTGACATTTTTATCTGAGTTATCCAAGAGCTTCTGTAATGACTTCACAACAGGTTTCATTGTTATTACCTTACCACCAAATTCCCTAAAAACCAAAGATTTATCAATTAGTTATAACTAATTCAGGACAATTCAATAGATCATAAAAACTAACTGAAAAGGCCATCTCCTATGTTTTTCCATATAAGCAATAAAAAGAATAAAGAAATCTATGATTAATTTTATAGAGGTTAAGTAGGAGAAATGCATAAGAACAGTAGACATATATTTCCATCAAACCATCTGAAAGCTACTAAGAGGAATAAGATACTAAAAGGTGACAGAATGTCTTCTATATTCACAAAAGTATCATCAACTAGCCAATTGGTCAAAACAGAACAGGCTTGTCTATAACCAATACACTGTAAAAGCCTTTGTAAAGGTAGTACCTCTTTTCCTAATTCTGGTGTCCTCAATGAGGCTATGGCTAATGCACAAAGTGCATTATTACTTTGGGAAAACTAAGTCCTGTTTCAGAACAGGGAAGTGTGATATTCTTGAATGTTACAAAACTTGATTAAAGTTAATATCTCAAAATATTTCTTTTCAATTTTCAATCCTTTGAAGTAGATGCACAACCAAAAAGTGGGGCTAACTTGTATGCCAGTTTTAATATACAACTTATTCTTGACCAACCAAAGTCAATCCCACAATAAGATGAACACAATCAAAACATACCGAATAGCTTGATTGATAAGGGCTGCACATGCAGCCACAACCTTTGGTTGTTTGTTTGAAAATCCATTGATCAATTCTTCCTATGTAATGAGAATTCACTTATTAGTTTGACAATAACAGAATCAGAAAAAGTGATATTACAACAAATGCGTAGTAGGAAACATACTCAGCCCTGACATATTATAGCCAATACAACAAGCAATTTGTCTTACACTGCATGACACAAAATTGTAACTCCCCTACTTTAGAACATAGTTGGAAAGTAGTACAATCTGGAAATATAGTTTCTAGAAACTTTTTGGGTGGTAAAATTTGCAGAAGGCTTGGTAGAAAAGTCTTGAATTGTAGAAACAAGTAAGAAACTCTAGAAATAAAATTAACACTGGCAATCAACATATAGCAATATATGAACAATAGAAAACTCTTGTTTGAAATAGATACCTAGGTTTCCAGACATGAAAAATTATTTCCATCTCTATTTCAGTAGCCCAAAGCAAAATGAATCAGAAGCTATTTAACTCAGGATCCAGATTTCCAGGGCACTGATAACAAGCAACTATACATTCTGTAAAATAGACTATATTTCCTATTTAATGAAAGTAACCTATTTCTTTGCAATTTATATCATTTATATACAGACTTCATCTATATGAAAGAATGTGAAAATTTTACCATTACAATATCTTGCTTCTCATTTTCTATGTACATTAGGCAGATGTCCATACCAATTTGTTTTATTTTAGGTTTCCCATTTAATACTTTTGCAACAATACCTGAGACCACATCAGAACAAACCCTGGAAAAGCAACACAGCAAAACTTACAATGATAACATATGACTACCATTTGTGAACAAGTGATGTGCATTTTCTCTTCTGTTTATTTACTTGTATAATGCAAAGCACCAGCTTCAAATGTTCAGGAATAAATAAATTGGTTCACAAACAACCAAACATAAAGAATTTTACTGTGAGTACAATGTTTGTATATTGATAATAATGAGTTCTTCAGATCATAATTTGGGACAAAGAGAAAAAAGAAGAATTTGGGAAGTTAGGTGATGGTTTGAAAAGACAGAGAATACCAGACTCAAGACAGACTCACAGAATGAATCATGCGTGCAAAAGTCAAGATAAATTGCTAGAGTATTTCATTTTGCAAATAATAATGCCCATCACACATAATATGCATAATAGGTATATATGTACCTTGATGATTCAGCAATGTTCTCTACAAATGCCAAAGTAGCCTGCAAGCCTTTTTCTTGGGCAACTGCATTATTATCCATCACAAACTTTTTTAATAAGCCAAGATATTGGGTAAATTCTCTAGTTTTTTCATTGTCAACCATTTGAAATCTCTTCTTTGCCTCTTCATATCCAGCAACTCTTGCTTTCCATAACTACAAATTAAAATAGTACATCAACCATAGCATTGAAAACATACAAATAATTAAGATCATACACATTTTTTACTACCAAGCACATCATACAAACTTGCTACTTACCAGAAGGCCCATCACTCAAACACGTATGATTGATTGGGCAAGTCAAGAATTCATCTATTTTTCAAGCCACCCATTGAACAAAATACTAATAGAAATATTGGTTCATTTTTGCACTGAAAACAAAGGCACCTTTCTGATGGATGGGGTAAGGTATAAGCTACTTTACCAGGTAGGTAAGGGTAATATGTGTGAAGACTAATATACAAACAATGGCAGTTCTCAGCAAGATCTTGTGTGTACAGAGGCAAAAGAAAATGTGTGCATTTGTACAGATGTATAGAAATAGTGTGCAATGTGTGTTTTTCCCGACAAATGTGAGCACAAGAATGTTAATCACTTATCTGTGTCATACGATGATATCAGTTATACGTATGCAAGCGTGTATTCTAGTATGCATGGGCCAGACTTCTGAAGAATCCTGTGTGTGCATATGCCACACTATGGAGATTGATGTGAGGATCTATGTTACCAAGAGATTTTATTATCAGTAGCAGAAAAATAGGTTATCATGTTTTCTTCTCTAGGGCAAAATGCATTTTAAGACCAATAAAAGCGCAGATCTTCCAGAGCACTTGCATTCTGCTCTGTATGCAAGAGTGGGAGATAAACCTTATCTAACAAATCTACCTAATAAGAAATTAAGGAAAACAGGTGTTCCATTCGAATTACATGGAATTTTCTGCAATAAACTACAGCAACAAATCGCTTTACAAAATCCAGCGGCAAAGATCTTCGCATTCCTACCAGCTACAGAAGCAGTATTGTTTTTGTGTAGTAATTTCAGAATTAAAAGTCTCACATATCTAGAACCTAGCGATCTTGCACACTCAACTAGGTACTTGGCATCACATCCAAGAGGAAAATAAAAAGCGCGGGATAGCGTCAAAACGAGCCAGACAGGTGCTTTAACTGAAGATCATACAAACAAATAGCCTTACCTTGTGTACCACTTTATCTTCCGTTGGCAACTTTTCCCACTCATCATCGCCCATATTGTTTTTTACAAATAGTAATGTGTAATTGAAAAACCTTTTGAGTATTTGCCTGTGGTCTGTTAAAATTCAAATTCGATAACAGCTCAACAATTTGAATTTAAGTTATTCATGTAGAGGGTACTCAAATATGAAGATAATAGTCATCTCTCCTCCGCAACAACGCACACTGTCGACTGTCGAATGTTTATGTATATCCTCATTTCGTCATGTTCAGTAACGTTGGTTCTCTGTTCCTATGTGTTCCGTTTTTTGTAGGCCTGTCATCATAGTTCTAAGTGTTGCATCATCATCATCTCCCACAGTTACTGTCATCATGTTGTTTACTTGTCCGTGACGTATTGTCTAATCTTAGTATACCGTTGTTTGTTGTGTTGTGTTACCATGCCATTGCATTGCCCCCTTAGTTCCATCATATGTTATACTTATTTTGTTACATCATGTGTGTTCATATAAATAAAGCGTGTAATGTTGTATGTAGTCAGTCGTTATGTGAAGTCGTCGTTAGAAGTTGTTGTCGTGAGGTACAGTCAAAGTCGTTTAACGTGTTTAGAGTATTGCCGTTTTCGTTAGATAATTAGAGATATTTATCTGTTTGTGTTTTTGTGACTGTCTGTGTTTTTGTGACTTATTTCTTTTACATCTGTTCCCTGTAAAATCGAGTGATTTCACACAATGCTGTCTGTTGATAGCCTAATGGAGGGAAGGGGAGCCTCCGACCCATGGACCAAACCCAGCCTAAAAAAGCTAGTAGTGGCCCATTGAATTTGAATTTGACCCATGTTAACTTATAATCGAAGGCAATCTGTTTATTGCCTCTTCCATATACCACTACAACGACTTTGTACAGCAGGTTTTCAATCTGTGGGCAAAATTTCTATAGATCACACGCCGAGTTTCGAGGCTGTTTTTTACCAGACAAAGTATATATAGTCTAGACTGTTTTGCTTGCTGCATAACGTTCAAGCCACATTCTTGCATTTATAAGAGATGAAATTCAGATACTGCTCAAACATCAACCTTTACCTCTTTAAAACAATTATGACAAGCCAGTTCTGCTTTCTGTGCAACATTGGCCAAATATCACATTTTCACATCCCCGACAAAAATTTTACTGGAAAATTACAAAATCTGACACCTCTTTCGGCATATTCTTTTGATCTTTCGGCATTCCAAGAACCTCAGAAGATTTATGTAACATGAAGAAGCAGACAGCTCATAGATTTGTTACATTTACATTCACATACTTTGCCGTCAAATTGAAAAATCAGACAGATATTCTTCACTAATAGCGAATACGCCTGTTCTTATCGGCAAATTGTTAGTCCTACAATCCCCAAAAGAAATTTCTAGGAACAGTCCTAAATATCATATGCCTACTAAAAGTGTCTTAGTGAAAATGGGGACATGACAATTGTGCCTTACAAAACGCTATGGAGGTGTGGAGATTATATTTAATAGCCCAAACAGGGACGAAAATAAAGGGAAGTGTGGGAATGAGCCCCCCTCCAACAAATGAAACAGCACAATTCACAGGGCAGACGAATCCTTTACTATATGACATTTGTCACCGCTGCATTTGACATTTACATCCATTATAAATGCTATTTGACATTTATTCTGTCGTTTCAAATATGTTTCGCTATAGATCTCATTTTTCTCAGGGCACTATCCAGTTTCGTAGGGCAAAAGACTCTGACGCCCACCTAAAGGAAGCATGCTATTTACGCACCTGAGTACGAGATCCTGATATAGGAGTGCTCATGAAACCTACTAAACAAGATTACTGAACAGAACTGGATGTAACCATTTGCCAGCTAAGTATGTTCACAGATGCATATAAGTATGCACATGACATTTCACAGCTGGCCATGAACAAATTGCATTGCTAAAGCAAAATATTCGGTGTTAGTTAATGCCATGTTGTCTATACTTCCAGCAGGAAATGTTAATAACGTCATTGCTGATGCTAAGGAAATTCAAAGAGCTCACAAAAAAGTCACTAGGAAGTACAGTAAACACCCGCACACAAAAGCCTAAGATTTTGAAATGATCCTGTTCGTGTTCTTGTACGATGAGGTAGTTCCAGTAATCAGGGTGCCATTTCCTATTATTAATCTTCTCCCTGCAGACCCTGCCTATCACAGTGATGTATGTACTTTGTTCTGGAGCATCCATGACAAGAGGTTGATTTGCAGACAAGCTGGTTTATGTCTTGGTGGATAAAAAATAGAGCCACTTATAAGAACCTAGTTAGAATATCGGGCTGAAAAAGTTCTAATTAACTTTAATCACAATATGTAATTTCAGGCTGCAGTTTTTTTATAAATGAAGGTTATTATGTGCAGGCTTTTACTGCATATACATAAATTTATTATATACTTCTGAATACGATTATGATAATATTTCTTCCTGTGTAGAACAAAGAGACAACTCAGAATCAAACTGTTTGATGATTTCATTCATTCTGCTTACAAAAATATATCTATAACAGCGATTATTAATTAATAACCTTTAATAAATTAACTTATAATTATTGTTTCATATTCGCATTCTATGGGCATTTGAATAATGCATAAAATGAATTCGGTGCATCCTCGCTTATTCGTTATACTCTTCTCCATTGAAAGAATTGATTATTCTCAAAAAGGGGGAAATTTTGCCATCAAACATTCAACAGGTGTTTACTAATGGCTCAAAGCAAATGGGTAGTAATATCGGAGAAATTTTGACAAAGGAGTGAGCCTGGTAAAAATTTGTGGGTTTACTTTGACCAAATTCTGTCTCATCTAAAGATCTGTTGAACCTAAAATGTTTCATGAAATAAACTACCACGGAAATGGTGTTAGGATAAACAAAGTTCATTTCGGATAAATGAGGTCCGGGTAAATGAAATTCAAACAAAGGGGTTCGGATAAATGGGTTTCCAGTAGACGAAGTCACGATAAACCAAAGTGCTTTGTATAAACTCAAATTTCTATTCAATTCTGCACTACGATCCAAACGAATTAGTTTATTAGCTGGTATGTTAATGAGTAAAAAAATAATGGCAAATGATGCTATCTTTTAATTATCAGCTCCCAAATGCCAAAACTGTTAGCCGTTATCGAATACTTATCTATGAAGCTGGATTTTAATAACTTCCAAATCTACTCAGTTTTATGGAAATTAAATTTAAGGTAGGATAATGCCTCGGGAAGATGACTTGAGATCTCCATAAGACTACATTTGCCTAACTCTTCTTCAAACGTAGTAATCTAAAACCTGATGCCACTACGATAACATTAAAGAAAAGCAATATGACTTATAAGACTGACAGACCACCTGAACACCAGTTGTCTTGGCATATCCATGAATAAGTTGTAGATTTGGTGTTTTATCATAACCTTATAGCCCTTTCTGTTGCCACGAGTGAGGTTACTTAAAACTCTAACAAATTAATCACCTCACTTTATATCGCTTTGCACCCCAGCCGTCTGTCTTTGACATCTTTCCCACATCAAAAAATTATAATTGTCTATGAGAAGTACCAAATTCATTCAATTTATGTTTGTTTGATTATATATGTAACAGCAGGACAAGATCTTGCAGAGCGATGATTTCATGCATGATATGTGCTTCACTAGCTCAATCATCCACAAAATGTCTTCAAAGTGTTGGCTTTTGAAAGTGAAATACATGGACTCGATGAATTCAAATTTACCTGGCTTCTACGTGATCTGCTTTTTACCATTCAGATTTCCGTATGCTATATACATTCATATAATCTAAGAACATTAAGATACTTTTTCTAGGCCTTGAATAGAATAAGATATTGTTTATCTTAACAGGGTTCTTAACTACGGGAAGAAATTTACGAAGCTTGCAAACCAAATATACGCACATAATGGAAGGCCTACAATAAGTAGAAGATGGATTTTCATGAATCTTAGAATAAAACTCACAAAGGCTTCGATTACACTCTTTGAGTTGGAATTATTTCTTGTTATGAAAAGCATGAAAGGTAAATATATGTCCACATAAAAAACTATTGTCAGCTCCTGAACAAACCCGATATAATCAGCCCTCTGCTTCCCGTGCGACAAGGTAAGGTGATGCAATGTCTCTATTCAATTCACTTCTTTTTGAGAAGTTATTGTTCTCATTTTCAGTGACAATTCTCCTCAGCAGTTTTTTCAACATATGAACGAGCCTCCTTCTATCTCGATGATCTGATACCTGGGAACAAAGGATGAGAATTTGTCATTTGAAAATGTTATAGGGATTGAGCAACCACATGAGAGAAAAAATAGAATCATACAGGAAGATTGTATCTGTCAAAAATGCACTTCACATTGCACTAATGTACGAATACAAATCTGTTTAACAGTAAATCAAACGCTTACAGTTCACTGCATAATAGATCCCTTCCATTGTTCATTAAAAGAGGCTTTTTGTCCTCTTAGAGCTTCTTTTTGGACTGTGCCAGCTGTTCATTAATGCTGTTTGAATAGTCCAGGTTTATCATTTGAAAGTAATCCTGATCAAATCCAACGCATACTAATTCAAATTCGTATAAGAGATGGCCTACCTGCTGAGGTATTTGTGTGATGTATGGATGAAGAGCTCGCCTTCGAAGCTTCTCCAAAACAGCATCATTTGGATCTTCCATCACGACACGCCTCGTTGGCTTGACAACTTTTACGAGCGTTACCGAGCCACAAGTTGGTCCACTGAACGGTGCAGGGCACTGACATACTCCGTTGCCCATGCAAATGCCCCCATTTTCACATGGAGAAGTGCACCCTAATGAAAATATTCTTTGATAAAATAAGAGAAAAACAACAAATCTCGTATACAAGAAATACATATCTAATAACTCAGCTTCCTATATGCACAAGCTCTTCGCCTATTTCGCGTTATATACGCAAACAAACATGATAAAGGCGTTATTTGCTATTATTTGAGTAATGTTGGGAAAGCCTCTAGCAAAGCTCCCAAAAAGGGAAGAAGGAGAAAGGCTAATTAGAGAGCGAGATAAGATCCATCTTTTTATGTAAGATTTAAAAAAAGACAAAGTGTACGGCTCTCGGAATGAAGTTTTTACTGAAATATTCCAAAGCTGAGAAATTTCGATAGATATCCATATTTAACCGTAAATAAAAGTGACATACCAGGAGTATCATCTTCAGAATCTGCAGTGACGAGAGCATTGAGGAGTGGTCCTTTTGTAGTATCCGGCGTTACCACTTCCACGTGATGTTGCGTTCGGTGGTGCATAGAACTTGGCACAGATGCCAGTTCCATTTCAAGTCGATTAATGTCGTGTTCTATAGCTGGTATGTTGATGTCTGGCAACGGCGTGTGTGGGTGGTTACCTATAATTGTCAAAGATACATAAGATCCAGGCCATAAATTTTGCGTAAATAAAAAATACAAAAATGTGTTTAACTAATTGATAAAGTATGCCAAAAATTCTGGAAGCTAAAATCAGCTGATGTTGATATGTTATAACTAAAAAGCAAAAACATAAATAGTACCTAATGGGTAAAAGATCTAAGATCCAAAGTTCAAATTTGCTTACTAATACTGTAATCTATAAATCTCTCAATATTCAAAAGAAAGATACATAATTGGAAAGGCCTAGACTGCAACTGTCGACTCTGCAAATGATATATCGCAGATTTGTGGTATTTGTAGATTTCTTGCTAAGGTTTTGTATTTACATATTAAAGCTATATCTATGTATATAGGTAAATTGTTGGCTTGAATTAGCTATCTGTCCTTTAATTGCCAACTGTAAATAGGTAGTTAATTACTATTATATAATATATGTAAGAAGATGGGAAGAATTGAAATGGTCTGACAATTGTATTCTGTGGAAATATACCAGAAAAATAAGGAGTATAAGAGTATACTGTCCATCTCAATTCTAATGATATCACTAAAAATTCCATAGCAAACTTCAGGGTCTTGCTTAGGAGTTAGAATCACAACAAGATTTAAGAGCATAAGAATTCCCAGTAAGTACATTTTTCACTGAAATAAGTAGCAAAGAACAAACCAAGATGGTCAGTAAAAGACACCGAACTGGTTGAAAACACCAATCTTAAGACTCATACCCAAGAATTGTTTGTGATCTCGACTTCTCAACATCTTTGCCAATATTTTTGAAACAATAAAGTTCAAAGGAAATGGTAAGCCATTTACTGGCTCTCCATTCTCTATCTCTCGCTCTGCTTCTGTGTTTGATGGCGGGAGAGGGATAAATATCTGTTTCAATACTCTAGCGTGGTGCGATGGTACTTTCTCAGCTGGAATTGTTCCCAGCGAAATGGAGGGCCTTACTTCGGGTAAACTCGCTTGTTGGGCAGTTGTGACATCATCATTTAGCACAGGAGGTCCGCCTCCATATAGAGAGGATTGACCTCTGTTAGCTAAAATGAAAATAAAATAGCAAATGACGTATGCCAGGTTAGAAAACAAAAATTAAGAATAGCACCATTGTAGTAATGCTGTATGAAAGTCTTTCTGCTCTAAAAGTGCATGAATTTCAAAGTCCTATACAATAAACAGTAAACTGACAATATCCAACTATAAAACCTTGTTTGCTGAGTACTTCTTACTATGCAATCCCATATCCTTTAAACTACCGAAAATCTTCAAATTGGCACAATGTGTTGTTAACATCTGTAGATGGGGGCTAATAAGGGGGCATATTCGAGTTAGGGTTTCTAAAAGTGTCTATATTAGAAATCAAGTTTCAAAGCTTGCTATCTGTCATCTCCGCAATATATAAAAATAGCGAATAGTCAGTAAGTACTACAGAACTTCACTATAGCTCGAACAAGCTGAAACTTTCTTTCAGCACACTGTAAAGCCTTTTTTCGTCCGAAACTCTTCAGAGTATGAAACATCGGATAACGACCGAAAGGTGAACCAACTATATAGCCAGATGCGGGTACACGTGGTATGATGAATAGTGCATCCAGTTGGCCATATGGTTGGCCATTGAGCACCTATTCACAATTGCTTATTTGAATGGTCCTAGTGAGAAAATGAACTCTTCTGATGTACATGTTTGATGGTGAACAACACTGGATGCAGTATGCATCATATCACATGAACCTATCCGCATCTGGCTATAAATTTCGGTTTATCTGTCATAATCTGACGTGTGTCGGATGAAAACAAGCATTTCAGTATGATTATGGATTATTCCTACTTTTTCGAACAATAATGAAAAAGAAAAGTACAAATATGAGCATTGGTCTATAAAATGAATTTCATCATCTCTTTTGATGGGGGAATATTAGATAGGGTATATTTGTAACCTCTAACATGTAGGATACTTCAAGGGGGCTTTTTGAGGGGGACACTTCAAGGGTTTTTAGCTCAGTAAAAAGTAATTGTAGCATACAGCATACCTTCTCCACTACGACTTCGAATTGATTCAATGACTTCGGCCAAAGCTGTCTCAACCACAGTCATTCTTGATTCTAAACTTTGCAACTCTTCATTCACGGAACGTGTCTCTAAAGATGACTGCGCATTCCTAACGGCATCGTTGTCAGGAGGCACGAATGACGTAGCTAAATGGAACAGGCCGTATGATACAACCAGGCAGGACAAATAGCAAAAGCACTGATTCCAGGTGAAACTAAAATAGCTAAAACCTACCCTTAAGTGCTGAATAACCGGTCTCAGAAAAGGGAGCGCGCGAATTGTTTTCTAAAAAATTGTAATAAACTGGGGGAGCAAGTTTCTGCAACGATACTATTTCAGCAAACTTTGTCATAACTCCAAAACTATGCATTCATCTCTTTTATAGAAAAATAATTATTGTGGTGTGAAAAATAGGAAAACTAATAGCTTTGGGGTGGAAAAATTTTTCAGAAAATTAACAAGCGTCCATTCCCATTTATTCTGGACTGAGGAGTATTTAATTGTAGGCTATTTGAGGGATTATATATTTCCCCGTACCAACAAAGTATTCAAAAATTATATGACACAGCTCCATTGTGACGCTTCGAGAATATGTATGAGAAGAAAAAGATAAAATTCTCAAATGACGTAACTGAAAATGGAATGTACATACAGTTTCCTATTGGATTTTCAATAGAATTTTGATCTCCGAATGGTGCACCGGACTCTTCAGATGGAACTATGGGAACGATTGGCCGTCCTGAGGACGTAGGCACAACAACTGTCAAAAATGATATACATACTTTAACATAGAATCTAGATAGAGCGGTTGTGACAGTCTCTCCTAGAATCAGTCCAATACTTTTTACAATAATTTTACTATGGGAGAATCATTGCCAAATTGGACTGTTAAAGATTACAAGAATTAAAAATCGAAGTTTTGCCATGATGGATTCACTATAGAAAAATACAGAAATATTCAAAACCTTTAGCTCGTTCACTACATTTAATAATCAAAGCCTCCTTGCTCATGACTTTATTCTTACTTGCTTCGGGGGGGGGGGGGGTGTGGGGCTACTTGTCTTTCAAAAGCCATTGCCTATCTATTCAAGGGTTCAGCTCACTAGCACATTCCCACAAAAACTGCATTCGATTTTTCTCCTCCTCATCTAAATTATAACTCTAAATCATAAACATTTGAAAATTAACTTTCGCCCAGATTCAATGATCAAATAGACAGTTACTTTCCAATTTCATGAGAACGTATATATGACCACGTACAACCTGAGAAAGTCTGACGAAAACATAGAGGAAAACATCCGGCATGAGAGAAAATATCCTTGACAATTTAATATAATATAATGTAATATTGCAAGCACCTACCATCCGATTGTGAGGGTGTTGGCTTTAGAAGGAGGACGGGGAATATCCCATTCTCAGGATTATCTACCAATGGGTTTGGTGCATTTTGATCATTGGCTGCAGATTGTCCAACCGCGCCATATTGAGCTGACTGATCCATTAACCCAGCTTGCCATGAAGGTTTATCTAATACCCCTGGCTGAATTTGAGGATCATCATGGCCAGAGCCATCAGTGTTATCGGCAGAGGGCTTTGGAGCTATGGACTCTATGTTCAGGATAGGAATACCTAGAACATGCACAAAGAAACAGTTAGACAGAAAATGACGGCAGCATATAAGTATGACGTACACTCATGGAGGACAGAAGTCGATATCCCCTCAGATACTAGTGGATTATTAATCCGTTTGGTACAACCAACAAGGCACTTGTTAACTTCATCTGCAGACAGACAGACATACTAGAGCAACCCTAACCATCAATCTCAAGGTTAGCTAGCATGGCTGACGGTCTATGGGCACAGTCCATTGGCACGGTCCATGGGCAGAGAGTAGCTACTCATTTAGTAGGATATAATACTAAAAGGCTAGAAACCTCACTTATTTGTCAACGTATACACCTAATAAATTGATGCATACCTCCCAAGTATACAACAAGTACTGTCAGCTTTATCTTAGTTACTAGCATGCTGGCCAAATCCAAACCCAACTTTGCTCGCAAAAAATATGGTAGAAAGAACTGCGGCCTTCACATACGAAATAGTAAAAGCATAAGCTTCAATTTCTATTCATCCAGTACGCATTGCGATCCAAATTCATATATAAGTGTATCAATATACTTAACATTTTAGTCTATTTCATTAACGAACAATTAATTGATAAAAGTCCCAATAAACACAACACTTGCTCGTGAGAATCATTTCAAACCGCAAAAGAGAGTTAACTATTAACAACTTACCTTGATTGACTCCTGTCGTGTTATCTGTTCGAACATAGTTTCTTGATGTCCCAAAGAATTTAAATTTTCTCACTGGAGCCTCGTATCGTGCTGCCTGCTTCACCATAGTTCTATTTCTCTGTGTACTACGCAATGTCGCCTCTTTGCCCAGCTTCGGTGATGTTCGGTGCCTTGACGAACTTTTTCGGGAAGCTGCCACTTTCAGCTTCTTATTCGCTTTTCGTTTCTTCGTTCTTACAATCTTCTGCGGATTTCTATGTTTACCACGAGTATAGTCATTTTCTACACCCGAATTCTCATCATACGAATCATCATAATCATAATCATAATCATTCTCACTTGTTTCCATTCTCGATTTGCGAGACTCCGAGGGATAGCTGCGCTTCCTCTGCACGGGATTTGGTGTGTCGTTAGAATACGACGCCTCCCTTGTTGCTTTTGCGTTCAAGACACTCTCTAGCTGATTTGAAATCGGAGCTTGGTAAGACGACCTTTCTGCCAGGTGACTGTCACTCCTTTTAGTAGTATGAGTTCTCTTGTTCCCCCTTTTAATCAAATGTTTATCAACATTCTTATATTTGACTCGGGATTCGCCATTATAATTTTTCGATTTCTTTTTCACTCGCGTATGTCTGTGCATTTTGAAGCGTTTCTTCTGGTGCTTGGTTTGTTTACCAGTTTTACTACCTTTTTGCAAAGCATTGTCCATAGGCCAGCCTATGTTGGCTGTAATATTCTCTGGTGTGAGTCCTTGTGGAATCAAAGCTCGGCTGCCAGAGCCTAAGTCCGTTGAAATTCCACCTTTGTTGCTTGCCGATTGCACTCCAGTTAGAGGTTTGTTATCTGCATTTGATGCTAAAGTCGTTCTCTCTGGAGCTCCGGCGCTATTTCCATCTGGTTCCTTAGTATCCTGATCAACTTTGTTTTGTGTTGCCTGATAAATTGAAACCAAATCGCAATCAATAAACTAATACCATGCATCAGCAACTTGCGAAATCAAGTTAACAAGTGTATACCAAACAAGATAAAACAAATTTCTGCTCTGAAGAAATTCATACCATTAAACCACCCCTAGCTTGGTTGAGACTAAAATTAAGGTGGGATTTCTAAATAAAAACAAAAATAAACATCCATACAACACAGCGCTAATTGCAAGAAAATGCTATTCATAAATGACATCTGTTAAATTTTACCTGGATATTACTCGTCTCACTTTGTGGCGAAGTTCCACCCTGATATTTATTTCCAGTTTCTTTCACCTTTTGCGTATTTGCACCATTTATCCCAACCAATGGCAGTGCATCGCTCTTCGTGTTCTCATCCTTATCTGAACTTTCGTCGGCGGTATAGTCGTTGCCAGTTTGTGCATAAGTGACAGTATCATTTTGACTCGTGTAATCAAGCACTGTCTTCTCGGAAGGCAATGTAGATTTCTGAGAATCTGGAGGAATTCAAATATAATAGATAAAATAACTTATAACAAGATAAACGACAGCGACAATATCCAGGGCTGTAGCGAGCAGGGTTCACCGAACGTAAACCTTGAGTTCTAAACAGGGGCACCGAAAACATGGATAGCTGACAAAATGTGCTGTAGGCCGGTAAGAAAGGAAATAGTATTGTAGGGATATTTTGAGAGGAACCATTTCCAGTGTTAGAACTATTTTCGCATATCCAAGATTCAAGCAAAGCTACGTACCCCCCTATAAGTATCATCAAGATTCTGAAACATGAAGCCACATGATCAAGGTGCTCAGGTGATGTATCTTAGTGCCATTTTATCTAAGCTTATAGCAGCTATTGATTTTATCTTTTATGATGTTTCAAATGCATGGCCGTTTTGTACACCAGCAATGCTAAATGGGCTAATACGCGTAAAACAACTGATGAAATGAAACGAAATCATAAATATTGAGATATTCTGTGAAGCATTTATAAGTTTAATGAGCATATCAAGGCGCATCTGTCTTAAAGCATCACGTTTTAAAGAAATTACACTTTACGCTAATTTTCATGGATAATTCAGCATTAGTGAGAAACCACCAGAAACAGGACTTATATATATTCTGCTAATCAGACTTACACTTAACAAAGCTATAATTTCAAATAGCTTTTCAGGTCAACGAATGAAAAAATAGCCAGATATGAAGATGATGCTGCTATTCATAGCTTGAAAGTTAATATCACTGTAAAATAACTATCTATGGGATTTAGAAAATAGTTCTAGATTATACAAAATATCGCACACATTTGAAATCTATTCCCTAAGCTATGTGTTATAGGGAAATGCAAGGAATTAACTCAGAACTGACCATTTTCTGGACTCTCAGCCAGCAAGTTGCTGACTTTCTTTGAAACTTTTTCACCAGTATGAGTAATGAGTTTCTTCACTATACTGTGCATTACATGACGTGCGCCTAAAAAGGATTTAAAATTAACCAGATTAAAATTTCCGTTGTTTGTAGAAGCAGCCTTTGATCCAAACAGTAGCAAGAGATCCCAATAAACAGATAACAGTCACACATAGATGATAATAAATCCTAATAAACGAAAAAACTGCTAAATTATGCTAATTAATTTTGATACATTATATAGATGCAGGACAGATAATAACAGATGCCAATATATGCTAAAATATGCTAATTAATTTTGATATATTATAGACAGATAATGACAGATGCTAATATATGCTAAAATATGCTGACATGTGCTAATTAATGTTAGTAACCGTAAATAGATGCTAATAGACGGTAATAGATGCAGAGAGATGCTATAGAATGCTAAATCAAGATAGGTTATAGCATCACATGTAGAGAGATGTATGCTCACTTTACGGCAGGAAAGATCTCATACAGTATACTAAGGATCTGGCACTGATTTTATTTGGTTTTATTTGAAGATCTATGAGGTCACCTGGTATGCTACTGGAATAGCAAACTCCCGAGGTACAAAAAGGGGATAATATATGGTCCGTGAATTACGCTAGAAATATGTAGCTTACATGGTAGAAAGGATATCTTAATGTCTTTATGAAAAATTTATGTAAAAATATTCTATGCCACAATAAGGAGATATCTGGAGCAAAAATATAACGCTGTACGTTAAAAATTTCTTATCAGGGAAAATCCATAAACCATATATTACGATTGCGGGTCTCAGCTGACACTGGAAAGGACAGTACCTCTGCAATGTTTCTTGAATTAATTTCCATATGATTTTAAGGAATATCAACTTTGTTAAACCACTCATCAGTGAATTAATGATCAGTACGTATTCATGTGGAACCTATCCTGGAGCCACAACTACAAGTATTGGTTGTCATTAAGCAATGAACAAGTGCAAGGGGAAAATATTCAGAGACATTTCCATATCTAAGAAACATCATTTTCAAGGTTTTCAAGGTAAATGGGAAAGTACTATCGAAATATACAAAATCTGGTCAACAAATTGCTTTCATGGTCAACAAATTGCTTTCATTTTTTTGTAGCCACAAATATTGATAAAAGCCAATAGTCAGAACCAAATGTTAAAAAATATTCACATTTGTAATATCATTTATTACTTATAATATTCCTGGTGTTGATTGAATCTAGAATATGATAATCTATGAGAAAACGACAAAAATAAGCGGCAAATGTCTTAGGAATAAACTAATTTCGTTATGAAACTAGGGTAATTCGGGGCAAAATGAGACACGGGGCAAAGTGTGACATTTCTTCTTTCATAATGAATTTTCGGTTTGTCCGGTGGAGAAACAAATCAGCTCAATATATGATATAAAAATTGAACTCAATTTATATGAATGCTGTCCTCTTTTATTCATGTATTCCTGGCTGAGCAAGAGTAGAATATTTGCCTAAGCGTCTCATTTTGCCCCGAATTACCCTAATTCATCATTTTTATTTGCCACTTATGGGAAAAGGTATTAGCGCTTTTAGGAAAATTACCACTTCATAATGATGGACCTTACGGGAACTAAATACATGTGACCTTCCCTTCATTAAGTGTTATGTATACGGTTCATACTCGTTACATCCAATTGATGTATGAAGGTAAATATGATGTAGCTGATCGTAAAATCTGAATACAAACGTCTGTTTTTTTCTGACAGTCGTTGTCATGTATGGAAAGAGGGCCTAGTGCTTTCAAGAAAATTACAACCCCATAATGATGGGCCTTACAGAGATATTATACAAGTCATCTTCCTGTCATTACTGGTTACATTCAACTGAGATATTAAAGGTAGGTATTATGACATTGCTGGTCGTGCATAGCCGCCAAATGTTTAAGAATCTGATCAGATCTATTTTCTCCCAACCTAATTGACCAATGATCATGCAGGATTCTCACCACATATGCGTTCCACAGCCACAATTAGGCCCATTTTGTATGCTGATTGGTCAGTTAGGTTGGGGGAAAACAGACCTGATAAGAAGTCTCAAACATTTGGCGGCTATGCTTGCTGGTCGTAAAGTCAGAAGATAAATGTTTGTTTGTCTGACAGTCGTTGTCACGTACCTTTGGCTCGCCACACTTTCCATAGACGTCTTATTATAGATATCCAGAGAACGCTAAGTTTTTCGAATGTGCGTAATGGTATGTTCCTAAGAATGTTGCCTAGGATTTCAAAAAAGAGTATTGTCCAGAAAACTGTCATTCGGTTCAGGTCAGTCATACGTAAGATCGTGGTTGAATTGAAGAGCAAATGTGAGGTTATCAAAGCCAGTTTCGCATCCCTTTCCCGTCAATGTAGGCTAGTATTAGGTAATAGAGTGGCTCCAGGGTAACGAACAGGAAAAGATCCGGCTAGAAAGCAAAGCGCAGAATCCTACCCAACAGCCGGTTCTCAAGTGATATCTGCACTAAAGACTGGCATTTGAGTGATTGGGAAGTTACAGAAAACAATACTTGCGATAGACATCAGAAGCTAAATTAAAAAATAAGAGGTACTGTCCTTTGATTTCTATGCCGCTAATAATGAATGCAGGATAGTCACAGAGTATATATGGGAAAGAATTTCAGAGCCTTCCTTCGTGGTTCCACGTAAGATGAGCACCATGCGAGGCCGTCATGAAGATAATGCTTCTGCAGGGAAAGGGGGTAGGGCATGGACATAGAAACTTGCCAACAAATTTGGCGACGCAGAATCAGAACTGAGGGTGGTTTCTGATAGCGCAGCCAACCCTCTTCAATCCGCTTCTAATTTTGCAGAAAATATGCTGGAAAACTATCGCTTTCGTCTGAGAAAGCTGTAGTATGTGGCGAAAAGCCGTACTATTTAGCGAAAATAACAGTATTTGCCAGCAGAAAGGCACATTTTGCCACAATAACGCAAATTTTCCCCACAGGAAGCACGTTTTACCGAGCAAGTGCTTTTCTAGGGAGTGCGATGCCCTCCACGCTCCCTTCTGCAACGGGCCTTACATCATGATCATCATTAAGTTTCGGAATCGCAACTGATGGGTATTATCAGGTAACAACAAGCAAAGGCCAAAATAAATTCTGGGTAGCTGCAAAGTCACAAAAAAACAACTATAGCCAGGTCTGCATAAATAAGATTATATGGTACGCGTCAGGCTATGTTCTATAAGCAGCAAAATCATCATCATCATCATCATCATCATCATCATCATCATCATCATCATCATCATCATCATTATCATCATCATCATCATCATCATCATCATCATCATCATCATCATCATCATCATCATCATCATCATCATCATCATCATCATCATCATCATCATCATCATCATCATCATCATAAATCAGTGACTATTCAATTGTCGCTTTGGCGCCAATTTGGTCTTGTAAAATGAGAGTGTAGTCTGTGAAATTCAATAGCCCGGTCACCTTTTAATAATGCTGAAACTCTGAACTTTCATTTTATCCCTTTTGACCTTTCAGTCCTTACGATGGCCTTATGTAGCATTTCATGGTATACCAGATAGGGCGTATAAAACCTAGCGAACGTTAAACAGCAGATGGTACTACTTGCAATTTATGAGGGTCACAGGGCATAGTCGCAACAATTCGTGCAGAACACGGTCGGTGTTTATTATGGGATAGCGTGGTATTAGAAATTGTCGGTAAAATGGGCACTGTTGTGAACTGCAGAGTCCGAAAGCTATTTAAGAATGGAAATCTCCACACTACACACTTTTTCTGTGACGCACCATATATACCCTTTGGCTCCAAACACCATATTGACTCTAATACAAGACTGTAAGAGGAAACCAACTTACCAGTTTTAATGTTCTTTGATATATCATCGTCTGATTTATCTACGAATGAAATTTAGATAAAAGTTAACTATAGATTCAATGAATAATGTTGTACAAAGTAAATAGGACCATTCTGCTTTAATATTAATAACAGGCATTCACAGTACACTGTTAACTTAAAAGCTAGTTGTAAAGTACAGGCTCAGAGCTCATTTCAAGGGAAATGTCCTACAACTTATGCTAAAGATGGCTAGCTAATTGCGATTTTACTAATGAATCTGTGTTAAAGATTACCACATATTGCGTCAATTGAGGCCCAGTTTGCATGCCTGTATTACTCATGATCAAATAGACTGTAGTGCAAAAAGTTCTTCTAAGTGGAGTACTGTTTGTAACATGTAACATGCAACAAGTCCCTCAAGAAAAGTTCTACATATTTCATATGTAATTGGTATTGGAAATGAATCAACTATTGCAAGATAACAATACGGCCAAATATAGCTTCAATCACCAGTCCAGTATAGAACAACTTTTTTGCTCATTACATCACATCTACTCTTCTCCAGTATAGATCGGATCAGGGCAACTTATCCCTCCCTAAGCTACAAAATGGGGACAGCGTTAGTGCTATGAATGACAATGGCACCAAAATACAGCAGATATCATGCTCAACGAAGGGGATTCCTTAATAAATTTCCGTCTACAATGAATTGAATGTCAGATTCACATGTGCTAGAGTTGTTCATATCAATACGATTTTCTAACTGTTGTCTGTATTTTGTACGACAAAAGTTTAACAACAATTGGTCTTTTGTTTCATAGATGTCATTACATCCACTGACTGGTAAGCAGCCCCTGCCTCTTTCGAATGAAAAGGCACACCTTCCGTTGGTGTGCAATGATGGGACCCTAAGTTAATGCCGAGTGCCCGATAACTGTCTATGCCGTCGTTAACATGATCATAACCTGAAAAATTGTTACGGCGATCCAGAAACGAAAATAATCACTATCAGTTCCACTAAGGTTCTCTGATTGATAAAATGGCATTGATAATTAATAGTAACGGTAATATTCACCAATCCGTAAGATAGCATGTCTTGCACTTTGGGCGGCGAATTGGGCTTTGTAGACCCTCCCCTATTCAAAATTGATAAAGTAAGCCGATGATCATACCAGAAAATAACTCCATGGAACTTACTTTTATTTAGTTTCTTCATGGCATCTATTACTTGTTGCACTAAAATAAGAAACATGCAGAGCATATTATATCCAGACCATTAATAGTTTATCGAAGAAGCTGCTACAAATATGCTGAAATGATCTGGCGACGTTTAAGATGAAAAGGACCCAAAGCCAATTACAATGAACGATAATTTATCCTATTAATCAGATCAGATCGAATTTCTGTTCTACATAGATACATTTCTATTTCCAGCCAATACTGATTTATCACAAATTAGTTACTACTTTCATCAGAATATCATCTCCCAGAGACGAATTTGAGATTTGGTGTGAAAAGGTGTTCTGCTTACCATCTTCGCCTTCGGAGCCTGAGCCATCGTTTGAATTGTACTCATCATCACCAGAACTTGTGTATCTGTCTGCATTGTAACCAGACGATGCTTGGTCATATGCCTCCGACCTCACTATCATTACGGCAAAGACGATAATGGTAGAAAATAACCTCAATTTCATGATTGAGCCTAAAAATAACAATAGTTCATAAGGACGCAATACAACTTAAGATTTTTTACATTGAATGCTCCTCCGAATTTTTATACGTGAAAGCATATTTATCAAGTTTATATAGCTTAATAACAATATTTAGTCGATGAATTTGTCCCGGTGATGTAAATGCAGCCTGTCATAATATACAGTAATGGAGCACATGGAAGTTTGGAAATAACATACTACAACAATTTAAGTTATCTTATTTGAGAAAATTGTACAAACAGTCCCAAGCACGTTTCCATCGAATGGTAATTTTCGTCTACTGATATCTCGTAGGGAAAAGCTTCAGCAATGAACTGAGACTTAGAAATGACCCCAAAATTTTGAATCTAATTGTCAAGATTAATGTAAAGGATTGTACTATTTTTGTCTGGCCTGATCATTACGTAAACACAACATACCATAGTGTTAGGCAAGGACTATTTGAATGGTCTGGTTCATAGACACTAAAACAGGCGACTTGCCAATCGATTTTGACAGCTTGTTAGACATCATTTACTTCCAAAGTTATAAATATGTCATGCAAAAGTGGGCGACTAACGGCCCTGGCTATACATCTCTTCCCTACCCAGGCGCTTTTAAGTACTGTTTCGCTCTGTGTAGCATTTCAAATCAGAGCAAGGCCTTTCCAGTCAGATTCACTGGCAAGAACAAATTAAAATTTTTGTAGTTAATTAAATTTAAATGATATGCTTCAATGCCTCGGGCTTCCATCACCTAATAACATATACAGCTCTGAAATTGAAACAATATGTGATAAAAACGTATGGGGTTTCGTGTATTTTTTGGAATTAACCATTGCCATACGCGTCCAGCAGTAAAACTATCATTTTATGTACCAATAAAAAGATACAACGGTATGCAATAGGATTCTTAAACTGCGTTCTTCAACATTGCCTTTAGCAAGAAATATTTCTTCCCAGCTAGATATAGCTATCGATGCAAAAAGTAAGTCGAGAAAATCTTTTGACAATTCTTGGTTATCCAAAGGTATAACCAAGTATGCTGTCTTTAGAGCTCATGTACCTTTAAAACTTAATCAAAGAGGAATTAGAATGGCCACTAAAAATGGATCCGTCTCAGAACAGCAACAACTGTAGACGGGAATAAACAAGTATCGCACAGTGTAGTTACCACTGGTTTGCTATTGCTAGATTTGAAGCTGTGATTCTGAGACCAGAAGCTGCACGGGACATAATGAGCGGTAATGCCTTTGCTTATAACAGTGAGTGCACGTAATCACAAGTTTACATTGCTGTTCTTAATTGCTAACTCAATAATATCTACAAAACCAAAGATATTCGCGAAAGTTGCTATCCTTAGTAGACAATGTTTATTCCAACTAAATTTCTCTTTCAATGGATAAGTATCTCCTACAAAACTGTAAAGCAAATATGAAAATTGTGGAGCCTGAATTAGACGAATCATATCACTTATCGCACAACGAACTAATTATAACATCTTTATCTGTAACCTAATAGCTTTCAAGGATCTCAGCTAAAAGGTTTCTTTTCGTATGTAAGAGTACTGACTAATACCAAAACATTAACCAGGGAAAAACAACAATAGAGGATGAGTCTTTGACTTTCGAACTGTCATGAAAAATTCATGAACATGAAGACAAGAACATGTAATATGACTTACTTTTCTTGTTCTTTGTCTGCGTTCCTTTTATAAATTGTCCCTGAAGAATAAAATTTCGAAGTTTTTCAAAATAAAACTATAGTAACACTTGGGTTGCATTCTACGAGCAACATGCTTTTGCTTCTTCACTTTCCCTACGTAATGTTTTAATAATCTAATTTCGCCACCAGAACAAACCTAAGTATTCAACAATCAGTTACAAACCTGCGCAGTGGGAACCAGTGAACCGCAGCAACATGCAAATTCGTGTTAATAAGCTATGCGCCTGCCAGGTGATCACCGCGGCCGCAGCACGCGGGTCAAGGGGTAGGTAGCCGTCTGAGATTATTGCCAAACATGTCACTTATGATTGAGACATGATATCAGCTAGAAGTTTAATGAATCATGAAGTAGCAAAGATCAACGAATTATATAAGGTACTACAGTACCATGCAAAATTCTAACATGTCACCAGAACCCAGGAACGCGTTTTCGTAAATCTATGAGGTGGCTTGGAAACTGCTTTAAACGTTCAATTTCAATTCACTATAATTTCAACATTCCAAAGTACAAATTAAAATAATACATTATTAATATCAGAAGTGTTAAACTTGCACATATTCGAATTTCTTACGGAGGAGCTCTCCTACTAGTTCGGAAACCAAAGTGAGGAGATCATTCCTTGTAGTGTAACAATTCTGTGCTTCTCTAACAAGGGTAAAATTCAGCATTATCTCGTTCTGGATAATTCACATTTACGTCGAGTTTTGAATGTATTGTTAAAGATTATTGTTAAATGAAATTTATGAAAAAACTTGTTCACCACATTATTGTTAAATGAAAATCTAGAGGCGTGGTTTTTAGCGTTTCAGGGAGCTCATTGCATGCTTTTGCCACCACAAACCGAATATCGAGTAACTGAATATCTAAATATCATACTACGAATATCTATTTAGGCACTAAATCGATTTCAGATCTATTTGGAACTTTTGACATTTATTCATATCTAATCTGCAATATCCATCTCTTTCAAATCAGTTTACTTCTAACGGCTGGATTAAAATTGATTGACAAAATTTATGACAAAAACTTGTTCACCACAGAAAGCTGTCTCTAGAGCATTTGAACCTCAGATCAGTGTCCATACAGTAAGGTATTCCACGTAGATACCACGACATTCAAAATACAGTAGCAGAGATCTGTGTTTTTCAATATAGCACATAAAAACTGGAGCAACGATTTAGCACACAAAAAGTACTAGATTCGTTCGAATACTAATACGAGCCACCAGATCTAAGGTGTTGATAATGAGTTATTTTTTTACTATTATCATTATTAAAACATTCTTTATAGTTGGTATACATTTCTAGTTACACAGTGACATACCAAAGCAACTAATTAAATCCAACCAAAACTAAAATGTAAAATAATACTTAATACATTTAATATACAAAAAACACTTTGTCCATATAGCCTACAATTGCAATTTTCCCCTTTCCAGTTATAACACAGTAAAATTTGAAGTTGGAACTTACTGCAGTTGACTGCCATCCGTCGCAGGTTTTCTTCATAAAGCAAGCCAATCATGTGCAGAACAACAAGTTGAGTGTCTCATACATCATCTGCAAACAACCACAAAAGCATTGGATATACCAGTGATTGTATATGAATTCAGAAAGTAATTAACACTGTTAAATTTGGGAAATCTTTTGATACTTTGGGGAAAATGTTTTGATTGACGTCAAGTTGCTATTGCTATGGCATAAGGAAGGTGCGTCATTAGGCAGAGATTAATAAGGAAAATTGAAAACTACACATTTTTTGTAGAATTGTACAGTTGAAAATTGCACGTTGAAAAACACCTTGCCATTCGTTATAAAACGATAAAGTAATAGGCACAGTATTGTTCACTTGTGACGAGAATTGTATCAGAGGAAGATTCAATAGAGCTATGATACAAAAAGCATATCGCACCCAAAAGTCCGTGTTGCGGAGTTAGCAATTTTTATGAACAATGAAAGCAAACGGACACAAACTCTTTATGGTTATCATAATGGCCTGCCACAAGGATGACTTCTCGTGCCCCTTTTGATTGTACGATGTACCTAAAGAAATCAAAGGTTCGCAAAAGAAACTCACCAAGAAACAAACGTCCACTTTAACAGATGTCTGTGTTGCTCGTTAAGGAACTAACATAAGAATGCAAGAATAACTGCCAACAGGAGGCTAGATGGAATGCAGGGCCTTCAGGGTCAATCCGAGGACAGTAATGCAAGGACCAAGTTCACCTGCTCAACGAACATCACATTTGGCATCAGCACCACACGCAATCTACAGATCGCTGTAAGAACTCTTAGCTGTTATACAACAAACCAGCCGTGCCACTCGCAAAAACGAGACACAGTCCTCTTCAAGTAAAACTGTACACATACAAAAATACCAGTACAATTACCACACTATACACAACATGCATTGAATATATATTAGCCATGTGACCAACAGGTTCCTGGCTCTCTGTCGGTCAACGGGTCTATCATTATAGAGGCCCAATGTGCTGGGCAGGCAGCCTTACGTACAACGTGCTGGTTAATAAGGCGCAACTGCGTCTAAAAGGTCGGCCAACGGGTAAGCAAATTGAACAAATATCATTCAAGCTCATTCTTTTCTCCATTGTATAATTATGATTACATTCTATACCATTAAGCAACTAATGAACCACGCTAACGGATCCAGTTCTTCAACAATAACGAGAAGAACATCACAGTGTGTAGGGTGCGATAACGTATAAGGGCGCAATAGCGTACGATAACTTTTAAGGAGCGCTGACGTGCTGGGTACGACAATAATTAGGGAGCAATACCGTGTAGGTCGCGATAACGTATATGAAGCGATAGCTTGCAGGGCGAGATAAAGTGCCGGGCGCGATAGCCTTGAGGCGGAATACGATCAATAAGGGTGATATCGACTGATGCATAAAAAATGGATCGCTGGAAATAGATAAAACAGAATAAAAAAGTAAACACAAACAGCTCAATGCATTGAAGAATAACTTCTGCAGGGCTCCGAATCGATTCTAGCCTAGCAGTTGACCAAAGAACAGTAACAACAGCAGTTTTTCCGATTGTAAATTATTTGCTTGCATGCAAGTGAAATGATAGCTAGCTTGTAACTATGTAATGAGAGTGCGAGAAAATAAATGATGATATCGAGGCTCGAACTTATAACTCTACGTACGAAGAAGAGGATCGCGAGTCAGGTCCCGCTCAGGTCATTCAATTTCTCGCATTTTCACTTCACAATTTTTGCTCAACTCTATTGTCTTTACCAAGTCTCTAATTCTAATTTATTCTACCAGTCAGTACATGGCGTGCTCTCCTTTCAAATTCTGAGCACGCATGCCTTCATTGGTCATACATTCCTTGCTTGACCATAATACAGAGGGACAGAAAATCCTGTCTCAATATCAAACCAAGGATGCAGTTCAATGAATGAGAAGAGTTGAATATTGAGCAACCTGTTGCCAGATACTCCAGATCTCGACATCATCATAACAACAAGATTCCCAATTAGATATTATAATACACGACCAGTTATAACCTAATATACATAAATCAAAGCAATTCAATCTACAACCTAACTGCCTAATCTATTCTGATTATTAGTGAATAAATAAAACATCATTCCATGTATAAAGCTCGCAGAATGACTAAATGACATCAAAATAAAGAACCTAAAATAGTACTAAAACTGTATACATCACTTAAATTCAGCCCCTTCTAGCTATAGAATCTGTGCTGCTTCGTGGGTGGGGAAAGGATGTTCTCTAATTTCGTTAAAGTACTTCCATCTCCAAAACTGGAGCCTTTATCTAGAAAATTTAGAACAAACTAACCATTTTTTCATGGAGGGCTCAAGGGTTCGGCCTGTGGTCTTGTAAGAGGACTCAGAAATACTATACGAAAGACATAGCATAAGCTGAGCAGTGTTTCCCCAATATTAAAGCGATGATCTCTTGCACGCCTCCATGCTTAAGGAAATTTGACGGATGAAACATGGGACAAAGCTGGTGCCTGTCTCGCATCGACCCGTGTTGAGTACACTGTCATTCAATTCAAGTCGTTTACGGGACTGGCTGCACTACTGGAGGGAAATTATTTAATTCTTAAATTATAAATGTGCAGAATAGCCTGGAAAAACTACGCCCTGAAGCAATAAATCTCTGGTCAAATTCATAAACAAAAATATACTATTCTACCACAAATTGAACCATGACGAAACTCACAAGGACAACTAGAAATGTTTGGCATGGAAAGAATAAAAAATAAAGCAGATTCGTTGGAAGTGCTAAGAAAAATTCCAATTATCAGGATATACGTATCAGTTAGACATTGTCTCTAGTCGTTTCTCTTTCTCGTTTAACAGCTTCATCTTCCTCTAGTTTCCACGCCCCTGACATTTCTTTCAGTATCGCCCACTTCCATCTTCATATATTAACTCTTGACATAATAGCCGCTTAATTCTTGACTTTGAGACTATTACTACTGTAAGGCTACCGCAACAAAACAGCAAGATAGCATTTACCTTGCCTCAAATCAAAATAAGTGCCCTTTCATATACGAGGTTAACCAATACCTTGATAAGATATCATGACAAATGCTGAGAATTCCATTTAGATAACGTCACACGTCACTTGAAAACTCTTGCCACCATCGCATCTTTGGCTTCAGGATGCAAAGTGTCCCAGCCTTTCAGAAGTTCTACAAGTAAAGATGGGATACTTCGATAAAGCTCAAGAGACGGTGGGAAACAAGTTCTTCGAAAGAGATCAAACATAGAAAAGATAGACCACGAAAACAAAGATACCTGGTATTTTGCATAAAAGAATCATATGGACATGTGAATAACCATTGAGTGATCACAAAGAATATATTACATATCTTAACATAAAGTAAATATTATATCATTTGCTGCTATATGATGGAATATGAAATGATATGATTGATATGATATGACTATGGGAAGACATAGACAGATTAATGATATGATATGATATATGATATTATATGATATGATATATGATATATGATATATGATATATGATATATGATATGATTGATATATGATATGATATGATATGATATGATATGATATGATATGATATATGATATATGATATGATATGATATGATATGATATGATATGATATGATATGATATGATATGATATGATATGATATGATATGATATGATATGATATGATATGATATGATATGATGTGATATGATATGATATGATATAATATGATATGATTGATATGATTGATATGATATGATTGATATGATATGATTGATATGCTACGTTATGATATGGCATGATGCAATGTGATATGATACAGATATAATATACGTTATTATGATTTATAGAATGATATGGCTGACATGATATGCTACAACAATATATACAATATGATGTGATTTGATGTTATATAGTATATGATTTCACATGATATGATATCATAAGATGCAAAACAAAAATAGAGCACAGCATAATATAAAAACTGATAGAAAATAAAACACAGGTAATTTCATGTTGGTTCAATATTTGTGCAACATATCAAAAGTAGTCCATGATCGAGTAACTAGGTCCTAATATCAAAAGGATACTATGGCTACAGTAAAAGGAAAAATAGAACACTTTCTAATTGTAAGCAAAGTTCATTTTCGCACTAGAGGTGAAGCCGATGTATAGGGATTAGTATACCAATTTGTTGGTAGCTGTGTCTGTCAACTATCATATTCACTCCTTATGATGCTGAGTGCTAAGCCAGGAGGCAGTAAGTATAATATAAAAGTCTTTGACAAGGCTTCTTGCATAAAAAGGCAAGCGCTCTACTGGTCTACTATTCCAAACATAGAAATGCTAGGGTTCCCATGGCTGCGACGGTGAAACAACTGACAATAATATGGAAGAATGTTCTAGGTGTTAAGATGAATAAGTGTAACCTCGTTTGCAAAGTAACAAAAGCAGTTTTAACCATAGCAGCATTGTAATATACCTTTAATCTCATCCTTGTCATTAACAAATTCACCTTCTTGGAAATACCTCATTCTCAAATTCTAAAAAGAGGCAAAATAAGTAAACAAGCGTCAGCTTTGAAGATGAGCTATTCTCATGACTCTTGCTAATCAGGTCCTTTCCTAGACAACGTTTTTGTGCGTGGGACCTATACTTTACCGACAAAAATGTGCGCATTCCCATGGTCGAAGAATATTTGCTTATACTGGAAGACTCTATGAATAACAAATATATTACTTCATTATAAAATAAGCTTTATTTTTCTTCTTGGGTGTCTACAAACACAAAACTAAAGAATAAATGCTGTTAGACGTGGTAAAATTGGTTATCCAAGGACAGATTTTATTATGCTGGAAGAGTGTGGCACCCCACTGCATCCCCATATGAGTACGGGCCAAGTGTACAATACAGCAGAATCCTGTTAAGTCGTACTCTCAAAGGGGATGGGAAATTGGCCTGAGTTAACGAATGTCTGAGTTAACCAAATCTCTCAATAATTCGGATTTTCCTGAGAACGTATGAGAAAGTCTGAGTTATCAAGATTATCCCTGGCCATCTTCAAAGTGTCAAACACATATATAATACACAATCATATTCCTTTGGATCACACTAAGGATTTAAAGATAACTACGCTTTCCAATGTTTATTGAAAACGGTGCACAATTTTCATCCGTCGAAGTGATCGCTCCTATTTCTCCATTTTCTGCGAACATGGAAAAGTTAACAAGTACTTCAATAGCCCGTTGATTTCGTGCTGTTTTTCTCTACTTCATCATAAATCGTAGACTTTCCTTCAAGCTGCCACGCATAGCTGTATACGTGTGAACTATATGTGCAAATTGGCCTTTCCCTTTTTCCCTTTGCGTAAGTTATTAACTGTTGGTGTAAATTAGTATGAATGTACTATTAATGTTCTTCTTAAGAGCACCAAGCAAGGGTGATTGCTTTATCTTACCTTCTAAGGTGTTCTAGAGAACGCCCCCCCCCCCATCAAACGAAAGAGACTCCATCCCAAAGTTCTTTGTCTTTGTAGTTGGCAGGTTGCACAAGTTCATAACTCCCAAATCATAATTCACTGTCTTTTGCTCATAGTTCACTAGTCTTTGGCGACTATTGTAGTTCACTTCCAATGGCGACTAATGCCAGCGTTTGTGCTCAAGGGAGGATGAGACCACATTTGAAATATGAATTCGCCAATACAAACTGACACAAACCATAGCACAATGCTGTACATTTATGTCACGTGGCACGTATCATCTACAGTAAACACCCGCAAGTAACAACCCAGTGGGTTAAGAATACACAGGCTCAAAGTATGAAATTAGACCACTGGATATAGGACCCCATCCACCCTCAAATCTGAAATAGGTCCCTATTTGCAGAGATCATAACATTAGATCTAGTGATTGCATAAACACAAAAGAACTCTCTACAGGTCTAGTTTTATAGCTTTGTTACTCATTATGGGAAATACATCAACGATGCCAACTGGAATGTTACAAGTCTATTTTATCCACTCTGTTGAGACTAAAATCAGATGAAATTGAAATGCTTTGAGCTGACAATAAGTAGTAGACTTGAAGTTTGAATATGAAGAAAAGTAGTGAAAATACTCAATCAAAGGAGCAATTTAAGAGCCTAAACAGGTTCGTTCAACACATAATAGCCGCCATATAGGAACCTAGTGAAGTTGACTTGCAAATCTGTAGGTTCCTATACAAAGGTGTCTACTGTATCTATTCTAAACTACACTATTTAGTTGAGGAGATATTCGACAACTTACCCAATGTTTAAATCGGCTGTTTTCTAATCTTGCAACGAATAGCGCTTTTGAAATATCGTACTCAAGACGTGCATTATCTCTTGCTCTTTCATATGTCGTTGTTAACTGTGCAATCAATATATTGGAGAGGAAAAGCATGATGACCAGCATACCGGCCAGTATGATTATTATTGCAAACGGGCTATGGAACAAGGAATCAAGATTAATCGCATGAAAAAATACGCAATCAGTAAGTTGATGAGAAAAAAGTAATGGACGCAATCATGAATCATGAGAATCAATAACATTCACTATTGTAAATCAGTACTTCGATCACTAGCAAAATTCACTAAGATCAATATCACAAATCATCATGATCACTACCAAAATTCAGTAGTGTAGTGATTAGCTACGGACAATACCCCCGGTTATGTAAATGTTATTGTTATGCATAAACGAAACAAAGGCCTACTCTGTAATATCTGAGTCCTAAGACAAGATCACAAGTAGGATCAATATCCCAAAATATCATGACTGCTATCAAACATCAGTAGAATAAATATCACAAATCATCATGATCACTGTCAATAATCGGTAGGATCAATATCACAAATCATCATGGCTGCTATCAAAAATCAGTAGGATCAATATCACAAATCATTATGATCACTATCAAAAATCAGTAGGTTCAACATCACAAATCATCATGATCACTATCAGAAATCAGTAGGAGCAATATCATAAGTCATCATGATCACTATCAAAAATCAGTAGGAGCAATATCACAAGTCATCATGATCACTATCAAAAATCAGTAGGTTCAATATCACAAATCATCATGATCACTGTCAATAATCGGTAGGATCAATATCACAAATCACCATGGCTGCTATCAAAAATCAGTAGGATCAATATCACAAATCATTATGATTACTATCAAAAATCAATAGGTTCAACATCATAAATAATCATGATCACTATCAGAAATAAGTAGGAGCAATATCATAAGTCATCATGATCACTATCAAAAATCAATAGGTTCAATATGACAAATCATCAAGATCACAGTCAAAAATCAGTAGTATCAATATCACAAATCATCATGGCTACAACTTGATTGTGAGAAAACAGGTAAAAGAAAGCTATTGAGCTTTTAATAAGAAAGCTTTGATGGGCAGCACAATGCGAAAAATGTGGAAGGGAAATCACAAAAATAGCTTATAAAAGTGCAACGGATATGAGAGACATGGATATGACTCACTGGAAAGAGTCATAATCATCAGCAAAGCCACTACCCTCCGCAAGGGCACGAACACCACGCAAACAAACGTCCGTGACTCCACTAAAAGAAAACAAATATCCATGAATAGCTTTCTGAAAAACAACAAATGCTTAATTCATTGGTAGAATCAACACAAAATGTAGTTATATAGATACAAAGTCGCAATCATCTGAGAACAGAATAGCGAGTGATTCTCAATTCTTAACCAGAAGCAAGAAGAAAACTTTCTCACAAATGAATAGGTATAAAACCATATGACATATTAGAAATTGAAAAGGTACATACCGGACACCAACGGCTTGAAAACCAACTGTAGAATTATAAGATGTCGTTGCCCTGAGCGCTAGCGTAGTCCCGCCCATGAAAGCGAAAAGTATAACAACATACACGGCAGTAAAAACCCGCAGCTCATTGACAATTAAACCATAAAGGGTCTTTGAATACATGCAAAGTTTTCTACAAAAAAATAGATTAAAACAGGATTATTCATATTGTCTGTTGCATTTTACAGCCTCAAATAAATGCACAATAGCATGTATTAAATGGATGCGTTGAAGAGTGTCGTTTACAGCCTACACACTGTTTTATTATAAGGAAGAACTTTATAAGGAACGAATAAGTAGGACGCCAAACTGTTTAAAGAGCTCATACTACTCAAGGAAAACTCCCTAAGGAACTCTTCAATTTGAGAAATTTTTATATCAGCAAACAATCAAGACCTGGGAAGCAGGTTCCATTCATTTGCAACCAAAACCAGCATAGATTGTTTGCTAAGCTTGTGTCAAGTGTTTTATGTTTCATTGGTCATAAGTTATAGCCAAAATGAAAGGCAAAATTCAGATCTTCAATGTTTACTTGTGTCTGTACCATATGTATGGCACTAAATGTGGATTGAAAATTAAGGAACTGTTAACGAACTTTTAGTACTACAATTTGACTATTGGAGGTTCAAAAATAGAGAACTTTTGGAAGTAGGCCTAGAGCTAGGTTCTTTATAAAAAGGAAAGCGTGTAGTATAGATCTAGAATCACAGCCAAAAGTCCTTGGAACACCCAGTGAATAATGAAGTTTATTTGACAATAGTAAATTTTCCCGTCAAATGTGACGGCTAGTGATCTCCTCCCTCCTTCCCCCTTATAACAATGTTTAGGTAAAAGCATAGTTGTTAGAGTGCTATTTGAGTGCGAATTGACGTTTCTGCTGTGCATAGTCCCTGATTAATTCAACATTGTTCTAAAGGAGGGAGAGGGGCAGTCTGCCCTGAGTCAAAAGCAATGTAAGTGTTCAACACTTTTGGCAGTAATTGCAAGCACCGCAACGCCTGCCGGTCATACACTGTCCTTTGGCTGACCCTGACCAGGTGGCGGAACGGAGACACACGGACCCCTCGTGTAACGACTGCGAAGTGAAATGAGATCTATGGCGACAGGGGATTTACGCTTCATATCATATCATTTCTATTATGACACAAGCTATGAGAAAGTTATCTTTCACAAATTCCCTGGATAATAGAGCTTTCGAAAACATTCCACTATGGTCATTAATCATAGGGTACAAAAACCTACTTATGCATGGCGGTCTATACCTAATTTCCAATGCTTTACAGTTGTAGCATATCACAATCTGGTAACCTACATGGTAACAAAGATTAACTACACAGTCCATCCATTTTTCTGACTTAAAAGCTAGCAAAAGTCTTGCAGATTCTCATAGTTCCCATTAAAGCTTTCTTCTGCATTATTTCAACGAGTATGTCTGCTCCCCCTTTCTTTTAAGTCCAAATCTAATTTTATGTAAGTATGTATGTATGTAGTTGTAAGTAGATAAATTTGTATGTATGTAGTATGTGTAGGTAGTTTTATATATTTACTTGGTGTATGTAATTTTTGTACGTATTTGTATGCATTTGTATCTATGTGTGTTTGTTTGTTTGTATGTAAGAAGGAATGAACGAGTCCTGTGTTGTGCTCAGGGCACTGATCAATAAGGGTTGTTGGGATGGCTTTAGGAAGCTTTTGAGTACAGTATGGCCAAAAAGCAGATAATACAAAAATTGATTGGGGCCCACTTTGGTCCTGGGCCATTAGTTCTTGAACTAAGGTGTCTTAAACTACGTCACGCCACTATTCTGGCAAATGAATAGGGCATTATAAGATAGATATATTTGTGATTTTATCTTATGCATGGACTAAAATTGTAATGCCCTTATTCAAACAGAGTTTTTTATTCAATTACATAAAAATACTATTGGTATAACGCAGAATCGAGTTCACCGTTTTGGTTGGGCCCTCCAAAACATTCAAAATAAAAAACAGAAAAAATTAAGTCCACTATTTATGGAAGCTATCTTTTATAAACTTTGAGTCTATTACTATACCTAGCAATTTTTCAGATTCATATTCTGATATTTCTCCCTGGTCTGTTGCTCCGCATATTAAGAGGTGACATTTGTCTTCATTTGATTCCATAAGATTATTTGAAAACCATCTGGATCATAATAGCGTATCTTTTTCTAATTTTGCGAGCATTGTCATAAGGTTCTCATCTCCAACACATAATCTCATGTCGTTACAGATTTCGGTATCACTCACCAGATAAGAATATCAGTGACAAAAGGTTAAATAGAAGCGGCCCCAATACTGATCCCTGTGGTACTCCTATTTTTTCTGCGGAGGAGCGCCATGTGCTAAATGTCCCATTTACCCTCGCTTTCTGCTTACTGTCATAGTTATAGCTATAAATCAATCTGAGAGCGTTGGTATCAAACCCATAGGCATACAGTATTGCTAAGAGAAGGCAATGGTTTAAACAATCAAATTTTTTCAGAGATCCATAAGCAAGGCACCTACATACCCTTTCTATCGACATATTCTCTACAAGTTTCTATCAATTTAGCAAGAGTATGCTGGATGCTGTAGCACTCACGAAATCCATATAGATCACGTGAAAAAGGGATGAATTCTTTTACATGGTCATACACTATTCTTTCGAAAATTTTGGATTCGGATGTAAAGATAGCGATAGGACGTTCATTCTCTTTTGACATAGGGCCTTGATTTTTTAAAACTGCAGTGATCTCTCCCTCTTTGAGCTCTCTGGGAAATTTACAATCTTTTGCTAAAAAGGATAGTCAGACAAGGAGAAATTATGTTTCAGCTTCGTTGCAAGATCGCAGAAGGTATTCTTCCGTAGGCGGAGGACTTTTTTGGCTGTACTTCCCTTTGTTTTTCCGCCTCCTTGATGGGATGTTTTTTTGAAAGTTGAAGATACTGGCCTTGCAACAATTTGCTTTTATTTTTTTGACAATCGGATGAGATTGATATTTTCATATACTTTCCTCAATACAGTATGATCAATATATATTTTGCTGTCACCGATAATAAGGGATGTGCTTCCTGACCTTTTTCAGATCCCTAATTTTTCCCTAATAGTAAGACAATAATAATTCATTATTTCTGCGACTATGAAATCAGTTGATACAATGGCTCCATTTTCTGTCACAGTGATGTCTGAGGATGTCTGGGTTTTTTCGGAGAATTAAGATATAACCGTCTTTAAAACTCCTTTGCCATCTGCGATGGATTTTGCATCTAAAGTCTAAACTAACATAATAGTCACTTTCCGTTTGTCGTACAATTTTACCACAAATGTTACGCTGCTTCCTAAAAGCACTCCGAATGCTTGGGGCCCTTTCTTTATTGTATTTATTTCGCATATGTGTTCTAAGCATAACAGCTTTTCTCAGAGCCTTGGTCATGAAAAGTCCATCATTTGTTCTAGCATTTTTCGTTTCAAGGGGGCATGAACATTCAGTAACTTTTCTACTACATTGCTAAACGAACTATAATTGGGCTCTACATTAAGATTGAGCAGCTCATGTTCAAGGTCTTTTCTAAATTTCTCTGCATTAAATTTACTGTAGTTCCTATGTCGAACTATTTTAACAAAATTACCCTTTAAGACAGTTATAATCATTGCATTAAATTCTGATAACCCTATTTCTATGGTTGACGTATTTGTAAAACACATGTTTTGTTTGCCGTTATCAACTCTATGCCTTAAAGGTAATCAGACATAAAACAATTAGGAACTTTAATCGAGTTCTTTAAGAAATAGGCGGATATGAAGGTACAGACAAGTGGAGCCTGCTCCTCGTCCTGAAAATCACCTAAGGTTGCGAAGTTTTTGCATCATTTGAATACTGATCTATTGCCTTGCATATCTGTTCGAAAAAGCATTTTTTCATTTTGATAGGTTACCAAACAAAACCATTTTTGTCTTATGAAGGCTAAGTCCAACCATACCACATTATTTGACTGCGGCGCTAAATCGAGCAACGAAGCTTAATCGACTATTCACGGTATACAAAGTAAGATCATAACAAAAACTTGCCGCTACCAGGAAGTGTGCTTACCTGCCTGATGCGGAGTACTTGAAGATGCCCAAGAAGTTGAGTATGTAAGCTATTGAGGCAAAGTACCATTGTGCATTGCTGTGCTTGTAGCGTAAAGGTATGATTGCAAAGAGCGATAGTAGGCTAGCCAAATCCAAATAGTTGAAAGGATCGTAGAAATACGTACTTGCTTCTCTGCAAGATAACATTATTCGCATTATCTGCAACTGTTACTTAATTCGGGAAGTCACAAAAATCCTACTCAGACAACAAATACAATCAAAATAATTCGACTCCGTTTGAACACCAGAATTACCAGTTTGCCACAATAAGAAACTCAAAGCTTTAACGAATGACTTTTACGACGAAAATCTAAAGTCACATCAAAAAATACTCTGTTTCTCGTCTATCTGGTGCTCAAGCTATAACATTCTTACGAGCACGCTCGAGAAGGATGACATTTTATCGTCAAATTAACTGTCAAAAAACTGTCTCAGTTGCTACCAGGGCCTGGACTACAAGAAAATGATATTAATCATAACAAAGAATAGAACACAAACCAATAGAACTCTATGCTCATAAAATGCTGGGGAGACATGCCATTGGCCTGTAGTTCTTTTCTGAAGATGCATTATCTTTCATATGCAAGGGGCTGATGTCACCTTCTTTCAGTTTCTTAAGAAACCTATGTTGTCTTATATTCTCATTTAGAATTCTATGTAACGCTGGCTCAATGACAGAGTCCAGAAAAAGTTCCAACCTTCCTCCGACGGTAAAATCTTCACAAAAACTTTCCTCTTTTATGACAATCAAAACTCGCCAAAGTTCTTGAATTCTGCATTGTGCATGTCTTGAAAAAATTTTAATATAGAAGGGCTGTGCCTTTCACAGCCAATCTTGCATTAACCAAAATTTTTCTGAAACTGGATTGTTGATACAAAAAAAGAACCTTCCTCATATACGCCATAGAAAGCAAAATCTTCCTCCTGCTCAGAACCGCGGAGCCGTGACTTTTTCTGGACTCAACTCAAGGATGTCTGAATTACTTTCAATAAACTTCGCAGGTATGCTACTAATGGGCGAAGCATTGCTACTGTTGAGCATTCCAAATCGATGAACTATTTCATCAATACTGGCTTCCCTGAAGTTGCATTTTCGGTTGTAGTATCACTTTGTCTAATATAAATAAAATCTCCACAATGCCCAAATATTCAAAATACTTACTTCTCCATTTGATCAAGCTCGCTAATTGCGTAGAAGGCAGCAAATACAAGAGTGACTATCTCAAAGAGTGCTCTGACTATGTCGTGGTCTCTATCATAAGCCAGAAGATCATGACTGGCCATTCCGCTCAATAAAGCATAGGACATGATACACAAGAACACCACATACAACAGGTTGTACAGTCTAAAAATATGATCAAAGAAATCTGCGTTAAAGCGGAACACAATTTGAAAAACCAGAGATAAAAGTCTTTAGATATTGCACTAACTCTTCTTCATCAGCATTCCTAATAGCAGTCTAGAATATCCAAGTGCTCTTTTGCACCTAATAGCAGGGGGGTTCCAATTACAAATATTCAAAAATTTCACCAAACATACCCAATTATTAAAAACCCCAAAAATAAGATATTTTGTGGAAAGTTCAACCCCTCCATCCCTACTTCACTATGCCGACGATTCCTTTCTAACAAGCACTCCCCAACGTACAGAATCGTATATGGGACTAACTTTTACCTTTTAAATGAATAATAGCAATGAAGGCAATGAAAATAAAACCCTAAAAAATATTAACAAGTACAAATACACAATTGTGCAGACATTCAAACAGTAGTAAGATTTATCAACAACTTTTAGTAAAATCACGAATGAAATGTATACTTAACTTATTACAAGTTTACCCCCATCTTCTAATAACCCCCATATTACGCTGAATATGAAAAAATCCTACCCATTTCCACTTATTAACACTCCCATTTTAGGCAACTTTAACAAAATGTCAACCCCCTCCTTATTATATCCCCCCTTCAATTGGGTGCCATATAGTATGCAGTTGCTTCTTAGGTTAGGTTACCTTGCCTATTGATCCGGTTTCAGAGAACAAGGACACAAGGCAATATAATATTTACGATTATGCACTTATGTGTTGAAAAGCACGTAGCACTTGACCCTTTTGTCGAATATAAGCATTGTTTATAAGCAAGTGCGTTGGCAGCAGGTCAGATAGATCTTTGAATGCGCAAGTTTTGCATTGTGTATTGCAACTACGAATACCGACGCAAAACACACAGAGGTTTCGAATACTTTTATTCAATGGGGTTCAATCATTTACTTTTACTTCTCTTCTGACAACTGTACTACTATATACTTCCTTATATCCGAGTATATCTTAAAGAAACAAAAAGTAAAAACGTAAGGGAGTGCTAAGGAACTGTGAGTACTTAAATTCGGTCGCCAGTCAAGGTATTTACAGTACTAAGCCCTGGTTGAACTTTCAATCATACGGATGTCGTTAAATGGTATGACATAAGTAAACACAATAGGGTATAATGTTTCTCCTGGAAATGCTTGGTCTTGACCTGGAAAATGAGGCCCACTTATAGACAAAGATAACCTCAAAGAAATGCTGGTTGATTTGTGAAATATTCTCAACTTACAGCCCACCTGAACAATATCCACAACCTTTACAGAAATTCCCATCAATTGATATCACTTTCCACATGAAGAAAAGCAAACGTATAAAACATATGAAGAGGAACACAGTAAAAAAACTGCATGCAAATTGTGGGAAATTTTTAGTCAGGTACTCACAATATACAACATTGACCATACTTCTGCCATTTTGTATCTGCCAGTTTGCGAACAACTGGATGCTGAATTGCATTCTAAATAGAGGGAAATACACCTAAATATATCATATCTACATATGGTAGCATGACGCACATGGAGTTGATAAATAAGATAGGTTGGCAAAAACATATACAATACAATACACACACACAATACAACCACTCCTATGCATACAACATAGTCAGAAACTTTCTTGTAATCAAAAGTCAGTTGCCTAGATCAAACAGGCATTCTTGATCACTTGTAAATAAATGCAGTGCTATGTTGTATCTGTCTATCTGTCTGTCTATCTGTCTGTCTGTCTGTCTGTCTGTCTGTCTGTCTGTCTGTCTGTCTGTCTGTCTCTCTGTCTGTCTGTCTGTCTATGTAACACTGCATTTGTCTAAGCAACACTGCAGTGCTACACAGGCTTCAAATTATTCTTGCTAAGAAGCTATTAAGAAATCTTAACAGTAAAATTACAAAAGAGCAACAACAGTGTCACTACAGGGCAAAAAAGACTTTCTTATACAAAAAAATGAAGAATCTGCAGTTAAATAAAAATTGTTTTTGTAACATGCCAGCTCAGCACACAAACAAAAACAAATTAAACAGATCATATCTGTTTACTTACTTTGTTATGTTTGCTCTGGCAAAGGGCTTGCAGGCAGGACAACTGTCGATGATTGAAGTCAGGATGCTTTGGCACTCGTCCATGTTCATCGCCATCTAAGATGCTATAGTAGAACTGATAACGTACTGGTATATCTGGAACTTGGTGCCACTCTTCTTCATACTGCTCTTGTTTGTTCCTTGGCAGGTCAGGCCAATCAGGGCTGATAAGGGAATCTAGCACTGCCACAACTGTTTTCTACAGTGAAAAATACACAAACATTCACAATACATGTATACCAGGGGCGGTCTTTACTTTTAGTAAGCATGGCCAGTATAGTACAAGACAAAAGAACACAATTAAGCTCAAAGGAATATAAGGTAAATCAATGGAATTTACTAGAACAGAAAACAATACAACACAATGGAACATGATACAGAAACTACTCAGCAAGCATTTACATAGCTGCCTAATGGTATTGTAATTTTAATATCTATAATCCTGTTACTACACTCTATATTCACTTTTGATTTACAGCAGCTTTTGAGATGAGTTGTTACAAAACTTTCTGATGGCTTTTTGGCTGAATTATCAAGCTTGTGTTTCCTCAATTTGTTTTCTTTGCTTTCTTCAACTAGAGTCCCTGGCAATTTATCTCAGTAGATACACCAGAGACAAACAGAAAGTTACTATGGTGTTAAGAACTGTAAAAGGAAAAGTTGATAAACACTACTAGGAATTTCATGAAAGCATAACAATACATTTCTATGTGGTTTTGGCCCAGGCTGATACCTGGGGGCCAAGCTATGGAATGAGTTACCAAGAGAATTAAGAAATTCATCTTCAAAATTTTCATTCACAAAAAATTTGAAAAAGCACCTTTTCACCATAATGTGAAGCTCTTGCATATAACTTTTTCAAACATACTACCAAATTGCAAAAAGGGGGGCTCTCTTCTCAATAGTACTACTTCTTAGAGAGTTCCTCCTTAACATTCTGCTACAAAATATTATAATTTCATAATAATAATTGTTGAATCTAATAATTACTATCACATTATTTTTCTTTGATATTCAACAGTGTTCCTTTGCTTTGAGTAATTTGTGTTACTAGTGTAGTAGAAGTAGTAGAATTGAATTGAGAATAGTTTTGGTGCAGTGTATCAACTGTAGAAGCAGCATTCAGATTAATACCCATGCACAAAAAGAGCATTGAATATAACATACCCCCATGTCAGGCCTTTGAATGAATGTTTTCAGTTTAAAAGGGGGCAAAGTATCTTTGAATTGGTTGTCATATTCAAACAGAAGACGAATTCTAAAAGAGAAAATGATACATACATTATATATATATATATATATATATATATATATATATATATATATATATATATATATATATATATATATATATATATATATATATATATATATATATATATATATATATATATATATATATATACAAAACAAAAAGTTATTTTCTGAAGAGCAAATTCCTGAATAGCAAAAGCTTTTCACAATGTAATCAACTAACTATTACTACTGTTATACATCAACTATACCTTCAACAATAGTAACATAAAACATGCTGTCTCAAAAAATATTTCTATCTTAATTTGCAAATGACATATCTGTTGATTTAAGCTTTACGTCAGCCACATAAGCAACTAGTATTGTGCTCTCTTGTTCCTTCTGATTGATGCTTGCATTCAGCAATTTATATTTGAGCATTTTCTGCAGAGATCAGTTGTATCCTATAGTACACCATTATGAAAGCAAATACAGTAATCCCCTATATTGCTATTACATAACCAAATATATACCTTGAAATAAAACAAGCTCGCGTGGAAGCACTCAGTGGTAAGGACTAGGTAAGGACTTGGTAAGGGCTACTTAAGTTTAAAGACCTGTGCAGTTACACAGAAGGCTTCAAACACATCCTTATAGTATCTACAAATTTCCTAGATCATGAAAAATGTTGAAAATCAGGTAGTGAGATCACACTTTTATTATGTCTGGAAAAATTTTGGACTGAATATTTTGTTCTCAGATTGTGCTAAACCATCAATATCAAACACATTAACATATAGTTGCTTCAACTTGCATATTTACTCTTGATAATATAGAACTGGTATATTCTCTGACAATTTAAACCTTGCCTAGAGGTCAGAGGGCATTCTCCTATTCTTAAAATACCCCTCCCCCCACTCTGTGCTCAGTTGATGATAATGTCAAAAGTGCATTTATACCTTGATTTCTTTGCCATTTTATTCATTAAGAAACTTGCCATTTCATCATCATAATTTTCCAACGCCAACTCTACTGGGGTTTTCTTCCTTTCCCCTGGGTGTGTGGTAACATAAACTAGACTTGGGTCTCTTTCAAGTAATGCTTTGGCTATATCTAAAAAATCCCGTTTCCTTGTATTGATCTGCAAAGTCTCCCTCTGCTTGAACCCCTCAGCAGCTAAATGCAAAAGAGTTTTGCTGATGCCATTATCAACACTTATTGGATCAGCATATCTACTGTTGCGGCCATGTTTATCATAGTCTCTGTTTATTATGATCTTTGCTAACTTGCTAATCTAGGGTACAATTGAACAAGACTTCTCTAGTTTTCTGCTAGGAAAATTGTACAAACAAAAAGACTTTAGCAGTATCTGTATGCATTTTTCTAAAAGAAACTAAATTGGTCACAGCAAAGTGTGAAGCTGGAAAGAATTTTTTTTAGAAAACTTGTCATGCACTATACCACTGAGACTTCTCACCTGCCAAGGCAGGCTAAAGTTAACTTTTTCAAAATTCCCATCTGCCACATTTTGCAGAATATTGAGAAGACTTTTAAAATAATCTAAATACTAGAACTGAATAAAAGACCTCCCAAATGAAATCCTGAGCAGAGGATATTTGTAAAAAATGATCTGAGGGTACTTGTAAAAATGATAACTCCATTTTGGCAAGTTTTTCTCTAGATAACAGGCAGTGATTGAGTTATTTGAGTCATGTATATAGATAAATCAAATAGCACACCTGTCTCTCATAGCTTGAAAATCCTTCAGGTCCTGATCCAAAAGGCTCATACCTACCAAGTTCCAAAGTGTCATACCATTCAGTCATCATCAACACAATGGGGTCATCTCCCTCCATTTCTTCTGGATCATATGTGTCATGATTCTCAATTATTCGATCTGCTCTAATTTCATCAAGGCATTCAACCCATTTAAGTCCTCGCTCCTTAGTTTTCTCTTGACTATATCTATGCTGAACCTATGGAGGAAAACATCTGTGTTATCGTTTCCACCAACAAACCGGTCACAGTCTCCACCTGATGGCAAAGAAAGCCTGTTATCTATCTATCTATCAATAATGCACAAAACCAAATTATTAGCATTATGTATAGTGTTTGTTAGTATGTTAGTAAATACAAAAAAGAGAAGACAAATTAGGTCACAGTTTAAAGTAACAACAAAGTTAATAAAATAACATGGTTATGCAGGAGTGACAGTATGAAAAGCCAGACTTGGATGGTAGATGCTGATGTCTGGGAAATAAGCAAGATAAGGTAAGCTTGCACACCCAAGAAAGGTACAATCAGGGATTATTCAGATCCATCTTTTAATATCACCAAGGCCCACCCTCTCCACTCATGCATACCCTGTTGGAAAATAAATGATGCAGTAATCTAATCCCATCAGTTTTAGCTAAATACTTTTGCTACAAGTATTCCATAATAGGTCTTATAAGGGGTTTATAAGACGTATTATGGAATACTCCTCAACAGTTTGGGATCCACATACAGCTAGAAATATCAATAAACTTGAAATGGTGCAGAGAGGGAGCGCACGATTTGTCTTCAAGTCTTCATTGTCTTCTGCTGGACGATGTCGGACCTTCAGAGAGACAACCCATAAAGTTGAGATAGCAACTACATGCACACGTTAGCCTACATCTCGTATATTATAAATAAAAAACATGCAACTTCCGAAGGACCAGTAGTGTAGGCTTTCAAATAGAATTTCCCGCCACAGTCAATATGACCTGCAATTCTTTACTGCCACTGGTTCTTCTCAGTTTATAAACTAAAAGTCCCAGCCACACAACCAACTGAACTACCAATAAGGGAAAGCATTTTTACTTCGTAAATTACAATTAATCTCTAGCTGGTATAAAGTATACTGTACGTGCTATGCACTACCTAGGCCAACAACGTTACTAACTCAACACGAGGTCTCTTAACATCATACCTTCTCCCAAAAGTCCGCATCTTTTGGGTTGAAATCATGCAAAAATGAGCACATGTTTGATCTGTTTCTGCTGTCGCTGCTTATCAACTCATGATCTTCCGAAGCAGCCGTACTCCTGTAGTGAACTGCTCCGTGCCTAGCCATCCTGTCCTATTCATGCATCAGGATTCCTTTAGTCTGTTCGATGTGAATTGGCTGGCTAATGTTTCAATGATTTGAATCAAATTAGTACTGTACTATTGAACAGGCCTTTTGTAACAATAACAGGATCCCTGTTTCACGTTGAATACTACACTAGGCTTGTTAATAATAGATGACATTCGTTAAGCAGACATTTTTCGAAAATTCAGAGTTGTAAGAAGGCAACGTTTTATCCCTATTCTGTGGTTTTAGGCCCAATTGACTAGTCACATTGTCTTGCACACCCCCCTCCCGGACCAAAAGCCCAACATTACACGCCCGATCTGCTGTAAATGGATGCCATTTTAAACAATGAACATCTGTTTACGTTATGAAGTACACGTTTCTATAGGAGTGGTTTTTCTGGCGTAACTTTATGAGCAGCCGATTACTGCTATCTTATAAACCACTGTCTAAAAAGACGTATTGAAACTTACTTTGCTTTTTCATGATTTTGGCACTACAGTAAATCTATAAAAATTAAGCAAAATAGATTATCGCTTTGCTTGAATATTAGAATTTAAAATGTATATGGGACTGTTCAATAATTACGTCACGCTGAAATTGCCATTTTTGATCCACCCCCTCCCCCCCCCCCCACGTAACGCTCTGAATCACGAAAAAAGTGCAGAACTACCATAGAGATAGGCCTGTCTCTATGAGAAGTACTGTAGCCTATACCCTACTGGAGTGTATCATGCTCGCCATGTCATGTACGTTTGATGCAGTTTAAGGGAACAAAGCAGCAGAAATCAAACCAGTCCAAGAACAGTGTTGTCACATAAAATGCAAAAATTAGATATTGTACAATTACTTTTTTTAATATGAGAATTCAAAATACATTTAAGGAAGCTCTTTACACAAAAGTAGTAGCTCAAAACACGTATTAAACCTTAACAAATTATGCAGAATTGTATGGCTATTTTCCTATACCTTCCGTGTTTATACAAGTTTTCCTACAATTACTCAGCAAAGTTTATCACACACTGGATGCTTGATTGTCGATCAATATGGACCACTGGAAAACTGAAGACTTATACAATGCATTGATATTTATCATACACTCTTTTTTCTATAAGAACAATTTGACAACAACGCGAGCTTCACAATTGATGGGAATTAAGATCAACTTAACAATAAGCTGAGGCTTGAAGCACTTTAGCAAAATGTATTTTTTGGACAACGGTGCATACGTTTTCCAATACCATATTGACAAGAAATGTCATTTCCTTGCTGGCCTGAGGAGAATTGAAAGTGAATTAGCTGCTCTTGGCGAAAATCCAATGCTGTCTTGTATATTGTCTAATGTCCAAATTGACCACATCTCAATAATTTACGAGCAAATCAGCCTCAAGATTTTGGAAAAACGAAGGACAGCCAGCTTGAACTTCAATTCTATTGGTTCTTATAAGAAAAATGAGTGTAGTAAATGGTGGGTCACCTCTGAAGAATTTCAATTATCAGTTATATACCAAACTACAGTTGCTTGCAAAATCATTGCACTACATACATGTGACGTAAGTATTTACTAAAAACGGGAGAGACTTGTATCCGAATGTTAAAGACAAAATTTAAAGCCTGGGGTGTCTGTAAAATGCAAAGTTTTCATACAATATTATTGCTTCTTCTATTGAATCTCTTATCTCTTTCTTTAATGATATCTTGAGAAAAAATCGGTTGCTTATTCGCTTTATGCCAAAGTAAAACACTCTTGCAACCGTAAGTGTCTTGATCAGACGGTTTTAGGGGCCACAATATATCCTATCTACATTACAGAGATTCGCAAATGGTTCAGTCAGAAGTAATTTGATAAAGTTTAAAGACAACAAAGAGCAAGCTTAATACCTTTCCGTGCCAAAAGATCGTGAGGGAAAAACAACTATTGAAATAAGTATCATATCAGCTAATTTCAACTGTTAAATCCCTCTAAAAACCATTATTAAACGTCCTCTCTGGTGATTTAAATCCAGCAGTTAATAAGATGAACTGACAACGCAGTATTTGTTAGCAACCAATGGTCAAAATAACCTTGTCGGGTTTTTATATAGCGGCGATTGCAAGAAAAATAGCCCTCAGGCCTGTCTTTGCTTATCATGCAATTCTTCCGGAGAAGGACAAAAGCAGGCCAGCTATATCAATGTGGACGTACTCAATAAGATTGGCGTTGTTCGTAATCGTTCAGCTATATTATTCCGAGCAACGCTGAGAACTGTCCGATAGAAGACTGGCAACAAGTCCTTCACCAGTTGTGAATGCACTGATTATACACTGATAAAAACAACAGCCAAGTGCAATTTTCTAGGACATCTATATATTCGAGTAACGTAGACTAAGCCTGGACAATACGAGGGTGACAAATCTTTCTAATGTAAGTCGATTGAAGTGTTGTGATACATTTGCAAAAATGGATAAGTGTTTATATAATCGAGAAGACATCTATGCACAAATAGTCATCAGCCTAGCATGAGCGAGAGGTCAACATCTAGGCAAAACCGAGGCTGCACCAGAATATCAATGCACGAATAACGGTACCAGCCTTCAGGTACATTTCACTTCATCTCTACAAACTGGGCAAGTCTTGTTCGACTAAAAGGTAAGATAATGCAGGCATTACCAGCAGCTACAAAAATCAAAGCATATCAACATGTTAGCGTATACTGTCTCCAGTGGTGTGGAAGTAAATTGATAGCTAGGGGGGCTCTTTGCGTACCCGACTTTTTATAAGAAACTAAGAACTTTGTACAAATAGTCATATAAGAAACTGAGAGAGTGAGTGGTCTGGCGAGGAAAACTACAACACTTGTATACAGCTGCAATACTGTTGCCTAATAATACTTGTTTTATGTTAATACCATTTTAGGAGCAAGACACTACCTGAGGGTGAAGGGGGGCTGCCCTGACCTTTTCTATAACGCTGACTGTCTCTATACAAAAAGAGTCAGTTTGAATAAGCCTTTGACCAGTTGCTTTTAGCCCATTTACAAGGCTACAATGGGCGTGTGGCCAAGTGGTTAGAGCGCTTGACTGCTGAGCAAAACATCGATGGTTTGAACCGAACCCTCGGATCATAGTTGGCATGCTCGCCCACTGTCCACTCAGCAGCAAATGGGTACCTGGTGGCAACACTGGGGAAGTTAAAGGCGGCGAGGAAAGGAGCTGGCCACCCTACCTCACTACGCTTGCGGCTCAGGATAAGTGTCCCTCTAACGGACACTCCCCCAACGTACGGAATCGTACATGGGACTCACCTTTACCTTTACAAGGCTACGAGAGCACGAGCAAACAAAATGTGCTGTTTGCCATAGGAAAACGCCAACACTGCACAGTTCGAAGATGTAATGAATGAGTTACTTGCTGAGACTTATATACGACAAAATACCCTGGCACTTAGTGATCAAAATTACCAAGCGAAAAGAAGAAAGCTGTCTCGAATATTATAATAATTGAGAAAAAATCAACCAGACATACCAATCAGCTATGAATGAAAACAGAATTAAAGCAACATATACTAGTTTCATGAGAAGTTAATTAAATTGGCTGAAAACTAATGACATAAAACATGCATTGAGACGGAAAACACCTGGTCGCAACAACAGATGGCTTTCAAAGCAACATGCTTACGAAACAAAAAGACTATTCCCAAAACGCAGGTGAATTCTTCTCTCCAACTAGAAATGACTAAAAGAAGCTTGTCTGTAAAGGCTAGCTTCGATATCGTTAAAAGTGACAGGGAAGCATCCATATTGTTGTAAGTGCCGACGGTCCTGTAGTATCAAAGACGTCACAATCAAGTTAAAAGAATTGAGACGAGTTGAACTTTTTAGAATGTTCTCGATGCATCGCCGTCGTGTTCACAATGCCCAGGGCGTGTCCCCTTCGTTTACTTAGATACGGAAACCGTGCTTATTAAGTAGAACATCTACCAACATATTTCAAAGTTCTATCATATGTTTTATCACAACGCCAACTCGCCATATGCGACATGAAAGGGCCAATCATGGGTGCATAGACCAAACACATGACAAAATAATAAAAAAAATTCTACTCATGTATTTTACTTGGACCATGGCTAAATGATCCATAGTAACACTGGCTCATTCCAAGCCGTATACAGTGGAAGGACAGGGGGCAGAGGTTTTGCATTAAAGTACTCAAGCGCCTTAACCACTTGGCCATTCTAACCACTTGGCAGGGGGTACTGTTCCAATAATTCAGCTGGCTAAGGTACTAAATCCTCAGTTCTTCGAGAAATATCGAACAAAGGGCCAATTGACAATCTGGCAATAGAAACGACTAACTACCGATTACTTGAATTTAATACCACAAAAGATCAACGCAGCAATCTTTGTGTGTTTCTAATGGATAAAAGTTGTGGCCTGCCGTAAATCAAAAACAAGGTCCAGGATCAAATTACATCCACTAAAATTTGTAGTCAAAAATATTCAAATAAAAGGGTCATCTATTCCAGATGATTCACGGCTAGTGGATACAAGATAAAATGAGCTACCTACCTTTAACCATTTATCAATACATTTTGAATGAAAATCATGAGTGCATGGCAATTTCCTGATCTTCTCTTTTAAACAGTATTCACTCATGCAGACCACGCATGACGAGTTAGTTTCATCAGCTTTTGATGCACTATACCGGAAAGCATGAAGACGGTCTATTTCTACAAAAGAGTACAATAATAATGAAAGAACTAATATCTACAGATATGAAAACAAATACAATACAGATAGCTCGCAGAATGTGGACGATTTAATCATTCTAAATCAACATATCAACATAATATATCGAAACGTTTACAACAGAAGAAAGTATATTTTTGAATTTCTCTCCATATATATATATATATATATATATATATATATATATTTCTATATATTTACTCGTACTGGCACTTGACTACAGAAAAAAATGTGGATACTAATGGTGTTCCCTTATGATAGTGTGCCCTAAATTCACGGCACCTGTATATACTTGTAATAGCTGGAGCAGAACATATTAAAAATGGCTAGGAGAGGGCTAATGTCTATGAAAATAATAAGATGAAGGATTGTTTACCAACATGAGACTCAATTATGTTCGAGAATAATACAAAAATTGGCTATCTGTAATTAAATATTTATGAAAAGCGTCGAGACTTCTATCTACCATAAATACAAACTCACAGAAACAGACAGGAGTAGCAAAAACATTATCCTCAAAAACACGACAATTATAGTCTGTCAGCATGCAACAAGTGTGATAGGAAAAATGAAAATTTGTGTCCTGTATTGATATCTTCCTTTTTCACCGAGGACAGCTATACCCACACCAACATCGAGGCGGGGATATATATAAATACATGTACATATAGAAAAATAAAGTAAAGGCTTAGTATGACATTTACCTGATTTAGTTAGTCCTCTAGGTTTCGCTGGTCCTAGACGCTCGGCAAGGTTCCATAAGGCCTACAATGCAACATAGATAGGTCAACGGGAGGTCAAAATTTGAATTCCTGTTTTCACTTATATACAAATATAAATATTCATATATGCATACAAATATCACTATTGCACGAAAAAGCGGGAGCATTCATTATAAATATATATATATACATATATATATATATGTATCTATGTGTATATATATATAAGCTATGGAAACAGTGCTATATAAATGTTGATATATATATGTTTGCAAAGATCTCTACTTGCCTAGAGCTTTTATATATCAACATCAGAGCAGAAAAAGATGTGAGATGAGATGAACGTATTTGGGAAGAAAGTAGCAATGACAGTTGATACAAATGAATTCATCTCTTACAATAAAAGGAATCATGGTCGAGGAATACTACAAGCTAGAGGTAAGAGGAGACCAACAATGAACATTGTAATGAGTATATGGGCAACCAATAGGGTTTATGTATCTTTAAGTGAATTAAAAACAAATGTTTTTATAACAGTCGTAGATATCTACAACAGCTGCAATTTCCACAAGAAATTCAGGTGTTTTTGTCATGGTAGCAGAGTTATGTCGGACATGTAAAGCAAAATCTTACGATAACCATCATCAAACGTGCCATTCCGACAATGCATACATCTTAGCGGAGGGCTTATAAATTGACATACTACACTGATGTTCAAACATGAAAATATTGAACTGGTTTACTTAGACGGGCAACTCACTTCATAGTCTTCTCCGTCATCTAGGAACGTCGCTGGAAAGTGATGCAACCTTTGCGGGATAGCCGCCGGGCGAATGAAATGTCTAAAACAAAAAGGTCGCTGGACTATTACTCTAAACAATAAGATCATAAAAAGTGGTGTTACCTTTCTTGCAAAAGTATAAAACAAAACTCTTACAATGTATATACCCTTTTGTGTAAGGCAACGGAAGTAAAATCCCACACATTGGTTCCCACTTTGGGGTGCGTGTTGGAGAGTTAAGAGAAGAAACTTGTTCAGAGTCGTCAGCTTAATGAGGTATGGAGACTCCGAAGGGCTGCAACCCAGTATCTACTTACTGCTAGATGTACAGTGAGGAAGCATTCAAATTATAGCTCAATATGGCCTGTACATCAGCACCTAGATAAATATAAATGCAAATATATATAAATATAAGCATATATATATATATATATAAATATATATATATATATATATATATGCAATCAGAAGCTAGCTATATATATATATATATATATAATTACCAGAGGCTATTATTAATATAGAATAAGGCATAATCACACAAAACTTACACATAAGGAAATAGAAAATCTGGAACACTGATCGTTGCATTTGAAATCAGATTTGAAAATCGTCTTCTTCGTGAAAGTTGATTCTGAAATTGATAGAAAATGCAATGATAAAATAAATATAGATGAAATTGAGTGGATATGATCGGAAAACGAAGACTTGCACATTTCAATGCATACACGAGTCATCATCAGTAACGAAATTGAGAAAATATTGATACGACAGGGTGCAATATCGTCATATACACATCAGACGTATGATTTAGTTGGACAGCCTCCCAATATAAAGAAAGAGATTTTTGGGGCATGAGAGACTATGCAATGCCGGACTATTTAAATTCAAATGAAAATCCTTGATGGCTGCTTTCTGAATGACAAAAATAATGGGCTGAATTATATTCATACCACCGTTCTCCCCATTCCTTTGCTCCCAATCAAATGAGGATCACGTGTTCCTACGTCATTTTCAAATACTAATAATAATAATAATAATTATATATATATATATATATATATATATACATAGGCAAGTGAATGTCGATTCAGTTTCTATCAGCTCACTCAGTATTTCTAATCCGGTTCCAAATGTTATGAATCAAGCCAAGAAGAAACTGGTTTCTATGGCAAACTTCCTGTGGTCAAATGGTCATATTTCATCCATTCGACAAACAGCGTAACCATAAGCTTTCTTTCAACTTCCATTAAAGTTTTCACAGTCAAAATGAAATAAATTCTCAAAATGCTTTTGACAACACTATAACATACCCAATTATAATTTGAGTGATAGCTATTCGAGTTGTTTTCATTAGGCCCAGCTGATTGAGTTGAGTTGTTTTGCATCGGCCGTAGTTCACGAAGGAATTCAACCTCATCCTGATTAAATAACAAAAGAACACTGGTTAAAAAATTAAGCAGGCCAGATACAATGATCACTGATGGAACATAAATTAGTAATGGTTTTGAATAGAGATGCAGTTAATAATGCTGTGATAAGGAAAAGATGGATATCACGATACGGCCTAGACTTTGAAAACACTATCCTATAAGGCGAATGAGGTGCAAAACACCAAAGATGACATGTGAGACAAGGTGAAGGAAATGACCTAAATTACGTGCTAGACTTAAAACTTGTTTATTGCATGAATAATTTCAGTTCTAGGAGTTTAGGGTGCGATTCGGACACAGAATTCTAAAATTGTTGGTGCATAAACTATAAAAACAATGCCAATTTTCATTTTAGCTCTATTTAACCATGTTAGTAAGCCATTACGTGAATTAAACTGCGCGGCCACTAAGACGTCACATAGGAATTGTTAGTCTGATAAGGAAAAGCTCTGAGGTCAATGCTAGGGTAAGTTATAGCAGGCGCGCAACAAAATTTCTAGTCTGGATTAGATATATGCTAATCTAACTGGAATTGAGAGGAGTCATGCTACAAAATTGTGGTGTACCGACATCCTGGGTTTAACAGACTGGCGTATTTCAATAACACTAAAAAAGATTATGTATGGAAACAACATATTGCAAAGAATGAACGGGCATACAATTATAAAAGCATTGGCGCAGATCTGTAGCGCAGGAAGGTTTCCCATTCCAGGCAGGATGCTGTCAAGAATGGTACTAGGCGGGAGAAGATAATGAAACGAGAAAGACAATGTTGATAAGACGTAATCAAACTATTACAATTCAGACAGAAACAAACACACACTGACCTCTATAGGTCGATTGTCTTGAGGTGAGTCTGATATATGGATACGCAAGCCGCTATTATTCCCATTGTTATTATTATTGTTGTTATTCAATTGTTGTCCCAGCCTCGAGATGCGGTTCCTAACCTCGTTGATACGATCTTGAGTCTGCTGACGTATCCTCTGCATATTTCTTTCTCGCTCGCGTCGGTTAAGCTCGAATCGGTCAATGGTTTCATCTATTGTCTCCAAAGATGGTGCTCGCTATGAAAAACAATGCTTGTCATTTGTCGATACTTCAACAGAAAGCGCACAAAGAGCATGGCGCAACAACCAAAACATTGTACAACCGTGACTTAGAAGAAGAAGACATATGGGCCAAGCGCTCTTTTGCTTCTCTTCGTGGTGCTAAGCTCCAGTATCTGTTTTTATTTAGAATGCACTTATTTTCATTCATTTTGCAAAGAAACGAAGAATTTATGCAATACTATAATAATAAATATTGATATCAATTGATAAAGAAAAATGGTGATAGAATAAAGCCTTGTGTTAAAATTTCTATGTTAAAATTTAACACTATGGCTCCCCCTGGCAATGATTTCTAGTCTCCTGACCAGTTTTTGAGATGGTTGCCTTCTATAAGCTCTAGTTCTACGCCACTAGTGGTATCCATGATGACCCACCCATACGATGTGAGTTATATACAAGCAGCTAAATGGAAAGAACAACCCACCTGACGATGCCTCTTGGCAAAAATTTTCAGAATAAGAGCATATACAGGCAACAATATTGCTACTGATGCAGAAACTTAAAATGATAAAGGAATTCCACAATACAAAAGGAAACAAAGCGGTAACAAAACAGAATTAATAAAAGTTAGGGTCAAGTAAGCGCATTTCCACGAGAAACCCCCAAAGCACCACTGAAAAGAATGTTGCAAAGGAGCATTTGGTGTACAGTGTTGCATGGTGTATGTGAAATTACAATGGAAAATGCCATAAGTGTAGATGACATCACTTACTCTGGCACTCAACGGAGTCAGATAGGGTTGAGAATACAGCGAGTCGTCAAGAATCATCCTTGTCACCTCCCTTTCTCTATTTGAGGCACTGACGTGGCTATCCTGGTACAGACAAATCTCAATTCATTAGTAAATCACTTGAAACACAAAGCCTTATAGCAAGAAACAAATAAGCGGTCCAACTATCGTAAGCGATCAACAGCTCTTCTAGTCTCTACAAGCGATGCTGGGTCAATACTTTGGCGGAAAATAGCCGTTGTACTTCAAAGCAATCAGAAACGTCTATTCTCGATCGACAACTTTTCCTTGAATCGGCGATATGACTGACTCAGTCAGTAGCATTCACACTTTAAACAAAAGCATCATTCACTAGCCACCTCACAATACATTACCCCCCCCCTCTCAGAAATGCAATGTTGTCACAAGTGCTCCTTTGGCAAAACAGTACAATACAAATAGACATCTACATAAAAAGAGAATGAAGAACAAAGCACGGTAAGGTCTCTCTGTTCACGGGGTTGCACAATTCGGACAACAATAGTAGCGAGAGCATGCAAGACATAGCAACATTAGGGAGGTTTTTGGCAAGATGTTCATCCACTGCTGAGGAAATTTCAATTACAATAGAGTAAACTAGAATAATGAACAAGAGTCCAAATGCCACAATCAAATGCATCTAAAAATCTAAATACAGATAAAAGGAAAAATTCATACAGTGGCTTATACATGTAGTAGTGATATTTCCCATCTATTCTCCGAAGATCACTAACACCCAGTTTTCCATAAAATATATCCATCGTATATACGGTAAAGTAGATGTAATTCATACCTCTTCGAGATTAATAATAGGTGCTTCCATGTTCTGGTATTCATAACTCCGTTGGCTGTCAATGGGTTGGTGAATACTGGAAAACAGATCACCATCCCTTTGTGCTGTGTATACTAAACCATCCGTAACAATCCTTTGATTCTCGCTACATGGAGTATTTTGATGTGAGAGCCGATGTCGTGCACTGGAATCTCTAACTGCCGCAGCCTCGCGTCTGAAACGCTCACGTGACTCTCGCAACCTCCGTCTGAAGTGCTCCAGTCCTGATTCAAAAGCATGTGACAACGCTGTAACAGAAGTCTGGCCATCTGCTTCGCTCCTAAAGAAAAGATGTGCATGTCAACATATCACTTCAGGGTTTTCCCATCTAGTCCTCAGGCAACTAGAAATACAACTATCATGCCAAAAGCTCCTTTTCAACGATGACTTTCTTAGTAACAAATAGAAGCATAGAAGTAACGTACCGTAAATTCTCCATTAGCCCCCTGGGGCTTATTATTCTCAAGCACTTTAGAGAGGGGCTTATTGAAGAGGGGGGCGTAATAAATTTTCAAAATATGAACAGATTTTCTATGGTGATGCAGTGTTTGTATTTCAGGAATCTTCATCAATAACATTGTCATCTTGAACAGCCATAATCAATTGCTGTTTGGAGCTCATGGATGTTTGAGCTTGATTATGATGCGGTTTGCGGCGGCACTAATTAACAACACCAACACTACAAAGTTTACGCTCGTTATGAACATAACTTACTGTATGTTTAGCATTTGCATTTTGAGGGGGGCTTGATAGAGAGGGGGATCTTAATAAATTTTTCCCGTAAAGGGGGCTTATTGGAGAGGGGACTTAATTGAATGGTGCTTAAAATAGAACTTACGGTATGTATTGCGATTCCAAAAAGGTTCAAGGCGATTCAAAAGTGTGCAGTCGTTATCACGATTTCCAATGACCAACCATCGTCAATGACTTCAAAAAATTATTTTCCACAATTCAAAACTTGGCTTACCGTAATGATTCGATTGAGCCCCCAGGGGCTTATTTGACAATTAAGCAGGTCAATAGCTGAAGCCCGATAGCCCCATGGGGACTTATTCATCCGTGGGACATTCTTCTCAGAAAACATCTTGGGGGTGGGGACTTAATCGACTCATTACCATATATCAAAAGCATTATAATGTATAATGCCTTTCTGTACAGTTACTTTCCTATGTTAATCTAAATTTCTAACAAATATGTTCCATTTTAGTGAGCTATACTGCAGAGAGCAAATATGGATCACTTTAAGTTCTGTTTTATTACCAGAAAACCACAAGAACTGGCGCCCTGCCCTAGCATGAACAACTCATTTGATCTAGTTAGCAAGTTAGCTACAAAACTACTGCTAGCAGATTTCAAAGTTATGGTCATAAATCCTAAAAGACACTAGAACAAAAAACCAATGTATAATACCAACCTGTTGGTGTCCAGTATAATTGAAGAGTCGAGGAAAGGACTAGGATCTATTTCATCTAAGACTCTCACTGATGCCGTATCGTCATGGTCAGTGACATCAGTAAGATCAATCAGCTCTGGTATTTGGTTGTTTGCCCCTTGGTCTGTTCTCCTCCTCTTCTTCCGACAGTTTGACCTACTGTCACCTCTAGTTTGATTCTGGCTGTCGAATGCTTCGACATCATCTCTCTGATCGAGCCTAAGAAAAGGCATAGATGATATGCTAGTGAAGAAAATCTGCCAACAAGTCAAAAGTGGAAAATCAGAATACGCTCCCACGTCAATCAAAGATACTCACATACTCACTACAGCAAACACGATAGCTACTCAAAAACACACTTACGATTAAGTGACTAGCTCCTACAAAAGCGTTGGAACAATCCTTCATTATAAACCAAACAATACAATAACAAAGTCTTTCAGATAGATCACCTCAATTGCAGTCCATGCTAACATTGTGCCCATCATTCCCGACACTTTCAAAAACATTCCAACAAAGAACTAAATCTGCTCTGTTCCTCCAGGTTTGTAAGATCAGAGGGGTGGGGTCAGACTCCAAAGGTAGGGAGATTCTAGAAGGCCATGTCCTTCTATAGATCATCCCCTGTGGGGGTCATGCTCCTGTTCTGTAATAGTCAATAAAATACCTGACCAAAGGGCAAGAAATGGGAAATTCTATGGCATGACAGGAAAGTAAATCTTGCAAGAAATCTCCAGCCCACCCCCCCCCCACTTTGCCCCGGCCTTCCCCTATGGCACCACCATTTCAAGGCCATGTATCATGGATTCACAAAAATACCACTCATACTACAAGTAGCACCTATGATTAAACTTTAAAAACAAACCTTCTCTTAGATTCTCTTGATCTGCCTACATTATCATTGACAGTTGGCGCTTCATTCAAAGGTATACTATCTGCTGAAGCTGGGACAGGCTGCCGTTCATGCTTAATGAAATCAGGTATTGAAAAATTGTAGATTGGTTTTGAAGTGTTACAGGCGCCCTGATCTGTACGACAGGTGACGTCATGCAAATCATCCTCCGTAGTACTGGATCTTGGCGATGATGATGTGTCTGAACTTGCCCCAGGGGCAGGAGACAGCTCCAGTGCACTGTTACAAAGCTGGTAATAGGAGCTCAATTCCCTCATGTTGAAAATCACAGAATGAACAATTGCACCTGTTAAGACAGAATCTCAATCATTTACATAAATAATTAATGGTTTAGGAACATTAAGTAAACACATGCTTGTGTAATTTGCTTTCCACCAAAATAGACGGATTGCGTAATGAAAATCACTTATACCCCCTCTTCAATTGATACCAGCTACTGTTTAGAATATGAGAGTTCAATTAAATCAAATCTTAATTAAGTCCCAAAGTGATGACATCATGAACTTCTATTTTGGCATTTTTTACATTTTAATCATATGTACTGAAACTGTGCCTAATTCAGAGTAGTCCTGGAAACTAAAAGTGGCCTCTGAAAGCTAAGTAGTGGTCTTGGGCAAAAATTTTGCGGGGAGAGATGGGACACTTCTGTAGGCTTATGTTCACTACAGTCCTTCTGGGTTGAGATGCATATTGCTGTTCATTATCCCAATCAGGCGTGCTTTCACATCTTGCTGTCCATTACCAAACAAAGCCAACTCTGAAAAGGTGGTGGCAGTAGCGAATAGGGAGAATAGGCGTATGAGGGTGAAGCCCACAGGAAATTGCTAGAACCACGCCCTTTAGAATCTAGGAAATCGTCCTCTCTAAATTTATAGATACACACCCATTCTTGAAAGAAAAAGAATGATGAAATCGTCTGTAATTATAAGTGTGTGAAAACGTAGATATTCTGGTTGTTTTGTGTCAAACTGTCTATTTTCTAAGTTTTTAGGCAAAACACGCTTTCATGTTAAACAGGTTTAGGGTCAAGGGGACAGAACCTTCTAACTGGGCGGGCAATGCCCCCGTGCCCACCCCTAGCTTTGTGGCTGATTACCAGGGCAACATCCAGTCAAGAAGCCTCTATATTCAAAGAGCAGCGAAAACTTAATCAAAAATAAAAGATAAGGCCAATGTAAAGTTCTGAGTGAAGCATTTCTTGTTTGGTGTAAACATTACAACCTAATATTTTTTCCCTGCAAATTGAAGGGCCAAATGTTAAAGTGCATGAAAATAACCGACCCGAGCGGGATTTGAACTCGCGACCTTTTACTTTTTAAGTCAAATGCTCTACCACAGAACTGAAGGGTGTGGCTTGCACAATTTTTCTGGAGTAAACCCAGTACCCCTAGTTTTAGCTTTTTCCAGAAATAGTGGTGTTGGAAACTCATGCTAAATTTATGAATCGAGCTGAAACAGCCACTTGAAAGGAACTGAATTTAACTTTATTTTCAAAATTTATCAGTCTATTTTATATACCAGTCAATCTACTACTAACATTTAATTGTCAATACCTCCTATACTACCTATCATATCCAAGCAGAAATTGTCAAGAATTGCCATTTCAAATTGTTGTTTAAAAAATTATATGTCAAAATAATAAAATCTTAAGAAATTTTGTTACACCACGTTCAAAGCCTGGTTTTTAAATCGTAATTCATCGCCGATTATCGCCGATCATCGCCGATCATTCCAGATGAGATCATCGATCATTGCAAATGAGATCGCCGATCATTACAGATGAATTACCATTTATGAAAACCGAGTTGTCTTAAGTATCTCATACCATCAACGATCATCGTGGACCATCGACGATGGGTTTCCAAAATTCAAAATTTTTTTAAATCTGAGCTTATCGAGGATGATCTGCGATGCGAACCCGGTTTCTCATATATTGCAATTCATCGGTTATGGTCGCCGACAATCGGCGATGAATTAAGCTTTAGTGAAAACCTGGCTTAAGTATCTACCAAGTCCACAGGCATTCTCACAGGCTTGATAATCCTACATAACTGAGTAGGCACAAGGTCAAATTAACAGACGCTTCAAAAAATTCTCCATGGTGCCATGTTCAATAATAGTCGAAACCACAAATGCTGGCATCAAATATAGGGGGCACAGTCAGAGTCCTATCCAGGGTGACAGAAGTGGAGCTCTGTAGGTGTAATCCCAACAATTCTTGTGGATAATGCTCTTCAAATTCTCCCAAATGCAAGGGAGCACCTATTTTAACCAATGTTCCTCTAATACTTCATTCACAAATTGCTGCAGATCCTTCAGCAATTCAATCAACAGAGAATCGGAAAATACATCAGGGTCATTTTAAAGCAGACCTGTACTTTCACTCATTCATTCACTCATTCATTCATTCATTCATTCATTCATTCATTTATTCATTCATTCATTCATTTTGAATTATTTACCCACAGTTACCCCATCAATCGAAGAAGATTGCTTTACAGGGGGCCGTGCCTAAAATCTAAGAAAAATTATTTATCCTTTAAAAACCTTACCCTAATTACAATAATACATAAATAAATAAAAGGAAAGAAACAGCAAAATAAATCATTTATTTACAGCGACTTGTCTACTCTATTGTATAACATTGCTGCCCATAAGCATCACAAAGGAAAAAGCTTCTAAGAATGCTTAAAGAATGCTCCCGCTTTTTCAAGCTATAGTGAAGCATTGGTTTTTTAAACAGATGTTTTCATGTTCTGAAAGTTGTCCACATTGCTTCAACGAACAATACATCCTGTTTACCCCCCCCCCCCCTTCCCTATTAGCTTGAGGTCTAGTTCCAAAAGGTCCTTAGTTTTGGACCTCTAATAATCAAATGTAGTACTAGAAATTCCTTATCAGTTCCTTAATGTTCAGAATACAATTAGTGCACAAAAATGGTACAGACTCAGGGAAAACATTGAAATCCTTAATTTTGCCTTTAATTTTGGCTGCAATGCAAGATCAATGAAAAATGAAGGACTTAATACAAGCATAGCAAACAATCTATGAGGGCTTTGGCTGCAAATGAATGGAACGAGCTTCCTAATTCTTGACTGTTTGGTGTTATAAAAATTTTCCAAACTGAAAAGTTCCTTAACGAATTTTTCTTCAGTAGTATAAGTTCTTTAAATATTTTGGTATTCTGCATGTAGGTTCCTTGTAAAGTGGTTCCTTATAAAAAAGCGTGTACACCACTGGGCACAGTTACCCATGTAAATCACAAAACTACTCTTTAGTCTCTAATAAAAGAGGGGCTAGAATAACCAGTTATGAAAATTAATGAAAGGGGGTTGGAATAAATAGGGAGAGGGGCTGGAACTTTCTGAAAACAATATCTGATTAGTTGTAAAATGAGAACAAAATATAAATTGTATCAACACAATGTACACATTAACCTCAGAAGTTTTAGCAGTACTTAAAACTTGTCATCAAAAAACACATGAAAATGTTTCTGTCTTCAACATCATCACTGTCTGTCTTGTTCCTTTACGCAACTTTAAAAAGCAGCTCTATGGGGGCTGGAAAAATTCTGAAAATTAATAAATGCCCCCCTTTTACTAGAACCAAAGAGTAATGATATTACAAATAAATGATGTTCATTTTCTGTAAACATTTACAAAAGCATCACAAAGACAAATGAAGGCAATCTTCATATATCTATTCAATATTCTTGAATAGATGACAGGAAAACCAACCAGACTGGGGCACACCATTTTATGGTTCACTGAGTATGTCATAGTTTCATCCTGCTCTGGTGACTGTACACCTATGAAATTGCTAAAGATGAAGGAAAACAGGGACATCTCATTATCATATGCTCTTGCTTCTAAATTTTACATTGCAGCCAAATCTCAATTGTCCAAATATGATCCAACAATATCAAAGGCCTGGGGCTTGGAATGGCAACACCCATTGGATGATTTGACATACCTAAAGTATACTGGCTTTGATTTCAAAATATGTCACTACCTCATAACCACATGGTAATCACACAGAGTCTTTATTACCAAACTGAAAAATTTTCATGTTTCTATTTCTACATAATGTGAAATTCGCCAAAGATACATTCTGGGGCTGAAATTCCACTTGAATAGTAATAATCTAAATACCTAAAGCTTCAGTACTGTGAGTCAAAATTTTAAATGGAAAACTACAGTAGACTCCCAGTTATTCACACCTACAATGGAAGCTGAAAATTGGCTTGAATAATGGGGGGGGGAGGGGGAACTTCTTACAAAAAGTGCTATGAGAAGTCAAATCAAAAATAAGATGCTAGTTGTTGACAAAATAAAAAGTATAGAGGTATAGTATATATGCTAAAAACATCAACAAAACATCATCTATCTATCAATGTGCTACCTGGTGAAAAGCAGGAAGGTAGAAGAGCATGTGTGTGTGTGTGTGTGTGTGTGTGTGTGTGTGTGTGTGTGTGTGTGTGTGTGTGTGTGTGTGTGTGTGTGTGTGTGTGTGTGTGTGTGTGTGTGTGTGTGTGTGTGTGTGTGTGTGTGTGTGTGTGTGTGTGTGTGTGTGTGTGTGTGTGTGTGTGTGTGTGTGTGTGTGTGTGTGTGTGTGTGTGTGTGTGTGTGTGTGTGTGTGTGTGTGTGTGTGTGTGTGTATGTGAGTGTATGTGTGTGTATGTGTGTGTATGTGTGTATGTGTGTGTATGTGTGTGTATGTGTGTATGTGTGTGTATGTGTGTGTGTGTGTGCAAAATAAAAATTAAAAAATACACATAGTGAGCAGCATATATTACAACAACAATGCTTAGCTGAAAACTTACTCAGCCAACAAACCAGCAAACCAAATATGCCTTAAAAAATGTTATATCAACCAAATCTTAAAACCATTTATTTAATTTGCATGTTTCTACCATATATCCATTGCAGCTTGAAATTATGCATTGCCTTACTATAGTGAAGTGTATGATTGTATACTTAGAATATATATCATTTTCACGAGGTGTCAAACAAAACTATGTAGTTATAGGAAAATCAATGTTAAAGTGCAGCAAAAATACAAGAGCATTGAGCCTCCGCATACGTTATCTCATTCTTGTACAAAGGAGAGTTCAAGGAAGTTACTCAAACATATAAATAACTTACAAAATACATAATTATTTATGTATCATCTTATGCACAAGCAACAGAAAAATTAATGAACCAAAACAACCCCCACTCCTGATGAATACTTTACGCTAGTTTCACACCAAAGGTCTTTTCTCTTATGTCTCTAGACTATCGAAGTCAACTGCATTATATGAGACAATGTAGAAGTTCAGTTTAAACTTCTCCTGGAGTATTGTGATAAACCAAATCAGCTACACACTAGTATAGTTCTGAAGGAACAGTCACATGAACTTCAAATACCACGCTTGAATAATAATGCAGCGTTAATAAATGCCTAGACCATAAAAAGAAAGCGCTATTATGATTCATCAGCGTTTCATCTTAATAATTAAAACAATGGGGCACCATATTAATGCCAACTCAATATCTAACCCATGAATGCTTCAAACTCATCTATTCGGCAAGCTAGCCCAATAATTATTGACATACCGACGCACAGAGAGCTAAAAATTGTCTAAATGTCAACATACCTTACATCACCGGCCTAGACTTATACTTCTGAAAAGCCCTCATATGTTTACAGAGGCACATTCTTTTCTTTACATAAGGACAAAGAGAATTGCCTTCGGGAGCGGCCATATTTTCAGTAATACTGGATGCTTTGCTTGTGCACTCGAAATCCGAGAAGGCTTGTAGTCCAGTAAAAACCCCGCATATACACCAACGTTTCTGGGTTTGAGCAGTATATTAAAGTCAAAGGCCTACAATTATCAGAAGCGCAGACTCTCTGGTTTGTTTATTTAAGTTTTTGCTTGCTTGGAAACATTAACTATAAGCCCATAAAATAACCCTCGCAATAAACCAAACTTGTAAAAGATAGAAAAAGAGCAAACTTTCATTATTTACTAAAATCAAAATGTCTGTACTCCTACCTCAAGTTACTTTCCGTTCGCTAATGCCAAATCCAAAAAAGGCCTAGTTTCCTTTCGAATCCTCTGCTTCATCAACTGATAGTTCCTAACGAGTTTTGAGGTACCTTCGTTCTTTTCTTCAAAGGCAACGCCACTCTGAGCGTTGCTGATGGTCTTACGTTGTGCTTCCCGTTAAAAGTGACCGTCTCAAGGATAAATATTGTATCAAAACGCAAGTAAGTCCTCACAGCTTCACTGCATTGTTTCACCAGCAAGGATTTTTCAACAAAGTTGCTGCGCACGCATCTAAAAGCAATAATTCAAGATTGCTAAGAGCTAGATGTTTGTGACGTCATGCAATTGACTACGTCATCGTGACATAACGCCTAGAATATTCCACTGCTAAATCTTTGCTTTTTCCATCTCATGAAGAATGACCTGAATACAGACCTGTCTACTCTTCCGTATCGCCGAGAGACTCACGGTTTTGACTGCGTTGTCCCGGTCTCCCGGTTGATTTATATTTTCTCCCAGTTGATTTTTGCAAAATCAAGTCATTTTTTCGGAGTTTTCCTTACAATTTTCTGGTTTACATTCGACTTTATGCCTTTGCGTAAGACCTTTCAAAGAATTTTCTGATGTTTAAAGTCACTATCAAGGTACTTTCATTCTACTGTTCATGATTGTTTTTGTCATAATCTATATGCCGAGCACAACTTTTTTCAATTATACTTACATATTTAGCGAATTTTGGTTGTCTTCCGGTTTATAGTCAAACCTCCCCATTTTCCTTATGGAAAAATCCAAAATCTCCAGGTTTTGAAAATTCTAGGTTGACAGGCCTGTGAATATTCACCAAATGTTGAAAATCTACGCATCGTTCAAGAACATGCTATTTATTCACAGATCTCCCATTGCGGGTATATTCAAATCTGCAGTTATTTCAACACATATATATGCATGGTAGCAACAATCACTGCACACTTATCCAAGGATAGCATATATTGGAACAAGGAGTAGATGCCAAGATTCAAATACCACCAGGCACGCCGGAGCTGGGGGAGGCTGGGGGGCTGCAGCTCCTTCCCCCACTTTTCCGCTAATGTATGATGTCAAGATTGAACCATTCGATTCAAATAGAAAGCATACCTCATTTTTCCATGTTAAAGTTTACTCGCCTTCAAGAAGTACCAGTGGTGGAGTCATTAGGGCATACTGGAGGTAAATACGCCAAGCTTTTTCGAAACGTGGTGCTATAGACTCACGTCCAAAAGTCTCGTAAACAGGTAAAGTCCGGAGAAGATCTGTGTTCCTGGTCACCTGGCGCCATGATCACATTGCTCTGATGCGTGCTTCTATCATTTAACGTGATCTGGGAACAATCTTTATAGAGTAGAAGAGGTCTATTCAATTTTCTCGCAAACATTTCAATGATTTTACCTGACGTTTTCTACCTAGGCAGGATCCATACCTATATCAAAACAGGGTGTTTCCTACTGAATTGTTGGGCATAGCTCAAAAAAGTCTTTCCAAGGGGCTGCCCTTGACCCCCTACTCCCTCTCTCTACCTCCATTGCGCAACTTATCTCCAGTCCCCACTCAAAATATTCTACGGCGTCCCTGACCACTTAAGTCAACAGACATTGTGCACTCTCTGCATCTTCTCAAGGAGGGCAAAGATGCATGTACCAGTGAGCAAGGGTGGATTCCCTAAGGTAGGTGCCTCAAACTCGCGGCCCGCAAGATAATATTTATTGGCCTCCACTTTGACAGAAAACATATTACTAGCGAAGCCCACAGGAAATGGATCTTTGAAGTGTCACTTATACAGTTACTATGCGGCCCATCCTCATCCAGGTTCCGCCTCCAGCGGCCCCCAGATAAATATTGAGTTTGAGATCCCTACCCTAACGTGTATGGGACTGTCATCCCCAAATATTCTGCCATTAGTCGTTAAATCACTATTCCATTAGACAGACACGGTATGCTCGTTCGGTAGTACCGTCTGAAAAGACTAAGCAAGAATGATAGCTCGCAAGACTCGTCTATTCAAGAATACCAACATTCACATACATATAGGAGGTGCATAAAGAGGATTGATACTTTAGCTGCTCATATTAACAAGCACTAAAATGTTGTTTCTCAACTGTTAAAAATTGAGCTCCTAATTTATAAAGGATGTGACCATCAAAATTTCCTTCTAGAACCCCAAAACCATTCGAGTTCGATCTGCCACTGCTTTTGAAGCTGCCGTAAAGAAGAACGAGGAGATAGTAGCTTATACCAAAAGGTAGGACAACTGCAGGTCAGTTTTATTCACACAGGACACGAATTAAGAATAGAAAACGAAAAAGATTAAAAATGAAAACTAAGAAAACATTGAAAAAGAAATAGAAAAGTAACAGACACTTGCTAAGGGAATGTCATAAAGCTGTTGAATTTGCGTCTGGCATTCTTACCTGCAAAACAGCGTCGTGTGTGTTTGGTCAATAAACCAGGTCAACGAATGACAAGCAAGATAAGTCAAAATTACATACTAAGCGATTATGTTCCAATCATATGACGTGGATAAAGTTGTACTGTGCATATGAACAGGTCACCTAACACCCATCTGCGAATAAACAGATGTAAACATGGACAAAGGGTGTTTTATGCTCATTTCATTTTATTTCATATATTTGAGGATAGCTGCCTTTCAGCTGGAGGTGATCCAGAAGAGGCCCTCCACTTAAAACCCCACTAACAATACAAAATATTACAAAATAACATTAAATACAATAGTGCGAATGTAGAAGCTGTTAAAAATCTAATATAGAATTTTTATTCTAAAAGAATTATCAGTCAGAGTGAAAAGAGGTTAATCAAATATATATCTTGAACAAATATATATATATATATATATATATATATATATATATATATATATATATATATATATATATATATATATATTATATATATATATATATATATATATATATATATATATATATATATATATATATATATATATATATATATATATATATATCGGACGTGGGCAACCATGGAACGCCAGAAGCTTCCATCCCTCATCATTCTTCTCAATTCGACCATCGAATGATTTCTTCCCGTGATCTCAATTAAACTATCTGTATAGCTTTTCCTTGGGCGGCCTCTTCCTCTTCTCCCATTCATCATACCAACCATGCATAGACTTTCCAATCCATCTTTTCTTTCCATGTGACCCACAAAACGTAATTGCCTTTTGTAAATTGTTGTCATTAATTCTCTCTGTGTTCCCATTCTTCTCAAAATTTCTTCGGTGGCGATTCTCTGCGTCCATGATACCTTCAGCACATATCTCCATATTTTCATCTCAAATGCCTCCGATCTCATTCTTGTTTGATTCTTGATGCTCCATGTTTCACATCCATATAACAAGGTAGACCATATATAGCATTTTACGAACCTTTTTCTTGAAGTCATAGATATTTTCCTGTTTGTAATTATATATAATATAATTAATATAATATATCCAATAATATATATATATATATATATATATATATATATATATATATATATATATATATATATATATATATATATATATATATATATATATATATATATATATATATATATATATATATATATATATATAGGGAAGGTGCTTGCTCAGTTTCGGCAAGAAGGTCGTTGCACATTTTGGCTCCTCGATAAGATAAACATCCCTACCCATTGCACAATTGTCTATCAATGTGACTATTTAAGTCGCATTAACACTACAACGTATCTCATTAATTATTGGTTTGCTTCAGCATTGCAACGTTGCTAAAAAGGCTAAATGTATACTCATTTTACTCTTAACTTATAGGCATTATTTAGAAAAAAATCAACGCACTTGGTTGTATTTACTTGTAGAAATGCTATATAGGTCTCATAGAAAAACCTTAACATGTTTGGCGTTGATGGCTCCTTTGGCCTAAAAGATTCCCAACTCCTGATCTGCAAGTACCTTTCGGTAACATACGAGCATGTTTACCCCCATCCAACCACAGTACCCCTATTCGCCTGTTTCAAACAAACCACGCATGCTCATTCAGTCTATTGGAAATGCTTTTACACATTATCTAGAAAGTAAGGCTTTGTCCACATTAATTCTATATCACAGCAATAATCTCACAGTTCTAGCATTGTACTGTCATGCATTAGTCATGCTATGAAGTTGTTACTCATTCAAAGGCTTGAAAAGATTATCACTCTACTGTCAGTTATTGTTTCATCACATAAAATTACGGTTTCCAATTTCTAAGTTGTTTAGTAAGAAATTAATTTTGTCGCAAGGAAAGACTGTTTCCAAAGCAACTGTACCAAGTTGGATATATGAAACCTCTGAGTTCTTTCATCTATGTGCAATAAATCAAGAAAAATATCGTTGTGGTAGACAATAGGGAAGTTGCTTTGAAAAGAGCAAGCATGGCAAAATTACCCCCTAAAGCTCCTTCGTATGACACTCATCAGAGGATGAATTGTTCTAATTACTTCTTCCAGTTCATAAGTTCGATTGGCTACTCTCTTCTTTTCTAAAAACAAAGTGTTTTTGGATCAGTATTGAAACTATCTTAGCAGTTTCACGACTTCAGTACCAAAGGTTTCTTGAGATATAACTAGCAAGAATGATTGAATTTGTGCTAACACTATGTCCACGGTACTATAAACACAGAAAAGTAAGTAGAAAAACGGAACACTAGAATACATAGATTAACAAATGAAATATATATAAATTAAATGAGAAGGATGACGGGCTTAAGTGAATCTATGAAATTTTAATGTATACGAACTTCCACGGGCTTCAAAAATCCAGTGTTGAGCCTTCCAAACTTATTCAGCACTCGAGCACTACTTTCTTATAAACAATCCTCTTTTACAACAAGGTTCACTTTTTTCAAAACATTACCACAAACACTTTTCATGACTTTTTCATCTTGCTCTATACCTTGCTACATCTATGTAAGCTATAAGCTAATTGAGATCCTCACCCTGGTGTTTCATACCATACAGGGACGTAGGAACCGAGGGGGCCATAGGGGCTATGGCCCCCACATTTTAGCAAACTATGCAAAAGTGCCCCTTTGAAGCCCAAAATGGGCGTGGTAATGTGCCCCTTTTAGGACTTAGCCCCCCACTTTTTAGATGCTTCCAACGTCCCTGATACCATAGAAGAGAGTTGGCCATTAAGGCTTTCAGCATACCCCAGCCAAGCTTGTGTTCCTCAAGTTCTAGAACGTAACCTTTCAGGATCGACTCCCGTGTTATCCCTTGGAAGATCAATGCACTCATTCCGTACCGACTACGCACACATAAAAGCTTGTAAACAATTAAGTGATCATAAAAAGTAGGTTAAAATCAATAGCACATATACTAAAATAAACTTATGCAGTTGAGCCTCTAAAATGTTAGTAAGCTCTGTACCTTTGGCATTTATCATATGCTTTGCTATTGTCAATAAAAGTACAAAATGTACATAATTTGCTTTTTATATACATTTTAGAATAATTTTAATAACATCTAGCATACTGGAAAAATATTTCTCATCTTGAACTTACCAAAAAAAACCCGATTCCCTCCGAGAGACTTCAAGTCAAAGAAAAAGAAGCAATAAAAATTATATTGAGACTAATTGTTATAAAAATCACTATTGTGCACAAATTGCGGAATTCAAATTTACAGGTAAATGAATTAGAAATTTTCACTTATGATATCCAAATTTTCAAAATCAGCCGTTTGCAGAAAATCAAGAGTGCCGCTCTCCCTCTGCAATCTTTGGTTTGCTTCTTGCTGGCTAAAAGACTTACTAATAAGTGAGGAAATAGCTGAGGTCATGCTACCCCTTTGCTCTTCGTTATCAGGTCTTGTACTTCCTCTCTGTGCTAGATATTTAGCAAGAATCTTCGCCCCATCATCACCCGGAGAACCGAACACATCCGCACCGAAGGACTGGTGGATTTGCCTCGCAATCATCTGCCCCTCGATTCCAGTATTGCTGTGCATTGCAGGGACGGGCTGTTTCATCATGTTCATGTCATGTGGGAACTGGTGTAAAGGGTTGTGGGTTAAAGGAACATCCCCCACGTGTTTGTCTCGATTTGCCATATCATACCCATTCATATGTAGTACATTCATTTCCTGCTGCTGATGGTTTTCTGGATGGCCTAATAGTTCAAATCTTTTCATACCATTACCATACTTTACTGTATCTACACCCGTTCTATGGCTGCCTTCAAAGTGTGGCACAGTGGCGGTGTTGCTACTGTGGTGCAAAGGCACAGAATAGCTAGTTACGGGGGTCACAGCAAACGAATCGCCAAGCGAAGAGATCGCAATATGCCTATCAACAGCCAAATACTGTCCCGCCTTGCTTACTTCAGCTAGATTCTGATCACTAATGAAACCGCTAACCTGTGCATCACTCTGATTCAGTACGCCATGCCTGGCAGTTTGATGAACATCCGTAACATGTGACAGGCCAACTGTCCATACAGCTTCACCTTGGTTGTGGATACCACTCATAACCTCCGTGTGACTCGTAGCAATGTTCTGTAATGGAAATTCTCGCTCAAGATCGAGCATATCTAAGCCTTCGTCAAAATTAAAAATATTCTTCTCAATATCTTTCAAGTTAGCCGAATTGATTCCGAGAAGTTTTCCCGGACTACCATTTATTTGATTACTCAACTGTTTACTACAGTCTACGAAATCTTCTTGTTTTATGTGAATTTTCAATTCTTCATTAGGTATTTTGCCTCCAAAATGAGAAATCTCTGAAACTCCCGATTGCTCAATTGTTTCTTGAGGCGACAGGTTCATCCCGCTTTCATCCATTGTTTTCATGTGCTTTACTTCATTGAGCTCAGACAATACGTCGATATGGTGGTCACTGCCTCGATCCAGTGATGCACCTGTATCAGCCTTCGAGGGCTGGTCACCAGATTCAGATTTATTTTGACCTTCCACAGGTGTTACGTTACAAGTAGTTTTATCTCTCGTGAGGGGATATGCCACTTCTCTGAAACCATCGATATCCCTCAATTTCCTCTTAAGTTCTCTTTCACGTCGCGAGATCCTCTTCAGAGCGGGCACAAATGCTTCACGAAACGATGGCAGTCTAGCTTTTGGGTCAAAACTGTAATCGACAAATACACTATTTCTGGGTGGATCATAGTCCCCAGCAGTTCCTTCCTCTTCGATAACTTCCTTCCCAGTCTCGGGGTTCAATTTTACCTTTTTCACATCTGGTTTCATGGCGAACGAAGGTAAAGCCCCGAAGTTGACATCCAGATCAGAATATCTACGTTTATTCCATGAAGTTTGGGCAACACCTCCAGCTATTGGCACGATTTGGTCTCCATTTGTGGCAACAACCTTGCTATTTTTGGGTTCATAAAATATTTCTCCATCAACTACATGGTTCAAGTCACATTCTTGAATGAGCCTATCATCATCCTTCAATGACTGATCTTCCTCATAAAATTGAAAATTCCCTAAGCAGGCCTCTTTGATCCCATTGTCGAGAAGATTTTCGTGCACATTTTCTTTCTCTTCTTCCTTTAAATCACTGTTAAACAGCCGTGAGGATTTGAACATATTATCAACTGCCTTCGTCCACAAATCAACACCAACTTCTTCCTTCTCTTCGATATGCTTTCCAGAGTTTTCAGATGGAAGGTAAAATTTCGTCGACAAGTACTCGCTTGGGCTGTGATCGCTGAAATGTTCTGCTGTGTGAAGTTCAAACGGCTCAAGAGTCATCGCATCAACTTCTTGCATGTCCATTTTAAAGAGGAAACTCATTTGCGAAGGACAACTGAGAGTATGATACGTGTAGGTAAAAATGCCAGAAGCGTTTGTTCACAGGAATTTGGGGGTCTGAGCCCGTGCTATTGTTATTGGACGGGTAACATTCTTACTGCTGATAACGGCTATTGTACATGCATGGGTACTGGTAGCCAGATTCATCGCGATATGCAAATCACAGCACGTGGTTCGCAAACTTGCCAAACAACAGAACAATAGATTGAAATGAGATCGAGACCAACAAATAAAATGGGTTGTGTCACGGAAATAACGTTAAATAAACAAAATCCCATACTCTCACTTCGTGTTGCACTTTTTGATTTGAAGCGCAAAACTGTTAGAAGAGCAAATGAGTCTAACTTTGGAGTTTGTAGAAACAGCATCGGATAAGTTACTAGAAAGCTGACAGTTGCTACTTATAAATGTATTCCTAATATCTGAATGTTATTGGAAAACTCTAAGAAAACAGATGAAGAATGCTAATTGCTAAGAGTTAATGATCATCTCACAAACAATCTCACTATAGCCGAAAAACATGGTATTCCTACGAAAAAATCTGTTCATACGAAAAATCCTGGCAATCACGGCACATGGCGAAAACATTGGCCTAGCTCACTTCTTCAATTGAAAGCAACTTGTTAACTTTTCTTCGCTGGATCATAACTTCACATATACTTTAAAATCAAACAGCATTTTCCCCACGCGTTCTAATAATTAGGTAATTAAGCTATAAGTTACTTTAAATAAGAAAATAAAATTACCAAAACCATTCACTCTAACTGCAATTTTCCTCGTATCATTCTTTATTTATTTATTTATTTAATTCTTTCTTTCTTTATTTCTTCTGAATTATGCCTCAAGAAATTTGCAAAAAGAAGAATCCATTTCTAATTAGGCCTTGTTTGGTTCCTTTTAAATGGAGAACATGTAATACAAAAAGAAATTAGGAGAAAAGCGGTAAAAATGAAACTGCAATAGTAAAGATTAATCGCCAATTAATTCCTATTTCATATCCATACAAATTGTTCAAAGCCCATAATCAAGCATTCCGATGTGGACTAAGAACAAAGAGTTCGAATACGAAATTTCAATCTGCGCGGAGATGTCTTAATACTGCTTAACTTTAATCAATGATTGATCGATTGAGACTGGATGATCAATCGAAATATGGATGATCTTGGAAAGTTGAACACAACATAGAGCAGACAATTTTAAAGAAAACGGTGGAAACATTCGTCCTGAAATCATTATTTAGACAGCAGCATGCCACACCAAGATTTGAATGAAAACACGAAGTCAGGTGAAATAGTCAGATTGTATATATTAAAGTAAATGTATTTTAAAATATATAAAAATTCATTCATTCATTACACGATAAACAGCGGAAAAATTCAAATGCTTCAAATCTTAATAAAAATCTTATGACAACAAACGTAGTGTAAAGCCTTTATGAAAAACTTGAAGTTATATTCATTAAAAAGTAGTGTACATGAATGTGGCTGTACATGAAAGAATAATCAGTGTATGAATTTTTAATTCTAAGAGAGCTGATCCACAAACCTCTTGATCAAGTTGCTCTTATATCATCAATAATACTCACTACTCATCAAAATCTGTCAAGTGGTACTAATATCATTTATACTACCAATGGAACCCCTTAATTTAGTTCAACTAATATCATCAGTATTATATGGTGAAACTGATATCATCAGTAATACCTATCCGAATCTATTGATCATACGGCAGCAATATCATCAGTGTTACCTATCCGAATCGATTGACCATATGGCAGCAATATCATCAGTACTACCTATCCGAATCTATTGATCATACGGCAGCAATATCACCAGTATTACCCTGTCTTCTCTATACAACCTGGGAGTAATTTCCAACTTGATCTGACTTGCTTTCAACTTTATAATACGACATAGTTCCAACGGATAGGTGAGAAAAGTGCGCTATAACTAGCAATCGTGTCATGGTGCTGATGTTGCATAAAAGTCAAGTACGCGTTCTCTTTAAAAGGAACCGCTATGTAAAAAAATCAACCTACATGTATAAGGCAGATGAATTTAAGGAACTTGTATTAGTAAGAAACAAATTCTAAGGAACTTTTCAATTTCGAATAGTTTTATTATTGCAAAAATTGCAATAATATAGTTCACTGTATTCAAATTTACATGAGTTGTGCGGAGATCATGCGGTACTGTCTCATAGAGAGGTTTTCGTTGAATATCTAAGTTATCCTGCTGTAGGACGTGGCATCTGTGATGTCTATATACCACTAAACGTGCAGTCAGAATTAAGGAATTATTAAGAAACTTTTATTATAATATTGAGGAAAAGGAGCTTCAGAAATAAAGAGAACTTCAAGAGCCAGGAATCCTGCCAGTATGCTTAGAAAACACGTGTAACACTGAGTGGCAGGAAGGCTTCACGGCAAATGTTTGTAATGCCCTGAGACCTATTTCTAGATAAATTACACAATTTTAAGAAGAACCAATGGTGCAAGGGCTATGGCTATTGTAGGGAATGAGTGATATGAGTAATTTCCTGATCTTAAGAAGTCCCAAAACATATCACCAGGGTCTAAAACAAAGGGCTTTTTAGAGCAACAAACCACATCTTTAATGAATAATGGGGGCATGCACGGAAATGCCACAACACAAAGGAGGTATTTTCCTTTATCTTACGTCTAGTTACTTTCAAAAGATAACTTCATAACAAAAATTACACTGGGCATGGAGATTATAGGACAAACTAGGATTACTTTCTACCAAAAACCAAAATGGCTGAGTCTATGGTATCAACCGTGATTGGAAGGTAAAGGTTACAAATTCTCTGATGGGCTAACATTCCGTACGGTGATAAAACCTTTAAGACTCTAAAATATCCAGAAAACGGCGGGAATTTATCTATAATTAGCCAGCAAGTATTCCTAATGGAGCTTCAACAGGTGCAGCTATTGTGGGAAACACTGACTAAAGAAAGCGGTAATCCAAGGCGAACTAATTGTGTTACACGTGTTTCAAGCAATACTCAAAATATAGCAGGGAATCCTTTATTATACTAATTACAGGCAGGCAATGAATCCTACAGCATGGGGTTTGCAATAGACGGAGCCAATTCAATGAACAAATATGGGGAACTGGGTTGCTTGTTAAATACAAGGCGGTCCGTCACACACATTAAAGGGTTCTAGACTGCTGACCTCAACGAAAGATAAATTGCGTTGCAAAACACATTAAAGATGCGTGGCCCTCAAATGTTCGATTCAGCAGGTTCGAACTTTTCAACGAAATTGAAACAAGAGAGAGTACTCCATGTTTCTAACTTTGGGGATCATTCAGGGTGAAATGGATAATGTAGTGAAAGAACTAAAACCCGAAAAGTGGCCTAGTTCAGTGAAATCGTTACTCAGAGCAACACCGATAGACTCGTATGCTAATTGCAACATCCCGAATAACATCAACTGCAACTGAAGCTGAGCCACCGTTTCTTGAGGGTTTAGGCCATTTTCTCGAGAGTAAAATTGTGTATATGCAACGGAACAACGTCCAGAATCGATTGAATAATCGATACTTAAGCAGTAAATCCGTCCAATTTTCCTGGCAGAACTATCTGGTTACATTATAGAATGTTTAGCGATGGACTCACCGTGCAAGTGTCTTTCTTGCAATAGTATTGTCCTGAAAGGAGTCAAATGAAATAGCTAACTTATACATATCAATAATACCAATGGGTGCAGTCAGACTAAAATAGAGACAGTGGAAGAAAAGTACTTGTAAGAGCACGCCAATAGAAAACATAAAGAGCATGAAAAACATACAAATACATCAACAAAAACGCATGCCTACAACCCTGTCTCGCAAATTGGATGCTTGTATCTGCTATACAAGGGTTAAGTTCACACTCTTTCCTTTTAATAGCTTACAGCACACAACCATTACTCACGTGCATTCTCTTTCTGAATCTAAGTGAAGAAGCTTGATTTTCTATTCATAGGTGAAACAACTATACGGCCTCCGTATATAAGCATACTCGTTTTTAAGCAACCGAACTCGATTTGAAAAGATATAAAGATATCAAAAGTAAAGAAGGGAGACTGTGTTGTAAGCTTCTTCAGTGGTCTCATCCATGATCACACCCAATATTTTATTCAAATTGTTCTAGGTTAAGTAAATGTTAAGTTATTTCATGGAAAATATACATAAAACCGTAATACAGGGTTGGTTCATAATACCAAGTTAAGATCTCACAGGATAAGTATACATTCAATAGCAAGGCGGAGGACCCCCAACTCTCCTTCTCCTGATTTCTGTACAGGGTACTATGCCCCCCGAGCCCCCTCAAAGACATCCATGATACTACTCTTTAGAATATGAATGTAAAAAGTTACATAAATAGCTGAAAGAGCAAAAATTGATTTAAATTACAATCTGTCTGGAATTTAACTGGAATGGGTTATAATATTATTTCAAAAACAATAGATACGGTTCGGCTATATCAAATACTTATTTCGGCAATAGCATAATGCCAAGCGAATGCTACAGTTTCTATAATGTAATGGACACATTGCTTCACTTTCAATCAGAACTAATAACAGGAATGATATAAGGCATCTGTGAGGTAATGAACAATATTGGATTGATAAATACCTGAAATTTAATTTTCATCAGTTTTCATTCCGATTTCTTCTTTCGCGCACTGTAGAATTTGCGCAGTTTTAATGTTCAAGTGCTTTGAGTCCACCAGGATAAGTTCACTTCCATCGTGATTCCTAACGTGCTTACGCAATGAACTGGGATGAGAATACGTCTTTCCGCAACCGTGAATCATACAAGTGTAGGGCTTGTCACACAAATGAACATGCATGTGTTTCTTACGATCACTTGAATTGGCAAATCTCCTCGTACAGCCTTCCACCTGACATTTGAATGGCTTCTCACCTAGGATCAGAAACATATGCATTCAACACAGTATCTAATACACTATACGTGCAGAGATAACCTGAAGCTACTTGCCAAAACACAGGACACAAGACGTGCAGAGGCACAAACTCACATGGGCCCTAGTCAGCGTGGAACTAATACATTTAAGGCCCATTTCCACTTATTTTCGCATTTCAGATTTCGCATGCAAACTCATTGTTTCCCGTCCATATGCAAATGTTCTGTGATTTCTTAACGTATTGCGATTTGCGAACGTTCGACTGTGGACTGGGAGCAATGAGCTCGCATGCAAAATTCAAACTTCGCAGGTTGAAATGGGTTATTTACCTTCTAAAAAAGCTGGAAAGTTACAAACTATCAAAGGCCCCTTTTTCTACCAAGACTCGATATTACACACTTCCAAGCGCTTATTAGAGTAGTACAGTCGCTAATGCAAAAACCAACAGATATTAATTTCGCTCCGTATTTACACGATTCTGCTGGATATCAGGCGCGGGGAGGGGGGTAACTAAGCCTAGTTTTGGATGGGGGCATGCCATTTTGATTCAAAATCTGGACCCGTAATTCCGCCCATGTTTGAACAAATGCGACCCAGAATTCCACAAATATGATGAAAACCATGCCCATAATTCCACAAGGCAAAGAGAATTTTCCAATAACCAACAAAAATTTTACAACATTTTTCCAAAAATGGAGCCCGTAATTCTGCACCTTTCTACAAATGGTATCCATAATTCCGCACAGATTTCAAAAACTGATACCCATAATTCAGCACTTTTCAGGGAAAAGGTACCCCAAAATAACGGCACGTCCCCGTATTCTAACCTATGTTAGTTAAGCCCCCCGAGATATCAGGTTAGAGAATCTTCATGCTTCACCAATGGCACTTAGTATGTGTGTAATATACTCGTTAAAAACACAAAATATAAATCTAAACAATACAATACAATACAATACAATACAATACAATACAATACAATACAATACAATACAATACAGGATAACATAATATGGAAACTTCCTTTCATTTTCAAAATTCTCTGTATAAAATCATAAACCTCACTTTAACTAGGTAGCCAGTCTACAAGTGGTCGATACTACCGCTATAGATGCAAATACAAATACAGCAGAAGAAGTCAAAATATGCAATATAATAAGATAAGTAGAAGCTCTGGAATTTCCCACTCATTCCCTCGCTTGCAAAACACATAGTATGTCGATCGTATAGCAATGCCTGATAATGTCATTATAATATAGTTTCTGTCTTTGCCGTCAAAACAGGTCTCTTTCAGCATGATAAGAAAGTCATCTGAATGAAAAGAGAAGACTCCTAAATTACTGATAGACAGACTGTTAAACTTAAGATTGTCAAACTGATGCTGCTTTATAGACTGATATAATAGAAATATATATATATATATAAATAGAAATACAAAATACAAATTGTCTTAAATCCCAAAACCATAAATTGCAAGGAGGTCTCTAATATTTTAGCTCTGTTACCGACACTTTCCAACTATCAGGTGTAGCTACGCATTATCTCTTACTCTTAGGTTCCTGATAAACGGACAGGGGTCTTACTATTTATAAAATTAAATGACAACTTAGCTGTCTATTGCACTTCTGAGAAATATCAAAAGACACTTTCATTTGTTGAACGGAACACTATCACTTGGTGAAAGAACAAATATCTTTTTTCAAGGACAAGACTTCAAAAACCCCGTTTACTTAGAACCTAAGAGTACGTACAATTGCTTCCTAGAACCAATTCTTGATGGAAGGGAACAAATACTGGAGAAAAAATAAGAACAGCACAAAAATTCAATTAAACAGCTGCATTTGCTGGTTTGTACATACACTAGTCTCTTTTTCAAGCAGGTAGGGCCTCGAATTGATTTTCGCACAATTTGAATACAGAAGGGTATAAATTTATGACAACTTCGGTATAATTGCAATCAGGCCACATTGACATTGATCTATACGTATGAGAAGCCTTACTTTAAAAGTTCTAGACTCCAAAAAGTCAGAATTGGGCTAAGCAAGGAAGAGGAATATCTGTCCTCAACAGCTTTGGAGTAAGCGTCAATCTCAAAGCCTTCCGTCACCAAACAGTTGTTCTGTTTGCAAAAAAAGCCCCAAAAGACGGACTGCAATAAAATTGCTCAAAAAGCAAAACATCATAGGAACTCTCAAAATAATAATTTAATCTCATGTTGATGTTTTAAGATAAAGGTATTTACATACCTGTGTGGGTCCTTTTGTGAATTTTCAGATTCTCTGACCTCGCAAAACGCTTGCCGCAGCCCGCAAACGAGCAGTGGAATGGCTTTTCTCCAGTGTGCACTCTAATGTGGTTAACAAGCTTATATTTCGCCTTGAATGGTACGTTATTTCGTGAGCAGTCCTTCCAACGACAGAAATGAAGCTCAGTTGTGCTAGGCCCAGTGTTGCTCAAATGATCTTCTGCTATGTGATAGACAATTTGATCCACATTTGGGAACTGTCTGGAGCAAATATTCATAACGGTTTGCTTTCCCTCATCCTTCGTCACCTCAGCCTTGCTCGTCCACCGGCAGATGAGCGGCTCCTGACGCATGAACTGTTCTGGTCGCGTATAAGCAGCAAGGACTGGGTTTGACATGATCTCCTGTCTGCTCGGTGGTAAATTTGGAGAAGTGAGACCGTTTCCCTGCGGCTCCACCATTGAAGCATTCACGCCAGGTTGCATAAACCAGGAAACATTTCGTTGACGATCCTTTTCGGTATTTTGTATCGTCAGCATTGGGTGGGCCACCTGCTTTTCTGACCAAGTAGGTGAGCTCAGCGGACTGACATTACTCGATTGGAAATACCCTGCTATTGCACTTTGCTTAATCACTTGATCCAACCAAGCAATATGTTGCTGTGTCTCACTACTCAATGGTATCACAGGTACAGCGCTCTTCACAACATGCGAGTTACTACCAGCATCCAACAGTGTCATTCCATTAGTTTCAGTCGACGAGACAGCCAGATTTTCTTCAGCATCTATCATCTCTTCGTCTTGGCAAGGCACTGGTACAACGTCACTGCTATCACTCTCCGCCCTTTCAAACTCTCTGTTCTCCTTATCAGCACCATCTGTCTCCCTATTTCTTTCGTGCTGTGATATTTCGTTTTCGCCCTCATTAGTACATTTATTCTCATCTGCCTCTACACCCTCAGATTCCATATTTACGATAATGTTTCCTGGTACGCTGTCACCCCCTTGCGCTTTCTCGCGCCCCATGGCATTAATCTGACTGGCAATTGCTGCTTGTTGTTGTTGTTGCTGTTGTTGTTGTTGTTGAGCAGCAAAATTTGGCTGTGCCAAGAAGTTAGGATGCACAGGTACCAAAAACTGTCCATTAGAATATTGTATTGTTCCCGGGGGGAAGTTAAAACCATTCTGGGGTATTGCAAGGGGGCTGTATATATATGGAAAACTTTGAATGTATTGAAGAGGTTGACTTTGAGCTGGATGCTGTATAAGTGGTAAAGGGCGATACAATGGATCTAACGATGGAATATGGTGCACAAGAGGTATCACATGTGGTGGAATAGGTCCATAAGATGTTGACTTATCGACATTAGCTTGCAAAGTACTATGCGGTGCCGAACTCTGTAGGTTTTCAGATTGAGTGTGCGCAATTGATTGCAATGAGGAACTCTTCGATGATTCACTAGAATTCTCGTCACATTTTGATGCTTTGATTTGCCTGTCCCGCGTTTTGCCCGCATTCTCAGTTGATAACGACAGACGACGAATCTGTGGCTCGCTCTTAGTTGTTACAGCTTTCTCATTTCTAAATTTTAACAACTTTATGTTTTCATCATCAATACCAAACTTCTGGAATAAATGGTGCATGGCACTGTCCGTCCTTGTCGGTTCGTGGAAAATTCTAGTACCCTTCGAAAAATTAACAATTTCTGATAAACTTGGCAACGTTGTTGCCTCCGACACCCTTGAGACGTCAATACCATCATTCGTTCCCAGATTCCTAGAGTAGACGAGCTCATCGATAATATGTCGACCCCTTTTATTTCGATTTCCATGATCAGGCCTTACATTCTCTTCTCCATCGAGACTATTACTGAGTTCAAATGTTCCATCAGGAAAAACATTGAGTCCTTTATCCCTCTGTCTCGTTGGCGGCGACGCAGCACTTTGAACCGCTCCGAAAGAGAACACAACTTGGTTATTGTCATTTTCACTTGTATGTGCTAAGTGGATTGTCCCGTCATCACCTTTGTATTGCTCGGAACTAATATTTCCACAGCCGTCTTCACCTTTATCTGACTTGCTCAAATCGCCACGTTCCTCACTTTGATCATAATAAATTTCTGAGAATGAATCCGAATTCCGCCTCGAACTTCGCTCTCCCTCATTGATGTTTTCATTCAAAAAATTCTCCACAGTGAATTTAGTGACATTTGTAAGCTCCTTCGTACCCACAGGCGACCGTGGAGGACTCTGTTCAGCTCTGTTCGTGGTTTCGCTAGATATGCTGGAACTAAAAAAGTCCCTATTCTCATCTGATAGGTCATTTCTTGGTGAGTCTTTTTTATTCGCAATGCTTGCGTCGATTTCAAAAACATTATCAACTGTCAATGATTCATAACAAACCTGCTTCGAGTCATCATCGTCTAGCTGCGAAAGTTGATCGTTTGGTCCTTCCTCGGCTGTCTTGCGATGGCTGTTGTTATTGTCAGTATCCAGTGCTCTTTGCTGTTCAGCTTGTGCCATTGTTTTTATCCTCTCTTTTATACAACCCACTAACAGTTTGATACAAGACGAGGTATTCCCCTTTAACTTCTAGCAGAGAAAGTCACCGCAACCAACTGCCTCTTACTGTGAATTGCCCTGTTTTCAATTCTCTCGGTGTGATTTGCCTTGGGTCTTAAATCGACAGGAATTTCCATCAGTGACAAATATAATGGGGGGAGCCTGTGGGTCAACACTGTTTGATAGCTGTATTGTTATGTATTTGCAGACCGCAGCGTACGGTCATGTGATCATCAGCTCGGTTGGTTCCGTTCTCTTCTCAGGCGCCTGCACAGTGACAAGTATGAACATTGGGTATGAAAGTTCTTGATCATTGACAAGTTTTCAATGCATACCAAACGTAACATAAAAACTTTCTTTGTGCGCTGTACCAAATAAGGCGCATTCCTAAAGAATATGCTCAGCAGCAGGCTGCAACAACGTTCACTTTTAACTGCGTACGAAGGAAGAAGAAACCGATATTTGAAGTGACAAAATGGGTTTGTTCAGTGATAGAACCACTGTACTTCTCAACGGATTGGCGTGCCGACGGAGCAGAAATGGCGAAAGAAATTAGCCGATAGGCTTCTGCATGGCCCCAGTAACTACCCAGGGGGGTACTCACTACTTCTCTATACGGGGGTCCATGTCAGCAATTTGTAGCTTACCCAATTCATCAGCCTTGGTGAAGCTTGAGCCTTGCATTATTCTTAGCGTCATTTTTAAATTTCAGGGATTTTGAGCCTTAATATTCTTAAAAAGCAATGCCTTGATGAAGCTGGAGTCTTACATTACTCTTACTTACACCTCTTTTATAAGAAACATGGCTCAAAGCCTAGTAATAAAAGTTTCTTCACTTCAGGCCGCATTTGTGTTCTAAAAGTTTCTTAATGTGCTGAGAAGGATTGTAGTGAAAACGAAAACAAAACGCACAAAATATTGCTCTTTGTAGTGTCCAAAATGCTTATTAGCTTTTAAGCACATAAAGCATACTGTAGTGGACACTTTAAAATTTGTGGAGGAAAATGTGTTTCCGAAACTGTGAAAGGTGGGATAGAAAGTTCTACAGTTTCTTAACTCTTTCTTTTTAGTTCTAAAAGTTCATTAAATTTTAGACTGTCTAGTACTAGGTTGCTTATAAACCTGTTTCTTTTAAAATGACAGGTGATTCTTACATTTCAGCGATTCCGAACCTTGATATTCTTATAAATTACATTATTATTATTATTATTATTATTATTAATGCAAAATGCACTGCCTCAATATGAAGTATGGCAGCATTACAATAACGTGAACATGAACATAGCACAAACAAAATTATAAGGATCAGTAAGTATAACATCAATTAACTAACAAGAGTTACAGAAAACAAAACAAACAGAAGCAATAAAATCTGGGGGCAGCAAGGTCATTAGAGGCTGTTTTCGTTTTGCAATTTTAATGCATCTTTCAAAAATTTGGCTAAGGCATACATCAGTGGCTTGCTCTTATTTCTCCTAAGCTGGATAAATTGTAAATTAGCAGGGAGTGACCCTATGTTGGCCAGTCTTATGAGGGGTGCTCTAATGAAAAGAAGTATGTATGGTGTTTTAAAGACAGGCAGGCAATGTATTTTCTTTTTGTTCTTTATTTTAATGTATCATAAAAAATATTTTCTTAGCAAGAACGCTTGAGATTTTTGTGTATCGCTACAATGATACAAAGGCTGTCAGACATAAAGTACAAAAGCATAGCATTGGAATCCATCGATAAACGCAGGGAGCATATGCACATTAAGCAACTTGGACGTTGGGCCCATGGGCCTGCTTCAAACTGGGAAGTAGTACTTTCTAATAAGCCATTTTCTTATAGCAAAAACGTGAGTGGGTACGTGAGCCACAATAACCTCGAGTAAATGCCAGAAATACAGCCTGTGTTATCCCTTCAGGAAGTATGGCTGCACGCTCAAGATGTTTTCACGAAACTGGAACTGTACACTTGACAGAGCGTTTCAAGGTCTGGAAGGATATGGTATACAGAACACTGTGCTTAACTTAGAATTAGGCAAATCATGTTTGTGATTATTTTGGAGGCAAGGGGTATGCGTACACAGGTATGTATCAAAAGGTATAACAGGAGTGAGAAGGGAGAAGGGAGGAATCACCAAACCTTGTGAGGGAGATGGAGAATACTGCCAAATTTCTAAGGGGATGATAGAGATCGTCTATCTCCTAAAGGAAAAAGGATAGTCAGGCCCTGCTTCATCCCCACCCCCTGCAATGAGTACGATGACTATTTATGCTGAACAGACACTGGTGATGTTCAAAACCGTGGATTCCCCATTTGAACCCAACTTTGCTTGAAGGCCTATGGAATTAACAGAGCAGAAACCACAAACCGCAAAACAGGGACATTGCCTTCACGTTGCTCACATCTTGAACCAGAAGCTACTAATCGTAGGGATAAAGTCACACGGAGCAGGGGGGGGAAATGTACAAATTTTGTGTAAAAATAGCCACACGTAGAAATAAAAGGAAAACCACAAGGGACAGAGGAATAAATGATTCAGCCCAAGTAGGGAAGTGGGTATGGTGAAACATTTGATGGGGCCCTTGACAATATGTACATACGCAATGCAGGATTATAAAGACACGATAATTTCCTAACCGCCTTAATTTTGAGCAAAACGTAACTCTGTCTCTACATACCTATCAAAGACAATTTTTGTGGGGTTTCTAGCAGATAAAAACAGGATGAAAGCCATCCTATGCATTGAAAACCTAGGAGGGGGCAAATTTGAATGTACGTACGAAGAAAAGGGGTGTCTGAAATACGTATGCTTGTGAAGCAGCGAAGATCTTCCGCATTCTATGGGTTGTACTATGTGAATGACCCCCAGACTATTCTAGCCACCTAACTCCATTTCATTATGTGCTAAGAACATCACTTCAACAACTGACACTTTGCTTTACTCACAGATACATGGATTTTTTATAAGAAACCGGTTTATATTAGATTTTAGGGTTTGGAGTTTAGTTTTCAAACGAACATTATTAGGAACCGTAAATTGTAAAGTGCAACTGAGTACATTAGTATGGGGCGTTATACAAATTTTGTATTGTTATTACTATTATGAGGAACAACCCTAGTGCCAGATACCGTAAAATTTAAGAAACTTTTTGAGCTACAAAGAAGGAGTTAAGAAACTTTAGAACTTTGTGTGGCATCTTTGATAGTTTCGGAAACCCCCTTTTTCCGCCACGGGTGTAACAAGTTTCCTTTACAGTGCGTTTTACTTGCAAAGCTTTATGGGTACTAGCCTACAACAAACAATTTGTTTTCGTTTTCACTACAGTTTTTTGAGACTTTCGAGTAAGGAACTTTTAGAACTAAAATGTGGCCAAAAATCAAGAAACTTTTACCAGTAGGTTTTAAGTCAGGTTTGCTATAACAGAAAAATCGCGAACCAGTAGAAATTTGATCAAATCCCCCAATGCACGGTACATTTCCAGCTGCATGACCAAAATTGCCTGAAAGTTAAAAACACATATTCTTTATAAGAAAATAGTTTATAAGAATATCAAGGCTCAAGTTCTCCGGAATTTAAGAATAATTTAATAATAATGAAAGGTTCAAGTTTTGTAAAGACTTAGATCTTTTGCTGATTTGAGTTTTCGTTAGAAAACAAAGTACGTGCGAGCTTCACTGATCTAGTATGGGAATCACTATGCTATGATGCGACTCAGAAACTCTTCGGGAAGTTTCATTCATGCACTTTTTAAAATAAGATTATTACTTATACGAATGTTAATGCTTAAAATCACTAAATTGAAGAAGAATTGATTCTTAGGCTGAAAATCAAAAAAGTTTTAGAATATTGAGGCTCAGCGAAAAATAGGGTATTCTTACAAAAAAGGAAGTTTTTATTGTGGATTGTCATTGGAGATATAATCTCAGTACAATTTCGAGATAAGATCATGACAAAATAATAAACTAGGCTTAGTAATGCTGAATAACATTATTTATACAACATTGTGGCAGATATATATTTGTGGATAAAGAAAAGAATAGCAATGAGTGTGGTTTGCTTTTCTTATCCCTTAATCCACGTGAAAAACAGAATTCACTTATTGTCAGCCATCAGTAGCTTTTTGTATGTGATATTTAGCGCTGTTCAAAAGATAAAAGGTGCCAGCGCTGACCTTACGCAGTGAAGCACAGTGAACTTCATTTCAACGACGATTCATCTAAGTGGTTCCCAAACAGGGGTCCCCTGTCCTTTAGGGGACCGCGCAGGATTCGTGAGGGACCACGACGGATTTCAGGGGACCTCGAGAGACTGCTTTAACCCATATTACTACCGTTTATGTTTGTTTTCCATGAACGTATAGCAATCATAGCATCTATTTATCCCTCCAAGGAGACCATAGTTTAAAAAGTATGTGTAATGGACCGCCGCGCCATTCAAAATAATTTGAAAAGTTTGGCAACCACTGATTTATCAGGTAGTAACATAGTGGGCAAGCACGGAGCTAATGGGCACTGCACGTACAATCAAACAATGGTGCCCATCCAACAACTTTAAGATGCAAACATGTTTTTGCCAAACGGTGTAGAAATATAGAAATTTGACGCGTAGCTGCCAGTAACAGTAGGATCAAAAAGTGTGCAGGGTATGTTGAGATGTTGATTTAGTTAATGTAGAGTGTAGTCGATATCTAATCCTAATGTAGTCAATCAAGAACACTTGCCAATCAACATAATTAGTTAAGGCGCCGAATTAGGGACAGGCATCCGTAAAAGAAGGTGTATAGGAAATTAGAAGTCAGTGTTCACGTGTAGTTAAGATGAAAGGTATTATGTTTTTGCTGTACAAATTATGTATATAGATATGTTACTGTTTTATATAAAGACACTACATTATTTGGCTTCACGATCTGCCTCAATTAGTTCACAACATATGGCGCCCAACGTGGGGCTGTGAGGTCAAATAAAATCTGTGTAAGGATGGCTACAGAAGAAAATCAAGAGACAACACAAGGAATAGAACGCCTACGAAAAATAAGAGGTGGCCATCGAGCGGTCGTAACAAAGCTTGGACGAGAAGCATGTGTCTTAATAAAGGAGAATAACGATAACCGAGAGGCAAATTTAGTATCGAGACTAAATTCAATCAGAAGTACACTCAATGAAAAGCAGACACTACTCAATACTCTCAACGATAAAATTTTAGAGCGATGCAACGAAAACGAAATTGACAAAGAGATTGAGGAATCAACGGAATTAACTACACTTATCAGCGAATGGATTGACAGAATAGAGCAATTCAAATGCAACGGATCCGAGAACAGGGTACCTTCGAATCAGGTCGAAACACCGAAAACATCAACACCGAAACGAGTAGAAGCAGAACCGAATACTGAGCACAGTACACCACCTTTTGAACGTTTGGAAACAAGCGGAATCACCGAAACAACGAGCAGTAGAGTTTTTAGTGGGGTGAGGCTACCGAAAATCAACTTGCCGAAGTTTAATGGCGATGTTACCAAATATCAACATTTTATACAAAGCTTTAAATGCAGTATCGAAGCAAATGAATCATTATCAGACGTCCATAAGTTAAACTACCTGATTAATTCCCTTGAAGGCCCAGCATATAAGGCTTTGGAAGGTTTTCAAATTGTTGAGGAGAATTACAAGAAAGCGCTAGATATTTTAAAGGCCCGTTATGGAAAGCCACAGCATATTATAAGTGCACACATGCAAGCCCTATTGAAGCTACAAACTTACCAGAATGATAACATAAGCGATTTGAGAGCCATTTATGACAAGATTATGGTAAATGTGAGAGGCTTAGAAAGTTTGGGGATTTCTTCGGAGAAGTATGGAAGCCTGTTGATCCCCGTCATAATGTCCCGAATGCCAAGTGAAATTGCGCTGCAAGTAGCCCGTAAAACCTCCCAGGATATATGGTCAATCGACGAAATTATGACTATAATTCGCCAGGAGATAGAGGCCCGAGAAATCGGCAAAGGAATTTCAGCAATCGAAACTAAAGGAAACGGGAGACCATTGAGAACTGCGCCAATCGGAACAACGAAAACTTTTGTCTCAAGGTCAGAAAATCCCAAGAAAGAAATTGAATGTTATTTTTGCAAGAAACATCACTACTCTAACGAATGCCGAGAAATTACAGACCCATGTGAAAGAAAGGCAATAATAACTGAAGCCAAAAGATGTTACAATTGTTTCCGTACCGGCCACAACGCTAAAGAATGCCGTCAAACACGTAAATGTTATTTTTGCAATGGCAAACACAACACCGCATTGTGCACAAGTGCCAGAAAGAGCAGTAGCAGTAACGCAAATGAAACCAAGGCCAATATCTCAATCACAAAAATCAGTGCAAAACATCGAGAGGAAAGCGATCAGTCAACGGATGGAAGAACGGTTACAACAGCTACATCAAGAGAGAAAACAAATGTACTGTTACAAACGGCAAGGGTATTCGTTTATGGAGAAGGCCAAGAGGAGAGGGGAATCGAAACAACTGTATTGTTTGACAGCGGCAGTCAGAAAAGTTACATCACCGAAAAGCTCAAGAATCGACTCCGTTTGAAAACAAAGGGCAGTGAGTCTATTAATTTAAATACCTTCGGCTCTAATAAATACACTAAGCAGTGTTGTGATAGAGTCCAAGTTAATTTAAGAGCAGCGGATCATGTATGTACAATTAACGCACTTAGTTTCCCCACCCTCTGCTCTCCGATTGCGGCCCGCGTTGATATGAGTAGTTATATACACTTGCAAGGCCTAGAGCTCGCAGATACCTTTAGCAGCAGTGATAAGGAAATAGGTATCCTTATAGGAGCAGATCATTATTATGATGTAGTTAGTGGAGAAGTTATTAAAGGTAGTTTAGGGCCTGTAGCGACATCTAGTAAATTTGGCTGGTTATTATCAGGGCCTATTTCATCTTGTGAAGCAGAGAATGCCTGTTCTAATGTGGTTACAAGTTTTGTAGTAGATGTTCTGCCTCAGAAAGAAAATGCTACCAACGAAGTACAGGAGATCGTGGATTCATTAAATCAGTTGTGGAAACACGAAGCCTCAGGCCTATCACCAATCGAGAGTGATGAGCATGCAAGGAAAAAGCCACTCGTCATCCAAGAGAAAGAAGGCAGATACGAGGTAAGCCTTCCTTGGAAGGAAAATATTTGTGCACCTTTAGATTCTGATTTAGACATGTGTCGTAGCAGATTAACATCGTTGTATAGTAAACTTAAGCTCAAACCGGATCTTTTAAAGCAGTATGATGATGTCTTTAAGGAACAGTTAGACTCGGGTGTTATTGAAAGGGTACCTCCCGAGGAAGAGGAACGTGAAGGGGCTCATTTTTTATGTCATTTTGGGGTGATTCGTAGCGATAGAGAAACTACGAAATTGCGTATTGTATTCGACGGATCAGCGAAATCGAATAAGTCATCGTTGTCTTTGAATGATAGGTTAGACATAGGAGATAATCACATGCCATTATTGTTCGAAATTTTACTTCGTTTCCGAGCGCATCCCGTAGTTTTAACTGCGGATATCGAGAAAGCTTTTTTACAAGTAGGTATTCACGAGTCTGATAGAGATAATTTACGTTTTTTATGGTTTGATGACGCGCGTAGTGATAATCCTAACGTCGTGCAATATCGGTACAAACGTTTGCTATTTGGCCTAACTTGTAGTCCCACACTATTAGCGGAAACCATCAGACACCATGTAGAAAAGTATTCAGAGACACATCCTGAAGTTGTAGAAATACTTAGCCGTTTATATGCGGACGATCTTTCATGTGGTACAGATAACCCCAGTAAGGCTCTAGAAATTTATAAGAGTTGTAAAGACCTTATGAAGCAGGGAGGCTTTAATTTGCGCAAATGGAATAGCAACGACAAGACACTGCTCAAAGAAATAAACATTATGGAAGGCAAAAATGAAATAAAAAATGTGATATCTAAGGGGAAAGTCGATGAAGATGATCAGACCTATACGCAATATGCCATAGGCACACCTCAATCTAAGGGAAGTTCTAAGGTGCTAGGGGTCAGTTGGGACAGCTATTCAGACCAGTTGACATTTGATGTAACAGGTATAGGAGAATTTGCAAAAACCATTCCAGCAACAAAGCGTTCATTACTTAAGTTAGCAGCGAAGATTTTTGATCCCCTTGGTTGCTTAACTGTGTTTACCATTAATCTTAAGATATTGTTTCAACAATTATGTGTTGATAAAATAGGTTGGGATGAAGAGCTTGAAGGTAAGTATCGAAAAACATACGATGCATTGATTAACGATCTTCACTTGTGTAACGAAGCGAGTATTTCTAGAGGCATCATATCAGGTTGTAATAAGACAATTCAAAAGATTGAATTGCACGGTTTTTCTGATGCCAGTGAACGAGCCTATGCAGCAGTTGTTTATGCCAAAATTCAGTATGAATCTGGGGAAATTAACGTAAGGTTTGTGTCTTCAAAATCCAAGGTTGCTCCGATACGTAAACAAAGCATACCAAGGCTGGAATTATTAGGTGCATGTTTGTTATCAGATTTAGTAAACACCATTCGTAAGATCCTTAATGAAGAACTTAAGGGTAACATAATTGATACATATTATTGGGTAGATTCAAGTGCAGTTTTATGTTGGATCCGAAATATCAAACATTGGAATCAATACGTTCGACACAGGGTTTCTCAAATTCTTTCCACGTCCGAAAGAGAACAATGGTTGCACTGTCCTGGAACGCAGAACCCCGCAGATCTTCCTTCACGTGGTATTTATTGTCATTTTCATGACAATCCCTTGTGGTGGGAGGGTCCCGAATTTCTTAAAGAAGACCCGGTAGATTGGCCAAAAACTCCTTGCAATAACGAGCTAGAAACCAACGTAGCCATGAAGGAGAAAATTAAAGTAGAGCCAAACATAACACATGCAATATTTGCAAAGGCGACCGAATCGAAGAGTAATTGGAGTAAAGTTATAGAATTAGAACGATTTAGTGATAAGGGCAAACTCCTAAGAACTATTGCATGGGTATATAGATTTATTAATAATGCGAAATCAGCAATAAAGCAGGAGACGGTAAATAACGATGAGGTCTTAAGTGTATCAGAAATAAATTCGGCTGAAAATGCAATAGTCAAGTTCATACAAATGGAGAACTTCGAAGCAGAAATTAAGTATATGTTGTTAAGTCCATCGGTAAGGAATAAGGTTAAGACACCTTCATATGTTAACCAGTTCAACTTATATATAGACGAAATAGGTGTAATACGTTGTAGATCACGTATCAAGAAAGCAATAATGCCAGATGCCGGTAAGAGACCAATATTTCTACCATCTAAAAGTAGATATTGTGAGCTGTTAATTAAAGATTGCCACGAGAAAGTCTTTCATAACGGTATACGGGAAACGTTAAATCTGCTCAGACTGAAATATTGGGTTTTGCGGGGAAGGGAAAAGGTGAAAAGTATAGCGCGTAAGTGTATTGTATGTAAGAAAATAGAAGGCTTGCCATATAAAACCGTATTTTGTCCCAATTTACCTCACTTTAGAGTTGATCAAGACCCGCCTTTCACACATGTCGGCATAGATTTTGCGGGACCTCTTATCGTTAAAGGTGAATCACACGTTCAGAACAAGGGCGAAATTAAATGTTATGTGTGTTTGTTTACATGTGCTTCGGCAAGAGCCGTGCATCTCGAATTAGTTGAAGACCTAACAGTTGAATCTTTTATTCGAGCATTTCGCCGATTTTGCGCACGTAGAGGTTTACCAGCAACCATAATTAGCGATAACGCAAAAACGTTTAAAGCAGCCTCAAAGGAGGTTAAGAGTTTACTTCGTACTCCTCGTTTAAAAGAGTATTTTGCGATAAAAGGTGTCCAGTGGAAGTTTATTGTAGAGTTGGCACCATTTCAAGGGGGATTTTGGGAAAGGTTAATACGTAGTGTTAAACGTTGTTTGATAAAAACGATTGGCCGTGCGATGTTGAATTATAGTGAATTACACACCGTTCTTGTAGAAATCGAAGGTGTTGTTAATGCACGTCCACTGACGTATGTTTATGATGATAATGAAGGGGTATCGTATCCTCTAACCCCATCGCATTTAGTAAATGGAAGAAATTTAAATCGGTTACCCAATGATGCTTATTTCGAGATTTGTAACACTTACGAAAGTTTATCTAAACGTGCCAAGTACAATCGTCGATTGCTTAACAATTTTACATCGGTTTGGAAAAACGAGTATTTGTTAGGTTTGTTAGAAGCGTATAGACCGAAAGGTAAAAGCAACCCTTCACAAAATCCAAACATTAATGTTAATGACATTGTAATTATCCGAAATGAGCAGGTTAAAAGAGCATTCTGGAACATTGGAAAAGTTATTGGATTATTGAACGGGAGTGATGGATCAACAAGAGCAGCCAGGGTAGAAGTAAGTTCAGACAAGGGTAAGAAAGTGTTACAACGATCTTTAAAGCATTTAGTGCCGCTCGAAATTTATAGTGAAGTTAATCAGTGTAGTCAGGTAGTTGCGCCAGAGCATTCGCAAGACCAAACATACGCAAGCGCAGACAGCACAGCCAGCGCCACCGCAAGAAACGCAGCAGCTCCCAATAGGAAATTCAGCACGCCCCGACCGCGCAGAAATGCGGCTGCAATCGGAGAAATCACTAGAAGAGAAGGAAAGATGAATGTATATTCAGGTGTATGCATGGACAATATGTAATTGAGATATTTTGCAATACTTAGTGATATATTCATATTTTATGTAATCTAGTTGTTTTGTTGTTTGTTTGTTCACCGAGATGAACCAACCCGCGGGAGTGTGTTGAGATGTTGATTTAGTTAATGTAGAGTGTAGTCGATATCTAATCCTAATGTAGTCAATCAAGAACACTTGCCAATCAACATAAGTAGTTAAGGCGCCGAATTAGGGACAGGCATCCGTAAAAGAAGGTGTATAGGAAATTAGAAGTCAGTGTTCACGTGTAGTTAAGATGAAAGGTATTATGTTTTTGCTGTACAAATTATGTATATAGATATGTTACTGTTTTATATAAAGACACTACATTATTTGGCTTCACGATCTGCCTCAATTAGTTCACAACAGGGTACTTTGTTATGTTTCCACAAACAAAGATTGGTGGCCATAGGGGTCTTCTGTTCACACAATACATTCCTTCAAAAAAGCAATGATATGCCCCTAAGTGTGGGGATGGGGCATGTAGATATGCCCCTAAGTACGTGCGCATTTTTGTAATTGGTTAAAACACTTCAGAGATCTTGCGTGTATGCGAGATAATCATTTTGAAAAGTGCATTGTTTGGGTTTTGTTAGATGTTATCAGCTGTTTTATTTACATAATTTTGTTTGCTATGCGAATTCATGTTTACGCATGTTACGGACGACATTTAATCGAGTTGTGATAAGTAAGATCCTGTTTGTATGACGCTTTAAGTTAAGAAACTAAGCTATTTACCACCAAATTTCAACGACGACAAGCACCCTAGTAGAAGAGCAAGTTAGATAAGCCACAAAATTTTTCGCATGCGCGGACAGCTAACTGTTTTGATAAGACAGCAATTGTCGGCCTTGGCAGAATTGAAGTCAGCTCCGATTTCAGTTGCACATTACTTTGCAGCTGATAGGGATAGCACGCCCATTTTACCGGCAAATATTTATTTCGTATCCACCCCCCTCCCTCAGAAGCATCATCTTCATGACAACCCTGTCTATTGGCAAAGGAATATCAAAGCGTTAAATTGCTACCGAACTCTATATTCAGCAATGTGATGGATCATTTTCAATAAAATCGGACGTACACGTTGTTTTTAAGAAACCTGCCTCAAGGCCTAGTACTAAAAGTTTCTTAATTTCTGGCCACATTTTAGCTCTAAAAGTGTCTTAATTGAATGAAAAAGATTGCATAGAAAACGATATATAAACACGTGGATATAGCAAACTATTAGCATGATGGCAAATAAAAGAAGTTAGTGCAGTTCTAAATCTAAATCAACCTCATGTCCACATCGTTAATTTCGGTAAACTTTACATAATCTTCACTTTGGTCCTCGAAAAGGATACGCTATTAGTTCAGTTTTGCGTTGAACCAGGTAATGGCTGTGCCATTTATCATAAAATGCGCATACCTTTCTCCCAAACCCCGAACTGTGAAATAGAACAGAGATTTCTAAAGCTTTTTAACTCTTTCGTTGTAGTTCCCAAAAGTTTCTCAGGTTTTAGCGTATCTAGTACGAAGTCGATTATAAACCGGTTTTTTACAAAAAAAGCGTACTCTATGTCAGAGTCAAGAAAAAGTTTCAGCCTTCCTCTGGCTGTAAAATCTTTATTATAAACCTTCCTCTTTTAAGAAAATCAAAACTAGCTAAAGTTCTCGAAGTCTGCATTGTGCAAGTCTCAAAAATTGTACCGTAGAAGGCCTATGCTTTTCACAGTCAATGTCACATTAACTGAAAACTTTGCTGAAACTGGATTGTTGAAGGAAATTACCTCAGAGCCGAGACTTTTCTGGATTCTGCTAACAAAAGAGCAAATAAAACATATTCAGATTTTGAGAACAGTGAAGAGTCGACTAGAAAAAGCAGCAAAAGAACACACCTGAGGACATCTTGTCAAATATCTTGGCTATCGTTGGTCCTTGTCTCGTCTCGTAATCAGCATCTGTTTACTGGAAGACATTCTGGTGGTTACAAGATAAACGTATGGCATATACAGAGCAGGGAACAAGCGAGTGAATGGCGATTCGATAATGAAAAGTTGTCATTAGAAACTAACTTTAATTTCACAGAAAAATTTATGAAATACCATCAAATGAGGTATAGAACAGATTAAGTCTGACGTAATTGTATTTACAAAAAATCATTCGGAATTACAAGTAAATAACAAATATGAAGAAAATATCAAACATATAAACCAATGTCAGCTTTACGTAAACAGGTTGTCCCTGTCTTGAAATTTTAGAGACCAACAGACTCAAATGATTTACTAAAATGCTATAATAGAGACCATTAGACTCAAATGCTACACTCGTATGAACAAAATTGGATTTTTAATAGACACAGGTTGACGCTTGACGCAGATTGACACACATTGACGCAGATTGACACACATTGACGCAGATTGACACACATTGGCGCAGATTGATGCAGAGCATTGTAGAATGGTGTGGCGTGCTGTTGCAGATTGTTGGGCACTTTTTAAATATATTGAATAGAAGCCACCTACTATCATTTCTTAAAAATAATTCCAGCTTTGAAAATAAAAAATGCGAAATACTGAAATTTACTGAATGAATCTGGGAACTAATAATTAACTTCGGGCAAAATTCCATCAAAAGTCTTTCTGCGTAATTTAAGTAAGAAGCGAAACAAATCTCATTTCAAGATGTGGGTCGGTTTGAAGGCAAGTTCTTTTAATGACAGAGATACTGCCGATAAAGATAGAGGGAGGGGTTCAGATGAGTTGCCGTTAACAGAGAATAAGGAAGTGTGCATCAAATTGTTGTAGGTTATCGAATAACACTGCGTGCAAAAACAGCCAACAATAAGTGACAACTGTCCTGTTACTCCACCGCGACAAACACAGCACTGCAAAAACTGCTTTATTTGAACCATATTACTTGAGGCATCAAAGTATCTCTTTTAGCTTGAGAGTGATCGTTCCAATGAATTTATACCGATAGTATTGCCCATTCTCTGTTCAAAATAGCCTAATGCTGAAGCAAAATAAGCGCCTGAATGTACTCTGCTTGTTCGTGAAGCGATTTCCTGGATATCCATTCCTCTGCAGCCTGGATACAGACATCACTCGACAGCTATTATTCTCCAAAGATAGTAGGTATGGCCTTAAATGATAAATGTACTGCTGTCTTAGAGCATGCATTGAGATCCAATGACTGCTATACTGAGGAGCATATGCGCTCTACATTACAATGAAACCTCAGCAAAGCTCATATTTGTATTGGATGCTACATTCACAACGATTGTCAATGCAACTTGGTACATCTACAGTGCGCTTAGTTGATGCTTGATTGCGATCAAGTGATTGGACGTCCTTGGTCTTGAGAAGTCTTTAATTCTTCTATCTTTGTCTTGCCTGGTGCATTCCTAGACAACCGTAAAAGTTCTTCTTTAATCGCGCGTATCAATGGTTGTGGTGAACTGGCATAGAGTGGACTGTCATACACAGGGTTGCTCATATCAATAGAAGTATGGCGTGGTCTCATCGATTCGAAAGCTTTCGGTGTGGTAGAAACATTCGGAGCTGTCTTCATGCTGTATTGATTCCGATGGGGCGATCCTATTGTATTGATAAGCTGAGTATGAGAGAAAGAGAATCATTTTCATATTGAACAAGAACGCAAAGCTTACCTTCCTAGACGGAATATACAGTAATATTGTCAAATGTTGTAATATTAAGCTACCGTAATGCAAATTAAATATAATAGACATGAAAAATGTCAAAAAGTTTAAAATTGAAAGGATGGCGTAAGTTACGGGAGTAAATGAGAGCATTGGACTTCACGTACGTACCGGTGGAGCAGTACTATTGACATCGTCCCGCAAAATCTCTGTAGTATAGGGACTCCAAATAACTCCAGCCTGAGGGAATAATAAATAATGCATAAATAAATGAATAAATAAATGAATAGCTGTAAATGCATATCTAAATATGTAGATATGCAACTACTTCAACGCACACACACACACAAACACACACAAGCACAAACACACATACATATCTATATATATATATATATAAATATATATATATATATATATATATATATATATATATATATATATATATATATATATATATATATATATATATATATATATATATATATATATATATATATATATATATATTTAAATATAAATATATATATATATATATATATATATATATAAATATATATATATATATATATATATATATATTTATATATATATATAAATATATATATATTTAAATATAAATATATATATATATATATATATATATATATATATATATATATATATATATATATATATATATATATATATATATATATATATATATATATATATGTATATATATATAGAAATAATCAACCACATATATACTTCTCTGTAAGTATACGTTTCGATTAAAATCTATATATATATATATATATATAAATATATATATTTTATATACATATATATTTATGAAATTATATATAACTATAAATGCAACACGTTGATACAAAATGGTACGAAATACTCACCAAGTTATCAGGTTGTTGTTGAACAGGAGTAATATATACCGGTTGTTCACTAGGAGTTTGACTGTATGGATAGCTAAGCGAGTCGTACGGTCTGTTGTAACCTGGGTGTCCAAGTTGTTGGCTAAGGTATCTGTGAAGGAAAGTGATCCAAAGTGTGTTATTGTACTACAATTGTGGTCTATGAAGGTAATTGCTATACCTCATTGAAGCAACCATCACATAATGTGATGGCTGATAAAATATACAAAAAAAATAAAACAGAAAACAAACACAATGCTGCATTTAAGTATATTGAGTTAGCTATTTACTCAATAAAGCTCGTAATGCGCACAATCGGAATGAAAGTATTGAGATGGCATCTTAAACAAGTCAAAATTGTGATGGTTCAGTTTGGATATAATGGAGGCAAGGATATGAACGAGTATAAACAATATTAAAACTATCAACACATAATGTGATAGATGTTATGACATCTAGGAAAGGCAGCAGTAGTTGGCTTTCCACAGGATGAAAAAATGAAGCTCTAACTACAGGGGTATAAAGCAAGGACAGCTCAGTTGTGGTGCAAGGTGATAGATTTTAGGTGAAGTTGTTGAAATGCTGCCTAACTCACCTGTTCCTTTCACCACGATCCATGACCACCATTGGATCTCTAGTCATGACCGGTGCTAAGGCCTGAGGCTCAGTCACTGGTAACGGGTCATGTTGATTTCGCATGAATGGATAATTAACGATCCTCTTTCGACCACCGGGCAACGGAGTAGTTGCACGTCCATGTGGAGGAGGTGGTAATGCTAAAAATTCAAGAAATACATAACTTCAAAGGTATAATTTGATCATTTTACAGATAATTGACAAAACTAGCAAAGTAATTAGGGTCTATATCTATATGCCTTGGTAACTGAAGCGGTCATGATATACTATACTGCGCGAGCACTGATCGTGCCATAAGCACAATCACTCTAATGATATGTTAGTTTACGTAGGGTACATGATCAATTCTAACTAACATAATCCTTGTAAATACTAAACTTAGAATATTCTGTAGTTAGCAGATATATAAAAGGTTGAGAGTATATGTTAGTTTACGTAGGGTACATGATCAATTCTAACTAACATAATCCTTGTAAATACTAAACTTAGAATATTCTGTAGTTAGCAGATATATAAAAGGTTGAGAGTATATGTTAGTTTACGTAGGGTACATGATCAATTCTAACTAACATAATCCTTGTAAATACTAAACTTAGAATATTCTGTAGTTAGCAGACATATAAAAGACTGAGAGTATAAAGATAGAAGGCTTAGTCTCCGAATGACCTCTCCATATGCCAAAGGCTACCTTATTATTTAAGCCCTAAACATCAAAGTGACGAAACCAATCGTAGTTTCACACTACACAGCACAGCTCAGAAATACATGCAGCTAGGAATCTGGTGATCCTTATACAGCAGTAACATTTATGATAAACGTTTCGAGAATCTCCACATTAAATGGCATCTAGAACATAAAGAACATAAAGGTATACCTGGGTATTTTGGCTGCTCCTTTTCGATCTCAGGTGGAGCTTGTTGTTGCTGAGCCTCGACTCTCTCCACCTCCATCTTTTCCGTTACTTTTTCCCTGGGCGACTTTCTGGCGTACTGATATGGCTCAAGCAAAGAAAAAGCATCATCTAAAAGGTTATGAATACGCTCTCTCGCATCCTCAATTGTCTTTTCTTTTTCATCATCTGTCGCTATATCTGGTGATTTTTCATTCTATGAACGAGAAATATCAGATACAATGCATCTACCACAAGCAAGTCAACTGTGAATATCAGCCAATCGCTCCACTTAGTTGTAAATAAAGAAGGCAGTTGTGCTAATGACAATTGTATGTAAGGAGGAGAATAAATCAGTCTTTCTTGCAACGGCCACCCATACTTTTAGTTAACTTTAAATCAACGCCAATGATTCTTTACTAAAATTTCCTATTGGTAAAAAATCAAACACTCAAGTGCAAAGCTAGTATGGTATGTTTTCAAAGTTCCAATTTTATTTATCAAGTGAATTAAATGCATTTAAACTCCCCACCAAAATAGGCTGTTAGGGTTATCACATACGAAAAAAAGAAAGGAATAATATAATGGATAACAATAACTAACAAGATAACAAAAATCATAATTATGTATCTGACAAATATTAAAGCTATTAATCATTCCGTTATGATTAAACTTCATTGTGTCTATGTACAGTCTTCCATTGCACGTAGCGTGGAGAGCTTACATTCTAGTATTCAGCCTTGCTTGATGTGAATACCCTCCAGCATGCAGCCGTCATAACGTGCAGACTGGGTGGCAAGACATGGTGAGGCGACGTTATGGGACGAAACTACTACATTCTAGACCCCAGCCGAAGAGGGGCGATGATGATAAATATTGTGAATTGTGAATGTACATACATGTGAATGTGAATTGTGAACAAGCGTAAAAATACAGACTGTGCTTCTACTAAATATTACCTGAACAACCTTGATGCCAAATAGAACCCAGTGCACATACCGTAAATCCTCGAATTGGCCCCCCCCTCGAATAAGTCCCCCTCCGAACAAGTCCCCATGCCAGAACTTCAAATTGTTAATGCCCAAATATATACTTTTCTTTCAGTATTGTGGAGAATAGGAGCTTTGACTATATGAGCTTTTTATGCGAAATGTATCAAATAATTGTATAGCCCCCCCCCCCTGGAATAAGCCATCCCCTCGAATAAGTCACCACCCAAAAAGCATCAAAAATAAATAAGCCCCAGGAGGCTAATTCGAGGATTTACGGTAGGTCTATTGCTCTAAGTGAGTAGATTATGTCAATGTACCATACGGAAACAAAGTTAAATTATTCACCCAACAAATACAAGATTCGTTGTTAGGGTAAATACTTACATCTATTGAATAAGAAGGACTGTCAAGCTTCATGTAGTTGTTCAATTTCACATTTTTGTTTTCATCAGTTTCTTTCTGTACTCCGTCTATGGCGATATCAACTTTGTGGCTCCTCCGTAACCTGTGGCGTCTCTTTGCTCTCTTGGTGGACCTAGGACTAGGATGCCAGGTGTATATCGTAAATCACGAGACAAATTTGCAAAACGATGCAATCAACTGACATATCTACATTTCATGGCCTTGCTAAGTGTTGCAAATGTCTGTTTTGCATTATGTTAATAAGAAAGGAAGAAAAAACGAACTTTCCTCTATACTAAATGGCAATTGTTCAGTAGAGTAGTGTACACGAAATGTTCCATTGCAAAAAGTGGGATGCCTTTAATCTCCATGGACCCTCTCGCTAACATATGCTTTAAAACATGTATTCCAAAGTAAAGGTGCAGCGTCATTGTACGCTAAAGGGGATTTTACAGCCAAAAGTCACGACAACACGACGTGACAGAGAATCTGCTAAGTCAAGTAGATTGCCCTTAGATTCTCTGACATGATTTCGTTTCGAGAAATATCTAGGTTACAAAGTATTCAAACCTTTGTTTTAAACTTGCACTGAAAGGATCAAGCAGTGCATCGATATCGCTTTGCGCTTTTCTCCAAGCTCTTCGGTCTGATTTCGCTGCCTCCAATGTGCTTGTGCCATTCCATTTTCCAGATGCTCGCAATCGTTGCCTTTGCTTGTTACGGCTCCTCTCCAAATCTGTCTTTTGTCGTAATTCTGGGTCGATGCTCTAAAGTGCCAGACAATTCAAATTCAAAATCAGCCCTTTCAAGATTTCCCAATAATGATAAAATTTGGCAAATCTTAAGGTTCCTCTACAAAACAGCGCCTTCAATCTTGATCATAAAATGCCAATAAAATTCTGATACTAATTGATGTTCAATATTGAAGCACTATCAACTGATATTTTGTTTGTTACAGTGCATGCTATGAAAAAGATACCTAGCAATGAAAAGACATTTGCAAAATCGAGGATTGCTTAGGTGATTCTGCTATACACATAGTTGGAGTAAAACTAATTGATACATTGGTCTACAACTCACAATAACTGAGAATGGATAAAAAAAGTTGAAATGAAAGTAAAAATGAAATGGTATCAAAATACGACTATGATAAGAATCGTTCTCGATATGTTGAAACGCTACTCTCAGCTGCACTAAAATGACACCATAACCTGGAACATAGATATGTTGATTTACTTGCAACATTTAGCAGCAATCTTCAGACTGTTTATCGGGAAGTGAAGCTTGCTCTGTTTAGGCAGCTGAGTGAATTCGTTGGAAAGTAATTAACCTTTTAATTTTACTAACCGGTAATGGCTTAGCAGTTAATGAAGCATGTTTAGAAATCGGTGGCAAAGGCTCCATTCTGGATGACTCAGGCTCGATGTTCGTCCTAAAGCGAACAGGAGGGTAGGTTGGTGCTTCTTGAACATCTTTCATTTTGCTTAATGGTGGCAGTTCGGCTGCTGCTGGTAACTGTACATCAAAAGACAAAAGAAGACATTTAGTTCTTTGCAAAAAGCACCCTTCTAATATCGTCTACAAAGGTTCGGTACTTTTTGAGTAATAAAGATCTGTAGAACAAAAATCACATTACTACAACATAACACGCAAGAAGCAGGTAAAAAAATTCTAACAAGTTCAAGTTTATTCTTGATTGTTATATTTTACTTTTCTCTGTATTTCTAGCTATTTAATAAATACGTGAATAAAGATAAATAAATAAGTATATATATATATATATATATATATATATATATATATATATATATATATATATATATATATATATATATATATATATATATATATATATATATATATATATATATACTTATATATATATATATACTTATATATATATATATATATATTTTTTATGTATATTCAAATTTATATATATATATATATTTATATTTATATATGTATTTATATTCATATATATATATATATATATATATATATATATATATATATATATATATATATATATATATATATATATATATATATATATATTTATATATGAATTTGCACAAATATGTTTAAATGCAAATATAAGCATATACGCTGATATGAGTATATATAAGTATTTATATCTATGGTGATCTTCAATCACAAGGATATCTCTTTGACTGATATTGACAGCTGACTATCTGCAGTACAGAGCTCTATTACTTCCTCGTAGAATTAATTGCTACATACCATAATCTTGCCAACAGAAGCCTTACTGTTGCTGCACTCTTGCAACTGGGGACATAAGTGTATATCAACTAACTATTAAGAATACCTCTCTCTTTTCTTGGAATTCATCCTCTGATTCAGTTTCTGTTTCCTCTTTATCTACGACATATTTCTTCGTGCCCGCATCTCTTCTTTGGACCTTCTCCGCCACTTTCCTCGAGTCTCGAGTGGGTCCAGGTTGGACTTCAACTTTTCTTTGAACAGAGACTGGACGTGATGGCTGGCGAGGCGCAGGAATATCAGATTCATAATCATCTTCATCATCTTCATCTTCTTCTTCATCATCTTCATACTCTTCTTCAGACTCTTCGTAGGATGCATTTTTCCTTGAGAAAAGCAGGCAACATATTCATAGATCATGCTGCATGTCAATTAACAAACAAATTTTCCATAATTCTCAATTGACTAACTTTGTTGTATTTTGCAGATACAATTTTGTTTGCAGCACAACCATACCAGTAAATCTGCATTACTTGGGAGACTAGCCCGAGGAGGAATGCTCGTTCATTCTCCAACCAGCCGAGAATATACGGTAACTGGTGGCAACAAAGCGGAAGGGATACAAGCAACAAAGAAGGTCTTCCTGTCTCAAGAAGCTGAAAGCCGAAGATAAGTCCAATTCTTTCAAACAAGCATCGAGCGTACGAATCGCTTAACAACTAATACCTTTCAGTACATGAAACCACAGTTGAGTTCAAACACACTCAGTGCGTCAGTGAACAAAGAAATCCTAAGGTTAGGAGGATGGTGCGGGTTTTCTATCTCTCCAAATTTCATGAAGTGGTCAGTAAAAACTCGCTAATCGTATAGTCTTCTGCATACTATTGTGAGCAAGGTCGAACAACATGAAATACTGTGAGAGTCATAAATCCTCTGTCAATTACACACAAATCTTCTAATGAAACAGAAGAATTCCGAGTGAAGCAATTGCGAAGCATGATTTCAAATACTTCTTTAGAAGACTTTACTGTATGCATTGTATATGATTGATGATCGACAACATGATCAATGTTGATTGTTGTTGATCATAGTAAGGTGACAATGATAATAATTATATTGCCTATATTACTGGAAGTAGAACCCAGGCTACTTGCTTCATTTACCAATACAATACTCAATGACTAAAATGACAAATAAAGTACGGCTGCTTAAGCACAAACATAACAGAATGATGACCTACCTTCCATTCACCAGCCCTTTACTGATTCCCCGAGAGGCAGCATCATTTGGCGCTCCTTTCCTTCGGATTGATCTTGACATGTCTGGCTTTTCATCCACATCGGCCGGCTGTGTGAAAGCTGTTGTTTTTAAACCTGGTGCACCTTCACTTCTCCCTTCCGCAGTGTATTTTGCGATATCTCTGTAGCCGCCATACGACTGAAATATAGAAAGATGATTCTAAAATCAAACAAACATGCTATCAAACGCACTCTTTATAATAATTCATGAAGGTCTCAGGAGAATCTCTCTCAAAGGAGGCGACACAATGGTCCTGATTATGCAGCCAATGAACATTGTGGTCTGCTTGCACCTCTATAAAAAGCCAAGCAGTATTAGGGGAACTAGCAAGAAAGTAAAACATGAATCAAACATATAAACATACAAGCAAGGAAGCATAGATCCAAACAAATATCCAGAAATCAAGTAACCAAGATTCATTTATCGACACAGTTTAGATTTCTGTCTGTTATTCTGCTCGTGTAAGCCAAAAGCTTGTATGCTCCATTTTGTCTAAGTAAAGATGTGCCAACAAAAGTGACAGTAGATAGTTAGATGGGATATTTCTTCGGCTTTTGATATTTCCGGTCAGCGTCTTTTGATATTTTATTTTATACATACATACATACAAACATATATATGTATATGTTTGTATGTACGTATGTATAAAACAAAAATGCAGAATACCTTAGTAGCTGTCTCGCCTTTTTCAACCATTTGAATCTTCTCCAAATCAAGCTTACGTGTCGGGCCACCAGCTTGCCACCTCCAGTAGATAATAGCGAAGAAAATGATCATCACGACGCAAGCTCCGAGCACAACACCAATGATCCACAAATCAGGTTCTGATGTAGCAGGTACGGGTGATATAGATACAGCAGCTGGCAAGACTATAACCTACAAGGCATAATAGTAGGTTGGGATGGTGTAAGATACAAAAAAATGCACAACCCTCAATTGTGAATTACCTCTGTTACTAAATCATATTGAGCACTAGGTAACAGAGTAAATGGAAAATTAAATACTGATGAAGGGAGTTAGTCTTGAATAAAAGAAAATAGATCTTCATATAATATATATATATATATATATATATATATATATATATATATATATATATATATATATATATATATATATATATATATATATATATATATATATATATATATATATATATATTACCAAAGATTCTCAGCAGTAATATATTAGAAATACACCTTAGAAAAACGACAATTGATTTCAATTAGTAAAACATGTTTCGATTGCTTGGTAACGAATCGCACGGACGAACACACACATATATATATAACGAAACGAAACGAACACACACACACACACACACACACACACACACACACACACACACACACACACACACACACACACACACACACACACACACACATATATATATATATATATATATATATATATATATATATATAAATATATATATATATATATATGTATATATATATATATATAAATATGTATGCATCTATATCTATATTTGTACATATCTATATTCAGAGACCCTAACCTCAACACCCAATAGACTCGACATCCGAGTGATTCCCAATCTGTTTAGAATTGTGGCACCTTCAGCTCCGTTTACAACGGTTCCTTGATCCAAAATAAAGAACTTTACACTCGCCTGATTGTTGGTCGTGGAAAGCACAGATAATATCTGAAAGACAAATGCACAGACCTTGAAGAACAATGAAACGAAGTCACACGAAAAAACCCAACAATACTATAAATGACATGGAATGCAAAAAAAGTGAGGTACTCACGGTGGTTGATATGCTTCCAAGTGCTCTACGCTTTCTTCGAGCGGTTGTTGTATCTTTCCCTTCTCTGTATGCTGCAGATATTCTCAAAGCTAGGTCGCTTTTGAAAGCATTCGAATTGATATTGATATTAGTATTGACTGGCCGTATTGTCATCACAACTTGGTAGATATCAGAAGCCGTTATTGAAGATATTGAGTATGGTACAGTGATAACCTACGGATCCATAAAAGAAACGACAAGATGAATAGGTGGCGGAGTGGGATGACAGCTAAAACAAACGATGCATGTTATTGTAAGAAACATCTTGAGAAAACAATGGCCTCGTAGCTCTTATGATTATACCAAACATCAACTCTAGCAAAAAAAATCGAAAGAAAAGCTACATAGAACGATAAAGAGATCTGACAAAAAGATAACTTACAGTCATTTTGAGGAGGGCGCTAAGAGTTGCTGGTGAGACAGGTGGGTTACTGAGGGAGTAAAATGACGCAACAGTTGATGAATTCTGTCTGATGTTGTCAACTGTGACGAAAAATTCCAGATAAACAATGTTCTTTACTTCATGCTTTATGTAGTACGCCTGAAAATGATAAGTTTATAATTATAGCACACACGACTCGTACACCAAACAACAATAAATAGCCCTATATTTAAAGGAAGCTGAGGAAAAGATCATGTAAAAGTTGTGTTGTTTTAAAAACTTGAGAAGCATAAAGGAACACCATACACAAACCACTAGGAACCCACATCAATGATACTAAAAATGAGAATTGAATATACGTCAGTCCATATATGAGACCAATTGTTTGATGCTTTCAGTCGAAATCTAGTATAACGTAAGTTGAGTCACTACCTATCTGTTTTGATCTCAGCAGAATAATGTAACGAGAACAGGACAAAACTGCATATTCACAACGTTGTTTTACTCAACTCTGTTCTCATGAATGCAAACTGTAGGTAAAGCTACATCAGACAACTAACCATAGAAATAAGGCTTGGCTATTAAATAGCTAAAAACGCATAAAAAAGTTTGGAAAGCATAAACTTCATTGAAATGCTAACATTGTACTGACCGTAAAAGCTACAACTCCACTTATATTTTTACCAGCTTTGTAGTAATTTGCCATGGTGGTCTCGAAACTCTGTCTATTGTTCCCAGTTGAAATGTTATTACTGGCATCATCCCTGAGTACCATTCCAAGTAGCTGGTATTCCATGGGCGGATTGATTGTTGTGATGACTGTTGGTTGAGTGGTTAAGCCAGCAGCAGTAATCGTAGATCCAACCTGCCAACAAAGTACGAAGTTGCGTTAATAAGTCAATCGATAAACAGGTAATGAATACCTACTGTATTTGGGAGAATCATTTTAGCGGCTCGTTGTGTTACATATGATTATGTCTTGCCTGTCAGGCACCACATCCATGAACGCTTCGAATGAACCGATACTATTCGTAAATTTAATTAATAAGTACAGTGACCTCTCCAAGAATTGAACCCTTTGAAGATCCATCTCTCCTATAGGCATATACCCATCTGTCCTATAGGAAACCGAAATCCATTGTCCACCTATTCACTGTTTAACAAAATTCATTGTATTCGACGAGTGCCTTTTAACAAGGTACACCTCGGGGTTCACTTTGTGGAGTGGTCACTGGGATAACTTTTCTGTTAGTAACTGTATTTGTAATCATTGTTTTTGTTTGTAGTTCTTTCTTGTATTTGTATATGTTAGTAGTATTTAAATGTAATAATTGCAGCAGGGTTGCAATGCATTTCCATGCTCCCTGCATTATCGTCTTGTAAAGTTTAAGTGTTCGCAGTGTTTTTTTAAATTTTTAACTGCATTTATAAAAAAAACATCCATTATTTTGAAAGGTGCGAAAGAGGGCAACTATTTAAATCTCTGTAGCTGAAAACTAAGACTTTAAAAACGATCTATGTTCTCACTTGAGCAGCTTAAACTTATTGAAAATTGTTGATGGGACATACCGTTTGGTTCAACCGTGAACTCAAAGCAGTCGTTGTCAATTGGTTGAATGTTGAACTTGTCCTCTCTGCACTTACAACAACGTTGCTCTCTGTGACGTAGAACTGTGTTTCGACATTAGATGTGCTTCCTTGTCGTGCTATTGAAGTAACCTGAAATCCGAAAGGAAATGAAACTTAAAGGACGAAGTGATAGCTGCACCTATTCCAAGTATAAAATGTCTCCAAATAAGTTCTGCTACTAACAGTGAGCCAGCAACGCCATCACTGGACCTAAGTGTGTAATGTTCGTTTTCAAATACAAAATCGACAGTTCCTTCCTAAGGAAAGTGATAAGGGCAACGAAAACCGATGCATCACAAAGAGGGCAATGAGTGGTCTATCTAAGGAATCAAGGGAGTTCTGGCTTCAAGTAAAGAATATAAAGACATATATTTTGCATTTACAATGTGCCCTGCTTAAAGATGTATATTAGAATAACCTTAAAAGAGTATGTAAAAGGCACATATGCAAAGAATATAGATAAACTAAAGTTACACGGAAGTAAATACTTTTATTGAGAAAAACAACCTCTGATATTGCCATGATACTTAGATTCTCGTTAAAAGGTAGCCAGGCAGCCAAAGAGCAGTTTATATTTATCTACATGATAGTTTGAACAAATAACGGAAGCTACATGATAGTTTGAACAAATAACGGAAGCTACATGATAGTTTGAACAAATAACGGAAGAAATTAAACGCTGGACATATTCTACTCCATAAAATTTCATTGCAGTCATGGCAATAGATCAAGAGAATTCGACATGGTTAAGGAAGTTGTAAGATACAAACTACAAAAAAGGTTAAAATACTTTTAGAAATCACTCACGTTAAGAGTTGTGCTTCCTTCAGTAACAGCTCTCTTTCTTCTCTTAACCTTTAATGCAAGGTATGTCCTCAGTAGCTTAGTTTCAATGTCAAGTTTGAATGCCGGTGTAGTGACATCAACTGATTGCGCTACAATCAGCAAGAGACTACATAGGCCAACAGAGATTGGTTGTGTAGTTACAGGCGGCTGGGTGGTTGGTATAGCACTGCTCAGTATAGCAGTCGTAGAGCTCAACGTTGCCGGAGCAATTGAGAGGGATTCTGAGCTTGAAATTAAATTCGTCGAAGCAGCAACTATTGTTGGATTTGTTGATGAAGCAGCCTCAGAAGAGAGGGAAGGTGCCACTGTCAGATGACTCGATGAGCCTTGCTGGACTGAATAAATGGAAGTGCCAATTGTAACCATTGGTAAACGAGACGACGGCTGAATTTGAGACGTTGCTGGAGAGCTTATGCTTCCTATTTCTGTTAGGACAGAGGAAGCGGACAATGATGAATGCAACGCCGAAGATGCTAACGGTAGCCGTGAGCTGGGTATTTCTGAGGTCTGTAATGTTGGTTGCGGTGAATCATACAAAACTATAGATGACGAAATAGATACTAAGCTTGATGATACTGTCGCCACATGGGAGACTAAACTGCTTTCATAGTCAATACTGGATGACTGGACCGCTTTAGGAGTTGAAAAAAAGCTTTGGGTTATTGATGTCTGCAAAACTGAAGATCCTGATGCCGCACTAACATGCACAGAGGTCGCGTCTTCTGAAGATTGAAAGGAAGAAGTTGCTACTATAGGTAAATTTGATGTTGACAGAGCAGTAACTGTTTCATTGTGTAGAGGTGCAGAAACAAGGTAATGTACCGAAGATTCGCTCAGAAACACTAAAGAGGATGGCAATATGATAGATGTTGAAATCCTAACTCCGGCTGACGATGACATCGAGCTGAAAGACGATGAGATCTCTGTTAAATACACTCCCGTAGAATTTTGGCTCGAAAGAGTTGGTGGAACGATGGAAGTAATATCTACACTAGATGTTGTAGACGCTGTCAGCTGTCCTGAGGAAATCTTTGTCGATTGGGATGCAGAAATAACACTGGTATGCCCAACGGAGAGCGTACTGAGCAATACATTTGAAGTTTGTGCAATGCTGGGTTTTGGTTCAAATTTGCTTGTATAATATGCAATACACTGACCAAGGGAAGATGTCAACACCCTTACTACACCGCCAGTAGTAGTAGTAGATGGGGACGGCTGTAGAGTCGCACTGAAATCTGCAGATGATCCAATGGTTGTAGTAACTCTAGGTGTTGCTTTAACAGTGTAGGTGCTTGAGAGGAATGTAGCAATCGTTCCAAATGACATGTCCTTTGATGTCAATACTGTAGGAACAGTAGATAATTTTGCTGTCACCCTGGTAGTTTCTTGGATATAACTACTCTCTAGGACTCCAGCACTAGGGTTGAAACTATTAGGAGGTGACGACACTAAGTTGACAGGCACTGTCAAATAGCTGCTTGACTGATAGGCAGGAATATCTGAAGCGAGACTTCTGGAGACGGTTGGTGTTAATCTGGGCGGCTCACTTGATGCCGTAGTACTGATATGAAGGCTGGGTTCTAATGATGCTGTTTTAACTTGTGATTGACTGTTCACTAAAGTGATATAAGTGCTGTCGGAAAACATTTTAGAACTCTCATACATATCTCCTGCGGGAGCAGTGCTTGCGAAAATAGACCCTGAAGTTGACACCATAGCTCTTTGAGATGATACTGAAGGGACAATTCGGCTGTTAATAATCGATGTGCCTAAATCCAGGCTGGAGAGGACCTCGGATGAAATATTGATGCTAGATAATGAGAGTGAGGATACACCAGGAACATCCCTAGACTGCAAAATAGAGGTTGTGGAATTCATTGATGCACTTTGACCAAGAACTGAGCTTAATGCCAATACGGATTCTTTTCCAAGTGACACTGAAATGCTAGGATTCATGCTAGCAAAGGTTGCCTGCGTTCTAGGAAGGAGCCCTGTAGAATCTGTAGAGAATCTCACAATCAGTAGAGAGCTTACTATAATATTGGCTGAGATGATAGGAGAGCTTGGGACAACTGATACAGAGCTGCTAGTAGCACCAACAGTGAGTGCACTTGCTGACGATAAAGGTAGTCTGTCTGATCGCGAAAAAGAGCTACTAGATATCATGACACTTTGTTGGTTTGAACTTAGCGAGGATGTTAATGACTGAGATGGTAGAACAGTCCCCACTGCAGTCTCATTATTCATCGTTACAGAAGGCTTTAACGGAAATACAGTTGTGCCTGTTGTAATGTTAGGGCTTGACAGACCTACCAAGGCACTAGTTGACACAGATTCTGCTGATACAGGAGTCTGAAAGTACACTGTCCTTGTTGTTGCTTGGAATGAAGATGCAACCTGAGGAGATACATTGGAGGTTTCTGTTGGCATGCCTCGATATAATGTAGTGGATAACTGGTTAGGGCCGGATATCACTGAACTTGACAATACTGAAATTGGAGTTGTTGCCTTTGACGTAATGCTAGAAAGGGTAGCATCGGGAGATAAAGATACTTGCATGTTTATTCCTGTTGTTGTTGGTTGAGGAGATACAATTGAGGTCCCAAGCAGCATGCTTAGAGACAAATTGATGGATAATTGGTCATGAGCAGATTTCACTGAGCTTGGTAATACTGACGTGGCAGCTGTTGCACTAGGTATAACAGTGAGAAATCGAATATCGGAAGATAGAGATGCTTGCATATAAATTCCAGCTGAAGTTGCTTGAAGAGATACACTTGAGGCTTCAATTGACATAGTTGGAGATAACGTGGTGGATGATTTGCTGAGGGCAAAATTCACTGAGCTTGGCAATACTGAAACGGGAACAGTTGTGTTTGATACAATGCTAGCGAATTTCGCATCTGAAGATACCGGTACTGGCATATTTATTCCAGTTGTAGTTGGTTGAGGATATGCATTTGAGGTTTCAATTGGCACGCTTCCAGATAACGTAGTGGATGACTGGTTAGGGACGGACATGAATGAGCTTGGCAATACTGAAACTGGAGCTGTTAAATTTGGTACATCACTAGAGAATTTTGCATCGGAGGATACAAATGTTTGCCGGTATATTTCAGTCGAAGTTGGCTCAGGAGATATATTTGAGGTTTCAATTTGCATGCTTCCAGATAAAATACTGGATGACTGGTTAGCGCCCAATATGAATGAGCTTAGCAACACTGAAACTGGAGTTGTTGAATTTGGTATAACACTGGAGAATTTTGGATCTGAAGATACAAATGTTTGCCGGTATATTTCAGTTAGAGTTGGCTGAGGAGATACATTTGATGTTTCAATTCGCATGCTTCCAGATAACGTAGTGGATGACTGGTTAGGGACAGACATGAATGAGCTTAGCAATACTGAAACTGGGGCTGTTGCATTTGGCATAACACTGGAGAATTTTGGATCTGAAGATACAAATGTTTGCCGGTATATTTCAGTTGAAGTTGGCTGAGGAGATACATTTGAAGTTTCAATTCGCATGCTTCCAGATAACGTAGTGGATGACTGGTTAGGGCCGGATATAACTGAGCTTAGCAATACTGAAACTGGGGCTGTTGCATTTGGTATAACACTGGAGAATTTTGGATCTGAAGATACAAATGTTTGCCGGTATATTTCAGTTGAAGTTGGCTGAGGAGATACATTTGAAGTTTCAATTTGCATGTTTCGAAATATCGTAGTGGATGACTGGTTAGGGCCGTATATGACTGAGCTTGGCAATACTGAAACTAGAGCTGCTGAATTTGGTATAACACTGGAGAATTTTGCATCTGAAGATACAAATGTTTGCCGGTATATTTCAGTTGAAGTTGGCTGAGGAGATACATTTGAAGTTTCAATTCGCATGCTTCCAGATAACGTAGTGGATGACTGGTTAGGGCCGGATATGACTGAGCTTAGCAATACTGAAACTGGGGCTGTTGCATTTGGCATAACACTGGAGAATTTTGCATCTGAAGATACAAATGTTTGCCGGTATATTTCAGTTGAAGTTGGTTGAGGAGGTACATTTGATGTCCCAATCAGCATATCTGTAGATAGTTTTGTGGATGACCCATTGATGATAGAAGTCACTGAGTGTGATAAAACAGTAATGGAACTAGCTGCACTAGATGCTACAGTAACATATATAGGATCTGTAGTTAACAATGTTTGCCTCTGTGATGATGGCATAAAAGTATCAGATGACAACTCAGCAAGGGTGGTTAGAAGTGAAGTATCTCCTTGCATATTCTGTGAAAACGTAGAGGCAATGCTATTTATAGCAGTTGTTTCTGTACTTGGTAATACTGGAATAGAGCTCGCTGCATGTGATGCAGTGCTACTGGATGAAGGATCGACTGGCAAATAAGTTTGTGAATTGACTGAATGCGTGGTTGACTGAAATGATACATCAGGTTGACTGTTACTATTCAACGCACTTTCCCACATATTTGAAGATGATCCAAACAATTGAGTGATGCCAGGACGTACAGAGCTTGACAATAATGAAATGGAATTGGCTTTAATTGATTCATATGGAATAGAACTTATACTACTTGCTGTTAGAGATATGGTCGTAGTAACTCCACTACTAGCGATCACTACATCTCTTCGCCGTCTCCTCTTTGCTACGTTGTTTAACATTGTAGATGAAAAAGCAACATCGACAGAAGAGGGCAAACCTGTAATCGATTCAGTTGGAAAAGTGATTGCTTCACTTTCTGACGATGATGCAGAGGTCTTCAATGTTGTGAAACTTTCTTGCATGCTTGAAAGCAGAGGTGAAAGTAGTCCAGTGGTATGCAGGAATATTCTGGGTGAGTCTTGATAGCTTGGATATGACTGCGAAACAGAGGAGGCTTGCATAGTATTGAATAAAGCAGTAGGATGTATGCTTGATCCTACAAGACCTTCACTAACACCTTTTGTGATGGACAACGGGGAGTCTGTAGAAGTAGTGGAATATGACGCTATAGTTGCAAGCACGTTTGTTTCATAAATCGATGAAACATAAATTGACGATTCCAAGATGTTTGGAGATACTGACAATGATTTACTTGATGGCACGGGTGTAGTTGCAAGCACATCTGAATTTACAAGTTTATCGGATGAAAATGCATAAGAGCTACTAGGTTCCAAAGACAATGTTGTGAATAAGGATTGGTTTGGGTATATAGCTGAAGCATCCATTGTCTGTTCAATAAAATATGAAATCCAGCATGGGTACAATGAGCTGTAAACTGTGTTATCTTGTCCTGCATTTATCGTTATTGTGCTAGATAGAGCATCACCTGATTGCGAAGGTGTGATGAGCAGAGCTGTCGACATCTCACTTTGTTGGGAGAGCTCAGTACTTTGAGAATAGCTTGCATGTTTGTTCACTGAAGCATAAAAAGCACTAGTTGATATAGGCATGTATGAACTGAACTCTGTTGTCATGCTCTGAGATGCAAGTGTCTGTTGTGACGAGAGTACTGGAGTACTAACATCTGATTGAATGGCTACCCCTGAAGTCGAGATCGTATTCCGGAAAAAGTTTGAAACAACAGATGATCCCATGGATGCATCCCCTAAAGATTGTTGGAATGGCGAAGATGCCGCATCAACAACTGATGGTATGGAAGGACTTAATGCAGATGATTGCACTTGTTGAGATGATATGGTAGCTACTGATGCCCGGAAAGTAATCGAAGTATACAACTGCAATGGTTCTGATGATACAGTAACTAAAGATGCACTAGATGGAATTGCTGCAGACGACTCCAGTGGTTGCACTGACTTAGTAACTACAGTCGATAAATAAGGATATGACATGGATGATTGCAATGGTTGCGATGAGACACTAAATATGGATGGCATAAACGAAATTGATGCAGATTGTTGCAATGGTTGCGATACAGTAACTAGCAATGGCATGGAAAGATCTGATATTGATTGTTGCAATGGTTGTGATGTTGCAACCGATGATATGGGTCCATTTGATGCAGATTGGCGCGAAAGTTGAAATGATACTGTAGTTACCGATGGTAAGAAAGGATTCCATGCAGATGATTGTGGTGGCTGCGATAATTCAGTAGAAGCTGATGCAGATGGCTGAAATGTTTGCGAGGCTACTACAACAGTCGATGCTAAGAAAGGATTTGACGCAGAAGGTTGCAACGGTTGTGAGGATACAGTAGCTAACGATGGTAAGGACGGAACTGATGCAGATGGCTGCAATGGTTGGAAGGATACAGTAGTTACGGATAGGAAGAAAGGATTTGACGCAGAAGGCTGCAATAATTGCGATGATACAGTAGCTAACGATTGTATGGAAAGAATTGACGCAGATGGCTGCAATGTTTGATATGATGTAGTAGCTGACGGAGGTAATGAAGGATTTGATGCAGATGGTAGCAATGATTGTGAAGCTACTGTTACTGCTGATGGTAAGGAAGGACTTGATGCAGATGGTTGCAATGGCTGCAATAGCTGCGATGATAAAGTAGCTTCCAATAGTAAGAGAGGACTTGATGCAGAAGATTGCAATGGTTGCGATGATACAGTAGCTGCTGATACAGGTGATTGCAATGTTTGCGAGACAACTGTAACTGCCAGTCGTAGGGAATGACTTGATGCAGATGGCTGCAACGTTTGAAATGATACAGTACCTACCGAAGATAAGGAGGGAATTGATGCAGTTGATTGGAATGTTTGAGATGATACAGTAACTACAGATGGTACAGAAAGGCTAGATGCAGATGGTTGCAATGTTTGAGATGATACAGTAGCTACCAATGGCAAGGAAGGATTTGATGCAAGTGCTTGAAATGTTTGAGATGATACAGTAGCTACCAGTGGCAAGGAAGGATTTGATGCAGGTGCTTGAAATGTTTGAGATGATACAGTAGCTACCAGTGGTAAGGAAGGATTTGATGCAGGTGCTTGAAATGTTTGAGATGATACAGTAGCTACCAGTGGCAAGGAAGGATTTGATGCAGATGCTTGCATTGTTTGAGATGATACAGTAGCTGCAGATGGTAAGGAAGGATTTAATGCAGATGGTTGCAATGATTGAGATGACACAGTAGCTACCAGTGGCAAGGAAGGATTTGATGCAGGTGCTTGAAATGTTTGAGATGATACAGTAGCTACCAGTGGTAAGGAAGGATTTGATGCAGGTACTTGAAATGTTTGAGATGATACAGTAGCTACCAGTGGTAAGGAAGGATTTGATGGAGATGGTTGCAATATTTGAGATGATACAGTAACTACAGATGGTAAGGAAGGATTTGATGCAGATGGTTGCAATGTTTGAGATGATACAGTAGCTACCAGTGGCAAGGAAGGATTTGATGCAGATTCTTGCATTGCTTGAGATGATATAGTAGCTACCAATGGCAAGGAAGGATTTGATGCAGATGGTTGCAATGTTTGAAATGATATAGTAGCTACCAGTGGTAAGGAAGGATTTGATGGAGATGGTTGCAATATTTGAGATGATACAGTAACTACAGATGGTAAGGAAGGATTTGATGCAGATGGTTGCAATGTTTGAGATGATACAGTAGCTACCAGTGGCAAGGAAGGATTTGATGCAGATTCCTGCATTGCTTGAGATGATATAGTAGCTACCAATGGCAAGGAAGGATTTGATGGAGATGGTTGCAATATTTGAGATGATACAGTAACTACAGATGGTAAGGAAGGATTTGATGCAGATGGTTGCAATGTTTGAGATGATACAGTAGCTACCAGTGGCAAGGAAGGATTTGATGCAGATTCCTGCATTGCTTGAGATGATACAGTAGCTACCAATGGGACGGAAGGATTTGACGCAGATGGCTGCAATGTTTGAGATGATACAGTAGCTACCAGTGGTAAGGAAGGATTTGATGCAGGTGGTTGCATTGTTTGAGATGATACAGTAGCTGCAGATGGTAAGGAAGGATTCGATGAAGAAGACTGAGGTTGAAGTAATGATAAAGTAATTGCTGATGGGAAGAAAGGAGTAGATGCATTTGGTTGCAATAGTTGTGATGATCCAGTATTTACTGATGGTAGAGATGATACTGAAAGTATTGCCGTGCTGGTCGGACTGGACTCAATATTATGTACATTTGAATTAACTGTTTTCGGGTCTGCCCCATGACTGGTAATGCCAAGGCGTGATGTGCTACTCGCTGAAGATAGCATTACACTTACAACCTCGCTCATTGAAACAGGCAAGACAGTTGTGATGTGCTGAGGAGGTGAAGCTGTACTGGAACTTTTTGAGTCGATTCCTGAAGACTGGGGAATAATCATTGTGCTTATCAAAGATGCTGAATCAAGAGTGTGCCGTTGATCCAACAGACTTGAAGATGGCCGCGCAAACACGGAGTTTGCTAGCGTCGAGTTCAAATATGTGCTTGTCCAACTTTGCAGTATGGAGTTTTGCGTTGTCAAACTTGCGATTGTCTCTGAATTTGCTATAAAAATACTACTGTGTCTTGCTGTTGGGAGAATAGAAAAAGTAGCACTACTATAAAAGATGCTATCACTGCTATAGAAAATGCTTGCTGGGCTGCTGTAATGGTGCGAGGTGTGGGACGCAAGTGGTGTGGAGTCTACAAAGGCTGGCATAGTTTGTGAATACGATAATGTACTACTTGCAACTTCTGCAGCTTGCACTGTGGTGCTCGTTCCAGGTGATCCGGAGGTCGTACCGGTGTCAAGTATTGTATTACTGGGTACTTGACCCAATCCTGTTGAGCTTTGAGCTAATCCAAGTGTAACCCATTGAGATAGGCCTATAAAATACGCATATAGACAAATAATTTTCTACAGAAAATGATAAATCTAGTAACAAGACATTGGCCAGGTCAGATGATTTTAATTACTACCATTGTTAAATCGTATGAATATTTTCATCCGCTATTGTTAGTCAGTGCTCAGTCAATTTATCCTTTTCAATCTGGAGGAGCATTCAGAGAATTTTGAATCATTGAAATGCACTGTTCAAAGCATACAAGGCACTCGTACTGCCCTCGACTAAACTATATTTGAATCCGATTATATTTGAAAATTGCCTCTTAGAAATTAGAAGCAGTATTGTAGCAAAAGTTAAGACACACTTGTACACAAGTGTTCAAACCAGAGGAATTTCCACAGCGTAGATATTCCAGATCGCATTTACGATTGTACTAGACTGCCATGCACTGCTGAAGCAGCATGATTAATAAATCATATGCTCTGCCAATAGCACAGAACCTCACATATTCTTCCTAATTACTGACTTTATTTTACACAGTGCTAATATTGATGCAGGTGCTTTCCAATTCGTGCATCAAAGAGCTCAAAATACTGCAAGAAAGCCCTGAGAAAGTCCAGACACTCAAAACGTGCAAGTCTCTATTAAATTCTAGAACTAGATCTAACAAGAAACAAATGAACTCAGTGTGCTTTTGACGTTACTGCAACGGAAATATTCGTCTCTCATGGGAAACGAACTGTATAGGTTTATAAGGCTTGTTCTTTACATATTAGAGCCCTACAGTCAGGCGTTCTGTATTTTACTGCATTGGTAAAATAGTTACTACTTACAATCACACTATGAACACGTGGAATTTTTAATATTTCCTTTGAAAACAAAAAGCGATTTTGAAACCACAGGGAAGTCCTGACAATCTGATAGCAAACCTTGTAAGGGTTTATAATACCCTCGGTAATTCTGTGGTCAAGCACCGTGACAAGCAACAGATTAAAGGGGTTTGGAAAAGGCATATGACCCTATGTGACGGCTGGTTTTTCAATGATATGTTTGCTGCAACCAATGGAAGAGGAAAATGCGCTTCCACAAATCATCACATCTACATATTTCGTACTACTGTCCTTAACAAGTTGTGTCCAAAACCAGTTCCTATACGGATAAGGTGAAGAAGTTTAATTCCATAACACAACTAAATAATTTGTATCAATACAACTCTCCCTCCTAAATTCAAAAGACTGCCGAACTGCATCGACGACACTCCAAAGCGTGTTACAATAAACTGACGTGAACAATCTTTCGCCACTGGAGTAGAGCAGAAGAAGCTGGCATTATGAGACTTTATCATGATCAGAGGCGGACTGGCTGGTACGCCGGACCGCCTGCTTTTGGTCCCCTTCACATATGACGTACAATAGTGCTATAAGTGTAATCTACCTAGTGGGACTTCTTTAAAAGTATGAAAGAGAGTGAATGAAAAATGCCAGGGCCACTTGGTTTAAGACAGTCCTCTCTTGATACAATGACCAATTGGTGTGGCTTCCAGGCCGTCAACACAGCACACCCTGGTCCTCCTAAAACAAAACTTTCTCAGCTATATTGCAATTCTTAGCTGAACAGCAAAAGTAGAGGGGGGCAGTAAGTACATTATAGTACTTAGTGAGCCGAACGAAACGATTTAGAAGCTAAAAGAAGGACGCTACCTTCTGCTTTGACCATGCATACTTACGAGCATCAAGGCATCCAAATTATACGATACCGAAACGAATTAAGGAGAATTTTGACCTGGTACGCTATCCTGAAAAATAACCTCGACAGTTATGATTTCATGTTAATATATGATTCAGGAAGTGATGGCTACCATGAAATTCGGAGACTCTAGAATTGCCTGACAAATATGTTGCTAGACATAGTGGCACCAGTCATTAACAAGTTGGATCCCATTCAGATTAGGGAATCTTGGGTGTAGCTTCCAAGATAATCCTTTACGGCAACGCCCAATTCTGGGTAGTGCAATTTGTTAACAGTAAATGATCAAATATACTGCCAGCGAAATACCATCCACTGCCAGCCCAAATCTTAGTAGCAAAAATTCAACAGAAACATGAGAGGACATCTAGAAGCAAAATTGTGACCAATACAAAGAAGTCACTTGCTCAAACCTCCCTTGATATCATCAAACACTGCATTGCTAGGGGAGCAAGGAAATGTCCCCATGCTTCAACAACATAGCAGTAACTGTTTGAGATTCTAAGGACAAGGTTGAAGAGAATGACATATACAGCATGTCTTGCTGTACTCTTCAACATATATGGTAGGATTCTATGTGTTGAAATCAAGTCATTGCTATGGGGGAGGTGGCATTCCCCTTGCGTCACAGGCTGCCTGAAAATTATTTCTTATAACATGTATTGCCAATGAAAACATGTGCCACTCACTCTTTAGTGAATGTTCAGTCAGTTTCCTTACCCCTTTGTCGCCCATAGTTGAATTAATTAGCCATGTCTTCGGTCAAAATATCAGAAAAGTCCCATTAAAGGACATTTCTGCAGAACAAGTCACAATTTCATTGCCTTATCCTATTTTCTTACACAAGGAGGAAGTCCATCACATCTAGACTTGAAAGCCTGTCCAAAGGATAGTTAAATACTGTTCTGGACTACAAAAATAACTATTGTTAAAAAACTTTCCAAACAATAAATCTATTCAATAGTTGATGTTCTCTCACCAACTGAAAACATTGTTTCTGGACAACAATATTTCTCAACTGCTATGAAAACCCTAGCAGTTCAAAATATAATTTTATTTTGTCTACTAAATAACTATGAGATGACTTCAGTCCATTTTGACATTGAAAAGACTTTCTGGAAAGATTTGATTATTAAGGCCATATTTCATTATCAAGGCAAAATCAAGGAATTTAGCAGCTGCTGGAACAATAGCAGCCTTAAAGAAATATTCCAAAGAATTGATTACCAAAGGTTGCAGCTACTGAAAAAACTATTCCATTTGCATTATTTCTCTCAAGATTGAAGTCAATGTTTGCAAAAAAGTGGTTAACACCAACTTTGCCTTATTGATCTTAAAGAAACCAAATTCTGCCAAAATATTATCATCATCATACTGAGACATGCTGCATAGCACTGGCTATCATGGATCTCCATATCTCACAATTCCAAGTGCATGATATGATTTGTATTGGGGTTCTTTTCAGAATGTCATTCACTTCAACATGTTTAAGATTTTGTTCCATAATTGTGCCTAGGAAGTATAGCAGTGGTTTCCCATTGCCTTCTACTGGATTGTTGTACAGTTTACTCAGTTAGCTTTTGATGATCCAACCTCTCCCTGCAAGGCAGCAGGGAAACTTTGGATGGTTGTTGACTTACTAGAGTTCATCTATCCTTTGTCTGGTTTTGCTTTAGGTCCTGCCAGGTTTCACAACCCTCATCATCTAGCAACCAAGATGGGTGTGTCAGTTTTGTCATAGGAAACTCGTGAATTAATGACACTAATTCAGCTTTTTATCATGCTTTCTTTTTCCTCAATCACAGGCTCAAAATTTACTGCAACAACCTAATAACCACACAAAATCCAAATGACTGCAAATGATTTAGCAACTTGGCCACTTAGAAATTAAACTTCCCAAAAATCAACAAGATATATCATGAATAGGACTTACTTCAAAGTATCTAGCAAATTAATTTTAGCTCTAACATTTCTCTAATACATTTATTTCTGATATATTGATTTCCAAGCTTGGAAGATCAATTTTATGTCAGTAAAACTATCTCCAGACATACTCCCAAGGTTTCATGCTTTAAATATAGAATAATGTTTTGCATGATCTGCCAGGTTTCAACAATGGCTGGAGATCCCAATAGAAAAAATATATTCTTGTGGATGCACCCAATCTTTGCTCTGAAGTTTCCTTTTCATCTACTACCCTTCAATACTCAAGTGAAACTGAGCTCAAATTTATTCTACCATTATGACTTTGGAGCTTTGTATACTCCATGACATAGGACATAGTATGTGAAAACCATAACTTTGCAAAGGCATCCTTTTGCTCAAAACCCATTTCAGTTTCATTTCATATACCCACCCATAGAGAGAATGGTGCCATGCAAAACACTTATACAGAGCTACAACTGCTAAATCATTTGGTATAGACTCAGGGCATATAGTTTTCCCAGTAATACTATACTTGTTTCAAATACAACTCTAGTGCCAGGAACCTCTAGCTCACATTGAGCATTAGACAAATATAAAATAGATGATGAATAAGAGTATCAAATCAGCCAGGATCAAGAGTACCCACCAACATCCTACATATATCAAGTAGAATACTGATAGACAGCTGGAAAATGCTTGGCGAAGGTCCTGTAGCTTTATCCAGTCAAATATAAAAAATATTGTTCAGTATAGGAACTTAGAAATGTTACTGGTTGAAACAATGTAACGTAATTTGCAACGTTGGTTAAATGTCAAGCAGGCCGACCACAACATATAGGAATCTAGAAAATTTACTCCCAGGTCAAGACTATGTAGAGGTTCCTTAAACAGTCAAACCGATCATAGATAGTAATCTAGACAGTGGCTAGATAGTAACCGATCATAGATAGTAATCTATAGGTCAAGGCAATGTAAGTTTCCTTGTAACGTTGGCTAACTGCTCCAAGCGAACATACAAAAATGTAGAAAAACCCAGAGGAAGTAAATGGTAAACTTACATAAGGTTAATACACCAGAGAACAGCGACAATATTGGTCTGCCATTTGTGGGCAGCAGCCATAAGGTACGCTTTTGATGATAAGACGGTATCCTCTTCATGTCGTTGATATGATACTTAATGGAGGTCTTTCACAAATGACATGTCGTGTAATGAGTCACAAAGCCTATTTGATGATTGACACCTGTTCGCGTTTTTATTCTGTCTTTCTAAAACGTACTATCTGAAAGGCGCTTTAACTCGATGTTGAAAAAGCCATAATAAATCTCTGCTTTCCTGCCGTTCACCGTAGTAATTCCAAAAGATATCAGTCAGCCAAGTCTTTATACAGACAAATATACCAAATGGTTCAACACTTGTCGATTTGGATGCGAATAATATATGCAAATATAACCTCTGAGTAACCCTTTTCAAACTCAAATTCAACGAGAATTTTGTTTCTATGGCCACAAGGTTGTTTGCTATTATGTCCTCTTTATTTGATCCGTAACCGTAAATAGAAAGTCGACAGAGAGGCTAGTTTATAAGGAGGCAGTTACGATGACGTTCATGCGAAAAAGCAGTAAATCTTTCGTTTTTAATAGTTAATCCATTTGCCTGATTAACGATGTACAGCAATAGTCTAGACAGATAAGTAGCTTGCAATAATATGAGGCAAACTTAAAATATTTCTCGAACAAGTACAACCACCTGTTAAATATTGTTTGAATGTAAGGAGTTTTGCGGTATAGCTCCAAGGCGAAAGTGTAAAATCCACAAGAGAAGCTGCACAAGTTGTATAACAAACGGTAACAAGGGAAATGCTTCTCAATGTGGTCTAGATAAGTGCGTTATTATGCAGCCATATGCTGGAATGACATTTCCGTGCACATGCAAGTAGCATCTCCTTCGCACGCTTTCTCAAAACCTACGTTCATATCTTTTTCAGGGCCACATTAGTTGCCAATAGGAAAGCTGGATGCGGACACCCTAGCGCGCTAGCTAGCGTTGGCTTCACCAAGGAAACCTTTGAAGGTCCTATGAAGAACTGCTGAACTGAGTCTTTTGGTTGAATGGATGTCTGTAGGCAGGGAAATTATTTCATTCTTTTTTATAATACCTGAAAAAGTAGGAACGGTTCTTGTCGGAAACAAATTTCTTGCTAAGAGGGTCCTGAATAGTAACCACATGACGATTATGTTAGGTATCCTTCAAGGCAGTTTTTGGCCTAGGCTCTCAACAGTCCTAAATGCGAACATGATCCATTTGAAAAAATCAGCGCCAAAGTTAGCTACCATTTTCAACATCATGCAGAAAGACTTAATTACTTAATATAATCTTTCACTCCAACGACTGAATGATACACAAAGATAATATGAATATTTCTGAAAGAAGGGAATACTTTACCTCTATGACTTTACGTACCAAGAGAAAATTCTCCTCGAATGGCTAATTTTGCCACACTGTTCAGAAAATTTGTCAAAATATACCATATGCAATTTTTATATAATCGTAATTTGAGATACTGAAAGTATAGAGAAGAATTATAAAATGAAAAACCTGGGATTGAAGTCTTGCACAACTATTGATGATGATTGAGGATAAAGTGGGTTGTCTCACGGCTTGATGGCTATGGTGGCTGTGAATTCGGTGCAAGCTATTATAATGGTCAGCACCCGTGGCTTGGCCACATCATAGCAGCTTTGTCACTATCAGAAAGAAATGAGAAATTCTAATATGAAACTAAAATAAGAACAATTGCTTCAACTTTCTAAAAGACCCACAAATGAGATAAAACAGTTGCAAGAGAAGTAACTTTAACAGCTTCATGTGCTTCATGTTCACAGCTTTCATGTGCTTTAAATGATCATAATTTTTGCTTGATTTTAATTGCCTACGCTCTCAAAGCTTTCCAAGGGCGTTGCCGCTGGAAATTTCTGGTGTAGAAATTCATGCAGATTTGACTGCAATGAATGGAACCAGCTAGTTAACTACCTACTGCCTGCAGTGACAAAATATTCCAACTGAAAAATCCTATATGAATTTTGTCTCTAATAGCAAAATTTGTTGGCCTTCTACAGATGCGTTCCTTATAAAAAATAGTTCCTTACAAAAACAGGAACGATGCGAATTCGGACATATTTTGTAGGGCAACGCCACTGATTCCAACAACGACGGAATACTAGAAAATCCTGCTTTGACGGATACTATCTTTTAGAGACTTTCAAAGTGAATTCAAGCTACAGTTGCCTCGTTCAAAGTATTTGACCTTTCAGGCTCGTGCTAGATGTTATTACTATTACTGTTATTTCACATGTTTAGGGGCAGGGGTCTAATTTACAAACTGGGCTAAAATTGCTTCAAATTAAGAAACTACTGAAATATTTCGTTACTTTCAAGCTTACTGATGATCATAAACAGACTTAAACTTTTAATAGCGCAAAATACACTTGCTTAATCAGTTTCACAATTTCCAAGAAAGGGTACTTTTCTCTTGTATGTCCTTTTCAGGGACTATCCCGTAGTTGCACCCTGCCTTCATGTCATAGTTAAACGGTTTTAATTGTTCGTTGAAGTCATTTTGCTTCATCAATCTGAGTGGCAAACTCATAGAACCCAAAATTGATCACGGACCACAATTCTGTTATCAATGAAATATAAGCGCCTTCGGTGCTTCCACATCATTGGTAGTGATGGAGATCGGCCTTGTTTATATGGGTCCCAGGTCTCTAGTGCAATATGCTGGCAAAAATCATATATGAAGATAAATATACAGTAGCATAAAGTGAGCAGTCAATCAAAAAAGCCCATGATAAAATAACCGTCAGTTCGTATATTTTGGAAAGTTAATCAGAAATGCAGCCTAAGTTTCCCAAAAAGCGCGACTTTTGGTCATGGAAGGAACTAAGGTCAGTAAAATACAACTATACCGTAAAGTAGAACCTTAGCGATAGTTGTTATCAACTTGACTGCGATAATGACAAGTTGCCAAAATGAGCGAACTAGCTTTCTTATATCTACGAAAATACTGTTATTGTGAAGGGAAAGGGGCTGATCTGGCTCAAAACAGCCTGGTTACGACAGATTGTGGCAAAAAGTGTGACAAAGTCAAAGGCAGTTTCAGCACCATTTCAGTCTGCATGCTGCAAATTTACCTAGCTTGACTTTTTCATTCTGTTCGAAGACAAATTGAATAATTCTATTTGGGCAGCTACAACTACGTGATAAAAAGCACAAACTATTTGATATTTCAAACAAATTTGAATGACTTTTAGGAACTCCTATCACACTGAAGTATGAAGTTAGATTTGATGTTCTTTGACGTACCTATTGGCATAGCTATGTATGATCTGAAACTTTGTCTTTTGCAGTTTTTTATCAAAGGCCATTGGGGTATGTTAAGCTTCTGTCGTTAATTAATTATTGAGAATGTGATGTCATGCTTGTTATTTGCCTCTTCTGCTATATGTATTGCATGTTACTTAGAATTTTTCACATTTAAAACACAGTTATTACATGCAAAAATTCAGTAATTTTATGCAGATCAATTAACCCTCAAAGATTCCCCAATCAATGTTAAACCATGCTTCACCATGAAAATGGAGAGCCTGTTGCAACATTGCATAAATTTGAGCCTTCCACAATGTCAAATATATCCATGTAGCTTTTGCTACAAATATACTATCCTCTAGAGTTAAAGGGTATAGAGAATATAGAGAGTTTTTTGCAGGGTATGTAAATATAATGTTCAAATATCATGTGTTACTGCTGCTCAAAATTAATGTTACATTGTTTGATTCTAATTTGATTCCAATATTCCAAGATGAAGATCATAATAGTCTACCCCATGTTTAGGAAGTAATATGCTAGAATAATGCTGCTAATTTGTCATAAGACCTAAGTTCCTTTAAAAGCTTGAATGGCATATCTACACTTTATCTGCAGTTTTCAACAGATTTGTTCAAGAGAAATCTGCCAAAGGACAAGGACTTGCATATGAAAGAGGGCTTGCATTTACAGGTATCGATCTCTCATCTGCTCTTGTATGATTTCTCCCAGGTTTATTAGAAACTAGCTGTATTGTAATAAATATATGTAGTAGATTTTGGTGATATAATACTGCTATAGAAGAGCAATCTGAAAAATACCTCTAAATCTGCCACAAATCAAACACCAACCATTAGAATAAAATATAGACATTTGGAGACTATCATCAGTTTGATAGCTTTCATGACACAGGAGAAAATCAGTGGTTACCAGAAAAGTGACCACAATTGAAGAATGCTAAGAGCACATATGAGGATAGTATAACCATGAGGGTACATTTTATGGCAATGGTTGGAAATTTGTCCAGTATGAATGAAACATTTTTCCATATGCTTTTTAAGTATTTCATTATAAATGTTACAGAAGCATTTAGTGGTATCTTTGTCCCAATCTAACCCTTTGTCTCAATTTACCCCCATTCTACAGTATAGACTTAAAAATAACTTGCCACTAATGAAACTGCTATTTGGCATAATGGAATTAGAGAAATCCTTACCAGTAGCAGATCACAATGATTGTTGAAATCAGTGGTGTAGCACAGGGCTTTAGTCCTGGGGGCTTTTGAGGCATAGTTCCCTAGCTAAATTCATAACAGCATTTTTGGTGGCACAGTCCCCCTTTGGCTTTCAAGTTCTTTGAAATCTTTCTTTGGTTTTTTATTTCATTTCATTGTTTGCAAACTCATCTTAGTATTTTGCCATAATGACTATAAAAATAAATTGCAAATTCATTACAATTAAATACAAATTTAGTGAAGCATTAAGAAATGAATTGGAATAATTGTGTGTGATTCTAAACATTCTTATCTCAATAATTTTCCAATAGAGAATTTTGTTTTTGAGCCAGATGAGGCCACGTCCGTAGGGTTTTCAGAAGACTTACAAAGCGTCCATATTTTATTGCAAACTAATCAATGATCTATGGAAGTAAAAAGGCTGGAAAGAAAAACTGCAATCTGATTCCGTAAGGACCCTTTTCAATAAATTCAACTGGCATGTTAACAATAACCATAAAAAGAGAAGGGCGTCCAACCCATCCTTCAACAGCAGAAATGGTTTAGTTCCCCTTTTCCAACCTTCTCCTTGAAGCGCGTGCAATCGCACGTGAACGCGTTTGCACACGCGATTTGATGAAGATGGCATGTGAAAGATGGAAAGAACCATAACAACCGCACATCATAGTTTAAGTATCGCACGCGGAGAAATATTTGTTTTCCTCTGGAAATTAATTAATTGGTTCCCTTCTGCTTAATTTTTTCTTCTCAACTCAATTAGATACTTGCCAATGTAAGGTAGTTCGATCGAAAGGCAAATTGGATTCATGGCACTAAATTTTCAAGAAGTTCCCACATTTTTATGTTTCAAGGTTTTTAACTTGGGATAACTTTGTCTGAATGCCGAAGTCTCTATATATTAATTAAAAATAGGATAGGCTGTGTTATACAAAAACTACCCTTCAAGCATCCGCAAAGTGAATCTCGCCAAAAATCAAGCATAAGGTCTGCTTCTGAACTTAAAGGTCAGAATTCAATAACTTTTATGTAATATAAAATGTGTATTGGACCCTGGCTCATGAAAGGAAAATTTAAAAATTTCACACTGGGACCTCAACGGTCTATATTTTGTCAGAAAATCGAGGCTTATATATTGTATGCCATTCTCCGATCAGCAGCTCCTAGGATGTGTGATGCATCGAACCTGAACCATTTTTCTCAAGGAGAAGGTTGTTTTTCAACAACGCTGGCTGAGATGTTAGAAGTCTTTCGCATTTGCTAATATATCACGAGTTATGCAGAAGGGTAGTTGGTGTGAGATGGTAAATTATAAAAATTCTCAAAGAAATACTAAATGATAACCCCAACATTGACGGTGAGGGGGGACTTATGTTCGGTAGAACCGATATGGCCCTGCAGAAAAAGCCCTGAGCAAATGAATTCATTTTTTGTATTGGTTACGTAAAGTCCAGTCTACACTAAAAAAGTTTACTCAGGTTGTCGAGTCAAGTTTGGTCAAGGTCAAGATTGTCGAGCGGAAGTGCTTGACGTTTGTATTGCTTGATGTGTTGTCGAGTGTTGATCGAGAGCGTTTGGCTAGGTACTCGACTATACACTCGACTTTATGCTCAGAAAGTCAGAGTGTACGCATGTGCAGAAGACAGGAAAATAAAAAGTCGAGTGAAAGTCGAGAGCGTTTGGCCACCCTCCGCTCGACAATGCTTGACAATGCTCAACATCGCTGGATTTTTGTCGAGCGTTTTAGAATGAAAAATCGAGAGCGTTTGACCAAAGCTTAAACGCAAAACAGGGTTGGTCCCGGTTGAAGTTTTCTGTGACACACGCGCACAAATACGCTTGAGTACGAAAATTGTGTCAGATTATAAGCTTGGAGAAAACCGAAGCGGCACATCATTGCTTACTTTCTGCGTCTTTTGTAATGTATTGCATTCATGGAAATGGAACTAGCTGACCGGAGCTCGTATTGGTCAGGTGATGAAATTTTCCTTCTAATTCTTTCAAAAAACATCTGCATCATTCACATCACTAGTTTCAAGATTGCAATGCTTTCATGTCTTTGCGATTCACCTACCATTTCATAAATTTTCGCATGATTAGTAACACCTTGTACACTTGCGTATTCTAAAGTAGTCCGGGTTCTACCCACTTTCGAGCATACACTGCAACGTCGAACTTCTCAGTGTAAACGCAGCTGGGTTTACCCCAGGTTTGAACCCCGGTAGAGTTTTTGTAGTGTAAACAGGGCTTAACTTGCCTTTCAAAGAAAGAAGAAAGTGATACATGGAGCAAAATTGAATAGAGCAAGCTTCAAAGCTCTTGATGCGCTACGTTGAAACTTGCAGGCAAGAATTATTTGCGCATGATTTTCTTAAAATTTCTCATTTCCTATTTGTAAACTGCATATACGTTCTATAGAAGATTTGCCAAACGTGATGGTAAAGTTTGACGTGATGATGAGGAGGACTATTGCTGCACAACACGTGGAGGAAAGAACGGTCGTAGCAAGAGAAGTAATGGATGAAAACGGCATAGCTACAAATAATATCAACTTACGTCCTCATTTCGAAGAATATCACCGAATGTGTGAATAGCAAACGCCTCTTCTGCAGAGCAAAATCGATGCCACAATTTGCGAACGAAAAGCAGTGTTTTGCTTTGAGAATGTCTCTCTTTTCCCATGGAGCTTGCCTATTAGAAGTCTTCTTTACCTGCCACTTTTTACAATAGAAGCCTTTAATCCTGAATACTCTTGAGAAATAGAAATTGGCACGATATTTCCTTCTTTAAGCGTGCCTTGATAGCTAAATTTGGCACTATATAGCCCGAAACAGCAAGATACTATTCCCTAAGGTCTTGCGCCACAACATAGAAGTGCGAAACAGGAGTACTTATAAAAAGTGCTGCATCTCCGGACCAACGTACAAGGTGTAACTGGTTTTCCAGGAATTACTAGTAGATCAAGGAGTGTATAAGTCAATGTCTCGGTGGTTGTGCCCAACTTCTGTTTGACCCAAGGTGACACAAAGCGAAGATATCTTTAGGACATAAAGTGCTCCAACAAGGCCCCCATAGACGGCTGCGCACTCTCATATCCACAAAGAAATTTTTCATTTTGATGTATCTACTTTACAACCCCTTAATACAATCAAATTTAGAGTTCTAACAGAGGTAAGGATACTCCTTCGTAACATGTTAGTAGCATTGATAATTTCGAAGTGTTTCCAGGATAGTACCGTATCGTGCAATGGATACAATACACAGTAATATAGGTCACTCTTGGTATTTTCTGATCGAATTGCTCACACATCTACTCTCGAGTCCAGATTCGACTCTCCCCATCTCCACGTTTCCACATTCCTTTTCATTTCTTTACTACTAGGATATTCTGATTGCAGCCTCCCTCTCCCCTCGAGAGACTCTGAATAGTAACAAACGAACTTTTGTATAGAACAATTATATACAGACAAATGAGTCTCACTGTTAAATGCAGTATTTTAATGGAGTCTTTCTCCCATCCTATTCTTTAAAACTGTGATTAAACATTGTGAGTTGTTGTCCCAGTTTGAAGATTAATCATAGCAACATAAAATTTTGTCAAGGACATCGAAGAACTCATTGACTCAAAAACACTTGCGGGAGATCTTCACAGATCGTTCAATATGCACGATGCATCTTACAATACTAAAGTCATTGAAAAATCAATTGAGCTGCTAAGCAATCGATTCATCACGTAAGTGTACCTAGAAGATTTTAGATTGATCTTTTCGCTTATATGTGTTCAGTTGTTTACAGTTTACACTGGCTAGATGAGAAAAGTAGTGGAAAATTGGGGACCTACAGAGGTAAGAAATATACTGAACTGTGTTGTGCTTAGGTGCATTGAATAGTATTCCTGTTATGCTATGTGGTATCGAGTTGGCTTGTGGCAAACTGTCTTGAACTGCGTTGTATAGAGCAGTGCATTGCAAGATGCCTTATTTTATTCTGCTATTGTCTAGTGTTGTGTTTTGTATTGTAAAATATTGAATACGATTTTACTTTGTCGTGTACTGTATTTTGCTGTTCTTTCGTTTATTGTCCTATACTGCAATGTATTCTATAGTGGGCACTACTTTACAAGTTTGAAACTGTATTACTCCCTGTTTACCTTACTGCTATTCAGTGCACTGTATTAAGATATTAAGTGTTGTGCTATTGTTAATATACCGTACCTTTCATTACAGTGATGCCTTGAAATGTACTAGTCTCTACATTATGAAAGTCGTATAGCATGCATTCATATTATTAGTAGTACATTATATCTTTGGAAACTAATGGCTCAGGCTTTGGTCCTAAAAACATTTGACTGGACCACTGACAGAGGTCTTGAAAATTCAGACAATGATATGGAAGATGACATTTAGTGATATAAGAATTAGTAGGTTCTGAAGTCATGGAATTTCTTTGCAATAGAACTAGAGCATGGGAGTATCGTACACTGACAAAGCATTTTACGTTGGAAATACATATGGTACAGGAAAGTGTTCTTCCTGTTCCCGCTTATACACCCCCTAATTCCTCTGAAATAGTAGTCTTACAAATTTCTTTATTGTTAGGCCCTGCTCCAGAGCGATGCCCATATGATTATTCTGGAGAAAACGTTCGAGATAATCATATCTGTCATTAGATTTCAACTGAAATATCCTGAATGTATAGCTGTTTTTGGTCGCCTTGTTGAATATCAATATAATTTCTCTTGCAACGGCTTTTGGATTATAAACCGCCACTTACAATTATTTGTGGAAAGTTATACTGGGTATTATAATCAAGGTTAGCTTAAACAGTTCAAGTTCACGATCAAGTTTCCATTAGCTCTTGTATACTTCGCTTTAACAAAGTAGCTCTTCACCTGGTTTGGTGGGACTCCATCTTAAACTAAAGAGCAGATCATTTTGTAAGGAGCACTTGCTGAGGTTTTAAGTCAGTGGTGTATAGGTAAACTTTGTACAATGGGGACTCTTCTTTGTGTGCAGGGAGTGATAAGACTAAACGTTGATGAAACAACACTCTTAAATAGTTTTCAAAGACTTTTTGAAGCGCCATTACAGCTACCGTTTGAAGCCCATGGCAAAGATTTGCTGCAGCTTATAAGGAATGGTGACTTATGATAAAGACCGGACTGTAGTCAAATAAATACTAGTTAAAACGTTCTTTTGTCATGGTCATGAATGCACATGCCAGTCCCCATATTTTTTACATTGTTTAATTGCTTACGCAGGTTTGTCTTACTTAATATCATGTAATATTATCCTAGATAAACAAATGATAGATACTGACTATATGAATATCAATGAATAAGTAATGTTTATACTCTTCTGCAGTTTTCAGCAAATCAAAGAGGCACGAGTGGCTTTCCAGTTATATGAACATATGGACAATGCCGGCCTAGTTATCAACGAACACACCATATCGAGAACATTGAAATTATGCGGAAGAGCAATCTCCCAAAGAAAACTCATGCAGCACGTATGTTTGCGACATTCACATAAGTAATCTCCATGTCATGCTTTTGTATGAGTATTGACTTTATCAAGTCGTAACTTGGGGTTGTCTTGTACTGATGAGGCCAAGAGAGGACATTAAAAAACAGCCTCATTGTTATTGATCCGTTATGAGCTAATATTAGGTTCAGGTCTTTACATGAAAGTGTATTCATTGCCCTACCGATCAGTTTGTGTACTACTGTAGGCATAGCATTTTTCTCTAGATCTTATTTATCTGAAGATGTTTACAAATGCATTTATTAAATATTCTCATATGGTAGATATTTCTCTATGAATAGATCAAGCACATGGATCGTTTGGTGCCAGATCGATTGATGTTCTACGAGTTTCTTGATGTCTATCTCATGTACGTTTTTGATCATGCCTCTTTAGCTATAACTCAAAGTATTTATCACCATGTGGCAAAATTTTGGTTGACCGATATCTCCTCTGAAAATAGCTAGATTTGGTTTGTGTTTCTACTTCTTCCTACTCACGACCCAAACTACATAGATGTCTGGTTCCTGTATATTTCCATATCATCCCACCATACAACTTTCATATCGCTGTATCATCCTGGTATTGTTTTTCTATATTAAGTGCTATGTTTATATTGTAGTATATTGTAGTATATTGTAGTATATTATATTATATTATATTATATTATATTATATTATATTATATTATATTATATTATATTATATTATATTATATTATATTATATTATACATCTCCAGTATTCGTACAGGATTATCGAGATGAAATTCCCTCGCTTGTTCCTGACTGTTCCCTGACCTCTCGTTAACATCGGATGATTATCGCAGACCATGCATGGCACTGAATCTTGAAAGATGAATGCTAAAGTGTGATTAATAAAACCTTTGAAACTAGGTTATTTATAGCGTTAGGTTGATTGGATTGTCCGCGCGGAATTTAATTATGGTTTATGCTGAGCGTTAAGAATAACACAGACTTCAGACTACCTTACTTTCAGAATACTTAGATATGAAATATCAGAATTCACTGATTTTTTCCAGACTCTCCAATAAATAAAAATAAATCCCGGATTATTCGAGGCCTTCCCTGACTTCTGCCAAAATTAGGCAGTTTTCCAGTTTTTCCAGGTCCTGTACGAACCATGGATGCTACTGCGTATCATATTAACATTTTGTATCTCTATTTCTTTTGTATATCACTTACACACTGATTTACATCTCTTTGTTCTACTTCTAAGATGCGATAAAATACCAGATATAACAGTCTCTGCAGAAGTAAATGAACAGACTACCGGAGATGGAAAGGATGATCGTAGTTTGTATCCAGTAAGCTATTCTTTTTGAGCTGCATAAAGATGTTTGAGTCTTTGCCATTTCATAGATAAATTTGGGTTTCTCCTAAATCACTAATATATGAGAGAAATGCAGAGTACTGAACTCAATTCCCTAGCAATCATTTCTCATCGCTTTTCAACTTTATCCTGTAGACACACTTGTATCTATTGTAAGTTACAAATAGACAGATAATTCAATAAAGGAACAAGTGCTGATACATAAATACACAAAGTAATAAGTAAATATAAATATACATTTACAAGCAAACAGAAAAACTGCAAAACGAGGCTGGCGGCAACTGTGCTATTGCAAAGTCATGGCGGGCCGAGCAGAGAGCGACTAGTCGACCCCTCGGGTTTTTGCAGCTGATCTCTGGGTGCGAGCCAAAACTTCTGCCGGCGGTAGGTGCAAGGTTTACAGTCTTACAAAGATTTGCTACAGCAGGCTCGGAAAATCCTTCGATTGCTGTTACAATATACTGGTCCAGGCCTCTCGACCAAAGTTTCGGATGCAGTATTTCAGAATATGAGCAAGATAATGGCACAGATGACTCATCGGGGTTTTTTGCCCGATATGAATTTATCAGTCTTACTTATTATAGCTTGTAACATGCAGTTTTTTGTTTCCATAATGGCATTTTTTATCGTACGATAATATAGTGCTCATTACAAATTTCCGTTGAAAAGACTGACTTCTAGGGAGCATAATCATTCCTCTTTCTTATTAGTACAGTCTATAGACTCTGGTGGTCGGGTTAATGAAATATTTTTAATTTTACCTAAGGGAAATAGTATGTTTCATTACCACAAACCAGAAGTAGCCACATTTTCTGTCATTGCCACCAAAAATTCCCACCTAGCCTCTCAACGAAACTTTAGAACTTTAAAGTAAAAATGTCATTCTTCGTTGACTTTGTGTCAGATTACTATAGTTTTTTCCTTGTTCATCATATTTGAAGTTTTATGAAAGGAAAATTTAGACCTATTTTCCCTACAGCTAACCTGATACTGATACTGTCCTGTATATCCGTATATATTTATATATAATATATATATATATATATATATATATATATATATATATATATATATATATATATATATATATATATATATATATATATATATATATATATATATATATATATATATATATACGACAGCCTGATGAGTGGAATCATGAAACTTTAAGTAGCTACATTGTATTTTCTTGCATATGATCTCATGATCATCACAGTTTTATAATTAGTGTTCTCATTATCTTCGTGTATATTCCTCTCTAGCTGCAAGACTTTCGAGATATTCTACTTACGGAAGACGAAAAAATATCGGAAAAACTGAATGAATTATACAAGGTATACCATGATATCATCTCCTGTTGGCTACTTTGATGTATAACTGATAGATCTAGTCAATACCATGAGTTTGCATTAAAATAGGACTGATATGAAATAATTCCTTCTTTTCCTCATGTAAAAAGATCTCGTTCTTAAAAAGAAATATACTAACGTAGTTAATTTGGCTCTAGAAATTATACAATATTCTTTGTTCCGTTACAGAAAAGTCAAGAGAAAATACCCGTAAAAAAGTCGAACATAGACGAAGAGATAACAGAGAAAAGGCCATGGACCATAGAGCCTATTGTTAATCATAGAATCAGGGAGGAAATGGTCAGTCGAAGAGTTCTTCATTTTCCATTAAATATTTTAACATAATTTGTGTTCGATACTCACAGAACTATCCAATGCGCGATGTGGTTTGCGGGAGGGAGTGGCAACCATTGTCAAACTTTGAATATGCGCATTAGTCTTCAAAGATGTTGTGGTGTAAGATCCCTTACCCCACACTCCGGTTGTATCACGTCCCTTGTACGGAATGATGCCCAAATGGCTCACGTTTTTGGAACGAACTTCAGAAAATGGTATCGTTCGTTTGATTGTAAGTATATTTTTTCACAGGTGTCGTCCAACAGTTGGCAAAAAGAGATTGTACAAGAACAGCTTCAAATATCAAACAGAGAGGTCCTTCATTTCTAGAATTTCCTATCACTATATGTACCGTATTATATGAAATTGAGCAATTACCGAGCCGGTCTGCATATTAGACTATACTTCAGTCGGTTTATTGTGAGCAGACAATCCAATTAATGTTCTCTAATGAGAATTTGACCCATCTATGGAAAGAATGTTATAAGTAATTTGATGGCAAAAATCAATATGACTTTCATTGAAGGCACATTTCTTCCAGGCTGCTGTAGCATGACTATAAATGCATAGCCGCCAAATGTTTAAGCGTTTGATCAGATCTATTTTCTCCCAACCTAATTGACCAATCATCATGCAGGATTCTCACCACATATGCGTTCCACAGCTACAATTAGGCCCATTTTTTTAGGTTGGGAGAAAACAGACCTGATTAGAAGTCTCAAACATTTGGTGGCTATGCTGACTATAATTATTGCTGTCATACCTTACACCGAAATCAATATGAAATACTCGTCTGTTTAATAAGAAAAAAGTATATAAGAAACATGAGGCTCGAATCAGGCAAAAATTAAGAAACATTTAAGGAACACAGGCAGGCTGAGTTTCAAAAGTAGACTTGAAAAATCTGTTTTCGTCGGAAAATTTTTAATTGAACTGGAAACAAATACAAACAACATCCGCCTCTCAACTATTTTTAATTAAAGATTAAATTTCTCGTCTCATAGTTGCCTTGTTGCTATAGGGAATTTGAAGAATTGTAAGAAATCGATAAGACACATTTAAGGCTAGATTTGACGAAGTATTAAGAAATATCCAGGCTCAAGGGAGAAAGTTTGTTTCTGATAAAAAAGATGTGCAAATCATTACACTGTTTGTCTGTCGTTTGCGATTTTCATCTTTGCTAATAAGGTTGATACAGTGTCTAGAATAAGGGAAGTTACTAGACCACTACCTAGCATGCATAAAGGTTTCATAGACAGAATCTAATGCAAAATTTTGCAGAATCTCGCCAATTCCCACAAAAGACCTTTTATTGTCAGGTACTTCCATGCACATTTTCTTGCTGCAAAAATTTTATAGTTTTCGCAACGTCTATTACTTCTTACGCCACAAATTTTCATAGTCGACGATTAGTAGTGAAGATCACTAAATTTTAGGCCCTAGTTCGGTAGGTATGAGTGAAGTTTAGTACAAAAAGAACTTACTAGCTTCTTAGCTGATTACTGCTTGCTAATGAAGATCGTCGATGGTCAGTTTATACATCTGCCTCATAATGTACCAACATTTAAGAGACCTATAAAGGAGTGGAATGGCCATACATTCAACTACAGAATACGCAATGTTTTGATAGCAGAGGTTGATTCTTAAAGCGATCTAAGCTATCCGACATTAGAAAACACCGTTGACTTGCACATTACTTATATAGTGCTATCAATTTCTAATGGACATTGCTGTACTATAGTGAGTTTTCTTCGAACTGATATTAATTTCATTTTTTTCTTTTACAAGGCACCAATTAGCTGTGATGTAGCTACTATATAACGTCTGCTGTGAAGAAATTGCTGATAATTCTTTCTAATTTTGATACCAGGTTTCAACGGGAGGAACATTTCCATCCTGTAGCTGCAATCAAGGAAACTTAGTTGTTGACTGGGTAAGTTGTTGTTTTCTACAATATGTGCTAAGTAACATTCTGACCAAACTGATATCAGGGGAGAAAGCCAAATGAAAATTGACAGGCCAGTGGTTCTTAAGCTCACACGCACACGCACACGTACATGCACACGTACACGCACACGCACACACACACACACACACACACACACACACACACACACACACACACACACACACACACACACACACACACACACACACACACACACACACACACACACACACACACACACACACACACGTACGTTTCTGTATATATATGTATACAGTTCGTAGCTTATCTCGCTTCTTCTGGGCGTACGATGTACCTACGAAAATCTTCTTCACTTATTTAAAGACTGACATTTTCATCACGTGGAGTTTTCATTTCAAGAAATTAACAAAACAAAGTTGTTTGCTATTGGTGGCCCGTTGTCCTATTAGAAAAATAAACGAGGAGAAAAACAGTGTGAGCGATATGTACGACGAAAAATGCGTGGGATATAAACTGCCGGAAAGAATGATGATGTAGAGGCAACTTAAGTAGGGTATTTTATTGATCCATTCCCTAATTGGATTGCGTTTTGATGGAAAACTGAAATTATTCCTTGTTTTTCTTGTATTTGCTTCTTTTTACTGCGCTCGGCTCATTACAAGAAGATATTTTGCTACCATTTGGCACCTTTATATCACATAAACTAGAGAACTAACGAAACATTTGAACCTGTTTAGTTCTTATGAGCTCAGTATTGCATGCCACCTGCGCCTGTGGTATAGGAGTAATATCACAGTTACGGAGCAAATTTACCAGTTACTTCACGTCAGTTCATAGTGAAGAAATGAATGAAGACAACAGCACCTTTCATCACTCCTGTTGGTCAAACTTCACTGGGGATTTCTCAATAGCGTTGCTGATTGTGGCCCTGCCTTTTCATCTCTTTATTATGAGAGTTCTAGCCTTCAATCTTCGATTTGAAAATCCTCGTCACATCATCCTGTTTTGCCTGTCTGCATCAGATTCCATGCAATTAGCAGTTACCGCCCTTGTTATATTAATTATTAAATTCGAAGATACTGCAAGGGGGACAGCCGCCTGCAAAAGCCTGCGAGATACTCTTATCTTCACTACTGGCCTAACTTATATTGTATCGAGTCTGACCCTTGTCGTACTATCTGCCGAACGGTACATCGCCTGCTTTCATAGCTACCGTGTTCACGTATGGCTGACTAGAGAACGAGTCATTGCAGCATTGAGTGGGTGTTGGGCAAGTGGTGCTATTGGTGGCGGGATCGCAATCATTCCTGATGCCAGAGAAAGTAACCAGGTTGTCCTGAAGGACTCGTGGTGTTTTAGGGTAATATTTGTGACCATTACTCTCGCAGTGTCGTGCATTCTTATTGTCGTTCAATCAATGCTATTGTGGCTGAGCAGAAAGAAATTTCGTAGCATACAGCCTTCGAGCTCATCAAGCTCGATATCTGAAGAGGTGCCAAATGTAAGGAAGAGAAAGGTCCAAACAGCAGTAGCTGCAAGTATAGTGTTTTTGTCGTATTCAATTTGTATGCTACCAGGGGCATTACTGATTATTGTTAAATCAAGTACAGAGAATCCAGAAGCCAGCTATGTGACAGATATGTCAGTAATTACCTTGGGGATGTTGAACACAGTTCTAAACCCGTTCATATATGGCTTAGGGATGCAGGATACAAGGAGGGCAATGTCAGCAGAGTTAAAGAAAGTCAAGAGTTTTTTCCTAATAAAGTTTCGCTTACAGAGCGAACTTGATGCCTAGCAAAGCAAGACCAGTAAATGCCTAGCTGTTACACGAAGTGTTGAATGTATCATTGTTACTGTGTAAATATAGCCACTACCTTAGATCTCATGTGCATCTTCTTGAATGTCTCAACATTCTTGTTCTTTGATTTTGGGTTCCGTAATCCTTCGTGTTTCTTATCTCTATTGCGCTCAAAAAGGGTATAGGTGAACTGTTCATTCAAAGCGTGGACTAACATGTATGTAGGCATACCTTATCTTATCTCGTATAGTATCGATTCAAGTCTGATAGCTATGAGCCCATCATTTGTTTGTGATCACCATCATTGAAACAGGCCAGGTAATTTAACGTCTCACTAACTTCTCTAGATGTCATGGTTCTTGCTGAGAGTCCTTGCTAGTAGTATTATCCCAGCAATCAACCATGTACCCATACATATTTTCCCGGCAAATTTACATTGAGCCAAGCATACTTCTATGCGCTTTTCAAATTCTCTTTTTGCCTTTCGTTTTCTGTCCTGTCTTTTTTGTTTGTTGTCCGTATTGCCAGTACTGGAACAGTGAATTTGGCTGTCACTTCTCTCCTCCTTTCTTTCTCTCTTTTTATTTTGCTTTTCTTTTGTTATCGACATTGCCATTACTGGAACAGTAAATTTCATATTGCCTGTTATTATAGTTGAATTTATTATTCTAATTAACTTTTTACTGTCAAATGAGACAAATTTAGAACTCATTATAGCATTAATCATGTTTGGTGAAAAACCAGGACCACCATTCCATATAACATATGCTCAAGAAAAAATCTTTGCTAGTTTTGACTAGGACCAACAGGACTTGTTGAAATCCATTCGCGATGGACACATTGATAGGCGTTAATTTCAGCTACCATAGCAAGGCATGCCAATACTCTGTGAATATTGTCCACACAACCTGAGTTTGTCACCAGCAAGAAAACAAGCAAAGCTACCATGATCTCCAATCATATTTTGGAATATTGCTTTGAAAAAACACGAGCTTCTTCAAATATGCAAAATAACTTTCGCATGATTCTCCATAGAGGCCCTTAGAGTGCAGCTCAATTTAGAGAAGCTTCTTCTGCAAAGCGGCGAAACTGACGTGAACAAGATAACTTGACTATAAAAACTTTTTTATATGAATATAGTCGATAAGAATACCGCGAATGGAAATCGCTTAAGTTTAAAAATAATTTAAGAATACTGCAAGGCTCAAGCTTCAACGAAATTTTGATTGTTTGATTATTTGCGCTACACTAGAAAACATAACGATTTGAGCTGGGTACATTTACAAGAATAGGTGGGATACACGAAAAACTGTGCACTTGTGTCGGGTTTAGCCACCAAAGTCAGGTCAAAATACTTCGCTTCAGTACCATGGATAACTCGGACTTTCTCTAAGTCGCACCAATTCTATATGTCCCCTCAGCCAAAATACTCCGCTTTACTTGAACCACCTTCTCAATTTTTCCGAAAAACAGCTTTTAATAATCGAAGGTTTGAAAGCTTTGTTGAAAATGAAGGTCTCAAAGATTTATCAGTGTCGACTGCTGGAGTATTCTTTTGATCAGGACGTTCAGTAATTTTCTAACATGTCCTCGATTGGCACAGTAAAATGTAAGGTGCACTCACGAAAAAATACATAAAAGTACGAAATATTTGCAGTTAAGCTAAGAAACGTGTGCTGCAATCTCACGGAGACATGAATTTTCTTAACAGATGTTGTCTGGGTGGTATAAAGGAAAATCTAAGATTTAAGATGAAGTAGAGGAAAACAACAGACATTCGACAGCCTATTGAAACACTTGTTAACTTTTCATGTTCAAAGAGAGTCGAGAAATCGAAGCAATTGCTTTAAAGGCATCCGCTTTAATTGAAGCATAGCTTAATCGCTCCGTGAAAGAGATGAAAATTGCAAACCTTTTTCAAATGAAGTGCAGAACTTAAGTATCTCTAAATTCTTGGTATGGTCCATGGAAATATGATTATGTATTTCTATACATAAGATTTTTTCGTAATTTTTCACGAAAATCCGAATTATTAAGAGATTCGGTAAACTCGGACATTCGTTAACTCGGACGAATTTCCCATCTCCCTTGAGAGTACGACATAACAGGATCCTACTGTAAGTATATATGCTAAGGGTTATACGTGTTGATTTATGACTTCGACACAACAAATCTATTAACGTGAAGGAAGCTTTCTCAACATACTTGGTAGGGAATTAATTATTAATCTAGTCTATTCTTCGTCTGATGTATTATTTGTCTTTCAATCGAGGTTTTAACGGGTATTTTCTAGCATATCTATGAAACGCGGCTTCAACAGCATGGAAGGAGTAACAGGACTCACACTAAATTTTCTAATCACATTTCTAAAGGCGTACAGCAGAAAATGACTTATTTCTCTTTTCAGGCTTCACGGGAAAATATTGAAACCAAACGGCACATAAATGGTAAGAAGTTATGTATTCGAGTCACAGGTATGAGCGGAAAAAAAAGGAAATTTGTTTGCCAGGAGGGGCTATGGATCTTGTGGCAGCTGTATCTGCTATCTGCATCGTTAATGTTGAGGCTTGTGTATCCGACTAGGAGGCTGGTATTTCCCACTAGGAGGCTTGTATTTCCCATTTAGTTTCTCATCAGCAGGTTTCTGTTGAGGCTTGTGCTTTCCACAAGAAGCCATGCAGTGGCCTTGAAGGGAGGACAACCTGAGTAGAGAAATCAATTGCGAAGCAAATATTTTACATTTTACCCTGAAGACGAAGGCAGCTAGGGTATGAACTCTATTGTCAGGAGAACAACAAGGGCAAGAGTGTCAGGATAACAGCACGGCCTGTTTTGAGTGCGTTATAACCATCTTTACAGTAACTAACATAGAGCCACTTCAGGTTTACACAAGCAAGACGCTAGGGTTGGGTGAGCGGGCACTTTGCCCGCCCAGCTAGAAGATTTTTCCCCCCATCTGCCTCCCAAAAACTTTTTAAGCTGAAAGAACGTGTCCAAAATCCTCTTTTCACTTAAAATTCACAATGCACGAACGTAGACACGACTGTAACTATCAAGGGGTAGCTTTACCTCGAGGTGTACTAGGTGAGATAGTGAAGAACCACTACAGATACAGACAAATCGTACTGAAGCATCCTTATAAGTAATGGGTGAGTCACTTCTTTTCTATAGTCACCAGGACTGTGTCCCATCTGAACTCCAATACACACTTGCATAAATAAAAAAAATTGTGTTGAGCTCCGGACAGATAGCAGTTCTAAGTATTTGAAGTATACTTTTGGGTGAAAGATATTGTCGAAAAGCAAAAGAATTGCTAGGATACGTTCGTATCAATACTTCGTAGATACATCCGTACACCTTTGGTTTACTTAGGTAACGTTTTAAATTTGTTAAAGTAACCTGTACCGTTGTCTTCTAATTCGCAGAACCAAGAAATGATAAAAGTAAAATGGTTGAAGATCCTGTTTCAAATCGAAGTGATGTTCTGGAGCATATGAAATATAGGAGAGAACAGCTGATCACTGATAAGGTATTAGAGATTTATATCTGTAATCAAGGATCGTATTACGAGAAAGAAATCGTAGGAAAGGAAGTTATCAGTTCCTTAGAGGTATCTGTGCTCATCTAAGACAGTTTAGGACAATAACCAACGAACGGATCATTGAACGGAAAGTGAATACCATGCAACGTCTTTGTACGTGCAATCTTTCTGCAATCTCTCTGCGATTTAGCAACATTTCTGGAACATATTTTACAATTATCTATTGCAAAAGATCTAATGCAATATTACTTTCTTGGCTGAAATAAGATTGCTTTTCTCAGCTTTGTTTGGATTGTATATGATGAATAATAATGCAGTAAACAGTGTCCTATGAATATTTCTCAGGATCGTGCGGAGGCAAGAATCAAAGTTGATGACTTACTATGGAATATTGCGACGCAGGTTCAAGTTTGCTTTTTCATTACCGTCTTTGATTGATTTAAATGATGGAAGATAAATATTGAAAAGTGAAGGCTAATACATATAGATGTTTATCTGAGTTTCAAAGCTTGTTGGATTCAAAGTCTATAGGCTGAAACTTCCACATATGCAATTATCACAGTCTTCGTTCAAACTGCGAGTGGCCAATTATAGTCCAGCTCAAATGTAACATATAAGTCTGACCGGATTAAATATGGGCAAGTGCATACTAAAATAAGAGCTATTTTATTTGGCGTGTGATTCAAAGCCGACGGCAGTCGGTCTGATGTCAAATCCGCATAATTTCAATACAGCACAAACAAATTGTGCTATATAATCCGGGCCTAACCTAGTCAGCTGAAAACATTCATATCAGCTAGCATTTCTAAGCTAGAATTCCTGCATATAACTGGTATTTCATATTATTGAAGCTTGTCCGAACAGTTTGCGGCATAGTGTTTATTTGCCCCTTGCCTGTCTTGTACAATCTATTTTCCGTCATACTTCTAGAGTCCCACATGAGAAACTGGAATACTCTTTATCGTTGTAGGGTGATAGGGCGAGAAAAAGACAGGAAGCCAATGAAAGAAGGCAAAAACGAATTCATCTTCGTCAAGCATACGACAACGGTATAGTATTTATCTCTTTTGAAGTATTGTCCTTACCATCTTCTATATATATATATATATATATATATATATATATATATATATATATATATATATATATATATATATATATATATATATATATATATATATATATATATGTATATATATAGAATTTAAAAATATACTTTCTTCTTTTGTAAACGTTTCGATATATTCTATATATTCGATATATCGAAATGTTTACAACAGAAGAAAGTATATTTTTGAATTCTCTATGTTTTATTTATATACTAAGTTAGTGTGGCTTTGACTTATCATTATATATATATATATATATATATATATATATATATATATATATATATATATATATATATATATATATATATATATATATATATATATATATATATATATATATATATATATATATATATATATATTAATCACACTTTCGCTACGATTATCCAATGCCGTGGCCTACTTCATCTTACACTAAGGATGTCAACAGTTAGTGACGTTGCCTACCAAATTAAAGTGGGGTGGCCCCTTACCCAGAAATTTCTAGCGGTCACTCGCCTTCCAGAAACTTACTGAGGATGGGAAACAGCCTTTTCACGAAAATATTTCTTTTCAATGAATCCAAACTTCTCATATAAATAACTCAACATTTCATTTTACAATGGAAATTTCCTACTACGCTAACCTGAAAAACATCCCCTAAAAGTCCAGTTCAGTTTTATCAGTCAGATCTATTTCGATGCTGATTAAACTTTCCAGACGATCATTAAACATCGGCATAAATACCTATGGATTTCAGACAGTTAGAAATCCATTACTGGGAACACTGGGGTTGGCACATTAACCCTAGTGTCCACTCAGTGGCGACGACACTCTCAGCAGCACACTCTAAAGCCTGGTTTCCATATCGTCGTAAGTGACGGGGACGTGTCCCAGTCGCATACCAGTCATCGGTGACTCGTCGGAGATGCATAGGAAACGTTCCCAAAAGTTGAACCCTTCTTAACTTTTTTCATAACTCTACTGGAACGTAGGCGACACTACTAGGACGGCGGGGACATAACAAGAAAACGTTCCAACATCATCGTAAGCGTTCCAGTAGCATCGCCGATGCAATGACTGGGACGTGTCCCCGACACTTACGACCATGTGGAAACCAGGCTTAACAGTCGAGGAGAGTGCATGAAAATCAACGTCTGAAGGGCATTGCGGCTGAACAAAATCAATGATTAAAGGGGCAAATTAACCACGTCTGAAGCTTGCAATATTATTATTGAAGTTATCAAATGTGTTTATTTTCAATGAATTATTTATATGTTGATAGAATATAGTCACCTGACTCAATAGCTATCTGTATAGAGCTCATATCTAATCAGAAACATTGAGTTTTCAGGGTATTAAGCCGCATAGAATCAGCACAATGAGCATTTTCCACAACGGGTGTTGTGTTGTGGGTCTGTTTTCGTACTTTTGAAATGATCTGGTGAACAGTGTTTGTTTTTTGGGCTTTCTGTTTCTTCTATAAAGGTCATTATAGTGAGTGTAAAGTTTTAAATGAAATTAAAACCTGCTATTTTGGCAGCTAACCGTGATTGGCTAGAAGACTCTGCGTTGGGACTTAGAAAGTTCTGGTTTGGAATTGAGAAGTTGCTTGGTTGAAAATCGTGGAGGATCTAGGTTGGAAGTGGGAAGGCACCGGACTGGAATCGAGAAGGTTCTGGGCTGGAATCGAGAAGCTTCAGGGTTAGAGTCGAGGAGGTTCTAGGCTAGAATCGAGCTTCTGGTTTTGAATTGAGTAGGTTCTGGGTTGGAATCGAGGTCCTGGGCAGGAATCAAAAGGTTCTGGGTTCAATCTCAGCTACAGAAATATCACCATATATTAGCATCCTTGGCTGTACTTAAGGAGGGAGGTACTTGAGTTTCAAAAATGCTATAATTATCATAATACTAATTCACTGTATCTTCGGTTTTTTCTATTTTGCAGCTGACGCAGGGAAGGACAAAAAGGCAAGTTTCTGAGTAGTGTTAAGGATTGTTTCATTAAAACCCTGCAATCATACGAAGTGATCCCTGGCATCAATTGCAAAGGAGAAGTCAAACAATAACACCCATCTGGTCAAAACCCAGTGTTATAAGTTTGAACTTTAAGTTTGAACTTCTTGCACTCTGCAAGATACTGATCACTTTGAAGATGATTTCTTTTGAAGGGTGCACTAAAAGATTTATATTTATATTCACACAGTCTCAAATGGATTTGCGTCTAGATCAACCAACCTGCTGATACATCTGTGACAAATTAGAACTTTGTCATTAGAGAGCAGTCATTGAGCATCGGAAAAACCTGCAAGGAGGAAATTGAGCTGGTGTCTGAGATTTTGATACGTGTTGCTACTGGGGTATGAAATTTAAAACAACGTTAAAGCTTGGGTACGAAATAGAGCTGCAAGAAAAACTACAAGTTGTAGGGTGGCAGGTACCTTAAAAATGTCCAATCATACCGGAGGTGTGTAATAACCCTAACACTTGCATACAATCCTATTTGCATAGCTGGGGTATAAAATATTTTGAGTCCTCAGACTGGGGTTCCAAATAATCCCTGCATATCTTATCTGTGAGGAGAATGTTTGGAGGTATTTTCTCATTTGCCTCCTCCCCTTCTACTGATATTCAATGATTGCTCCTGTACTGTATTCCTATTGTCACTAAGCATTGCCGCAAAATGCTTGAGAGCACTTATCAAGTCTGTTTTTCTACCAACCGATCTGGCCAATTATCATGCAAAATGGGCCTCAATTTAGGCATGGAACGCATGTGTGGTCAGAATCCTGCACAGTGATTGGTCAATTAGTTTGGTAGAAAATAGACCTGATTAGAGCTTTCAGACGTATGGCGGCTATGCTTTGTCTGCTACATCACTTTACTTGACATGGTCTTATAGTTCTGTAAATTTCTTCAATTACTTTTCAGCACATATTGACGATAAGCGCAGAACATCCAGCCAACGATAGAGCACCTTTGCAATCTTCGAAAGAATTTAGAAGAAGGTGAAGTTTCTCATAAAAACAAATCAATCATTATTATTATTATTATATTGCAGAGTTTTCTTTGGCAAGCTAGTATACAATCAAACACCGAGTTACTACTAGCATCCTAGGGTGAGTGAAGGATACATGTTGGTTAGAAATTGAATTTAGTGAAAAAAAACAAAACGAAACAAAAAGATTTATTTCACAAGCGAGTACTTCAGATGGAAAGATCTCTTCTCAAAAACATGAGCTGTGCTATTTAGGACTATTTTTTGCACCTCCGACAGCGATGGAGACCCTGGAATTTTCTCAATAAAGTCATTTGTACCCTTTCTTATGAGGCCAAGTGCACCAACAACCACTGGAATTGTTTTTGTTTTTAGATTTGTTTTTAGATGCCACATTTGCTCAATTTCGATCTCCAGATCTGTGTATTTGCTCAATTTTTCAAATACTTTTGCTGCAGCAGTATTGTCTGAAGGTACACTCATATCAATCAAGAGACAAAATTTGGCTGTATTCTTTGTCCTTAACTATAATATCAGAATGGGCGAGTGGCCAAGTGGTTAGAGCGCTTGACTGCTGAGCAGAACATCGATGGCTCGAGCTGAACGCTCGGATCACAGTTGGGATGTTCGCCAACTGTCCACCCAGCAGCAAATGGGTACCTGGTGGCAACACTGGGGAAGTTAAAGGCGGCGACGAAAGGAACTGGCCACCCTACCTCACTATGTCGGCGGCTCAGGATAAGTGTCCCTCTAACGGGCGCTGCCCCAACGTACGAAATCGTACATTGGACTCACCTTTACATGTTATAATATCAGGGCGGTTTGCCAGTATGGTTCTGTCAGTATGAACAGGGAAATCCCATAGAGTCGAGCCATCTTTACCTTTGTTACTTGTTCAGGATGGTGCTCATACCAGTTAGTAGTTGAACTGATCAAGCAGTATACCATTGTTATACACGAAAAAATCCCTTCAACTATTTTACAAAGTATATAAAACGTACAACTAATTAAAGAAAACTGAATTCATTAATGAACCAATATGAGCAAAATAAGAATGGGTCTGATCTTCCAGAGGATCGTGTTGAATGTACGAATTCAGCTCTTCAAATGTGCTTTGAGGTTATTTTTGAATTACTGTAGGGTAGATAGGTCCCTGATGGATGATGGGATTATCTGTACTCCCAATACAACTTCTGGTAGAATCTGTCTGTTCATACCTGTCAGGCTTTAAATGCTCAAAAGTTTGTGGCTATGATAACTTTTACTTCAGGCCGAAGGAGTCCTTTTCCACAAACCTATCGGGCAGCATACTTTGAAAGAACTTCCCCGAAGTTTACACTACATTGCTAACTCAATGTTACTTCAATGTCACTTTGTTGCAGATTAAAAGACATATCTACAAGGGAAGCAGGAACACAGAGCAATCCAAAGTCATTAAGAAAGGAGAAAAGGAAGACAGAATATAATGATAACTCTGTGGATAAGGTGTCGCTAGATGAACAACTGAAACATATCGATGTATTGATGGAAAGGGTCTGTCAGAAGTAACGAACTGCACTAAACGGAGTCGTGGCCATTTACTAGACATCAAGTATTACACTTCTGTAACAAACTCCCACCTCTTATCTGTCATTGGCAATTGTCTGTCTATCTGTTCTTTAATCTTTTATATAGGAACAACGCAGAAATCCTTAATTGAAAGACGTTTGATTTTCATTGACATCCTATTTAGTAAGGCAAACTGAACAAACGTATATGACAGACGTTAAACAAGGAGGAAAGCCATAGCTCATTGCCAACGTAATTTTCCACGTCACAAATGAACCTATGAATTTTGAAATTCGTTTACGCCTGCCGTACACGGGGTGATTTTGATCGCTAGCAACAAAAACTGCCGTGCTAGAAGACAAAACCGCAGCCATTAGCGACAAAAATCGCCCGTGTATATAACATGCTTGTTATTTCAAATCTGTCGCTGACGATGAAAATCTCTTGTCCTTGACTAATGCACACGGGCGATTTTTGTCACCAACGATTGCGGTTTTTGTTTTCTAGCACTGCAGTTTTTGCTGCTGGCGACCACAACTGCCCTGTGTGCGGTAGGCTTTACTGGAAGATGCCGTCGGGTCTTTAGCTGAAACTTTACAGACTTTGAAAATGCACATGGCCATAGTAAGCTTCTTCCGCTCTTTCCATGAAATCTGTTTTTGTGCTTTGTCAGTTTATGATACGTCAGATGTTTGATCGCCAACAGTTTTCTTTGCAACTTCCACCGATTTTCAAAGTCCGTACATTTGTTTCCCATTTCTTAGAGCTCATTGCATCGTCAAAAGCGATCTAATGTTTGTTATACCATGATAAGATAGCACCCACAAAAAGAACAATTTCTTACACCGGTCATACATGATTTATGATATGAGAACATGCGACTGTAAAGATTTGATGTCATGCAAAAAAATATACTTAAAAGAAACATATCCATCTTTTGTTCGGTTGTAATCCATATGTAGCAGAAAGCTGCTCTACCAAGATCTCTTCTGCTAATATTGTGACGTAAAAATGCATATATGAGGCATCTGCTACCTGATTCCAATTTAGAGAGCGTTATATAAGAACGATAATTAATCAGTTAAACGTTAAGTATAATTTGAATGAAGAAATACAGTTAGGCACACATAGAGCTAGCGCGTGCAGAGATAGGAGACAAAGCATATAAATAGAATTTTGACGAAAGTGTACTTCTACGAGTCAACATAGCTTCTACGGACACCAAGCAAAAGCAAGCAGTTCGATTTGTTCGAGCAAGTATCAGACGGTGCATTCTGTGCTGAATTAACTATTAGTATAAGTCGCTGAACGTAACCCACAATTTTCGAGACGCTTCCCCTGCAAGACCTTTTATTTACAGAGTGAAAAGCTGCAGATTACCTTTTGTATAGCAAATAGCTGTTGCAGAAATAACCAAGTCTTTCTTCCTGCCATTTTACACAGTATGAATATCTCACTCGTCCCACTACCAGTAATAATTGCTGGCTTGATCGGTATCCTTTTTAACACTTTCCAACTAGTTCATTTACTTCGCCGCACACAGTCAACAGTTTTCAACAAAACAATCGTCAGTCTTTGCATCTCGGACTTTCTATCTTGCCTATCGTTTATTGGAGCTGGTGTCGCGAGTATCATGAAATCAAACTGGGGAGTATCATGCACATTTGCTGCTATGGCTGTATTTGTAGCTGCATCTGTGTTTCATTTGATTTTTATGGGTTTACAGAGGCTTGTTGCAATTGCACTTCCCCTTAAAGTCAGTCGGATATTCAGTGCCACTCGTTGCATTTTTATTCTTTGCTCAATATGGATAGCTGCATTTACGTATGGGGTTGTTATCTCCCACATCTTCAAGAACTACGCGCAGGTAGTGAATTCAGTAGCAGTTGTTGTAACAGGAACGATCCTCTTTGCTCTCTATATCGGAATTGGCGTCAAAATAACAAAGAGGGGTCAAGACTCTTCGATGATACCGCATAACAGTAAAAGTCTACGAAAAAATCGTTTGGTTTATGTGCATTCTGTGTGTGTAACAACGACGTTTGTTTTGTCATATGCTCCTCTTGCAACTGAAATGCTCTACCTCCCCGCAAATCTTGAATCGTACTATATTTCCCAGTCACTGATGGCACTCAACCCTATCATGAATGCTCTAGTTTACTTTTGTATACAATTTTTTCGCCATAGACAGTTGGAAAAACAGTCACGCAGGATCTCTTTCAAGCAGCACTATAAGTTGCATTCTACTCCGAAGAGAGTCAATACTAGGGCAAGAAGCCGGCGCAGGAAAGGTGGGACCCAGAAAGCCAAGCAGAGATCCTAATTCCAACATTTTTAGAGGCTTGTGGGTGCAAACTCATTCAAAAATAGCCACTAATACATCCGCTGCTGCCGGTTATCTTGCATCAATTTCTACGTTTTAAAGTTAAATTTACAGTCAAGTTACAACATAACTTTCTAAAATAACTTTCTAAAATAGCTTATGCTGTGAAGGTGTATGAAGTTTCACCTTGATACCGTATCAATTACGCGCCATCCAAATATCTACGTTCTATCCAGTAGTAACATTTGTAGGGGCCCGCAGATCTAGTAATACTTGAGAGCGCGCAGAACTGTTTACTCAACGTATGGTGATGAAAATTATTAAAAATTAGATAATGTTACGATCATATAATTTAGAATTTATACCGCAATGTTGTAGTTTATTTGTTACAATTAAATATGAAATTTTTCGTCTTGTGTTCTAGTCTTTTCTCTCCATGTGATGAAATACAAGTAGTGTCTTTGAAAGGCATCATAACTCACCACTTTTATATACCATGCGATGTAATTTCTGAAGGAAACTTTTACTGACTTCCACGTTCTCTAAAACACTATAAACTTTGGGATTTACCACTGATGGACCCAAAATAGAAAACTATAATGGGCACTATTGTGAACAATAGCATAGTCTTGCATAGAAATGCGTAGTTTTAACTTCCCATTAACATCTTGCTTACAAATATACTCACGATAGAGTGCCCCAATCAGTGGTTCTGCTTAATTTTCTAAAACTTTATTACCGTTTATGATGGTAATGATGACTGTCTTTAAGTACAATGGTATGGTATGTAGCATATTGGTAGTCAGGGAGAGGTAGCTGAAGGGCACCGACTATGGTTGTGGGAAAACGCAGTTTGAGGATGAACTTTAGAATCAGAATTGCGACAAATAATAGAGACATTTCTTCGTCTTGAGAGATGTTTCAATTAAACGACATATACTTTTTAAGCTAAAACATAATCGTTGTTAGATGGCTGGGCTTAAACTAGTGATATTGACCTAACCTAGTGGCATAACCGTTTAGAGTCAAATATGAGCCATCATCAGTAAAGGGATAAGAATAGGGAAAACTACACTTTAACTACATCCTGCAATGGTAAGAGCCACACCTAGGTATACTATCAAATGTGTTTATATGAATATATTCTTTTGCAAAGAGAGAAGGGCAGGGACAGTTCTGGCGGAATACTTTGACGCAGGAGAATTGATTTGTCTCAAAAAAAAGCAAAACGAGGCCACACAGTAATCTTGCTAGAGGTTCGCTTACAATTTGTCGTTAGAGTAAAAGCACATATAAATATAATTTTCTTGAAAATTACTCGGTTCGAACCACGGAGTCACAACTGCTTTTAGGCGGAGAGTAGGGACGCCTACGCTGGGGGGCAGCTGCCCCTCCTGCCCTGTTCCAAGGATTTACTTATTTTAGTGCAAAGATATGTATGATGCACCCTCAATAGGAACCTTGCCCCCCATGTCCTCGGTGCGGGAAGGCGTCCCTGGCGGAGAGAGAGATTTCATACATAACCTCCTTCCGGCGCTTCAGTTTATAAAGTAGTTTGGTTGGTTTTGTTCAATGGTTTGGTTCTCTCTAAATGGCCTCGAGGCTTCCACCTCAAAATAAGGCTCTTCTAACATGGTAGAACCAAGTAGTGGAAGCTTTAAGTTATGAAATGACACGATAGAGAGTGACAACTGGCAAGAAAGAAACATGTATCCAGTTGCAAGCTTTTTAGGGAAAGTTATTGGCCCAAGGAGTAATGCAGCCCGAATGGTAGTAGCTCGTAATGAACTTAATTATTGTTTGCGCTGTGTATCGAATTCCATTATTGTAAATAGCTCCAAGAAAGGTGGAGGTGGTACGATCTTGGATTTCCCTGACATGGGACCTCCGATTCCAGAATACAAAGCCAAAGAGAACGAAACAATAGAGCAAAAAAGAGCAAGGTTATTTTATCAAAGCAGGTACACTTCGCTGTTTTGCTTTGCCTCCGTTTACTATTTATCCATATAGGCGTTCGTTGGATCTCATAAATCGTGCCTGTCCAGTTTAGGTCAATCGAGTGTGTGCGCAGCTCAAAGAAAACTGCATACGACTTTCCTACAAATGAGACGTCTTTGATGACTCACGCGGAACTTTTCAGTAAATGTAGCCTATACCAGTTATTTGGGCTTTTTCATCCAAGATTTAACACCCCAGGAGTAGAGTGTTTAATCAAGAAAGTCTAAAGGCTGAAGTTACTTTGACTTTTTGTCCACGATATAAGCCACAGAGAATGTCAAATCTTGATTAGATCCTAAAATTGGTGTTTCTAAAACTGAAAAGTCGATCCTTAGTCTTGATTGCAGGTTTGCCCAAAATAGAATTCTGAGGGGGACCACTGCATTGTTAGCCCATCTATTGCTAGAGATCCTACTTAACAAATTATTAACTTGAAAATTCACTCCATATGTAATTGACTCTTTGTACACTATTATTCATCCTTTTATTATTTAACATTATTTTACAGTTGCAGTTTCCACTGGAATTTGTATTGGTTTTAGCATGTTGAAATGAATAAACTCAAACTATTAATGTTATAAGATTCGTAGATAGTAATAAGATTCTCATAAATTGCCTGCATAGAGCAATCATCTTTATGAATGTATACTAGTGTGTATTTTTGTTTATCATAGAAAACGAGGCATGAGTGAGAATGGAATACTACTAAGGTATTAGAACTATTATCCTCCCTAATGTGTTGATAGTGCAGATGCTTTCCTTTCTCTCGAGATGTGATATAATCACAACATTAAGTGGAAGTGTGGAACTATGTGCAATTGTAGAATTCAACAGATAAAAGATACGTGAATTCAGGTCTTGTCAAGATATTGTATGCCTACTCCATCTGAGATCAGTTGTTATATCTCTATATAGCAACCACTCTCTGATGGAAAAGGCTTAGTAATAGAATGAAACATAGTCAGACAGGAAAGTTTGTCTGGTCTCTCTGTACAGAATTTGTTTATTTCTAGTCATTTATGACTGCATACTCTTTCTGAAAAATCAACAAAATTTTCTTCAGCTGTACAATTTGTTATAGTACGTTAGAAGAACATGATTTATTAGAAATAGAAGTGAAAATTTGAATGTCAAGGGTTCTACCAGCTGAGCTATTGGGTCATGCTTTCAAATTGCCCCTCATGATTACTACAGTGTTATGCATTTACAGATGCAATTTTCACAATATGAAGTATCTTGGTTGCACAAAAATAAACTTGAAAATCTGATAACATCAAGAAACTATTTTTCATGTAGCATCCTTACACTTGTTGTGAAAAGTAAATTTTAAATATGCTACCACATGGTTGAGAAATAAATGAAAAAGCAAGGGTGCATATAGAGCACCTTACTAATTAATGTTGATAGTGAATGAATCAATGTCAAGGATGCAGACTCAACTTGCCAGACTTCATAACAGTCAGATGCTTCAAAATTCCTTATTTTTGGATTGGTGTTGTTTCTTTGGAGCTTAAAAGTACCTCTGTCTTTATCTTTTAGCACATTTGCCTCCCTAAAACTTCATGAACTTGATGAAAAACTAATTGATCAATATGACAAGGTTATCAACAAGCCATCCAATGATTGGGAGTTGTTCTATTGGATGACAGAAAAGAAACCAACACCAGAAGAATATGACAATGAAATTATGGACATGTTAAAATATCATGCTAAAAATGAGAAAATGGAGATGAGGCTGCACCAACCTCCTTTGGATGAACAGACAACACCAACAGCATCTCCAAAACAGTAAAGAAAGCTCTTAACCCATCACTATTCTTAATTGTATGTTGAAAATGTATGATGTCAAATATTTAATCATAAAAGCTTGCATGTTTTGGTATGAAAAGGATCCATGTTTTATGTAATTCAAATATCTTGCAATCATGACAGAAATGACACAATCTCGGAGAAGAACACATTACCTGAGTTGTGTGTTGTACAAACCAACCTCAAATATCCAGGGATATCCTATGGTCAAATATTGCTTATGGTTCAGCTGACCATCAGCCAACACATAGTCTAATTAAAGACCTAATATATGGCCAGCCTCTTTCTTGTTTTGCCCTGTATATTTCTGTTTCTGTTTATCTCTGTGGCTATGACATCTAAAGAAGAACCCTCAGATGGCTACATATCATGCAAAAAGACGACAGGAAAAATATGCAAGCTGTTACAATCTTATTCACCACACTGGTATCTAATAAAGTCAATTATATCAGTGTCGTGCTTTTCAAGAAGGTTGCGTACTGTCATTGTATTATCTAATAAGTAGTCTTGATTAAGCAATGCCGATTCTGCCTCAGGATGGTCTGCCTCTTTATCAATATGTGTAGGCTTCATTCCAATTACATGCTGAGCTAAACCAGTGCAAAGAGCCCTCAAATCTTTTCCCTCTTCCTTTCTTACGACAACAAGAGCAGCATATTTGCCGTAAAAGGAGTTGCCAACACACCCGGAAATGTTACCATGACTAGAAGCACCAATTGAGTTTGACATTGATGTTGCTATGGCCACCGCTTGCTTAAGAATGATGTTCTCTCCTAGGCTGCTAATTGCCGAAACAATACTATCTTTCAAAATCTTACTGTCAACAGTCACATTTTCAAGGTCATGAGTGGGGACGATTTCTCTTAGATGGGCGATGTCCCCTTCAGCAAACGAGTTGATTTTGGAATTTTGTTTTACTATTCGTTTCTTGTATTCCAGAGCACCTTTCGCAATCAGCATTGTCAAATCTTTAAATACGTCATTCCTTGCTACAAAATCAGTTTCACAGTTGACCTTCAACATAAATAAAATGTATTTTTCGCGAGGAAGACATACACACTGAGCAACCGGTGCTAAGCAGAGCCGTTTACAAGATAGATCCCTGTGGGATGTCCATACGGAACTGCTATGTATGGCATCCTTGGTATCTTTGTACATTTTCGATATAATCATATGCCTATCGAAGATTCTAACTACAGTCACATACGTATGGTTCTACACCAAAGTTTATTAAATGATATCAAGCTTCAAAAGTATAAATGCTACTTCTACTGTCTTTCCAGCAACTTTGCAATCCAGCAATAGTATTACACGCCGTATCCAATATCAATTTCTTTCATTTACGACCGAAAAAGGATATGTGGACAAGTGCTATACTTTCTGCAACAGCCAGCTTGAATTCACACGGGGGCACAGCCAATATATATAATATATATATTTATATAATTCATGTCTTTAGGGGAGGCACATAGTCAAATTTCACAAGTCCTAGGGGGCCTTGCCCCCAGGCCCCCCCTTGGTTACGAGCCTGCGTTCTACCTGTCGTAGTTAGGAGACATATCAACGCAGGTACAGGCGATTGGGAATTTTTCATTATTATGTTAACTTTCAAATCTTGACAAATAAAATCAGCTATGAAAATTTGTCGAGTTCTCGGGATTTTTCTGTGCTGTGCTAACTCTTAACGCAATAAGAATTATCGTGGCCACAGCTAACCTAGAACACTAAGAACTTAAAGCTCGTACTTCAGGTAGCATATGCCATTCCACTAGTTTCGTATGTCGCCAATCGGTCACAGAAAGAAAAACCTGACTAGAAATATAGAGAAGCTACCATTGGTGTCACAGGGTCTAATACCATCTGTGGATCGGACAAATCTGTAATCAAAGTTCTGTTAATCCTAAAACCCAATAAAATTCAAAACAAAACAATGGTCTGTTGTTCATGACGTATGAATTCATCGATTTGCTAGAGGGAAGTATCATTGAGCTGTATGGCACCCATTTGCTTATAAACAGAAATTCTAGCAACACACTATGAGAAACAAATAGTGGAAAATGGCAACAACCTAACTTTAACTAGAAGAAAGAAACAAGCTACAAAAATAAACTTACTTCTACCATGGCAGCTATGTTTTCTTCCACGATAGCTCCAACAAGACCTTGTGATGCTTGCCTCCCTTTTACTTTCTCGGCATGCTTCCATCCCTCCGTTTTAGACTGTTCTCTAAGCCATGACAGAGCGTCTTCAAAGTCATTATTACACTGTGCTAGAGCGCTATGACATTTAGAAAATGGGCTCCCGGATTCTTTTCGGAGCTTTGCCAACAACTTCTTATCAACTTTAACATCGGCAGATAACTTCCTCGTAACAAAACTGAAATTGGGGCCTAGAAATAGAGATGACTTTCAAAAAAAGCTACGATTGATAGACATAAATGATAGACTTCTAGTGTCCGCAAGTTTTTTAGTTGAAAATGGACATAAAAGGATCCTGTATTCCAGCCTTTTACGTAGAATAAATTAAGGGTAGTCAAATATATTACCATAGAATAAATTAAGGGTAGTCAAATATATTACCATACGGAATTTGTAAAGACAGAATTTCTAGCCAGTGATTCTATTTTGCTACAAAACCCAAAGAGATAAATAAAGAATTGAAACTGAAGCTAGGACGTTATCAGGGGAAGAGGGATAATCTCTAATCAGAAAAAAGAACAATTCACAGACAATTGAAGCAACATGCATGTCAGCCATACTCAAGTGACTTCACATACATAATATATTAAGTCCGTCATGAATTCATAAATATTTAAATGTAGTACGAAGAAAAGCCCACGTACTTAAACAGATTAAACAGATATATGATAACAATATAACTTAGTGCCCAGGTAGATATTAATACTGCAAAATAAATAAATATTTATGTGCGGAAGTTTAAGAAGGAATTTTGTAATTGATGGAAAAAACACATAAGAAAAAATGCTTTGTCAGCAACAACTGCAGGGGGAAAGGCATTAAAAGTAACCAGGTAACGTTGGTGGTTTACGGGGGAAGCCAAGGGGGCAAATGAGACAGATAAGTTGACATTCTCACATGTCGTGATACGACTATATGAACTATAAATTAGATTTTTGGCAAAGTTATGCTTCAAAAGTCGGTGAATTTACCACTAATACCCCAATTAAATATTTTCAAGAGTCCGGCATTGTCTGGTACCGATAGTAAATTGCTGCTTGCAATACTATTCATTACTGAATTAACATAATAAATACGGAAAAACACAGTTTGTCCACATTATGGTGTATGCAGACTCCAGAAAAATTTCCAACCTTCCTCTAGCTGTCAAATCTTCATTATAGCCCTTCTTCTTTGAAGACAATCAAAAGAAGCCAAAGTTCTTAGACTCTGTATTGTGTATGTATCGAACACTTGAACTGTATAAGGACTTTGTGTTTGAATGCCGATGTCACATTAACTGAAAACTTGGTTGAAGCTGGATTGTTGATAAAAATTACTAAACTTTCCTCAAATACGACATAGAGAGCAAAATCTTCCTCCAGCTCAGAGCCGTAGAGCCGTCACTTTGTCTGGACTCTGAGTGTACGATAAGTCTGGCAAAAGTAAATAAAGAGGCTATCCGTATATGTCTCTACCAGATGTCTTTGTCCGCCAAAATATAAAACTAGGCAGTAGTTCACCTATAAATGGCTCACATGACTCGGAAGTATCATTATGAATCTTAAATTCACTACGAATATAACAAGAAATCATACTGACTAAAATAGATTGCAATTGTGGAAATTGGTGAGCTACTTTCGATACAAAACACGATTATTCTATTTCAAATGTTAAATATTAATTAGCTCTAATCCAGTGACTAAAATAACCATGGGTAGATGCAGTGAATCAAGCACGCAAGGCCATGCTTAGCAGTAGAAGAAAGCTCGTCTTCCTGGTAAGACAATATGGTGTGGGAACATCGGATAACAGCAAAATATATGCTTCTTATTGCACTTAAAACACGAAGCATTGACTGCATGTTCCTAAGAGCTTCTTCGGCTGATTTTCTTTAGGTCATAAAATGGGCGTACCAAACATATCTTCAATTACGAGCATATATGTTTTAATGGCACCAATCAGGAAAAAATTCACTCTCCGTTTCTTCACTGGCGCCATAAATCTTAAACTAGTCATATAAGCTGGTGGGTACATTTTATCTTTACACTGAAATTCTCTACTCAGATATATCTGACTGTGTAAGGAAGCTCTGCGAATCCGAATATAAACCAGTAGAAACCATCGAAGAAACAAAAACTAGTAGCTTTGAACAACAGCAAACATGTATACAAAGTAGTAAATGTAGGAGTAGTAATGGAGAACAACTATAAACCAACAATCTACAAACGATAATCACGAAATCTTATCTCCAATGCTCGAAACCCAATAGTCACAATACCGCTCTCTAATCTCACCTTTCAATACTCAAATACTCACATACTCAAACTTTCTAATACTAAAAGTCCTATCAGTCCATCAATAGTTCTCATCTCTCCAGCTGTTTCTACCTTAAAAATCTACACATAAAACCAATCAAAAGTATCCAGAATAGACATAACAATAAAGTTTGGCAAAAGCAAACGATAACCTTTAACAAAACCAAAAACTATAGAACCAAACAGAAGAACTTTAGCCGAAGAAACTTCCTGGAACTTCGGTATAGACAGGCTTAATTTTTCAATGTGACATTTATCTATGCCTTTTGCTAATATTTTGCAGTTTATCATTTGGCATACACACGATATAATCAGACGTTGAAGTCATGGACACAAGAAGTGGTCTTGGAGTTTTACACATCAGCATTGGAAAAGTATACTTAGTGGTATACTGAATCATACAAAAATACTTATGTCAGAGATAATTATTTCTTCTCTACTTTTTCACATAGTATCAAATCGTTGAGCAGCTATTACACTTCGTTCACTACAGTCCGTAGGACTTAAATACTTTTCTGATTAATTCACTCTCAAATTGTGTAAATTGGGTAATTGGAAAAACCGCTAGTTTAGGTATTCGGTATATAGAAAAACTGTTTATACCCAGTATGCACTGGTGTTTGGGGATGCTGTTTCTTAATGCATATTGATCCACACAAGCTCATGAAGCATGGATGCTATCAGCTCGGTCTGTATACGCTTTTTTTTTTAAGAAAGTTTTCTATCTTCTAGCACTGAAACTTTCTTAGCTTTTTCGTGATTTCAGTGCTGAAACTTATCGGACTTTCTCAACCGGAATAGTCGAGTATGCGTAAGACTACATTATTAAACAGACAGATATGCATTACATAACCATAACACTCTAATATATTGGTTATCACACGAAATATGTATATATTAAGTAAAAACCACGATTGCTTTGCATGAATATTGCAAGTTGAAATGCAAATGACTTATCAACTTTCTTTGGCCTCAAAAATCAAGTACAAAATTTCGTAACGTTCTGAGCAGTCGAGTACTACTTTCTCAGAAATCACTTCCTACAAAAAATACGTGCACGCCTAAAGTCGGCTGCAGGCAGTTACCCTTTTGGGCATGAAGCCGATTAGTGAAAGACGAGGAGCTGATATATCTGAAAGAGAATTTGATTGAATAGTGCTGCTATGGTCGTATTCATGGTGTCAATAGCAAAGCAACAAAAAAATAAACTACTTGCTCGTGGGGGAATTCAAAAGCTGGCTGTAGAATAATCACTCGTAAACCGCATCCCAGTACAGGGCGCAATTTCGTATTTATTAACCAGCAATGACCACAAAGCTAGTCTGGTAGTGAATCTGCAACACCAGCATTCGGCTTGCAAATAAATATATCAAATCCGTACTACCGTATGATGTCCGGCAAGACAACGTAAATACACGGATCACGGATGAACTGGACGTTACTTTAGGGGAATAGAGAGTATGAGAATTAGTGAAACAAGCATACTGAAGCACAAACTGCAGTTGGAAGTAGAGACCGACGGCACATAAACTATATGATAAACATTCGCAACAAGTAGCGATCAGAGAACTTGGATATTTGACTCATAGATATTTTCTTCGATGATATCAATCTTAAAATGATTGTCTGCGATGATGAGACATAAGCGGATAAAGTTCTGAAGGAACTGTTACAACATCAAGTATAGCTATTGAAGGCATTGAGTACTATCATTGCTGGTCAGAAGAGTTGCACGTGACAGTAGCTTGGAAGATATCAGCAACCTTGAGCAATCAAATTTCGATATCTGAACGGATACAATCAGATGGACTTACTGTTCAATGAAGGACAATGATATTTACAAAATCTATAATATTTGCAAAACTAACTAGCTGAGCAGGATACTTCAGACTTAAGGCCGTCGCGAAGCATTGCATCTCATAGAAAAATGAGTCTGAAAACGTTCGCAGAAGGTGCGACAATGCATGGTTTTGGTCGTATCATTACCACCAAATCAAAGCTAGTTAAGACATTTTGGCTTTTCTTCATCCTATCCTTCAGTAGTCTGCTAGGATACCATTTGTATCTTATCCTATCAAGATACCTAAAAAACCATTCTGTGATCAAGGAAAGTACAATTATTGCCCCTGAGCTCGAGTTCCCTTCTATAACAATATGCGGTCCAAGTGTCAGCAATGCAAAGCACCGAGATTTTACAAGGAACAGAAACATCAGTCAGCTTGGAGCAGCGGAAGATGACGCTATTTTCGACAGCTTTGACCTTTTGAGGCGCATTGAAACCAAGGAAAACTTGTATAATATTACGGGCGATAAGGATGACTTTCTGGCGACAAAGATAGAAGGGTGTTTCTTTGGAATTGGAAGGAAATGTGATTTCTCAACTGATTTCGACGAAGTGCTAGTATTCCTGAGAAGTTATTGCTATCGATTTAACCCAAAAGGGGCATTGAAACAAAAACGGCCTGGCTCCACGTATGGGTTATCCATGATATTATTCCTAAATACATCAGACATGGTAGCTGATTCGTTCATAGCCAATGGTGACGCTGTTGAGATCATTATACAACATCACGCCGAATACCCATTTATTGACTCAGGGACGGTCCTAGCCCCAACAGGCCATTTAAGTCAAATACAAATTCAACGACGAGAGATCGAAAGGATGCAAACGCCGTATCCATCAAACTGCACAGTCAACACACACAGTACACTTGTCTTTCCTGGAGAATATACTACCACTAACTGCATCGAGTCGTGCTTTGCAACAAAATCCGCACAAGTCTGCAACGGCGTTGAGTTTTATGCTAACGCATTTTTGCCTGACGAAAAGAAAATGCCTTTATTGAAAACGGCAGAGGGTCTACGGTGCCTCGAACAACTTTACTTTAATTTATCCAATACAAAATTCAGTGAATGCAACTGCAATCTACCATGTCTTGAGACGCACTTCCAAAAATTTGTGTCATACTCTAAATGGCCTTCAACAGTTGATCTTCCAAAGTATAGAAAACAGCTAAGCAAAGCATTGAATATCAATGCAAGCCAGATCACAGATGAATTTGTGCGAAATAATCTTATGCAACTTAGAGTATTCTTTGCAGATATGACATACAAGGTATTGAAGGAACAGAAGAAGTACAGCTTTGAGGGGCTCGTAAGTGATATTGGTGGCCAAATGGGGATATGGATAGGGGCATCTGTTTTCTCGGTAATAGAGCTACTCTATATTGTAGGACAGCTTGTTCGAGGATTGTTCACGTCACAAAAAGATAAAACTAATGACGTTGTGCTCCAGAATATAAAAATTGAGAAATAACCAAGAATATGATTTCCATTAGTCTTAGGATGCATGAAGAAAAAGGACTCTTGCATAACGCTTACAGAAAACGAACACAACAACAACAAGTACTTTGATTCTTTATAAATGTATCATGACATCAAAAGCTACAGAAAGTCTCAGCTAGCTTTGCTGCCTTTTTCGTCACATTTATATAGCATTCCATCGCATTTGCATTCCACGTAAACTAATGTGTATGAGAAACAAGGAGTTTACTGACACTATGTTCTAAAAGAAAACCAAAAATACGTTTTTGTTAATTCCTCATTAGAAACCAGAAAAAAGCCAGATAGGTATGAGTGTGAATCGCTCGAATGAAATATATTATGCGAGTGGTTTGCCGCACACATGGTATTTTCCTTATGACAAAGACTGCACATGAGGAGATGAAGATAAGACCCAAGAAAGACAAAAACACATTCTAATGGACAAATAACACAACTTTCCTATATAGAATGAATGTTCTCCTAACTTTTATTTGGTCACAAGTACAATGTAATAATCCTAAACAAGCGAACACACTAAATGCTAACTACAGACACCTGGGTAAACAATAAATAGTTGTTTTCTATAGCTGCTAGAAGCTCACAGGCACTCCAAGCACTGAAGTATCATAATGTTTTGACTAATGCACAACTAAATGTATACAATTAGCAAAGAGAGGCCTTTGCAAGAATATGAATGCAAAAATCTAGATTGTATAGTTTCTTTGGTTCAAATCTTCTATAATCTTAAAGTTCTGAAGTGTTGACAGGATATGGTAGTTTTGATGTCAAAAGGGTAACTGAATGGTTTGAACTAATTAATTACTGATGGTCTTAGTGATGCAGTATACCAAATAACATGTAACAAGTTGTTCTCATGTCAAATTGACTGCATGATGCATACAACTTCTAGCTGAAGCTAAAAAATGATGGCACATCAAGCATGCAATCCATGTAGTCTATGTTGGTGATATCCGGCATATACTATATCTTTTCCTTGGCATACTGCCACAGCATGTTTTATTTCTACTGTTGGTATACAGACATATGAAAATGGTAGGAGACAACATGATACCATTGCTTCAAGCATCTAGTCACTAATTAACATGGATTTCAGTCAGAATCAGCATAGGCTTTTCTGGGAAGATGATGGTAGAAAGCTAGATATCATATGTTTACATGGCTCAAAAGCAATTTACCCATGTATATACAAATTTCTATCACCCAGCATGCATAATCTGCTGCTACTAACTATTTATCTACCATATATACTCAATTATAAGTCCATTTCAATTATAAGTCAACCCCCCAAAATGGAGAGAAAAATTTTTAATTTTATAAACTCCCAAATATAAGTCAACCCCTGAGTTTCAGATTTTATACCAGTATATGGGAAAAATAAAGAGTCATGGAAGGGTTTGCATTCCATACTTATATTCTATCACCATGTAGACTTGCTGTCATTTTGCATATACTGCAAACTGATGGTGCCTTGTTTTTGAGTTCAGGTAAGATGGCTACCAGTTGCATAGATACAGCAAAAGAAGCATAACAAAATGATATTGTAAATTAAATAAGGATACCTACATACTGTGAAATCTGCATTTCAAATAGATACTTGAATCCTTTGTTGACAGAATTCCAAAACTGACAAAGAAACCACTTACATAGGAAATGTTGTAAGAAAAATGACTGGAATTCAGCATGAGGTAATGTTGAAAAATGTTTGCAAGCAACTTATTTGACTATAAGTCAATCCCATGATTTCAATGTTTAAAATGTGAATTAAAAATTTGACTTATAATTTAGTATATATGGTAATACTATAAGGCAAATGGGCCAAAATGAAAACTAATGAATGATGACAAGGTGCCACCCAACAACAACTTGCCACAACATGGCAAAAGGAAGGTGTACGATATATTGCAGGCCTTTCCCGGAGACGCGGGCTATAGCCCTCGCCCGCGCAAATCACGCGCAAAATGAATTTGCGAGGGCTTTTTTCCGCCCATGCAGTAATGTTCTCATTTAATCGCGCAGCTTAGCTTCCCAATGTTTTGAACTACCTACCATTAAATGTCAGGGTGTTAGTAAATAACGTCTATGTGTTTATAACATGGCGTTATAAACAGGAGATTTCCGTTTCCTTATATAGCACATGTTAACAACTTTTGTACTACCCTCTAAAAACATTAAATGGAATACGAAATGTTTTCGCATGAAAGGAACAGCCCATAGCATGACTACCATAGTAATACAAACTTTTAAGGTAGTAATACCTACAAAAATGCCTCCTTAAGGTGAATAGTGTTTAAAGAATTGGTGAGGTAGTGTATTTTTGTCTTTGCAAATACTCAAATGTAAAAACTAATCAACAGTTCTGCAAGGGCTAAATAGCCCACGCAGCCAAATGGGCAAGGGCTTTTTATAGCCCTCCTGGCATTTTTTCCCGGAGAGGCCTGATATTGCACACCTGGGAAGTTGCAGGTGTGTGACAGGGCATGTGCATATAATCACATACCTTTTGAACAAAAACCTGCAGCATGTTTCTACTCTTCTACATCATGCAAAAGCTGGACATGGTACCCCCTTTCTCCCTTTCTCAAAAGTTGGAAGCACTTAAATTGAAATTCTTGTGTGCTACCCTGGCATGCAGGAAAAAGTGAGTAAAGGAATCTTTGGGGTGAGCATGACATTACTAGCATCATTCCCTTATAAAAAGAGTAGCAAAATAATTAATGTCATCATCCATTACACTGAGGAGTATGACAGTGTTCAATGAGATCTTATGGGTGCAAAGGATAGTTGCTAGGCATGCACACATGCAACTACTATAAAACCAGTGAACTGCACTTGCATGCAACACACATGCATATACACTAGTAATAAGCATGCACACATACTTCTCCATGTGCAGATGGCCTTCAACAACTAACACTCTCATGTATGCAGCTGATACATTGATATTCCTCAGCATGGAACACACAAAGAGGGGAAAACATGATTCTGTCTTACAACTTAGAATGGCACAATAGAATTCAATTGCTTTGGCTTATTTTTTATTGTGTATTAAACAATTTTCTTAATGATAAAAATAAATAGATTTGATGGAAGCTGAAAAGTTGCTTGCAGTTCCAAAATAACAACCTTACCAACTAGATCCCACACCAACTCTTGCAAAATGCCATACTGCAGTTTGGCCTTTTTCAACAAGATCTTGAGTATGTACAAGCAAAATATCAGGTGTGCACTTGGTTTCTCAAGTGTGCACGTTAAGTGTGCTCTTCGCTTTTTGGTTGATAGAGTGAAACAGGTCTGGCTATTTTTTGTATTTTATGTTGAGGAATAAAACTGTGAAACAAATGCCTCATTACTATCCTAATGATAGCTGGAAAAATTTCGCAATGAAGTCAAAGTAAGCTCTTAAACAACACCCTGCCACACCTTTCAGCATCTTGCCACATCCATTTTAGGGTGTGCAGCACCATTTGGGAATACAAATCTGGAATGTGCGTTTGCCAAACTCTGCAGTCAGGGCAATATGGAGGCTTCAGAAGTGCGTTTCAAACAAAGAATACACGAAAACAATTACAAAATAAATCTTTAAACCAATCATACCTGTGTATTTCAAGCGCAGTGATATTAATTGTAATATCTTCATGGTGCACTCAGGTTAATTCTCTGAAGAAACATGCAGTACACTGAACAGTGATGGCCCTAACAGTGCTAGCCGTGATCAGCATACATATGCAGTACTAACATTATGGAGTAGCCTCTTGTTTACTATTGACCATGAGGGTATTCCAACATGGTAGCACTCACAGCTCACAGTTCAGAGTGGTTCAGACTGTTTTAATGCGATCGAAGCTTTAACTTAGGTGGAGAAGTGCATTGAATCAGCTGCAATGACTTTTATACAGTTGATGCAGGCCTTGAAAGCAGCATCAGGTGATGGAGATATTAGGGGTAGGCGTGTTAGACCATCTGACCTAGATATTTACAATGAGCCTGATTTTGCATCTAAAGAAGAGCGGGCTATATCTGAGTTGAGGCCGCCCCATCTTATCCTGACGTACGTATCAGCAGTGCGAAAGCGGGTTTGGAAGTTTAAAGATGTTACGCTGAAAACTTATGATAGGGCAGAAGGTGCGTTTGCAAGTATAAGGCATGGCATACTTGATGCCTATGAGAAAGCCAGAAGTGACCCTCTTTCTATGCTACGCCCTGGTTGCATAGCCTTTGGAGTTTTAGCTGGAGCAGTTGTTCATGGCAGAGGCAGAAAACCAATTTTGCGACTGACCACTGCAACAGTAGCAGGAACTTTGGTGGCAAGCGTTGCATATCCTGATAAAGCAATGGAAACTACAAAACAGATTTATTACAGTGGGAAGGAGGCTAGTATATCCCTTGTAAACTTGGCGAAAAAATGGATGGAGCAAAATAAGACTGTTGAAGTAAAAGAAGTTTCTGAAAGTATGGATGAAATTGCTGAAAAGGTATCGGATGATAGCATAAGTCCAAATACATTCGATGCTGGACTTCAGATAGAAGGGAAAGAAATGATAGAAAGTAGTCTTGTTGTGTTAGATGCAAATGGAGAAGAAGTTTGTCTCCTTGGTTCTCTGGAAAGGGAAGCTGCGGTGACTGATTCTGATCAAAAAGATTCTCCTCCCGATAATCAGAATGGTGCAATACCTTTGGAGGATAATCAAACGAATGAACCTCTTGTTGATTATGGACAGTCAAATCCAGAGGATAATGACATGTACTCTACCAGGTCCTAAATACTGCATTTTAGTAGAACGAAATGATTGTTGAATTGAGCAATGTGAAAAGCTGTCACTTCATAATAATTAGTTGCTTGTAAAGTTGTGTTTGGAATCTGTTATTTGAACTATTGTCATATAAATGATGGTTACAGCCCAATATGTTTTGCTCTATCAAAGGACCTTATTACTCAAAAAAGTCACAAGTTCTATAGCATATTGTAGAAGTTTATCCATCTGTCAAGGAACAAGCCTAATGACCACATCTGACATAAACTGGCATTCATTCAAACATTCAAATGACTGAACATTCAAAGGCATTTCTGCATACTGACAGATGAGAGATTTTGCACTTGTATGCATATCGCATTGTGTGCTTTTTTGCACTTTTGTACACTTGAGCAGGGTGGACTGCATATTTTTGGGGATTTAATCCATACCCCTAAGTATACAGTTATGCATACCATTATGGTGCAGCAATGTCTTCTGCTCATCACACTTCTTTAGGAAGCAACAAAATGTTAATTGAAAGATAGGGTGAAAGACCACATAAACCATGAAGCTTAATAGAAAATGTGAAAGACCGAACCTTAGACAAAACATACAAAGAATGCCAGAAATTGATAAATGCATATTCCCAAGTGTGAAAATTTTCAGCCAGCAAATCACAGATAGATATTATGAATGATATACTATCAATGTCCAAAAGTGACTGAAAATTCTATGATATAGCTATATTGATAATGCATGTATTGATAATATTATGTTCATGTTTTATTGACAATCAAATAGGAATAAAACACTTCCAAAAACAAGAACGCCAATTAAGTCATAGCCAACACGTAGGAATCTTTCATTTCATTCCCATATTGTATTTCAACTTCTGATGTCAAGCTGTGATTAGTGCAGGTATTTGAGGGTACATTTTAGCAAAAGTAATTTTAATTATCTTGTTTTGAGCTTTGTATTAAATTCTACAGCCTGACGATCAGTGTTATGTAATGAAACGGACAAAGGGAAGATCATTGGTACCTCTCAACTGGATTGATGGAATTTTATTGTAGCTACAAAGTCAATGACCTCTCCTTGTTTAGAGGTGGTACTATCCATAGCGTCATATTGCCCAGCATTCATTTTGCATCCTTGCATTTGAACACTTTTCCAAAAAGGTATGACTTTTTAAGCAAAAAATGAAAACTCCCACTAATTTCTAGTTCAAGGTTCCTATTTAGAAGATTTTTTAAACGAAGTTATGTCTACCATGCAGTATAATTGTCATTCAAACATTATCAACTTCATTAGTACAGATGTTGAACACCAAACATAACCCTTCTGAACATCAGTGAATTTCCCCTAGCTCTCAGTGCATGTCTTCCACCTAAATTTGATCAGAGCTTTTCTCATACCATCAAACACATTTCCATTTTCACTCTCAGATGTAGTCTAGTGCTGAGTGGTCATTACCAATGTCATCACCCATACAATAACCACATACATCACGAGATCTGACACTCTTTTATAAGAACCAGGAAAATTCTGCTGAGGTTCGATGTTCTTAATTTTGAGATAATTGTAAACGCAAATGTTCTTAACGTTATCCTTTTCAAGCGTGGCTTTTTACAAATATTTAAGAAACTGCATGCAGTCAGTATACATTTCTAAGATATCCGGCTGGGCTACTTTTGAAAATAAAGCAACGACTATTAATGTTTATCAACATAATCATCAGAATTTGTTTACCACAATACTGTAAATAGTCGAGTGCCTGTGAAAATTCTTATATGACACTGTATATGTCCCCGCAGTGTTGCAATACTTTTTTCGCAAATCGATCCCCGGTATTCTTGCGAAGTGAAGTCTCATAGAAATAGTGTATTATGCTAAAGATCAGGTCAGTTATGGAACATATCATTTTTAAGACACAGATAAACTGATTTCAGGTCATAGCTGCTTGGTTTTCCATAGGTGCACTTTCCTGCACTTTTCCCTTCGCTTCAAACATGCTGTACAAGAACTGACATAAAAGGCACAATAGCTCAATAATCGAAAACATTGAAGCACCAAGCCATATTCCCATTTGTCCCCCTGTGTCACTAATTAAGTTTTCCAATGTATACTTCCTTTCTTCGGTTAGTTTCCTATATGTCATATCACCAAAGAATACAGATATCTTCATAAAGTTTCTTCTCACATATTCGTCAGTCATTGTGCTTGAGTTTAGACCCAAGCTACGACTGAATACTTTCTTATAGAAGGGAAGATCAGATGTAGCAGGCCATACTGAGTACGACACAGACTTGTAGAACTTTGCCTCTTTGCAAGGTAAATTGCAGTTGCATGAGCTAAACTTTGATTCAACCAATCTGTCATAAACTCCAAAGCTACAGGCTACATCTTGCAAACTCGTCATTGATCGGAGTCTACTTCCATTAGAGAGGAATGCTTTCCCGTGGAACTCTGCCGTATTACATTCTTTGGCGGAAAAGTATGTGTAGCATGACTCCACGCAGCTTACTGTGGAGTACACTCCTGGAAATATAAGATTTGAATGTTCACCGTTTGTGCAGTTTGATGGGTAAGGCGCCTTCATTCGTGTAATCTCAGATTTGTGTATTTCAATTTGGCTCAAATGACCAACTGGACTGAGAATAGTTCCTGAATCAGGAAAGGGATACTCTTCATGGCTTTGTATCATGACTTCAACAGCATCACCAACTTCAATAAATGACCATGGCTCTGTGTCCGATATGTTGAGGAAGAGTATGACGTGGAAACCGTGCAATGCACCAGCGCGTTTTTGCTTAAATTTTCCCTGATGATTGAATCTATAGCAGTAACTTCTATAATATATCAATAATTTTTCGACGTCTGTAGTGTAGTTGCACTTTTCAGAGTCAGTTACACATGTCTTAAGGTTCTTCAAGAGAAATTCGTCTTCGTTTGGTGATACTCGTTCCAGGTTCTCTTTAGTAAGAAGAATGGTGCTCAGAACATCGAAGCCATAATTTTGTTTATCAGCACCGTAATTATCCATGTAGTCATCTGAAGGTGCAATGGTGATGTTTCGTTCTTGAGCATATTTTGAAAGTTTCCATCTGCTATAAGCTGGACCACATAACGTAATAGCTGGGAACTGAAATTCAGATGCAATTAAAGTCTCATCTTTAACAGTTGACAAATTGCCAAAATACTTTGAGACAATTGTCACTAACTGGTACATACACATGGCACTAAATCCAAACATGAGAACCAACCAAAATGATCGGATCACAAATGACTTGCTACCAGTGATGCGACCAAAGCCATGCATAGTGACATTCTCAGCTGATGATTTCAGATCCATAGCTAAAAACTCTGTGCTCTCCGAAAAGTCAGCGAAGCTATCAGATTAAGCGAACACAACTCATGCAAGCGATTCTCGTACGATGTGGGTGAAATAACTAAGGTCACAAGCTCAAACTCAGCCTTCTTTTGTGTGTAATCGAATCAAAAGCTGGACAATGGCTATTCCAGAGCATTATCCTGGAAGATTGTGACCGATGCGAAGCAGATCGCAGAAGGTGTATCAGATCACAGTATGTTGCATCAGATCACAGCCTATAGAGCAATTTACAGAAGTCTCACTTCAAAATAAGAGAGCTCTTCCAAGTACAAGACCAGATGGTCCCAGCACAACGTTTGGTGAGAAATTCCAGCTTGACAGGCCGTTGCCGAATGTGAAATATCGAACGCCTTTGGATGTCGAAACGCAAACTTCAGTTGCACCTTCAATCTGAAGAGCTACAAAGCTGAACCAATCCTCGATTCTTCCCAACTGTAGACAAGTATAAGAGTCTAATAACAGAGAGGCCTACAACGACTTTAAAGATAGCACAGTCTAATCCGTTGAATGCACGAAGTTGTACTCAACTATTTGTACAGGTAGTCCTGATAATAACTTTAAATATGCATGAAGCTAGTTACCAGTTCAAATGAATACTCTTGTTATGGTGCATTCTCTGCATACGGGAACCACAAATACACTTTTTGCTTGTTGCATTGATTGCTTAAATAGCTACCTTTTGATTGTTGCAGTACAAATGTTTGCAAGCATGAATGGGATCATATAGTAATAAAGTCAAAACCAAGTCACTGCCTGCATATTGCAGTGTGGTGAACTCCAAAGGAATTCTGACGAGAACAGTTAGAAGTTTTAAACATCTACGACAATATCCTGTTAAAGCAGCATTTACGCACGCTAATTAGTTTAAGAATCGGAAAATTGCAATTACTGTGCAGTTCCGTGCCAGAGACTAGACGAAAAAGTAGAAATGTTGACGACGTACTGTTTGGAATATGATCTCGAAATAAATAAGAGATTTCGCTCCATTGAGTTCTGTTAAATGAGACCGAGGGGGCTCCTAAAGTAGAGTGACACAAACAACACCCCTTGGAAGAGCAACTATATTTGTTTAGATTATGCGTTCTCAGCTTCTTCTGATCATATATTTACGTACAATAGCTTCCTCTGTCATTTTGTTTACTTATGCTTTAGTATTTCGCTGAAAGGGAATTGTGTATAATTATGAATAATAATAACCAGTAAATGGAAGAAGGTGAAGGGCAAATCCAGGTTTAAGATTTGGCATCGTATTGATATCATTTGCCAGGATAAATTCTATTCAGATGTAAGACACTGTTAGTCGTTCAGCAGTTTCGATGCAAGTTAACAACTTTTTAAGACCAGTCATGTCAAAATAAGATCTACGCTTTATACATCAATTGCCAGGACGATGGCAGAACGTAGAAAAAATCATTTAATAACAACTTTCTCCTTGTACCAACCTAGCCAGGGCCCAAAAGAAGAAATGCTTATAGGTCTACAATTTTATGATAAAATGTGTATGGTCTTTCCTTGGAATTACACAAAGAAGTGGGAGAAAGTATAATATCATCTAAAAGGTAAAATTAGGAATCGTAATGTTACATAAAAGTTAATAAATTTTAATACATATATATCATAAGCAAATATGGTACTTTTTGCTAGTTTTGATGACCTAGGTAAAGGCGAGTCCCATGTAAGATTTCATACGTTGAGAGAGTGCCCGTTAGAGGGGACACTTATCCTGAACCATCGACATAGTGAGGTAGGGTTGCCAATTCCTTTCCTCGCGGAAGCGAGCATCCCAACTAAAATCCGAGAGTTCGACTCGAACCATCGATGTTCCGCTCAACAGTCAAGCGCTCTAACTACTTGGCCACTGGCCTATTTTGATGACCTACTTTCAATAAACTGATATGCATTAATACAAATCCGCACTTTCTCAATTACATATCCACAGTTTCGACATACAACTCCAAAAACAGGGTCAGAATCCTGTGTACTATAGGTCCTGCCATATCTAGAGGAAATTTTCTTGATCTGGAGGAAGTATAGACCAGTGGCTGCTAGATAGGTGGAATGGAAGAAGATATGATCGATTTTTAAATGGTGTAGGAAGCTGCTATCTAGCATTATGGTTTGAGGATTACTTTCGTTACCCCAAGAGAAACCTACTTGAAGACAAGAATGACTCTTCAATAACCTGCAGGAAGTCGAGTATGATAACACATCGGTCAATGTTAGATCTGGAAAGCCAGTGAGGAGGAAGGATAGTCAGAACGCGTAATGAAAGTCTTCATACTTTATTTGATTCATCTTATGAAACTGCAAATCACAAAAACTCTATCTCAAAAATCAGCTAAAGATAGATAGCATAACTCAATGGATACAAACGTCAAAGTCTAGATGCTGAGTAAAGCATTTTCAGGAGCCTCTACTCAAAACATTTTAAACATGTTGCTGCACGCCCTCGGTTACACAAAGGTAGGACTACTCTATACTGCACACTGTGGAGGAAACGAATGAATAAGGGAAAATTCTGAAGTTGATATCTCAAAGTAAGTAATTTGCTTGGTATAATCTACGGAATCGAATCGACTAACTCGGTAAACTGGTATTCGAAATATACCCGAAACTTAGATTTCATTGGTAAATTTAATTGTAAACCAAGGGAAGTTCTACCGACTATTATTGTTTATTTATTTGAAAATTCTCATGTGTATTTTTTAATTGCTCATACAAATGAAAACCTCTCTAATACCGAAGATTATCTATTAAGCCCAGGGAGGAATCGTTTGCACAGAGGTTTTCAATTGTTTTTAAGTACTTTAGAGAGGGGGCTTTTGGAGAGGGGGGAATAACTGAGAGGAGGACCTAAAACACTTTTTTAAAAATGAGGGGATTTTATATGGCCATAAAATATCCAAGTTTCAGAAACTTTCATCTGTAACGTCATCATCTTAATCAATTATTACCATTTCTGTTTGCAGTACATAGACGTTTTTGCTTGACTTTGATTCATTTTGTTGCAGTACTAATGAACGTCATCAATACTACAAAGGTTATGCTCGTTATCAACATAACTTATGTTTGGCATTACTCACATTTCTGAGGGAGGGATGGGGCTTAGAAGAGGAGTTGCAGTAAATAGATAATGTGTATCTGGCAGACAAGGCTACATACAATCAACGAAAAGACAGAAAAGAAAGAAATCGATTAAAAAACAAAACATATCTTTACGTAAGGACTACGCATACCTACGTTTCTTAGTACGCAAAAAGATCAGGATATAATTATGAGCAAGAATGATAAAATAAATTTGTAAGTTATAATAAGACTTAATATTGAGCAATTCAAGACAATTATAGTAATAAATAAATGCAGTTATAGCATGTAAAGTCGTTAATTCTCTGATTTGTATGTACAGAGTGTTGTATTAAATATATAACTGTGAAGTTGAAACACCAGCATTCTTTAACGTGAGCTTCACAATGGTCTTCACTGACGGACATCTTGTAATGGCCGGGTGTAAAGTAACTAGAATATCTACTGCTTTCCAATGAACCCCTTTCCCTTTATCACATCAACAATATAAAGCCATCATGCAGCCACAAATGAGATAGCCCGCATTAGAGATATCTGCAGAGTCCAGTTCCACAGAATGGAATTCTTTACATTCTCATGGTGCATTTTGACTCCCGACCAGTCTTTGGCTTTTTTTTGCCATTTGACTTTCAAATAGCTGCCATATAAATGCAGACAGTAACAGGCATAAAGTTACCTTGAAACACGATGACTTTGTTCGCATTCTATTCGTATTCTCCAGGAAGAAGCTATGCATGTGGTGAAAAGAAAGTGCTATCGAGACTTTCAACGTTCTAGCTAATATTTTAAGCCCCGTCTACACTACACAAACTAACCCAAGTTTGCCCTAGGTTAGTGTAACCCGTAATGAACCCAGGTTCCACTGATATCAGCCAATGTACAATGAGGACAGAATCTTGGAGCGAACCTGGGTAAAGATAACATTGGTGCTTGCGCGGTAGACATGATAATCTGTGCATATCAATTATAGCGTGAAACAATGCATACTTTATACTATTTAGTTGAGTTCTTGTGAAATCTGCAATTATGAAAAGGTCGGCCATCTTTTCAAAAACATGCTTGCATAGTGATCCAGTGGAAGTTGAAATTTTTTCATCGGAGCACTGTCAATTCATAATCGGCAGTTTTGCATGACTTTTCAATGATATAGGTAAATAATCATTCAAACGCAAGCAGGCTGGACACGCAGAAAACTAATCATCAGTAACTTTTAAATCGATATACCCACCATTTGTCATGTATCAAGTGTGAAACTAACCCAGATTCGCCACAGGTTTGTCCGCACTACATTTGTCAATATTAACCTGGAGCGAACCTAGGCCGAACCCACCTACAAAGCTGGGTTAAACTAACCCGGGGCAAACCTAGGTTAGATGTGTACGCTTTATGAAAATCCAACATGGGTTAGGTGAAACCCGGGGCAAACCTAGGTTAGTTTGCAAAGTAAGTACATGACTTTGTGCAAGTAATACTGGCAGTCTGGCATTGATTTTTCACTTACTCCTCCTACTACCCACATACTAACCAAAAATATTAACAGACCATTTCCCTGTTTTTTCCAATGCAATTTGAGGGGTATTTGTAATATATCAAAGACCAGACCATTTAGAAGACTTATCGTCTTTCATAGAGATAACTAGAATTTAGGTCGCAGTTCCCTGGCCTTCTATAGTTGCGCATTCTTTCTCCTTTCCCTTCACCTCAAACATGCTGCAAAAGAACTGGCCTAAAAGGCACAATAGCTCAATAATCGAAAACATTGAAGCACCAAGCCATATTCCCATTTGTCCTCCTGTGTCACTAATTAAGTTTTCCAATGTATACTTCCTCTCTTCGGTTAGTTTCATATATGTCATATCACCAAAGAATACAGATATCTTCATAAAGTTTCTTCTCACATATTCGTCAGTCATTGTGCTCGAGTTTAGACCCAAGCTACGACTGAATACTTTCTTATAGAAGGGAAGATCAGATGTAGCAGGCCATACTGAGCTGGATACAGATTTGTGAAACTTTGTTTCTCTGCAAGGTAAATTGCAGTTGCATGAGCTAAACTTTGATTCAACCAATCTGTCATAAACTGCAAAACTACAGGCTACATCTTGCTGATTTAGCAAGGGGCGAATCTGACTTCCATTGGATAGAAAAGCTTTACTGTGGAACTCTGCTGCACTACACGTTTTGGCAGAAGAGGATGCGTAACATGATTCCATACAGTTCACTGTGGTATACTGTCCTGGAAATATAAGATTTGAATGTTCACCGTTTGTACAGTTTGATGGGTAAGGCGCCTTCATTCGTGTAATATCAGATTTGTGTATTTCAATTTGGCTCAAATGACCAACTGGACTGAGAATAGTTCCTGAATCAGGAAAGGGATACTCTTCATGGCTTTGTATCATGACTTCAACAGCATCACCAACTTCAGTAAATGACCATGGCTCTGTGTCTGATATGTTGAGGAAGAGTATGATATGAAATCCGTACAAGGCACCAGGGCGCTTTTGCTTAAATTTCCCATGATGATTGAACCTATAGCAGTAACTTCTGAAGTATACCAGTAACTTTTCAAAATCCTCAGAGTAATTGCATTTCTTAAAATCAAAGCCACATGTCTTAAGGTTCTTCAAGAGAAATTCGTCTTCGTTTGGTGATACTCGTTCCAGGTTTGTCACATTAAGAACAATATTGTCAAGTACCTCTAGGCCATAATGGTGTTTTTCAATGCCAAACTGAGCTATGTAGTCATCTGAAGGTGTAATGCTGATGTTTCGTTCTTGAGCATATTTTGAAAGTTTCCATCTACTATAAGCTGGACCACATAGCGTAATAGCTGGGAATTGAAATTCAGATGCAATTAAAGTCTCATCTTTAACTATTGACAAATTGCCAAAATACTTTAATGCAATTGTCACTAACTGGTACATACACATGGCACTAAATCCAAACATGAGAACCAACCAAAATGATCGTATCACAAATGACTTGCTACCAGTGATGCGACCAAAGCCATGCATAGTGACATTCTCAGCAGATGATTTCAGATCCATAGCTAAGGACCTTGCACTCTCCAAAATGTCAGCAAAGTTATGAAACCATATGTAGATAAGTCATGCAAACTATATTCGTGTCCAGTTTGGGAATGAACTTTAAGTGAAAAGTCATACTCCTGTTGTGTGTGAGCAATTGAAGCGCCACCCTTGGCAAGAACAAGTGCTACTGTTAAATATAGATGTAGGGAAGATCGTGGCCAATAAGAGATGCAACAAGATCGAACTTCAGCCTCAAAGAGATGAGAGCTCCAATCATAGAAGATAGACGCTTCAACTGAACGCTTGATGCAAAATCATAACATGAAACATCAATGCCGAATGCGAGATGTAAAATATCATTAAGAGTCCAGTGTTAACTGTTAATTGTAAATCTCAAGTGGAAAATACCAAGCAGAATCCAGTTTCTAGGTCTTTTGATTGACTGCAGAACAGGGACGACAATCCGTGATTGCTAAGAGTCCGGAGACATCTACTACTTAACCATCATAATCTATTCCACTGTATCAAACGTAGCTCAAATCAGTTGGTGATTACTAACGATAGGCCTGAAGATAACCTTTAAATATTCATGAAGCTACCAGTTTAAAATAAATACTTTTTAGACAACATTCTATGCGTAAAAGCCACAAATGCACTTGCTGCTTGTTGCATTGACTATCTAAATTTCTTTGGCGGCATTTTCTGCAATCACAAGCGAGATCTTCTAGCAATTCAAAGCAGTTTTCATTACAACAGGCAATTAAACAAGACGTGTGTTTTTCTCATTCACTATATTATATTGTAAGAAAAGTATTTCTAGCAAAATTAGATAAAGAGCTGAACCTAGTAAGTGAATACCCAAAGAATTTCTAAGAAGAATAACACGCTTTTAGAAACTTTTGTAGCCAGATTTTGGTTTCGTGGCCTTTGAAAAAGTTTACTTTATAACTTTCTATTATTCTAGGCATCAAATGAATGCCAAATATTGCGCAGAACAGCACATGTGGTCAAAAACTGCGGTAGGCTAATGCTTTGTACCAAGCACAGATAGTGATAGGCAGATGGGGAAGCCAATATCTATCTAGCGACATATTTATGTATTGTTACTGGTTATCTTGCTTCAAACTTTCTATTTTAGGCAATCCCATGTCAAATTTCCACTTATTGCATCAAACGTCTCCGAATTCCTTCAAATTTCGTACACAGCTAAGATTTAATTGGGTAAGAGTCTGGCAAAATTTTAGAAATTTCATGCTGTTGTTCCGGATTCAAAAATTGGTTGAAAGCCGGTTCGAAATGGCTAAAGGCACATACGACGGATATCTTCATGTTTATTGCATTTCAAAATCATAATAATTCGCCATATTCTTAAGTTGGTAGTATGCAAATTAGAAACTATCCAATTATGAGGCCAAGGACTTCAAATTCGAAATCAAAATTGACATAGTAGTATACAAATTAGAAACTATCCAATTATGAGGCCAAGGACTTCAAATTCGAAATCAAAATTGACATAGAAAGGAAACAAAGTATCAGTGATATATTAAAACATTTTCAAAAGCTTTCCGAAACATTAGCGTCTCTTCTATTGTACCCTTAGTTGGTAAGTACAACAAATCTGCAAAAGGATTTCCTTTGGCTTGAGTAACGATACGGTAATCACTCATAAAAAAGTTTCTGAGTGATAATCGAAAACAATGCATGAGGTTTAAAGCCAATCAAGAACTATGCTCTATCATAGACCTATTGAGTGTCAGCGATGTTTTCCGTGGCCATTGAACAAGTGCACTCTGCGGCTTTGTACTCTTCTGGGCATCAATTTAACGTACGCGATATAGCATATAAGTAATACATGACTTCTTTGTTTAGGCATACAAACTTGTTCCCCTTTTCAAGTAGTTAAAGCAGATTTACAGACTACTTGACAATTTAGACAATGCAGCAAAGTAAACTAGTCTTTCTTTGTCATACTATCGATGAACAAAGGCTTCGCAAAATATTGTTTGAGCCAGATTTTAGTAGAAACACTAAAAACATGGCTAATAAGCAACAGATCCTAATTCTTCGACAACAAAAGCCTCATTAACAAACTTCCTCAGGAGTAACCTCAGTATCAGTACTCGTAGAAAATACTTGCTATGGCCGAAAATCCTGTACAGAAAAATTTTTAGAATACTAGTTGGGTCCTTACAAATGAGGGGTGCGTTTAATACTTTCTCAGTACTTCTCCAATCCTCCGGAGATAATTAGGACCCCCCGTTTATCACATTTTAAGGAAAGAAAAATGATCTGAAAGGCTTTTCCCTGAGAAAAGGCATTTTTTCATTCACCAAATGATAGTGTTTCTTTAACCAAATGGATGTGTTGTTTGTCATTTTTCGGAAGAGCAATTGACAGTTAAATTTTCATTGAATTTTCGAAATATCTCTGATCCCACCGTTTATTACAACATCCCTGTTTATTAGATTTAGAGGTATTTCCGATCCTCACCCTTTATTAAGAAACCTCGCCTATTAGGAGCCTATGAGTACGGGAGACAAGAGAGTAAAGTTTTGAAAAAATTCTGAAGTGTTACAACAAGCAAATGTTGGCTTGCAATCTGGTTGTTCATTGTCAATTTTCATGTCGAATTTGAAGCCCTTGGTCTAAAAGTGGGTAGTTTCCATTTTTTTCTGACTGCAGAAATCAAGACGGGCACCATAGGCGAACCATAGGCCATTTTGGACGGGTTTTCCACCTTCTAAATCCAAAACGACAGTATTTCAGTTCTCATTGGTCAAACTCTTAAACCAACTGCATTCCGTGCATGACATTTGAAGGAATTCTGAGATGTATGGTGAAGTGAGTGGAAATTTGGCCACAGAACTACCCCCTTTTGAAAAGTTTCTGGCAAAAATATACCTTCATCTTAAAATAGTCGGCCTTATAAAGAATGGAAAACAATTCCAGCTGAGCGGGCATTGCCCCCATGTTCCCCTATAGGTCCGTACTTGTGTCTACCTGGATCAAGCCGAACCAGGTGTGACCAGGAGCAATGCTGAGTTCAAGAGGCTTATTGAAATTACACTACAAAATTGTAACATGGATTACTGCTAAGTGGGGTTACCCTCAGAGGAAGATGAGCAGCGTTAGTAAGGCTCGACATCAAGCAAAATTTCAAATTTTTTGAGTAGCTTTCTTACTTCATATTCTTAAATTATAAATTATAATTTTGAACTGCATACATGTTTGTTGGGAGAAACAACAACAACGGGATTTTTGTAAACGATCTGCAACAGGTTTTCAGTCTACATTGCAGTATTCTGCCTTTATAATTATTATTATTATTAAAATGTATTAGGATTGTTGGTGCGGCAATTGAAAAAGTTGAATCACAATAACGAACTTTGGTTTCCACTTTCTCCCAGCAGTACTATAACTCAAATGGCACTTCGAGCATCTGCTGGAGGTACAACAAGACATATTTCCGTTAAAAACCAGTTTCTTGCAATGGAAGGAAGATTGTAAATTATGAAAAATGAAATGAAATGAAAATTGTCACATTGATATTAGCTTCAATATGACGAAATGAACAGCAAACTCAATACTTCGTTGAATAACTCGGCTTTATTGTGACAGCCAAAATTCAGCGTGAAAGTGACTAACTTTGTTTTGGTCCCATTCTCTGTAAAACTTTATAGCGGCTGATTTTGTCTTGCTTACTTCTTAGTTTAATAATTGTAAAACAATTATGCAATTTGGTCGTTAGCTATAAGAACTGATGACATAGTTTGCTTGGTTAATTAGCAATTCTCATTTGCTGACATCAAGAACTTTTCCCGCCAAATGCTTTGAAATCATTGCTAAAGCTATTTATCTTTTTGTTGCCATTTCAAGCCGCTATGGTTAAAGCAAAGGTCGAGTGCGAAAAGACAATCATCAAGCAATAACAATTCAACGACTGATTTAATTATCTTATAGAGAAGAGGACAGGAGAAAGTAAAATGTTTAACTTACAATTAATTGGTTCTTGCCACATCTAAATACCCTGTATAGCTACCGATGACTACAGAATGGCTGCTAGTGACACTGGTATTCTTATCAGGAATTCACCGTAGTTTGAATCTCCTGCCCATGAAATGCTCCAGTCAAGCTTTCAATGCTTGTATATACTTTACAGCATCACAACATTTTATGGTTACATGCTTGTGGTGTAGCTCCTTCGGTGTACATTCAAAGTGCAGTTAGAGGTACTGTCAAAACGAGGCTGTCATACTTTATGTTGTGGGAAAAAATGAATTGTCAGCTGTTCAATGCAGAAGCTGTCGTGAAGCTTGAATCTTTTCTCTGTATTCTGCATTGGGAGTAACTTCAATCATAGGGTGCCATCTCATCTCAGTTTAGCTTGGAAAAGAGCCGAAGATGGACGTATTTTATGTACTGAACCTTAACATATCCGAAAATCGTATACAGGTTTAATTGTTTGCATTTTGGAAAAATGTACTGACACACCCAAATGATAGCCATGGACAACTGAGTGGCATCGATCATAATACGATAGATTTCACAATACGTTAACAAGCTTATCACCTGTTCAATACTGATTCGAATGCACGAGAAATAAAGAAGAAACAGTCATACAGTAAGTAGACTATTCAACAACCTTCCTTAATCTCAGCAAATCCAGACAATTACTTATTTTTCAGACTTTTATCGATGAGAACATATCTTCGAACATTCGAATGTCTTCATGAGGAATGTTTTCAGGATTCGAATTTTGTATGTTCTACCGGCAGATGACTTTTGTTGCTGTCTGATTATACACAATTTGACTCAACAAGATGGTAATGATTAGAATGCCGAGATATCTCTCGCGTTTTTACTTTGTTAGTCCTTGAGCTATGTTGCCATGTTCACCGAAGGAAAGGAGGTAATGGAGCAGTAGGGATAATCCCTTCCTTCAATAACTCTGATATTGATACGCTGCTCGAAAGTTGCCGTTGTTCGTAGGTGAGAGGATTTCTTGTGATACATGGAATAAAGTGCCATTAATTTTACACTATCGGTAATTTGCCAAGATTCTTATTATACATGTAAGCTTTAAAGTGGCTTTGATCTTTGCCTAGATGCTTAGGGAGTTCAATTTGAGGACAAAAGTAAATTAATTAGCTTGTTGCAATACAAAGACATTTTGAAACCTATTACATTGGCGAGTCATATGAAATGGATAGAAGTATGAAATGAATACTAGCATCAATAATATTCTTTGATAAATACTCATTCTGTGCATTCAATACTTGGTAGGAGAGGAAATGCTTCGTCAGATACAGAAGAGAGTAAAAGTAAGAAGACAGCAGTCATTTGAAACAAAGCCAGTTGCAAATATGTCCCCTTGCAATTCACCACAGATAACACCTACATCAGAATTGCCACCAAACTTCCCTTTCCTAAGGAATCAAAGTTGCTCTTTCGAAGATGAGCCAATGGACTTATGTGAAATATATAAAACACCAACACAGAAAGCTGTGCCCATAGATGTCTTTGGTTTTCAAACAAATGAAGAACAATCAATGGAAAGTGAAAGGAGGGATGGAAGAGACCTAAAATGCAGAAGACCAAGTGCTAGAAAACTCAGACTTCAGCTGTCAAAAACCAGCAGCAGACCAGTAAAACAGCAGTCAATTCAGCAAAGGGAAGACAATCCTAGATATTTTTTACGATCTAGTTCTGTTGCTATTAATGAAATGAAGTAGACAGATAAGAGCAAGTGAAATAGACAGCATTTTTATCTATGCCCATGTAAATAAAATATGGTGCATGGCTGTGAGAAGATATATTCTCTTTGATGTTATATTTTTGTTGGCAAGCAGGCTAATGGGCCTTAACTGTCATGAAAATGTGTATAGGAACTTGACAGTTACACTTTTCAACACACTGTTTGAAAAAAGCTAGCTTTTGCCACTTACTATACAGTTCTGTAGCAAGTAATTAATTGTTTCTGAGGTCAATGTCCTATCAGTTGAAACTTATTCAGTTTAGTGTTATGAATGCAGTGTAAACTAATTTGTAGTGTAACATAGCTCATGTACACTAGGGAGGCTACATCACTGACAGTAGCAGATAAAATCAAGGCTTTGCATGCTAGATGAACTCCAAAAGACATAGAGGAATGGCAATTATAGGAGAAAGGATAAAAAAAGCACAGACAGATATGCTTTTTAGGTTTGGCAATATTTAACAGATTTGCTTTGATGATATTCCACAGATATGGTTTGAGACAGAGGACAACTGTCATTACAGTACTCCCTGCATTGATTCAATTTGGTCTTCATGCAGACTGGATATCTTAACAACTTGTAATTCCACTGAAAGCTGTTTTGGCACAGTGTATATGGCAAAACATCTTCCAAAGTAAAGTGCTTTATGTGAAGGGTTTGTCATAATGTGACAGGCAATCACTACCATGTTTTTGCGTGTTGATTATCAGCTATCTCTGAATGTGGGGGTGGGGCTCTCCCCACAATTAGCCTTCCTGCTGGGAGAGCTCCTCCTTAAGAAGCTCCCCTACATCTATCTACTTCTAATAGTCTTTTGTGTTCTAAGTCAGTTTTTCTTTATCATGTATTACTTGTGTTGTGTATTTATTTGTATGTAGAGGAATTTTGAAAAAATATGAGCTGTATGCTAGGTATGGATTTAGTAGCAAGCAGAGAATATGTAAATTATGGATGTATCATAGTCTAAGTGACAATGCAATACTTTACCATCCAGGCTGTTGTCAGATCTTTTCCTTTTAGATGCTTTCTACTCCAACTACCCCTGCACCCAAACCATAGCCTCTTTTGAAAACAATAAGTATATTAACTCCTTCAGTTTAAGTTTAGTGGGCTACACATTTTTATAAGAAACAAGCATATAAGAAACATGAAGCTCAAATATGGCAAAAATTAAGAAAAATTTGAGAAACAAAGGCAGGCTAACTTTCAATAGTACACTTGACAAATCTACTAATGTGAGGAAATTTTTTTCTGAACTGGAAACAAAATACACACAACATCCATCTCTCAAATGTTTCTAACTAGAATACTATTTCTCTTCTTTCAGTTGCCTTGTTGCTATAGGAAATTTCAAGAATTTTAAGAAACACTCAAGAAACATTTAACACTGGATTTGACAAAATATTACAAAACATCTAGGCTGAAGGGAGAAAGTTTGTTTCTTAAAAAAATGTATAGTCACATGGGAACATTTGATTACATACATGTGACAATTATTTAATGCATAGAGCTCAATACTATGATTAAACATGCAACTATAATCCACAGAGCTCTCAAATCTCCCACATTGGCAAGAGAATCAGGCATTTGAGTCATTTCTCACTTAACATGCAAAGTGAAAAAGTCTCACGCATCCTTAATATTTTCTTATTTACTCAATGACATAGCCTCTAATTTTCCCAAAGTGGGGTGATCCTCCGGAGTGGGGATTCCTATAAAATCAAATTGAGGGATTTCTCTTCAAAAACATTCTTTTCATATCAATCCATTTTATAAAATACTTGTCACAAAAGTATCAAAGTTCTGTATGGCTAGTGGCAAGCATGATATGTGAGAGATGCTCTCCACCCCAAAGTAAAGGGCATGGCTCCAAGATTTTGCTTCAGGCTGCACCCAAAAAAATTTGGGACAGGGCAGAAATACAATCTCATTCATATTCAGTCTTTAAACTTGAGAGCTCTGAATCCATTCATTCTTGTTAGTTATCATATCTGAGATGGATTCATAATCCAGCACATTCCAAGGAAGCATTATAAAAACACTGAGACATTAAAACTCCAGCTAGAACAAACCTTTGATCAATTAAATATACTTTACACAATCCATCATAAAACTGCAACACGATACACACAATTGGAAATATCAATATATGCTTAGATTTGAAATCAATTTTATGGCTAAATATATCTATTCATAACTCATAATAACAGTAATTGCCTTAATAGCATCCCATGGGAAAACAGTCATATAGACATACAGAGTATACAAAACAAAATGTGACACTTAAATAATGAAAACAAAAAACAATGATGAGAGATGGAGTTAATGTGCTATAAATCATATTCTAAATAATAGCTTTGTATTATTGAATTTCATATACAACTGTATAATATAACTTTTCTTCTATGAGATTGCAGTTCATCAAAACTTATTGAAAACTATATAATTGAAAAATCCAAGTAAGATTCCACACCCAGACACATAATTCAAATGATGATCTCAATCACAGATGAACATGGAATTACAAAATAATGCCAAAACAAACATAACACTAAACCCTAAGGAAGATCTTGGCTCAAAGATTATGCAGTTACTTTGCTATCACTATTATTTACTACAAATGGCACACAAGAGCTCAAAAACTTGCATTAGGCCAATACTAAGGCAAATTGGCATACACAGATTAATACAACATGAATGGGACTTCTGGTTGAATAGCATGTGGATGTTTGTTAAATATACAAATGTTTAGCCTTTTTCAAATTCAAGGGTTCATAGGAGTGGTTTGGATGAGTACAACAAATGTAGAGAATGTCACTTTGGGCATGACTTTCCAACTTTCATTCTGTAGTATGCCATTTCACAGATTCCATTCAAATGAATAAAAGCAGCAACAACAACAAGAATATGAAAGATTTGATGACTCTGAAACTGCAAGAGGATGTGAAATAGAGATTTAGATAATGTGGCAGTAATATGTATGATCAGAGTTTAATTTAGCAAAATGTATGACTTTTGTGTAATATCCACAAGTTGATAGGCATCAGTTGATTTAGTAACATACAAACTAGTGGGGAAATTCCCCCAACAGGGCCTTAAATTCTCCCACAGTTGCCTGATGATTGCCCACTAACAAGTGCCCATTACATATAGCTGTTTTGAAATTAACTGTAAATACTCCCATATACTGCCTAGGTATAAAATCACTGTTTCTTCCTTCCTCTCATTGATCTCAATAAACATCTATTTGAATTTCTTGCACTGCACTTGTTGCAATGTCACTGAGTGTCATTTCCCCATCACTGAAAATTCCTGAAAGGATCCCCTGGTAGGTATCCATATAAAATCTAGAATCTGCTATTGCCTCAAGGCTACAGATAATGTTTGCATAAATAACGCAAGTCATGGGTACTAGCAATAGCAGAGAGTTAAAAGATGAAAAAATAATAAAACTGTCAGGAAATACAAGAATTCATCTTAACACATATATCATTGTGATGCATGAAAAATTACATACCAAAATGAGACTAGAAAACTCCTACCATACAAGAACCAAGTAAGAGGAAGAAACACAACTGACAGACAACACTGATATGGAAACATCTGGTTTCACTTGCAATAGTTTATATTTGTGCTTCATGACTAGTAACAACAATTTATTATCATTATTATTACTATTAATCAGACCCATAGCTTATCCACTTCTAGTATCCACCCAAAAGCAATAGCTAAGTGGCTGGAGCAGGACCATCTATCATGTGCAAGCTTAGTGGCCTAAGGTTTACCATCAGCTGCAAGCTGATTGTACTTTACCTGCCTAAGCCTAGCGTACATGGGAGGTTTTTGTCTCTCAAAGACACAAATTTTTGTTTACTGACAACATCTTGTGCGTTGTTGTAAAATACCAATATTCCCGTCAAATGTTTGATCTCAAAGACTGTCTTTCATAGCCAGAATGTACGAAAATTGAAAAATCTCTTGCGGGTGTCAGACAAATATATTTCACAACTACAGAGATAAACCAATCAGAACATTTGTAGTGAAACGTAAACATTGTAGCTTAGGCCATTTCTCACTCAATGCCAATTTTCTTCTTTTCATTCATTCGCATTCACAACATCACACACCTGGGACATCACCGTACGTCACTCCTGTCAGTAAACACCTGGTCATTCCTCTTGTTGTTCCACACACAAACATCGGCACACGAATCGATTCAACAAACAACTAACAACTACCTAACCCTTCCTCTACGTAAGTTGTGTCTGTTCTGGGTTGTTCTCTGTTTCTGTATATATCCATGCTATCTGTAATGTAAAGTCAGTCAGAGTAGAGTCAGAGTACCGTCAGCATCACCGTCCCCTCTCTCTGCCTCCGTGTTCTCAGCACGTTAAATCTGATACTCGCAACAACATGGATCAACGAAGGATGTCACCTATCGAACAAGCAGTCTATAGGAAGCACACAACACATGTTCCTATACATTCTATGTTATGGCTTGATCTCCAAAGTAATACAGAGAGTCACCAGAAAACATGTCGGAATACAATTTATAGTTGCAAGAAAATGAGGATCTTCTTGTGGGGGCTTGGCAAGAGAAGATATGCCTTGACATCATATCTTCACCACACTTTACAGATAGAGGTAAGGGACAGCAATACGGGCAGACACAACAGTTTTTGTCCATGTGGCATGCTCTTCTTCACTTTAAAGTAATATGCTGTGCTAAACAAATCAGAGCATACTTTCTGTCAGCCACTATTTGCATTTACACCACTGATTCCTCCTGAAAACTCATTTCCCTCTTAAAATAAATGCAAAACATGGCAGGTTCAGAAATTGAAAACAAAAATCCCAGGTGTGTGGAAGTTTCAATGACAAGATCTCTGTCTTTGAAGTACAAAATTCTTCCATTCTAACCAACAAAGCTCACAGCCCAGCAGAAGTATCCTCCCCATCACCAGACCTATTTGGTTTGATCCATGTGGTTGCCTTTGCTATTGCAAACACATCTGGGCATTTTTATATCCTTTCAAAAGCACAGTGTTTCCCTCCAGGAAACAGCGAGGAAAATTAGTTAGTGTAGTCTATGAAAGTAACCTGAGTCCAACTCAACTACTGAATGCACTTTTAGCACACTGATGGGTGAGTGCCTTTCAATGAAGCACAATCTGGCAGAACAGAAAGGTCACCATAAGCAACAGCACCAAACAATGAACAATAAAAGAAAAATCACATCATAGAAAGAGCCACAGATTTATAACTAGAAAAAAGAAATAAAGTAATGGCAGTGATATTAACATTTCTGCATCTGTGACCACTCCAAACCCAGGAATGTACCACTCTGGTCACACGTTTTTCATAAACAGGCCTGCAACAGACACTCCCAATACATGGGTTTGAACATGGGACTAACCTTTACATATAGGGTCCATTTGGCATCAATCCAACCTCTTCTAAAGAATACCAATAACAACTTACATCAATATCATTCTTATGATCCTGGATATAGATAGTTAGATTGCAACTCATGCTTCTGAGAGTCATAAGAATGTACTTTACCCTTCCAAATATAAGACTAGGTAAGCACATGTCAGTATATATTGCCCTGTGGTTTGAAAATCACTCAGGAAAACTTCCATATGACCAAAGCAGTCACTTTTATTACCAAAATAGCCTGTACTGGGATTGTAAGAAGAATGAGGAAGGTGGGATCATAAAATAAAGGAGGAAGGAAAAACATCAAAATACAACAAGGTGTACTCTAGATGAAACAAAAGTATCTACACTGTGCAATCCATCTAGTTTACAGGATTTTCACCTGAGAAAGGAAGTAGCAGCCTAAAAAGAGAAATTATTATCAAAACAACAATCTTCAAAGTTTGTCATTTTGAAGCATTACAATCCAAAAAAAGTTATATTAGGGCTGAATGCAGTAGCCAAATACTGTAGGAAAATTTTCAACTCAAATAGATACTTACCCAAAAATTACACTTTCCAGGAAAAAATCTCTCAGGAACTCTGAATGCATACATAAGTGCGCCAATGATATACAATGCACCCATTAGTGCAAGCCACCCCAAGGCACCTTGCTCCAATCCTTGTATAAATCCAATGCTGATCAAAAGATGAAGTGCTGGAATAACACCAGAGCAACCAAGTGTCAGGAAAAGTCCTGGAAGGAGAAATAAACAGCATATATATTCATCTTCTAAACACTGAAACATCTAACAAATATGAACTCACAAAAAGTAACTTCAAAAACCAAGATCTGTTCTTTTCCCTATAGGTGAAAGTTGACCCTTCACCTTACACACAGTTAATATATAAAGACATGAAACTTTTTGGGATATGGAGTGTCTAGACTTGGAGGTGTGGGGTAAGGAATCAAGGAGTTTCAAAATATGACTTGGCAAGCCCCCCAAGATATAGTAATCAAAAGTGTTATGCATCTTCTATTACATTTATCAGCATTTTAAATAAAAGCATGGAATTCAATTCATATTAAAGCTTTTTAATGGCACAGTCCCCCCCCCCCAAGGCTACAAATTCATTAATATCATACCAACTATAGTCTCTGACAAAATCACATTGGCTATAGGTCTGGATGTCCTAAACCCAACCATAGTCCCTTTATAGGTATGAAGACAAACTAGACAAACCATATGTAAAATAAAATGATAATAACAAATATTAAGTAACACTCACCTGCCCTAAGTGGTCTAAATTTTGGTTTGCTAAATTTGTCCCACAAAGAGATAACTATGCATAAAATTCCAAGTGTGGTGATTGTCCCCATGTAGGCAATTTTTGTAGTTTTCATGCAGTAGAAACCATAATACAAATAAGGAATGAATGAGCCAACAATAAGAAATGCGATTCCAGAGTAGTCCAGTCTAAAAGGGAGATGAACATATCACTGATTACAATATATAAAATATGCTGCACACAATAGAATAACTGTACACTAAGGACAGCTTTACTTCCCCTCTAAATAATCCCTTCTCACAGACATCATCCTACAAACAGATCTTCAACTAAAAATTAGTTCCATACATGATTATGTATTTCAGATGTGCCTAGTAATGAGGACACTTCTATGGAGAGCTGTTAACAGTATGATATAGGGTGGCCAGTTTTTTGTTAGGCAACATTATCTCTTAAGTGTTGACATAAGACACCAACATCCTGCTGAGTGGATAGTAATTGGTCATCCAAACTATGGATAGACCCTTGGTCTATTGATCTCCTGCAAAACAGGTGAGTTCTCTAACCACATGGCCATTCACCAATACAAACAGAAATAAAGATGTAAAATAGCAAAGAACTCTAGAGGGATATATGTTCTTCTTTGTCATTGAAAGTCAATACTAAAGCTTTCTGAATCTATAGCATGAAAATCAGACTATAGTTTACATATAAAAGGAAAGCAAATTAATAAATGAACTCATCTATATATACATGTATATATAGATATATATATATATATATATATATATATATATATATATATATATATATATATATATATATATATATATATATATATATATATATATATATATATATATATATATATATATATATATATATATATATATATATATGTATATGTATAGAATATAATATACCAAAATAAATATACCCCGGCAAACTCCCCAAAGGCTAAATTTTAAAAGGATATGCCAATATGTCACAAAAGGGTACATGATAGTGTATGAGTTTTACCTGCTAAACACTGTGTGAACTTTTATGGAGTGGCAATAGACTGTGTGGAATAGCCATGAAAACAGCAAACACAAAATGGCACCAAGGAAGAATGCACTAAACACTAGATACTCTTCCCAACCATTGGGGTATTTGAAGGACATAGAAATATGTGGGCGTATAAACATTGCACACATGGTCAGAAGGAACAGAACCAATCCAACAAGATGTGTCCATATATTTCCAGTTTCTGTGTGTAATCTGAAAAATCAAAGATAATCAAATACATTGATAAATTAATTCCACTTCAATGTCACCAGTGGCTGTAATGATCATGTTCTCATATATTTGTATGATGTTCTCACATATAAATATATATATATATATATATTGATTCATGAAGCAATTCAAATTTAAATATCATAAAATATCCCCATAGCTATAAAAAAACTCTTCATAAAGTCCTTAGCCCCAACAAAACTGTAGATTGCTCAAATGTCTATGGATTCCAAGCATGATATCACTGGGGTGGGCTGGAGGGGGGTTCAGCCTCCCCCCACTTTTTACTAGCAAGTGATTTTTCTAGCCTATATCAAGCAATTATAAGTCCCCTTTTCAAACGTAGCTTCCACTTTTTATTTGGTGGCACTGTGTCTGGCATATTGTGCCACAAGAAATGGAAATAAAACTCAACACTAAAATTTAATGGAAATAAAACTCAACACTAAAATTTGATAGACTGTATTGCCATAAAATTAGCACATTTCCTCTTTTTTGACACATACCTAAACATGCTACCAAAACATTGCTTGAAGGATGGTAATTGAGGTCTGTGACCATGTGATAAAAATTCATTATCTTTCAGCCAATCAGGCAATTCCAAATGTGAGACCACCTTCCATCCTTTATTGAAAACACATTTGATACACTTTCCGGCTTGTTCAGCAGCCCGCTGAATATCATTTTCCATGGCACGAAAAGCAACTACCAACTCATCCTGGCCTTCCTTCAAAGCTTTCACCTATAACCAGAAAGCAAGAAAGGTTGCAAACACTTTCTTTTTATCTGGGTTTGCTGTAAAGGTTATGCACTAACTAGTCATTTCTGCATGAAAGACTTGGGGAAGGTGTGTACAACTCAAATATTTAGAATTCTAGATTCCCTATGAATAAAATCAGGATGTCTTAGTAACAACAAAACCTTATCAGAATTTGGTTGTCAAAAGAATGTGGGTAGTCCATGTTAGAATATTATTAGACAGAAACACAAAACTCTGTAGTTTTATTCAACATTGATCATAGTAACAGTAACACTGAACATTAGGCCCAAATGAATAGTAAAAAGTCATATGACTACAGGGTGGGTAAAACAAAAGAATTACAAAACAAGCATAAATTATCATGGATTTGAAAATCTCTATTAGGAAATTCACCATGTTAAGTGACAGAAAAACATTAGTACTGCAATGGCTATGATAGTATCACTACTTTTCACCTGAGGTTGAACATGCTCTAGCTGTGTTCTTATAGTTTTGGCAAATTGAGACTCAGTGTTCTTGTAAAGCAGGCTACATGCATTTTGTCATAAGAAACAGGTTATAAGAAATGGTCTGCTGAATTTTTCTAAAGTTAAGAAAAACTCTACCCATATTGAAAAAAGCTAAGAAACTTTTATACATTGCAGTTATAATTTACAAGTTGACACTTGTAACAATCTTGACATTGAACATCACTGCAAATTGCAATACTATACTTGAAAGGCAGTTTGCATTCATTCTCAGTAAATAGCACACTCAAGAAGTTTCCTCTTAAAAATCTGTCCTGACTTTAACTTGATATTGATGAAGTGCAATGAGCTTAACTGTTTACAGATCTCAACAGAGTTAGTCATTCTAGGAAAACAAAATTCCTTGATTACTTTGTTAGGGCTCTATTTCAGAATTGAAAATCGACTAAAGTTGACATTGAGTAGTCAAAATTTCTGGAAAACATTGTTTGCAAGTTGTTTGGAGCAAGGTTGTTGAGGGATCTGATATACCATCATTTATCATTCTTTAAATTAGCACATCACATTGTTTTATCTGTAAATGTGAGTGGACTATTTACTTTACCATGAAACCACATCTAAAAATTCATTACCTAAGAAATTTAAAAAACATGTACGAAACATCTGATAGCAAATTGGCCAGAAATGTAAGAAACTGCCTGCCAGTGTCAGACCTTAGTTTCTTACAAAAAATATGTGTAATATGAAAAGTGTAAGGCATCTAATTGTCTTCCTATAATTCCTTTTTTCCTACTACTTAGCAATGGGCCCTTGAACAAGCAATAATTGACAATGAAAATCACCTAGATACTAGACCTTTCATTGCGTTTCAAACAAATAGTCCAACAGAATTCAATGAACTTGTAGTCTACTTACAATCTTGTGTTTTGTGAAATCAGTCCATGAATTGTCAGGCATACAACTGCATTTATCTTCACAGCAGAGAAGCTGATTTGAGGGGTTGAATAACGAAAAGTCTTGCCAGTCAATCTCACTGATCTGTGTAAATGTTGTAACTGTTTTTATTTAGAATTAGAAAAGAAAGCTAGGTCAAGAAATATAACGGAATCTCAGTAGGTCCTTCGTGTTTGCGCATACAATAGCGAAAGGAAGAAAAAAGCTCTTCTGCGCTAAAGCCGTTAACTCGCAATACTAACGTAATGACTAACCGTGTAAGAACTAATCCTGTAACAACGAAAATGAAACTTAATGTGAAGATTAAAACTCACTGTGCAGTTCCCAAGTTAATAAGAAAAAGCCCGGGTTTCCTACTTCCTAATCATCTCAATAAGATAGCCACCACAAAACAGAAAGCAAAAGCTCTGTTGTTCACACTTACTATTCCATAATCTATTGGAAAAGAACTAATAGTGAATTACTTTTCAACAGCCAAATTTCTACACAATAAATCAATCTACAGAAACCTGCACAGGATCTCTAAGCAAACAAAAGAGATGAGGAACTATCCTTACCGTTCTTCTTCTCAGAGTTTCAACAATTTTCAACTGGCTTTCTGGTAAGAGGGATGTTAAAAATTCTGGGACAGAGTGTTCATCATCGTCGTCTTCTGGCAAAATACCAGCACATTTTGCTCTAATTAGTATTTGCTCTCTCATCTTTTTACAGTTTTCGCAAAGTCGGTCAAGAAAGGCCAAGACGAAATCACGATAGGCCTGATCTTCCTCCTTTTCACCCTTCCCCATTGTTGCACTTGTACTCTCGGTTGCTTTGTCGAACACAACAGTTGGGACTTCACTAGCTACTGGTGTATCTTCTTGCATAGCTTGTGGTTTTATACGGGTGTAAGCAGGCGACTTTCTACGTATCAAAGTCCAACATCTTACACGGTTCACCTCACGAAGGAACAAAAACTAAGTAATCGGTACAAAGTGCACCTGAAATCCTCCACAGAAGCAAAAGTCGCTCCGCTTCAGATATGACCTATTCTCGGAGATGACTTAATTAAGCAATGGCTGAAATCACTAATAAGTAACAAAATGTTCAAGGATCAGACTTGGATAATGTTTCCTAATAAAGAGAAAACTGCCTATTATGCTATTAGCCCTGATAAAGCTGTTTGGTCCCCATCCCAAAAAGTATCGCCAGTACAGAAGCACTATTTTGTAAAGACCCCAACGTGGTTATTGTATATCAGCTTCAGTAAATGGTACAGTACTCTACACATATTTTTATATCAATAAAGTTGAACGTCCACATATTCCACGTTGGTTACATCATGCCACCATGTACGGCATCAGTAGGGAGGCTGGGGAAGGGGGCTTCAGCCCCCACTTTTGCAAGCCAGTGATTTGTCTAGCCTTTATGAAGCAATTTATTGTTTGTATCCCCCCCCCCCAACTTTTTGTTTGGCAGCACCATGCCTGGCCACAGAACTAAACAGTCTGCTCACCACCCACATAGCTGTGACAATATCTTTGGAGTCCTTGGCATATCCATGGGGGAATAAAGGGGGCCAGATCACTCTACTGTCTTGAACAGTTGGGGATCATACACCTTTATTCTCTCTTAAATAAGCCACTGTTTGCTTCTAATGGACAGGCTCCTTGCTGTATAGGACTAATGAAATAAACAACAGTGAAAATAGTTAGTAAGCATAAGACAAAAAAAGCAGGCAGGATGGAGGGAGAGACATGCAGAACTCTGTCTGGGCAAGGCAATTAGCTTTTACTAAATTAAGATCACTTTCTACATTTGCGTACTCATAACAAATCTTAGAACAATTCTTGTTGAGGAGTAACACCAGGTTTGAGACAGTAAATACTTGCAAAAATAGAGTAAAAGATTAAAGGAAGGGTGAAATAAACTATTCATCATTAGAGGCAGAACACCAGTGAACAAAATCTCAGTATGGCAAACAATGGTAGCACATTACAAAAAAGATTTAGCGATGCCACTCATACGTTGGTTGAACAAATCAAGACAAAATATCCAACAGTATATTCTTTCAGGTTATATTTCATAATTAATTACAGTATCACAAAATTAAGCAACATAAAATGATAAAGTAACCCCAAATAAAAAACCAAAATCATCAAATGAAGACAAGTCTTTCAATTCGATTCACCAAACATGTGGATGGATTGGAAACACAATAAACGTACATAAGTCTCCCCATTTTGCAATCTCTTACTTCTAGCCCTCTATATGCTAGCGAATAAAGACCTAACTAAACTATAGCTGACATGAGAACTGTATGTTTAAGATAATTTACAGTTGGTATCAAATTATACACCAGCAATCTACTTTTTGCACAATGCACAAGAAAATACCAGTTATCATCTATGGATGCATAAATGACCTATCTCTTTTAAATAATGCTCTGGTATGGCCAACAAAACAATGAATGTATATACTGTTCTTAACTATGTTTGAAAATAATGTACAAATATAACAAAGAAAATAACAGTAAAAGTATGCAAACTAAAAGTAATGAGTCTTGCAATATCTTCCAAAGTCTAGGACCAAAATTCCACACAGTTTGGAGTACCATAGTGATAACTGCTAATCGCCTAAAAATGCTTTCACGCTTTCAAAACCTTTCTCTTTTGCCAAGTGAATTAATATGCCTGTTGCACGTCTTCCTCGCTTTGCCATGCAAAATGAGCAGTTACAAATTCCCCGACATGGTGGGCAAATCCAGGTTTTATCCATAATTGCCATTTTAGCATCTTCGCCATATCTGTTCTTAAGACAAGGTCCACAGAACTGCCCTCGTACACCAAAGCAACTATCAGAGCGACATATTGTTTTCAAGTCATCAGTCTTTTGCCGACATTGGTGACATGTTGTGCCATTCTGATCATAGTTCTTTTCAGAAGTTCTTGTAGCAACCAACACTAGGTCATCTTCAGTCAATGAATCATAAGTCCTTAATACATCATTTCTGTCAACTATGGTCTTCTTTGGAGATCTAAAAAGTAAGAACCAAACATATATTGTAAGAGTACACTTACAATTTTCTGCATACATCTGTGGTAGAACTCTGTATAAAATACAGAGATGGAGGGAAAGTTGCAAATAAAGTAATACAGGTTGGTTCATATAGAAGTAATATAGAATAAGCATTGAACAAAATGTATCAAAATGGGAAACATTAAAATGGGAAACATTAACATGCAAAGCATCAACATGGGAAACATTCACATTGGAAATTCTATGCACTGATCATTGTATACATTAAAAGGTAGCAGATTTTTACTCATTAAGGTTTTAAATTGTGGTGTATTCAGTACATAATGGTGTATATGTCAAAATAATATGTCAGAAACAATTCAAACAAAACCTTCAGTAGCAAAGTAGTTCCATTAAAACAGTAGAAGGATACGCATTTTATACAAAAGTTGTTCTGGCCTAAGGCTGGAACTTTCCTAGTTTTTCATGACTTCAGTACAAAAACTCTCTTAAGATTAAAGAAGAGTAACAGTTTATTTCAACAGACAACCTAGTTAGTGAAAACAATTGAATTGGGGCTACATAGATACTTTAACAATTCACTCAGAGAAAAGGCTGCTCTCTACAAGAGGTTTTGTATCACTTGGTGTCATTTTAGGCTAACATGGTATTGCTAGAAACCCATTACAATTCATGCCAAATCTAACTAAAAATTGCCAAGTCATGCATACACACATCAGTTCCACTAGCCAGTAGCCACATACAAGATAAACAATGTTGATAATGAATGCTCTGTTTCACAGACTTTTGCTAGTCTGGTATTACCATGGAAACAAACAAACTGACGGCTTATAGTATAGTTTATACGAGGATTTCCACCTGGAGCTTGAAACCCTTCTTCGTGACAAATACCTACGTGAATCATACACAGAGTAAAGGGACATCATGGGCGAGTTCAGCAGTTCAGTAGTTCAGTACGCTACACAATACGATTTATAAGTATAAAGTACTTTCTAAAATTGACAGTATATGCAAACCTTCTCCTTCTTTCGGCTGGGAGTTCATTACACCGGGTCTTATTTCCCCACAGCTTCACAATAAGGCCTCCAGGCTTCAGTTCTTGATCGCCATCACACATTCCCTCCTCATCAACATCGGGTTCATAATCAGAAGATTTATCTTGTTCCTCACAATCAGATCCATAATGAACTCTCCTTCGTCCACGACAGTGCCTAGATGGGTTTCTTCTAGTTGGATAAATAGAGTAAGGCTTTGAACGTGGCGATCTTCTACTTTTCTCTGAACTTGGTTTTGTTTTTCCTGTTTGATGTCGTTTGGGCGTCCTTAAGGGTGACACAGGAAAGAGCTGTTTGAAAACTTCTTCGTTTTCAGCTATTCGCTGCATCCTCTGTTTCTCATAGTCACTTATATCATCCCGTCCAGCCGTCATCTTGTATCAGAAGCAAACTATCAAGTAACAACCTATTCGTGCGATGAGCCAACACTCAAACTACTTGCTAGAGGAACTAGTACAGGTAGCGGGAACAATGTCGTTTTGGCGGGAAAGAGCACGAGGGTAATGCCTCGGAGATAATAATCAAAACGAGTCTCATCCATAATGATGAAATTAGAATTCTACAAGGACAAGCTATTAGCGACAGCCTATGGGTAGTTGCTCGAGCATCAGTAGAAGTGAAAAACTGAACTCAAAAATTATTTTTAGAGCATTTTCCACGTTATCCATCACTAACACGGGGATAGTCACACAAACTTTTCATAGCAATGTTTGCGCTGGATTTATATTTGCTACCCCCTTGTCAGTAATGGAATACTTGGAGATTGCAGGATTCAGTTCAAGGGGTGGAATGAACAATGCTTCAAAACAAGTCTGATAATAATTTCTAAGTCCAGTTCTACACTTCTACGCATTTCCAAGCAACTAACCACGGATAGTCGCTATTGGTTTGTCAACAGTCGGAAAAAGGCCACAGACACTTTGCATTTTCTGTATTCAGCAATGAACTTTCATTTCCCTCACCCATCAAACGATGTTGGTCTTTGGGAGAGATACAGGCGATAATGGAAACATTTCACGTGCATGCAAGCTTCAAGTGTCAAATATACGAAGCAACATTGTTCTGGGGGGGGGGGATACGGGGGGTGCGTATATGTTGCAATGATGACAAGATGTGGAGAAACGTGGTTTTTATCTAATGTTTGTAAGTGTCCCAAGGACTTTTCGCATGTATTGTGCCTAAACAACATAAGTTTTTCTTTGTTTTCTTCATAAACAGACATCAACCTCAATCAATATCACTTTTCAGGTCATTACCCTCTATCTGCTTCTAGCTGTATTCCTGCAGGGAATACCCTCTCAAATCTTCTTATATAGTCCTACAAATGCCAAGTCATGCAGTCTGCTTTTCTAGATAATTTCACTCTCCTCCAGAACATGTCCAATCACTCTAAGTTGCTTGTCTCAAAAAGCACTGCAGCTTGGGTATAGTTAAAATCTTGTCTTTATTCCTCTTTCCTAGGAACATAGGATGGTAGAGCAAATGTAGAGCAATGAAAATCGCTGGGTTGAGGCTTCGCTTTCGAGAAAATGCTCTGTATACGTACACGTCCCCCAGGGGCCAAAAACATGTTGGCCTTAGCAACTAACAGTGATATAAAGAATTCAGTATGAAGAAACTACCTTGAGTCGGAAACGTCCCTCTTTTAGATACGATTAGAAATTAGGCGCATTGCAAGATTTGGTCAAAAAGCAACATCTTTTTCGAAACTCAACGATACACTTAATGGCGATTTTTTGAAAAACTGTGCATAAGAACTGTTGTAAAAATCTGTCTCTCAACATCGTCAATCATTTTTTGCGAAAACAACTCAACACAACATTTCATCAAGCTTTCTAATAAACAGAATGTGATGAATGCATACAGACCAAAACAAATCGAGTATATGAAATGAAACACAATAAAGCAAAGGGAATATCAATGCGAAGCCTTTCCCAGAGAAACTATTAAGGATATCGGAATGTCCACGATTTTAGCATTATGTCGCCATGTGTAGACGGATGAGGACGATCAAGTTTTCAAAGCCTTTGGCAGGACATGTGTATGAAGCTTTTCATCAAAACGATGTTAGTTCGGTAATTATTTCTTATAGTATCTTTCCATCTATTTCTTTCATGGTCTTAGCTTGGCTGGCAATTGTGAATTGCTTATTGCTTCGCTATTATAATTTTAAAACTTTTCTGCTATCATCTAACCAAGCACCTTGTCTTTAAAGCTATACCAACTTGGAGAGAAAATTATGACAGTCTGAAAGACCCTGCATTTATCAATAGCTTCAAATGCAACTCCAACAGGCCACCAAAGATTTCATATCAATAAACTGCAAAGGGCACAAGTGTAAGCTGCTAGAAAGAAAGCCCACGAATGTTGTTCAAGATATCTGCAATAACTTCACCGGTTGACAATTCATCAATTTCTGTTTCTAGTTTTCAAGGCAGCAAAGCGAAAGCTCATTGCTGAAAGGTGGCATGTTTAAACTAAGTGAAACTGGATATCCAGTAAAGGACGACCAAATAATTTATATTCATGAAGCTGGATAACATTATCAAAGCATAAAGGGAGAATTTGGTAGCAGACCAGTCAACAACGATGAAAGGAAGAACAACAGGAGCTCACTTGAGCGTCAATTACACCTGTATAACGACAACGTTATCAAATTTTACTGATTTTTCTTTAATTTATACGTTGAAATCTGTAAGTGCAAAGTGGCGTAGACTATTGGAAGAAGTTTAATAGTACCAATGAGCGAACAATTAACCGTAAGAGTGACACGCCAAATTAGTCTTAGCTACAACACAACAATGATAGCAATAACCGTTCACATTATTATGGTGTTCCCAAAGAGTGGTATTTACAATGCTGTTCCAGCAGTAACGATGCAGCACAACTAAAGGAAATAAAAATGATAACAATAACCTTTCACATTATTATGATTTTCCAAACGAGTGGTATTTACAGTGCTGTTCCAGCAGCAAAGATGCTGCAAAACTAAAGGAAATATTTTTTATATATTTAAAGAAAGCATGGGGTTGATATAAGCCACATCGGCTTTATCAGTGTATGAGAAGTTGCTGGAAAAAATGATATTTACTATTATTTAAATAACTAGCAGCCTAAAGGCTGACAAGTTAAGAATACCATAGTGGCTAATAGTCCCAGCAAAGTAAGGGCATTTCTACTATACAAACGATATTTTTGTATACATGGGCTTTATTACAGGCGGTGACAGAAGACCGATCTTGGGCCCAGTAATGACAGAACAGGAGTAGGAAATGTCACACGCAAGAATACCTGGCTTACTGCAGATGAGTCTCCAATATATTTTTAAATTTAAGCAGATGTTCTTCAGTCAGTGGAACCACGCCCATATTTTCGACAGACTGTAAGTTCCACAGATACACCAAAGAATATCTCTAGGAACAGCCCTGAACATGGAACATGTTTAAGAGCAAATATTACTCTTCTTATTGTGCTAGGAGCCCTTCTGTCAAAAATCAGCTTGAGATTCAAATCCATCGAGTATGCAAAGCTTTCTAAGTAAGCAGCAGTAAAACGGCATAAAATTGGGCCTAAATCTGTTCCGAGAGGCAGTTGTTGATATAATTCTGGAATCTGATTGGTCAAATCATCTAGGAGAATATGAATGCAATCAAAATTCCTAGACTACCAAGATTTGCCAATTACACTACTTACACATATGTCTTACTTTCAAACCTTCAAACAACGGTTCTACCTTTGTCGTCAACAGAATAGTGCTATATCTTGTTGTTGCTGCCTACAAAAATCGGACCAAAAAATACAAAAAATGCAATTACAATTGAAATTATATACAGCCACATGAGCAGATTGTTTAGGACTCTGCCCACCTCTTTCCACTTTCCCTTCAGTTGATCAGCAATTTCTGTCTCTTGAATGTTGTGTGCCATTAATTTGACGCTTTCGTGCTCTGCCTCTGCCCAGTTGGCAGCATTCTCGATCTTCTTGGCAGATCGCTGCAATGCAGTCTCCTGTGGAAGGGTGAGCTGATCCTGTTTGTTTTCAGCTTTCGAAGATTGCAATCTCTGCGTAAGCGATTCCTTGATACGCAAAACGCGATCTACAATTTTGAACTGCTTTGCAGCTGGTCTTTTTGTCAGTTTGGGCTGTTTTGAAGATGGCATTAAAATCCGCGTGTCATCGTCACAAGTGCGAATGCTGGAAGTGCTGCCAGTTTCATTCTTAGTGCTTTGAGTATTGTCAAAGTATTCAACTGGAGTCAATTTAACGTTTGCATCCTACGATAAAAATGAAACACAGCTCTGATTAAAAAAAACAACAAAGTATAGCTCCATATATGATCCCTTGCTTAGGGAGTGTCTGTTAGAGAGATAAATTTTCCTGGGCGGTTGATATCGCCATGTAGAGAGTGAACGCTACTTGTCTAATCTTCGTTATCCACAAAGTGCTGCCACCCGGCATCCATTTTTTGTTGGGTGGACAGTGAGCGAGCACCGAAACTAAGGTCCTGGGTGAACTTCGAACCATAGATCTTCCGCCAAGCACTCAAGCACTCCATCTACTTGACCACTCGCCCTTATATGGGACTGATTACATAATATGAAAAGAAATATGCTCTCTTGGATGGGTAAAATGTGGATGAGAACAGCAAGGGCATGTTCATTCCATATGGAAACAGATCTGGACCACTATATGGGTCCACTATATGGGGTATGCAGAATGTAACCAAAAAGAAATTGGAGGAACAGAGATTCAAAATCGAACGCTAATAACTTGGCTTACATATTGGCAGTGAGTAGCTAACCATCAGAGATAGAACAACGAGCAAAAAAAATCAAAATTGAAATAGAGTTTTTTCTCAATCAGTATAGGACGCATCTAAAAAAACCAGTTTCTTTGGCCTGCCTCAGTTTGAGGAAAAAAGCTATCTCATATAACAGACAGCAAATGATAAATCCATCGATTTGTTGTTTGTATTTTGTGACTGAGTAACTAGTGAAATACGGAAATACGAATGAGAGAATGACTAATACAATCCGAAAGAAACTTAAAGAGGGCTGAAAGGTCAAACTAGCATTGAAAGCACCGGAAGTAGACGTAAATATAAGTAAAGACAATCACAATATAAGAGGTAGAGGGAGAGAATGATCAAAGCAGAGATGGCTTGATAATGTCAGATGATCTAAATTCAAAAGGATTAGAACAGATGATGGCGAAGATGAATAGGAAAATCAAATTACAAACCTTTCATGGATGAATTCAGCAAAGTAAACAACTGAACAGATGAAAGTCGTCCATGCCTGATATAGATATCAATAAATTTAGTACAGATAATGCTAACAGGTAATATTAATACCTTCTTTCTATCAGCTTCCAGAGTATCATTATTCTCATTCTTTCGACTTTCAACAGACGAATTATCTTCCATATCACATATCTTCAGATTTTGGGCATCCTTACACTGCTTTTCCACTTTCCTTGGGCTGCTTCCAGTTGATTTCACACCAATCTTCTCAATTTCTGCATTCTCCTTCTCTTCTTCTAATTTTTCTTCTTCTCTCATATGTTTATTGTTCTTCTCTTCACCCTGAGAATCCAGTTTGACCCATGCCCCAACCTTAACAACGGTGTTTCTTTTCCACTTACTCTTTTGTGGCGCCTTCTCTGGCTTACTTTCCGACTCCAAAGTATCTACTTTGTCGTTATCTCCTTTCTTACTCAGTGCTTTCTGTTCATTCCCCTTTCCTTCCTTCGATTTATCTCTGAGTGTTTTCTCCTCCCTTCCTTTTGACTGTCTCCGGTCCTTCTCTTTAGGTTCGGCAGCAACCGCTGTTGCTTTCTTCTCTTCTTCCAATACCTCATTTGTTTTATTCTCACTTTCATTTTGTTTCTTCCTTTTAGGATCACTTTTCTTTTTCTCTCGTTCTCTGTCATCAACGTTCCTCTCAGTTTCAGTTACATTTGAAATAGCTTCTCCATTATTCTCTTTTGCTTTACTTATCTTTCTTTTATTCTCTTCTACTTTTACCTTTTCTTTATCTGATTTTCTTTCAATCTTCTCTCTCTTTTTGTTCTTGTCTTCTTTGTCTTTGACTTCTGTTTTCTCATGATTTTCCACTTTCTTGCTCTCATTTTCATTTTTTGCAATATCTTGTACGCATTCTCTTTGCTTGTTGTCCTTTTCACTCTTCTTCGCTTGCTGCCTAGACCCTTCTCCCTTACCACCTAACAAATCTTTCTTTTCCTTTGAGACTGTACTGCTACCTTTCATCTGAATCTTATTTTCACCATCGTTTCCAGCTTCCAGTCCTTCATTTGTACGATTTTCTTCCTTACTGACATTTGTCGCTTTACTTACCTTGCGTTCTTTCTCTCTGATCTCCTTATTTTGTTTCTCACTCTCCAACACTTTTTCCTTTGAGTTATCTTCATTCTTATTTTGTTTCTTCTTTTCATTTCTTATCTTTGAATCTTGCCTAATCAGTTTTTCTACCGACGCAGATTTTACCTTTTGCTGTTTTTCTGGTTGCTTTTCCACCTGCTTGACAGTATTGTCAGTTTGCTTCTTGACACCGACATGATTAAAGTTTTCTTCTCGCGATTGCTTTTTGGGGTCAGATGCCTTTAATTTGCCCTCTAGAACCTTTCTATTGTTGTCAATAACTGCCACATCTTCATTGTTCAGATGATCCTCTTCAGTTTTCTCTCGACGAAGTCGTTTAGCCTTAGCTTCTACAACAAGATCAAGAAAATCAAACGGTTCTTTGGTATCTGATGCTCATTGAAATAACATATACGAACAAATGTCGAATGATTAAATGTTCGATTAAATCACTAATTCACTGAATCCTTCAATGAGTCACTGCTCCAGCGATAAAAGGGACCTAAATGACTGATTATAATAGTTCCTTTGAAATCTCAAAGAAGCAAATGAAGCTGCATCAGGAATGATAGATGGGAAAACGCACTGTGAAGTTGAAACGACGATGTGCTAAAAGATACTAGGAATTCAACGGGCTTTCCAGCACTATAATATAGCTAGGCATAATAGAGAAGAATGAGCTGAAATAAAAATATATATACACCAACGACTTTGAAAGCTCTTCTTTCAAGAGTTTTATTCCATTATTTAAATTTCTACAGTTGTTTGTAAATGAGTTTATGTTATATGTTGTAGTAGAATTTGAATTGAGTTCAAATTAAGTGAAAATCTGAAATCCACTTTTATGGTCGAAGCTACAAAAATCTCTGATCACATCCCTTTAATGTAACAGACTGTCATCCTAGCACTGAAATACAAGACAGTAATAAGACCCAAGCCTAATCTGGCCTCTTGATGTAATGAAACTTGTCTGAGCTATATACATAAAGAACAAAATCAAAACGTACTGGCTTGCCATATAAGCAAATGGTTTCTAGCGATCTCAGTGACAAAGCTGTCAGTTCTTTGGACCGTTCTGGTTGATTTCCTTAACCTGGCCAGCACCGTTCCCCTTCTTCCACCTCCATAGAAGCAATTTTCGCTTGTTCTCATCCGCAGTAACCAGGCTAGCTTTATCAATATATACTTCTGCAAAATGAGATGGTATACATAAGCAGAATTATAACATCTTGAAAATGTATCCTATGACTTGAAACTCTAAATTTATGATTTGATATAAAACAATTGCCAAGAATATCTGAGTGCATTTGTAAAATTTTTCGTTATATTAAAACTCGTACACTAGCTATGGGGAGAGTAAGCAAGGTGGAAATGTGATGTATCTGGCACGTGCTATGAGGGGGGTACTTAACGTGAAGAATATTACGCTTGCAGCGATAGAATAACGTCATTTGGTAATGTGAAGAATCGTACACTGGCTCTGGGCTGGGATGGTACATTTGGAGAGAATACAATATACCAACGTAAAGAAACACGTGATACGAGGAGAGTACACAACTAAATTTAAAGACACTGAAATTGGAAGTTCAAGAGCACTACACTTCAAAATCAAACTTTCAGGAAAATCTTCAAATACGATCCGATTAATGATTAATATACCGTGCTACAAATTGTAGAAAACCCTATGCTAATCCCTCATGCTCATACATTTAAATGTGCCTTATCTTGAGCAACGTCCTAGCCAAATAGGCTCCATGGGTTCGTAAACAGAAAGACCTGTATTTTATAGATTGATTCGCACCTTCATCCAGTTAGGGACGTCTGCTGCATCGTGGTGGTGGAAGCAAAGCATCATACAAGTTGCACCCACTGCCAGGGATATTTGGACAATTGTGCAAGCGAAATACTTCCCTATCAGCGGAACGACGTCAGAAGTCTCTGGCATTTTATCTTCTAGAAGCAAGAAGAAAACTGCCATGGAGAGAAGAATAGTCACCCCAACAGCCATTTGTTCCCCAGTATCTGAAAAACAAACAAGATCGTAACAATAGTATGTGTTAGTTGTGTGAAGTACAGAAAAAGCATTTATATTATTATCATATAATATCATATCACATCATATCATATCCTATCATATCATATCATATCATATCCTATCATATCATATCATATCATATCATATCATATCATATCATATCATATCATATCATATCATATCATATCATATCATATCATATCATATCATATCATATCATATCATATCATATCATATCATATCATATATCATATCATATCATATCATATCATATCATATCATATCATATCATATCATATCATATCATATATCATACATATCATATATCATACATCATATTCAAATGGATGAATGACAGAATGAATTAGGTACAAAAAACCTACCTGGAGGAATAAGGAACAGCAATATAGTCACCATGGCAATTAGTACACAGGGAATAACGAAGTTTGCAATGTAATAAAGAGGCTTGCGACGTAGCAATAGTTTATAAGAGAGCTGTGAAAATGCAGTATTGTTTGAAAATGCATGGCACACTGTTCCTTGATCTACTCTTTCGTCTATCAAATCCCATTCGCCATTCTCTTCGTATTTTGCGATTCCCATAAGTGATTTTACTTTGTCAGATAATGGTTGAACGTCCATTTGCTCTGTGTCGAATTGATAAGATCCAAACTTAAGGTCACATATCTGCAAAGAAAATAGTACAAAAATGAACTGGTATGTTATTGTGGCTAGTATGCAAACAATACGATATCCAAGCTCGGTATAGAACAAAAGGGCACACCGAAAATTCTTAAAGTGGACATGGCAAGGAACAGCACTTTTCATTACAGGAATTTTTGTAATTTCCTTACTTTCAAGTTTAATGAGTATTATATGCAGCTCTACTGAAAAAATACAGCAAGAACAGGTTCTCACCTTTCTGAGAAAAAGAGGTCAATCTCTTTTTGAGGAAGGAGGCAAGGATCTAGACTCTAAGGACCCTTATAGTTGCGTGCCAGTAAACAATTTTGTGCCAATTTGTACATTTTTCATGTGTTCTACACAATGGTACTGCTTGCATGTCATAAATTACAAGAATGTCCTTATAACGGCTAGACAATTACCGTCTCCAGGATAACAAGCATGGGAATTTTCAGTGAAGAAAATCAAAAGGCAGTTTACTCCCAAAGTTAAGAAGAAAGACACCCTACAAAAATCAAATGACTATCTGGAAAATGGCTTACACTTCGCACATATAAAAATTTACATTTATATTTTTGCTTGCATCAACGTAAAATCAGAGTAAGATAGAACAAGCATGATTCTGCGATGCGATTCTCCGATTGTCACAAATCTGTTCTATTACATTGTTATCCCTACCTGCTGGTCGAAAGGGAAGTCTTTGACATTGATGTCGCATGTACTTTTGAAGATTCTTGGAAACAACGCGGTTACTGTTCCATTGTGCCTCACAATCGCTCGTGGGACGGCAATAGTGTCCAAGCTATCATCTGCACTATGGTATCACAAGGAAAATAAAAAATGAAAAACAGACATAAATTATGCCTAGCCCGTCCAATAATCCATATGGGTAATCAAGGTCAATGAATTCCCTATGGATACAATCTGACAACAATGCAAATGAAAATATACAGCAATACAACATAATATGTAATATTATAATATAAAATAATATAATATAATATCATACAATATAACATAATATGATATAGTATAACATAATATAATATAACATAATATAGTATAACTCCTTCATATTATACTATACCATACTACAATATAGTATAATATAATATAATATAATATAATATAATATAGCATAATATGATATAGCATAATATGATATACCATAATATAATAAAATACAATATAATGTAAAATAACATGATATGATATGATACAATATAACATAACATAGCATAATAAAGCAAAATAAAAGATAACGTTTATATACTATACTATACTATACTATACTATAATATACTATACTATACTATACTATACTATACTATACTATACTATACTATACTATACTATACTATACTATACTATACTATACTATACTATACTATACTATACTATACTATACTATTTGATATAATATAATTTGATATAATATGATATAATTTAATATAGCATAATACAATATAACAATATAATATGCTGTAATATAACTAACATTATAGGACAGAATAAAATGCAAAATAAAATAATATAATATGATATTATAGAAATGATGATATTACAAAACATAAGTCATTAGAAATAATGTGAGTCGTAATGAAAAAGGACATACAGCTAAATGTCAAGGAACAGATGCAATTTCAAGGGAAACAATAGCATGGATTGCCAGTTTTATTTAAGTTAATTGCGAATTGCATATGCGAAAAGGTTGTCAATGTAATTCAGAAGACAAGTCAAATCATATCAAGCAATGCTTTGAAATGACATCAAAGAGTCTCATGCTTACGTTGGAAGTGTCTACTGTGTTTGCAATGCATAATTCATACTGATATCCCTGTATGATAGCAAAGTACGTGCTGCTGGTATTTCGTAAATAGTGAGGGGAGCAAATAACCAAAGCGAACTTACTTGTTAAACAATTGAATTTGTGGAATCCAAATAAGACTAACATCGATGTTAATCTCTGTAATACCATCGTAGTCAGAGGGGTTCCAAGTCAATAAGAAATCATCCCATTTCTGTAATATAAGTAGAAGGAGCGGTGGCCGAATTAATAATCAATGAGGAAGTTAATTATTCATAAAACTGGGCATGTTCTAAGTTGCATACAACAAACTAGAAAACGTTTGAAAATGAGAAAGATATTCCTTGTGCCAATTTGTTTATAAGTTGTGAATATAAAGAGTTTATGTTTGTAGTAGGCTTACCATTTTCACCACTACTCGTGTAGTAATAATTTGATTTTTTTCATCCTACAAAAAAAGGAGGACGATGCTGCTGAAGTCCCATAGAATTCAAGAAACAAGTAAAATACGTCAGTGCTAAATTCTCACGATATGAAATGAAGCTTCTTTCAAGATAAATCTATTTTCATACTTTGAAGCAGTCACAATATATAAGATTCTGGAGGTATTTAACAAAACTGGCAGCAAACGAGCGATTCAGTTGTTTGATCACTCGCTCTTGGTAGATATGATTGGAGTCATGTCTGAAGTGGTAACTGATGGCTCCCTCAGCTGTACAAACAGCGGCAATTGTGGCCTAATTGCAAAACTATGAAAGGAAATTTTCCTCCATCCATGCCGTCAATGTGCCAAGATATATGTCCTATCCGACAAGCGCCTTAAATGAATTGATTCCCTACGGGCAAGGCAAGCAAATGCACACGGTATTATTCAGAGTCCAGAAAAAGTGCCAACCTTCCCCTGGCTGTCAAATCTTCAGCATAAACTTTCCTCTGTTAAGACAATCAAAACTCGCCAAAGTTCTTGCACTCTGCATTGTGTATGTCTTAAAGAATTTTACTGTAGAATGGCTGTAACTTTAACAGCCGATGTCGCATTAGCGAAAATTTTGCTGAAACTGGATTGTTGATACAAATTACTAAACCTTCCTCAAATACAATATAGAAAGGAAAATCTTCCTCAGGCTCAGAACCGTGGAGCCTTGACTTTTTCTGGACCCTGGTATTACTATGCGTATTAATCTATGAGCCATTCGGTAGATACCCACCTGCAATGCATAAGCTCATTGCTAAGGCACACTTGCTATGATGCAACTAAATTCAGTCTGAATACATACGAACTCAATAAATTTTCCAGGGGTTCAAAACATCATACGTGTTTGCTGTAAAAGGTGTTGTCCTCTTCTTGACAAGAAGAAGTCGCGATCTCGATTTCAAGGAGAGATTCTTTACGAGAAACTTACCAGTTTGATGAGTTGAGCGAGTGTAAGGCCATGGTGAACAATAAGTTTGTCTTCATACTTTCTTACAGGTCTGACGTCAGTGCTGTACCGGGACGAATTGAGAAGAAAACTGGCCAGCCTACTTTCACTTATTGATACAGGGCCACCAAAAGGCACTGAAACAAAGGAAAACACTGCGAGTAACAATGAGGAAATGTGATTCTTGGATGAATCATTGTACTACAAACTTCAATCCAATCAAAAAGCTGATCAGGAGCATATCTGTTTGCTACCACAAGCTTTTTATAAATAGAATAGCCTCTATAATTTCAGCTCGGAAGTTGCTAAATATTTTTTCAACTCCAACCTTACTTGTTTCTTAAATGCTTCCTAAAATTCTTGAAAACGAATCGGGGTTTTAATGTGTTACTTGATTCCATGAACTTGGCATCTGTTGTTACAGTGAGCGCAAAGTGAACTTTCTTAAATGTTGAGCTAGTTTTCAGTCTAAATAAAACGTTTGTTGCGGAAACAGCTTTTCAAGTTTACTTTTGCAGTTTAGCCTGGTTGTGATTCTTAAACGTCTTTTAATTGTTGCCTGATTTGAGCCTAATGTCTGTTATATACTTGTTTCATATAAAAAGACGAGACCTAACTCTATATCTATAGCAAAAGTACTCTTAGGTCCCCAATAAACGGGGATGTTCTAATAAACGGGTAGGGGGATCAGAAACATTCCTAAAATCAAACAACGTGGGGTCTTAATAAATGGGGGATCGGAAATATTTGCAAAATCTACTGGTACTTTAACAGTCTATTGCGCTTCTGACAAATATCAAAAGACACATTCAATTGTGAAAGAAACACTATCACTTAGTGAAAGAAGAAATTTCTTTTTATAAGGAAAAAGCCTCCAAACCATTTTTCATTCCTTGAAACTTAATAAACGGGGGGCACTTATCAGCCCCGGGGGTCGGAAAAACATGAACAATTAATAATCGTCTCCCATTTACTAGGAACCAAAGAGTACAATATTCTACCAATATTCCTTTCCAATTTCAAATGGCTATCAAAGGAGGCAGAGCTAGAATATAACCGACAGTGGCTGGGAATTCTACACAGATTTCAGACGAACAGATAAACCTCTCTGATAGGGGCTTATAGTTCGCGTGACAAATGCTGAACAGGTGGTCACTAATTCCATAATTACTATTTTAAGCTTATGAATTGCACTGATTCGAAGGGGGTATGATTAACTATGGAGTTGAAAAAGCAGTTCAATGTTTACTCAATGTGCTTAACTAGGGATAAGTTATAAGCGTGCACATTTAGGAATGAGTTCATATTATAAGGCTAATATGGATATATACATTATAATGACATTGATATGTTATGATGGAATTATATGATATTATTGGTATATTAACGTAATAGTATAGGGTATGATCTGATACATCAAATGACGGGATATGGCAAGTGATATGATGTGATAAGTGATGTGATGTGATCTGATAAGTGATGTGATCTGATGGGATGTGATGTGATGTGATGTGATATGATATGATATGATTGATATGATATGATATGATTGATATGATATGATATGATTGATATGATATGATATGATATGATATGAAATGATATGATAAGGTATGATATGATAAGATATGATGTGATATGATTGGTATGGCATGATATGAGCTTATAAGATATGATATCATACGATATGACGTGATATGATAGGAGATTTTCACAGATCACATGATCACAAAATTATAACAAACACTTAACATTCATATGGATATTTTAACAGTGTCTCACCACCTACATCATACATGGACACGGGCATTCATAAAATGAGAAAAACAATCAAACTATGTGTTGAAATTGTATTTTTAACATTAACAAAACAACTAGCGCAAATAGCTGTATTCTGACATTAGTAATGAACGACAATTCGCGGCAACCATGCAATAAAATGCTCCATTTATGCGAATAATTTTTGCGGATAGTCAAGATACATAGTTGGATTTCTGATCTCTATAATAGCAAAGAACCCTACTCTTCAACTCTACCGCATATGCGAAATACGTTGAAAATCTTTATTATAAGCCTTTGAGAGTCCAATGTAAGAACCCTGAGTACTTCTGCAAATGTATCGTCAATAATCCAATTCAAATAATCACACCAAGTTTCTATTCTACACAAAGGTAACACTAATCATGCTCCTTAGAGACGGCTTTCCCATAGATACTATTGAAAGGAATTAAATAACAATCTGAAATGTAACAACCAACAGCACTTATCAGCCTCATCATCTAGACGTATAGATATCACTAGATAGCCAAGGAAATTCAGAGAATAGAAAAATCTCGCAAATATTGTGATATGTGCAACAAATACAGTTCCAGTATTGTCAATAGAATTTCATAAAACACTCCAGAGGCACAATGATGTCCAATCAAACTTCACGTTTGCAATCATGTGATAAGAAAATACAGACCTTATTGTACTCTAGATTTAATTTTTCTGCTTTGAAACAGTTGAATTTAGATTCTTAGCCAACTCAAAATCAAGTAATTTGCTTATGCTCCACAGTTTCTAGACAAGTGCTTCAAGAGTGGAAATTTCAAGAATAGTTGATACCGGTTTGAAATCGTAGTAGTTGCCCAAAAAAATGCCTGTGAAACAAAAACATTGCTTGAACTTAACATACTGTGAATACAGTTAGTTCTCTTACCGCAAGTGAAAAGTGCAGTTAGCAGAAGCCATACTGACAGAACTCCGGCCATCTTCATACCATCAAATGATTCTTGCCATGACAGTCGAAACTGAACTCAATTGCATTAAGCAAGACAGGTACTTCATTTCATTCCGGCCACCAGTGCTGTAGCTATGGCATCGTTGAAAAGCCTTTGAAAGCAGGAATACAAAATAAATATTTCATTGTGAAAGAATTATCATAATAATGTGCACTGCAATGATTTGACGTTTTCATCTGGTTTATCCTTGTAACCATCACACTCGAATCTCTCACCGAGCACCAAGTGTACATAGAGGAACAACGGAGTAGTGAGGTAGGAAGATTCTTGCTTATTCACCTACAAGACGTCTTAGCAAATGCAGCAGATTTTAAACTAGCGGCAGTGTTATCAATACTGCTTAAAGCCAATTATAAATAATATTCGATATTGCGTTTTTATTACCGATTACATATTGATAATATCATCCGTTTCATAAACACTTAGTTGAAAAGTACCAAGCTCATATACATTGACACCACCCAATAAATATGAAAAGGGACGATAGCACTGAGCGCAAAAAAGTCTCTACAGAATGAAGGCTCTATTTAACTATATAGACATTTATAGATCTATACAAAAATAAATCATAAATGTATTCCTAAAATCCAGTGAGGTAAGTAACTATGCTAAATATCAAAGTTGCACGCGATCTGCGAGTGGGATTTCCACAGTTAATCCGATAAACTGCGCAAAATAATGAGCTTAGCTTTCAATGCAAGCTGGTCTAGCGAAGCTACATTCTAGACGTTCTGGCTATCAATGAGAATGGAAAAATATGATGATGCCTTAATTTTAAAAGATGTTATCTTTTAAATAAATGTAGAAACGGCTCTCAGCAATCGATTTCATAATAAGTAAATCCTGATAAGAGTGCACTACAATGGGACACGATGTAAACCATCATGAACTGCAATAAAATTCACCAATATAACAACGATCTTCGTATCAGATGGCAGGGCCAAAGCCAAATTTTTTATGTGTTCTAGCAATAAACGTCACTAAAGATATCTGAAGAAAACTGTTAGCTTTTGATATATTTTGGAATGCAAAATACATTAATACTAATGAATAAATGCATATGTTTACTGCACAGGTTATCCTACGCATTGTTATTTAATGCGTACAAAATCCATTTTCGCTAATAAGCAATTCACTACACGGCAATATGCTCAGTTGCAAATGTAACTTGCTTATATAACATATAAGGATAAGTATATACATATACAGGCACGCAGTTAGAAGGAGAGTCCTGGAGGTCTTGACCGCCGCCTTTTTCCTCAAAAAGGTAACAGTTCCCTCTTTCCTTGGAAAATTTTGAAACTGTTTAGTGTATTTTTGTCAAATAGACCTTCTTATTATCTGTGTTACACATGAAAGTAACGACATCCTGAAACTTCCCGTACGATGTCTTTTCTTTGTAAATATGTAAAATGCGACTTCAAGATACAATCTCTTCACGAAGTAATTAGTCAATTCTTCGTTGATTAGATCCCTGCTCTTCAAATTTCCTAATTGCGCACTTGACATCTACTTAAATGATCACAATCACATAGACACTATTTATGTTCATACGTATAGTATATACTGCGTTGGTTTGTATTTTGAAAATTGATTTTTGTAGCAAATCTTCAGTCCAGTTCTCTAGAGTAAGACCAACACTTTTTCATATTGCTTACAAAATAGTCTCCATAAATTCTCCATCACTGCTTCAAAAGTAAACTCAGAATAACTTCAAGCCAGTACTTAAATGTTTTGTGTATTTAGATGGTGGTCACTTCTAACGACATGTTTGCTCTTTACAGGGAAAACCAATAAGGATGGCATCTCATTAGAAACATTTTGTTGGCATTGCTCAAATAAACAATGAACACTAAGGCTGTAATTTTCGAATTTCTCTTCATATGTGGAGGTTTGAATTGTTCCTTGCTATTCAACCAGTAATATTTATTCATTCACTTAATACAAAACACAATTTTCAGATATATGTGAACAAAGTATATATATGCAAATATATACGTGCAAATATATATATAATATATATATATATATATATATATATATATATATATATATATATATATATATATATATATATATATATATATATATATATATATATATATATATATATATATATATATATATATATATATATATATATATATATATATATACTCGTTTATACTACAAACACACATAACATTGCACATTGTCTCAAGAGGTGTCTTTATGATACGTGAAATTCTATCCCAAATTGTAGCCATGTGCACTTCTGAATATGATGGTGAAAACTACGAGAGGCTTATACAAGACCTTCTTAATACAAATCGACATGACAAGAAAGTTCGGCCAGTTGAGAATCCATCAGCACCAATCAACATCAGCATTGCACTCGCTCTACATTACATTGAGAATCTGGTAAATGATCAATGTTCGAAATAAGAACTTTATTGATAATAATGGTCATTATTAAAAATTTTGTATTAACTGCATTCCTGGCTGTAAATACTAACACAGCCTATTTTGAAGAGGACATTGAACAAATAAATAAATAAATAAATAAATAAATAAATAAATAAATAAATAAATAAATATATATATATATATATATATATATTCATAGCAGAAAAAATATACTTATTTATATTTAGCTTAAAAAGTCTTTACCAGCAAGACGAAATTAGCTACTGCCATATGAGTTGTTTACTGGTGTCATTCTTGTTGTCATTGTCAAATTCAAATTCAAATATATATATATATATATATATATATATATATATATATATATATATATATATATATATATATATATATATATATATATATATATATATATATATATATATATATATATATATATATATATATATATATATATATAAATATATATCATTAAGTTAAGAAACTCTCGAATCGATTATCATTTTTAAGGACGAGAGGAAGCAGGTTCTCACATCGAAAGTGGAGTTCTACCAGGTGATTACGTTTTCTACAATTGAAACATATTCTACCAATGCAAACCTCTAAGGTCTCTTTTTTCCACTCTCTAAAAATAAACTAGTTTTCACTTGACTGCCAGCGTTTTTGAGTATGCATAGCCTCTGTATTGTGCTGCATAGAAATTACGTTGTAATCGAAGATTGATAAAAGTCTACCATCGACCATAGAGCTGGTACGATTACCAACTGAAATGGAATCAAACGAAATACAATGGAATAAAAGTTATCAGTCTTTCACCAAAATTGATCTGGATTCCAGATATATTCTTGTATAGCAAGTAAGTGCGTCTCTTTGAAATTATAAACAAGTATCTGACATTGCTCACTAGCAAGAATTCACACGAGTTGATTTTATTCTGCAACTGTTGTTCTGCTATATTTTCTGTGCTCAGACTCTTGATGTGTTTAAAGCAAAGCCCTGTTCATAAATGGCTAAGCCCAGGCGTTCTAATACATCTTCTTGCATACAAAAGCACGCCAAATAAATAGTAGATTCAACTTATTTCCATGGAAGAGGTAATATCATAGTAATCATAATGTGTGATGTCCCATATAGATATATATATATATATATATATATATATATATATATATATATATATATATATATATATATATATATATATATATATATATATATATATATATATATATATATATATATATATATATATATATATATATATATATATATATATATATATATATATATATATATATATATATATATATATATAGTAGAATTGGCCAAGAGGTCATAACTCTGCTATGAACTAATCTTGCCCATTCCCATGCATCTCATATATGGAGAATTGATAGCAGTGTCATTTAACCTTCACATCATTATTATCAATCTCTCCTGTATTACAGGCCCACATGAATTCTTGTATGGTCGGCCGATGGTGATTTATAAGCACATTCTTAAACTTTAAGAAACTTTTAGAACCACAAGGAAAGAGCTAAAGTCCACCGCACACGACAGATTTTTGTCTTTTAAAAACGAAGATTTTTGTCTTTGGTCTTTCAAGGACATAAAAATCTGCCGAGTGCGGTACCCAAAGACGAAGAGCTTTTTCTTTCTAAGACGATCTTCAAGAATCAACATGCATAATCTCAAAGAAAGCCTTTGAAAGACAAAAATCTTCGCCTTTGGGTACCGCACACGGCAGATTTTAATGTCCTTGAAAGACCAAAGACAAAAATCTGCCGCGTGTGATACGCTTAAGCCTTATGGGTACTATAAAACATAATGCCTTCCGTACTGTTTTCGTTATCACTACAATTTTTGTCATTAACTCACGAAACTTTTAGAACTTAAATGTGGCCAACAATTAAGAAATTTGAGCCAGGTTTCTTATACAAAAAACGTTTACTTTCTTATTGAATTAAATTTTCGTCTCTTTCCAAAAACACCCTACAGCATTCTTATAAGGTTATCAAGCAACACGTAGATTGCAAAAACAGTTATTAAGATTCCTACATTAGTCCTCTGCATCACACTCTTTGTTACTCTATTCACTACAAGGTCTTTTGGCTATCTGATACCATCATTTGTGCAGTCGTTGTCAACATCGTAGTGTTTTGTCGGATTCTGACCTTAGCTGTCACAGCATGTTACAATGTTTTGTTTTCTACCAGTCGAAAATTGTCCATGCCTCTTATGACAAATCATTCGCTTATCCATCGGAGAAATTTGTGTCTTCCTCTTAGTCTTCATCTTCGTCTTCCCCTACCTCTATTTCATTCTACTTTCCCAGTGACCATTTGTTATTCTATGACATTCCCCGCTTGGCACTTGTCCTAAGAAACTACATTGTCTCTGTAGTATTTGCTTCATTAATTGTATTCATTACTTATAAATTAGTGAGTTATAATTATCAAAATTGAAAATGGCATTAATTTTGTAGCGCCGACGGCCGCTTTGGTGCTGGAAGGAGACGTATTCATGCAGTTGTAAACAGCGATGGGGTTGTCACGTTGGATTATCCAGCAATATTTAAAACAAACTGTGACATGATCATCGACAACTATCCATTTGATTACCAAAACTGCACCATGAGACTTGGCAGCTGGGTTTACACCAGCGACAAACTTAAGCTACTGCTTAAGGTAACTGCTTTCCTTTGTTAGTAACACGAGTACACTTATATTCTACTGTACCATACTACCCAACTCTGAAGGAAAATATAGTCCCATTGCGGTCTATTGCAAGTAAATGTCGTTCAGATTGCCAAGGTTCGATTGTAAATAAATTGTCCATAGCACAAACCAAAAGAATATTATTGGCAAAAAGCTATGATCACATTTAATTCTCCATACCGTACTGTACACTTAAAGCTCGGGACTCAACCCATTTTTGGCGAGTATTGTGCTAGAGGCAAATAGGGTCACGCACATGATACATCCTAGGTTTTTCTGGTCAATGACTATGGCAGATTTGGCATAAACAACAGCTTTTTGCTATTTTACGAATGGGGTAGCGATAAGGCTTCAAAGAATGTTTGATACATTAAATATCAATAGGAATCCCTGCAAGTTCTTTTGGGATGACTTTGGGAAAGTAGTGAACCCATTCAATCCTCTATTGAGTTATACCAATACAACTGTTTACATGTAACATTCTAGGACAAAACGATAAACCTAAACTACTACATACCTAACGGAGAATGGAATCTTGAATCAACCAATATTGGCCTCAAAGATTATGATGGTGCAGAAGTATGGGATAGCGTTGTTGTATCATTTCATCTGAAACGAATGGCTTTGTATCACTCAATGTACTACCTCATACCTTGTGGAATGATCGGCTTCATGACAATAATTGTTTTTATACTGCCTGTGAATATGAACGAAAGAATGACAGTAGGTACGTACGCCAACGAATTCAGTTTACACCAATACCTAACTGAGGCCTCCACGTTGAAAGGATAAAACAGCTATGCGAAATGTGTTTGATGCTGTTGCGTTTTGCTAAAATATCTTTACCATCTATTGGAGAATAAGTTTAGATAATCGCACAAAAATACATACACAAATGTATATATATATATATATATATATATATATATATATATATATATATATATATATATATATATATATATATATATATATATCTACACAGTATATATATATATATATATATATATATATATATATATATATAGAGTAATTCATAAATTAATATACGTCCCGTGCTCTGTTTATAAAGACGTTTCTTTCATGTTGCCAAAACAAAATACATTCATAATATCCCCTACAAATACCAATGCAGTATAATACATGAATAATTAAGGGGGAAAAACAATGAGTCGACAAGTTAGCTTGGGAAACAGTATAATTATAACACAGAACTATATCAATGAGGTATCTACAGGTGAAATAAACAGCGACATATTTGACCACTAATATTGAAAAACTGAGAATGCAAATACCTTGATAAGACTCTTATAATTCCGACAGGTTTGACCTTGCTGATCGCACTGAGTTTCTTCTTTCTGCTGATGGCTGAAAATCTTCCAGCAATTGCCCAAACGGTACCGATTGCTGCAAAGTATTACACCGCAACCACTGTGCTCAGTGCTGTTGCCTACTTCATGACATGCATTGTACTGAAGTGCCATTTCAGCAATCCTCTAGAAGGCGATGCACCTAATTGGATAAGGGTACGGCAATTTATATATTTCATCCCAATGAGCCATTCAGCACACTGCTCAGCTTATGGTGTACCATGTAGCTCCGTTGCCAAACTGATCACTCTGCTCTTACCTTTATGAAGTGTAATGACCAAGGTTCCTCTTCATCAAATTGAACCCCACTACTTTTGGATGTTTGGTTACAATCCAAAAGTAATGACACTATAACACTTATTATATCAGTACATCAGATACAAAGAAGTGAACGCATAAATGATAAATAAAAGTTGGGATAGATTATAGGCTATGTTAATCAGGGTTCACCATACTTGTGATTGACGATTATAGCGTGTCATTCCTATTCCAAAATCCAAATATTTTCCCTGCTGGGGGACCTACGATAGAGAACTTAGTTCTATAGTTTGCCCTCGAAACAATGTCTGCTTTGTAGATAGGATATCGCTGCATCTTAAAATCAATTGAACTTGTAACAGTTAGAATATGCACATCATAGTGACACAGCATTGTGTATTGGAGAGGAAGGTAGGGAAACAAAATATGAAATTTGCAAAGAACTCCCACTAATTTTGGCAAGAATTGGAGCTTCATTCCTACGCACATAAATAAAGACAAAATCTTCTAAAGTTTTAACTTGGTATCGATTCGGTATTTTAACCGTAGAACCGTCTCCATCTTCTAGGTACTTGTTCTTGATTGGATTGCAAGCATCATCTTCATGAAGGAGAAAGGTGACAATGAAACCGACAACGACTACGAATTGAGTGTCGATAACGTACACGATCACGTGAGAAAGGGTAATTCCAGCATCAATGTCTATAACGAAATATAGTATTACCAATTATCCCATTGTATGGGGGTTGAGAATACCAATGCATTTGCATAATCTAGGGCTTTTGAGTCTTGGAAGAGTGACAAAGAAATAAAACATGGCACTTTTCGCTTGTCTGCTTGACTGCGCACTGACGATATCCCAGGCAATAACGTATGCTCTTCGAAGCATTTCGACTTAACTCACTTCTGATAATCCTCATCATAATTAAATGATTGTGATTAATCTCCTAGCTTTCTCCGAAAATCATACAGGGGGAAAGAGGATATCCATAAGTGTATTTGGAAATTCATGCCCTTCCTTGAAAAGGATATTATTGCATGTGTGTTTTCTTGCAGGGGTAAAAAAGCGTGAGATGACGAAGGAAGAGCGCAGGTCCAATAGCGTCATTAAGAACAGTGTAAGGCTTCAAGCAACATTGGATGGCAGAAAAGAGGAGTGGAACAAAATCGCACATGTACTAAATAAACTCTTCATGATTCTGTATACAACATCGTTCGTACTTTTATCCGTTATGCTATTAGCATCGGCAGTTTGGTAAATAAAATTACGAAAATAGCTTGTAAATATACTGAGTGCATTGCAGATGGTTACAAAAGACCAAAAGTCAAGTCTGGAAGTTGCATTGTTCAGACAGTGGGTGGCAAACACCATTCATATTGTACTGTGGAGGAGCAGGGTGAATAACTGACTCAGTGCGAGTGTTGTAACATCCATTGACACAAATATATGGCTATTCATAATACCGCTTCTACAAGAAGTCATGAATACTATACGAACTGAAAGGAAGAGAAAATCTAAATATCTATTTTAAGTCTATCGGCCAGAACAGCTAGTACACCATTTTTCGTATTATATCCTTAAGGACTATGATTCATCTTATTGTGGCAACAATCTGTACAGTAATTGGCTACCTTCACACGCTTTTTTTATAAGGAACCTAGCTAGAGGCCTAGTGCAATAGTTCCTTATTTTCAGACCTCTATTTATCAAATGGTAGTAAAAAAAGTTCCTTAATTTTGACTCCACATTTACTGCCATACAAATAGCAAAGATACAAGTAAAACGCTGAAATTCTTAATTTTACTTTTAATTCTGGCTATAATTTAAGACCAATGAACAATGAAGGACAAAACACAAACATAGCAAATAATCTATATGGTTTTGGCTCCAAATGAATGGAGCCAGTTTCCTAATTCTTGATTGCTTGCTGTTATAAAACTTTTTCAAATTGAGAAGTTTCTTAAGGAATTTTCCTTTAGTAGTATAAGTTCTTTAAATATTTTGGCATTCTACATATAGGTTTCTTGTAAAATAGTTCTTTATAAAAAACGCGTGTATTGTTATTTCATATCTTACTGATTTCAAACTCAAAGCTTCTTCCTCTTGTGTTTTTCTTCATGTGACATAATTTATTCACAAAAAACACAACACCAGTAGAAAATAGAGGTATTGATCATACGGAACAGAAACAATCGGCTTTAGCTTAGAAACAGCAATGCTTCTTATGGCCCATTCCTATACTTGAAGAAATTCACAAACACTAATATAAGTCAGAGGCGATATAGGAATTTGCGCATTCATCAAAAAGTTAGAGCCAAATAGCTTCACGCATAGTAAATACCCACATTTAACAAACCGGAAAATATCAATATCTGATTAATTGCATTCGGCATTAAAGTATTGAATATCGATATAGAATTGAATTGAAAAAACCCATTGAAAAGATGTATGACGCACGTGTACCACAACTAACGACTCTGAAGGTCCGCTTTGCCAAAGAAATTCTTTACCAGCATGCTTTTCAAAGTGCACCTTGGCAACACGAATATATAACTGCCTACAGAAGATTTCAAAACCTCAAAATAGAAATTTGATGCCAATAAATAGCTGTTAGTGCCAATAGAACTCTTCATTACCAGAGTTAATTGATTCCCAAAAGCCATCTGAATACTTTGAAAGGTAATTGAGTAGCGTGCGTACTTCTTGGTAGCCCATAAAATGAACGGCTCAGATTTAGAAACAGTCAAAGAAAAAACGCTACAATGGCCATACAAATGTTCATTTCAGTGCTGGCACTGCTGCTGGTACAACTGAGCTGTGTCGTTGTACAATGCTTCAGGTGTGACGAGGGACCTCCAGGTAGTTATTGCACCGAAGACCTGTCTGGCTATCACATTTGCGAGGTTCTACAGACAGGACCAAAGGACACTCTGGTCCAATGCCCAGACGGGACAAGGTGGGTGAGAGTAATCTAAAATTTAAATAAGCTCCCAAACACTTGCATAGTGATGTCATAATTAGCTCACGATCTTATGAGCAAATATTTAAGCGAGAAGACACAATAACCTAACAAAATCTCTAGTGCTCTACGTCACTTGATAGGAGGCAAAAGAGGTACAGAAGTGGCCTCCAGATCTCAAAGGGCAGAGGACGATTGATTAATACCGGATTTGTTCTTGTATTCCCACCCTCACTAATATTCCCACCCCTCTAATACATCCCTCTTTGATACTCTGAAAAATTACCCCAGCCTCTCAGAAAATTCCAGATGCCAGTTTAACGAGAGAAGGAACCCAATGTACTTCAAACCATGAAAAAATATAACGATCAAATATAAAGAAGAGGTCGACAAGTATGCGAAATAACATTCTGAAATAACAGCCTCAAGTTGAGATACTTGGAAATCACGATGTGTTCATGAGTAGAAGAAGGAAAAGTCTTTAGTAAGTTCAAAAAAGATTTATCGTTTACAAAGAGCGAGAAAAAAGTTGAGAGCGAGACATTTGAGCAAGTTACTATTGACTTTTTCAAAACTGCCATGCTAAAAAGACCACTAAAAATCCTTCGAGAAAAGTACAACTATTGCTCGCAAAAGCGGGAACCTTGTTTTAGCAAACTGAAACCTGTCCAAGCTGGGAAACTTTGGTAGGCCTATGCTGACAGTTTGAGTTAAAAGCAATGGGAGAGTTCCAGAAAATACTCCAGCACGTGGAAATAATATTCTAATCTTTCTGATAATCCCGCATCACTCTAGGAAGACGAATCAATAAACCTACAGCGGGAATACAAGAAAGAATATTGCAAAATAACAGTTGTAAAAGAATTGATCTAATCATTCAGGTCACACTACGGAAATCCTTTTAAAGAATTTCAAAGCATCTATACGAAATTAAATCTAGGCTCATAGGATAGCATTCCGTGGGCGTCATAACTACAAATTGTAGTACTTTAGAGCCTTGTAAACAGAAGGCACGGAGTGGAGGACCTTCCCGTAACACTATAATTCGCTGATGACGCAACACCATCCAAACCAATGAAGTGCTGCTGGGTCATGTCTTCTGAATAGACTGTCCTCACAAACACAAGGCTAGTCCTTGTCTGTTATATTGGTTAGTGCATAGGCTCTATATCTCATACTACAGTCCCATCGCGCGCCAGTAGATATCTTTTAACTGTAACATAATGTCCCAAACAATTCACTGCACTTTGCTTGAAACCGAGTAGAATCTTTTAAAAAGTGATATTCTTCTGAATGGGTCTTCAAATAATCGTAAAATAACCAGGGGAATGGCTAGCAGATTCAGCAAAGGGGGGTTCAAGGTCAAATTTTGCCGACAAAAGGGTTGGATAAATGACCGATCGTGCTCCAAAAAGGGAGTGGCAAAGATGGTCATTAGCAACGGTTGATAATGAGAAAAAGATTTCATTCTATCTCAGAAATTTTTTTTGTCTCTTTACCCTCCTCTGGTTTCTTATGTTCTGATTTCTAAACGTTTCTTAACTCTGATTTCTAAACGTTTCTTAACTCTGATTTCTAAATGTTTCTTAACTCTGATTTCTAAATGTTTCCTAACGCTAAATAATTCAAAATTCATCAAAATAAGATCTCATACGCCAGGATTGAAGTTGAACGTATGAAGAGTCTGCCGAATACGTGGGAAGAGTCTGTTGGAATACTTCTTCGCAAGAGCACCAAAAGAGCATTCTTAAGCGTCCATTATTTATGACAGTTCCAAGGTAAATCAGAGATGGTCCGAAGAAGCAGAAAACTTATGAAGTGTTACTCTCTAGAATGGCTAAAAATGCGTCACTCAAATGCTAATCCCTAGTCGAATATACAGTTGTAAAGAGTCTGATGTAATGATACCTTTGCTTTCTTTTCCTCAGAAATGAAGCTTCTGGTTAGCTAAATTATAATGAATCTATTTGTTCGAATTGCAATTTTTCAACTCCTGTTTCACTTGCTAAACAGATGCTCCTGTCATTTTGGCCCAAAGTGTCCGCCAGGCATTGATCCGTGTTCAACATACGTTCAACCTCCAGTGTTCGACTATTCGTTCACCTTGCGTTACCATGGTATCGTGAAGAATATAGTGCCAACTGGAGTTTTTGTGAGGCACACTCAGGGGCTGTGGTATCAGTATCATTCTGGAAGGAAAAGTCGACAGTCATTTACAGACTGGGAAGGCGGAAACAGAAGACAGTTATTGACAATACCAGCTGCTGGAGGAAACTGGATCCAGGTAAATACATATTCACAGTTATCTCTAGCCAGTTTTGATAACGAGGTTAACAGCACAAAAAATAGAACGGAATGAGAGCAAGGCTTGCAATTGTTGTTTCAGCAGTAACATCAATGCTATAAGGTCTTCCAATTTTGAAATAATTTATGACAAAGACCCAAATCTTTCAGCTTCAGAAAATGCTGAAAGAAAGCAATTTGTGTGCTACACTTTCCATCCAACAGAAATGGGGGAGGGGGCGTGTTGGCGAAATACCCCCATAAGATTGTCTGCCGGAAGATCTATAAACTTGTTGGGAGATTTAAGGGTCTTTCTTCAAAGCATGCCGATAATAGGCTGAAGTAGATCTTTTTGCAATCCATTTGGTAATCTTAACATTTACAAAATACGACAAGAACATTTCTCACGTAGATGGGGGCTGAGAAACAGATAGAATGCGTAAAGGTGAACGAATGCGCCACGACACTTTCCATTTTATGGGAGATTTGCCACAATTTAAAACGATGCCAAAGATAGTGAACAAACAAACAGGCCATCAACAAAGGGCCTCCTCTTAAAAGCATAACAAGATTCAGTTCAATCCCTCAAAAACACGGAAAAGCAATGCCATTGTACGCTAGCCATGTATCATAGCGAACAGAACATACAACGTTCTTCCTTTCAAAGGAGACTTTCTAACAGCAAATTTTTCTGAAGAACCAAATCCGGCTACCACATCAACACGAAAAAGAACCCTAACAGCTTATAAAGCTGGCCACAAGACTCTAGTTCCGTGCAGTTCATTTTTAATTCTTTACACATAGTGGTCCCTCAGATCATAAGAGCTGTTAAGCAGGGGTACATCAGAGCCGTACATGTAAGATTACGTAAGCTGGGGAGGGGTGCCTGATAGGTAGGATACCTATCCTGGGATGGGGGTATTGTGAGATGGGGGGCCTATTACAAAATTATACTGCGTTACGGATCGACAGTCGGTACTTTGATGGCCCTGAAAAAATGAACCAAACATTGCTTTAAACTGAGCGTTCCCTACATTACCCCCCTTTGGTTAGGCGTACTGACTACACTAACTTATGGATTGCTAGATTTAAAAGGCAAAAATCAGCAGACGAAAAAGATCTGTTACGGACGAACATAGATCAATACACTTCGTAATAGCCCCAGGGTAGCCAATTCCTTTCCAAGCTACCTTTATCATCTCCCAATTGCTACAATCTGGCACCAATTTACTGCTGAGTGGACAGTGAGTGAGCATCGTAACAATGGTTGAGGCAAGCCTCAGTCCACTCGCCCATATTGCTTACAGAAATGAAAATGAAAACAAAAACAATGCAAATGCATTATTCAAGCATCGTTCTGTCGGTAAATCTTGATTGCGACCAAGTATATAGCTCATTTAAGTCATAAATGTATCATGACTGAGAGATATAGTAAACCGGTTGCATTAGGCAGGAAAGGTGCTTTCACATAGGTAATAAAACTTGAATTCCTCATTCAACCAAAATAAACCGGTTTTAAATCAAAGATACTATTGAAGCATTGCAATAAAGTGCTGCACCAAAAAATTCAAGCATATTAAATCAATCGTGCCAATGCTCTGAGAGATCCATGCAAAAAACTCCTCTGCTGGTTTAAGTTCATTTTTACAACATTTAAATTTTGAACAAGAGAGAGTGATTGCACTAGATTGTGCTGATGAATACATTAAATAAATTCATTATGAATTGGACAAAATAACGGGTAACTGGATTAGGAAGGTGGGCGAATCATGCAAAATTAATGCTAAAGCCAGAGAGCAATACAACCAAACCCATAATGCAACACTCTAACTAGTCTTTCTTTCAATGGTTGAGGAGTTGTTTGCGAAAAAGCTTTTACAGGAAGGTGATGGCCTACTCATGAGTTGATATAATGTATCAATTAAACACTTCTGATGGTAGAGAAGAACTGCACTGTTACCAAAAGATAAAAGTCAAAAGCGATGCACGGGTACAAATGTATATATCTCTCTAATGACTCTTCATTGTTCGGGGAGGAGGGGTACGCTGTAATTGCTGTCATGGGAAGCGACAGGAGTCAGGAATTCATAAAAATGAGTGTATATTCCAAGGACTAGTGGCAAGTACTGTATTGTCATGAAGTCTAAAGGCAAAGATGCACAATATAACAGGCCGCACTTGTTCTCCTAACGGTGCTTGACTTCGCATCGAACCAGGTTTTTTCGAATTGCTATCAAAACTCTTGTTAGATACAAGATGACGTAAATTTAACAATACTGTAAATTTTTGAAAGCTTTCAAACTGTTATGTGGTGTTTTTCTAGTACACGGCAAACGAAGCGCATTGCACAAAGAAGTCTGTACTTGACTTTCCCGTGTTTAGAATTCCATGGAACTACAATGCAGATGGATATGAGACCATCCTGGGGGTCAAAACTACAAGATGGAAGCGCATTATAGGCGGTAGGACAACAGGATCACCAGTGAAAATTCAATTCATGTACAGCCGATACGACACAAGACTCCAAGTGACCAGACCAGTCCGCATATATGACATCCAACTTCGCCTGCGATGGACACAGATTGTAAACAAGACAGTGGGACTATTCTACTCTGAATTAGCTCCATTAAGCAAGGATCTATTCAGAGTGCCTTCAGTATGTTAAATTATCAGAAGACATCACAATCATTCATTACTACCAATATTAAACAGAAATTGAACCGTAACAAAAATGTAGGGCAAAGGATTTTTCTGCATTTAACAAATGACACGCCTATCAACTTAAGAGGCTGGCCTCCAGTTGACTAATGATAATTAAATCAAAGGACAGCCTCCAGTTGACAACTGACAAACAAATCTGGGGCTAGCCTCCAGATGACAAATGAAAATCAAATAAGAGGCTAGCGTGCTATAGAAGATTACTGTAAAGCATTAATGTACTTACTGTGCCCTTAAAACCAATGTTTCAAAAAAACCTGCGAACTGATAACAATAATAAGTCGTTTGTTAAATGCCAAGGCAAAACTTTGCATGTGATTACAAAATTACAGTTCTTTTCCTGCATCATACTACTAGAGATCCCATTCCAAAGGGCGATCTTACCGTCTGCAGTCATAATTTTCCAATGCCGATTACGAATAACAAGGAATTGATAAGTTGCAACTGAGAAAAAACATTTGAAATTTCATTTTACAGTGCATTAGTAGCAATGCACAAGTAGTAGAATTTTCATGGCATTTTATACAAACTCGCAATAGTATATTTTTAAAAATTTCTAAATCCTCATTAGATATTCATATCAGCAAATTTCCTACTGTAATGATTGTCCTACACGAAGGGTACAAATAAAACAAGATCATACGCTGTGGAGGCTGGGGGCTTGTTACGCTAGAGACTATAAAAGCTTAACTTAATTGCTGGTAATTTTTGCTTTGTTACTGAATAAAAGGTTGAAAATACCAAGTACTGCCTACTCTGTCTTATTGTCTACTCAACAACAGGAGTCAAAGAGTTGAACTTAGCAAAACTTGAAAACCTAATGCAGCTATGCGAATCAAACGAGTGCTACGGAATGCCAGAAATAGAATGGGTCTGCGAAGTGCCTATAAAGGGCTGCATTGTAACTACATATACGATAGAAAAAATATAGAACTAGAATGTTTTCTCAGTCACATTACTGTATACGTCAATGGCACATCATAATAGCTGCTACGAACTAGCAAAAAGAGATGACCAGTGATCTGTACGTAAATACATGAGGCAAAAAGTGAAATTGAACGAATTTCAATCGCTAATCATATGTGGCATAATTTGATATTTTAATATATGATGTTTCTATTTTACAAGTTATTTTCTATCATAAGAAGACGAAACCCCAGCGTAACTTATGATACATACTTTGCACAGCTGTGTGTCCACTAATATCTCAGTTGAATAGCTGTAACCAATATCCACACCCTTTCTTCTTTTGATATTGAGAATGTCACATCATATCCAGCTAAAACATGATATATTACGGGTAAAGGATGAAACAAGAAAAGGAGAAGAAAGGACTGGTTGTAGCTTCAAACTGAAACAAAGAATGTGGATGATCTGTGTATAGAAAGATCGAGGTGTTTAAGTCATATCATATACAATGGTGTTCCGAACGACATTTGACAGGGGATTGTAGCAAAAAAATCTACCGAGAGGTATGAACAAGGACCCTCCAATTACTGACAAGGCACTAATATTACCGAAAACCCAATTATGCCGACTTTTATCGACGAGCCAAAAGCTCACAGATGGTTCAGTGACAGGTAAGGGTGTAGCACCTTACTTCGTCACACCCCGGATAATATAAAACTGAAGCTATTGTTGTAAAGGTCTACCATTGTTCAGCAGTATTAGCTAGTACCAGGCCCCGCGCAGTATGTAGGATTTAAGTGTTAGTTCATATCCTGTAGAGTTAATTGAAGAATTAGAGGATCACTTTGGAGATGAAACGACTCGTAGATATGACCATAGTATAAGTTTAATGAATATATAATAGTTTTGTATATATTTGAAAGTGGATGTTTCTCTTTGCCTTCCGACCTCATTAATACATAAAAATAAAAGAATAAATATAAAAGAATAAATGCGAAAAAACTGTAGTAAAACAATAGTTGATCTCGTCTAAGCTTGAGGTAAAAGGATATCGTACCTGGGGTTTGTTTATGTAATGAGCACAGTGTGCCCAATCATAGAGAACAAGGGGAAAAGGCTAAATATCATAGTCATTAAGACGATAAGCCTAGTTTCCTTCACTTTTCTATCTCCTCTATGCCCAACACAACACAACACAACACAACACAACACAACACAACAAAACACAACACAACACAATACAACACAACACAACACAAAAATACATTTCGATTGAGACTTCTAGATCCTATTCATTATTCACTCGCATACACAACTATAAACGTTACCATGTACAGGTCCGAAATGTGGCGGGACCGGGCATGCTAACATGGTTTGTTTCATGCACTTCATACAAAAACGTAAATGGATGAATATGGGAAGGATATAATATCCATGGAAGAACAATTAAATAGTTGTGGCGTAGCGCACATAGATAGCAAAGACACAAGCAAAGAGAAAAATGAGAATTTTGCGCTAGACAGACAGTTAGTTCTACAATTAATTCAGCAAGACAATACGCGCCGTCTTACAATGAATCCTTAGTTTGACTCTAGAAAAAGTAGTGCTGCTGTCTTCTATTGACGGTTTCGTTTAAACTTTCAATATCTATAGTATCCTCTCTTAATACTTAAAAATTTTAAATCCTCTTCATGCTTCAGCTCTAATGTCCCGGCACTAAATGTGTAGTCAAACTACAATGCGGCCAAAAGAGGCCAAAATATAATGAACTTTTAGAACTAGTCTTTGAACTACGACCCTTGAAAAACTAACGGTTTGGGTTTGTTCAGGGTCGAACATTGAAGAATTTTCAAATATTTGTGAGGTAACATCAGTTGAGTCTACTTCTTTGTTAAATGCCTATTCACAATTGACCAGTTGTTGCCCTTTTAGAATATACAGAAATGGCTAGATTACAGTCTCACAATAGCAGGCTGAATGCTCGACTTTTTATGTCATATCAATGTGCTGTTAGCCTTTTCTCAGAATTCAAGTCGTAAATGCTCTTCTGTTGGTTATTTATTTTCAGCCAAAAATCTACCCATCCTACGTTTCTCTTTCATCAGAAAATCGTCCGACCACCTCGATTATTTCAGCCACCCCTATCATCCCGGGTTCCGGGGTATTTTTTCACTTACAAGGAAGGCAAATGCATACATGACTTTTGTAAGAATACCTAAATTTTTGCTGCGCCTCAATATTGCTACAGTTCCTTAATTTTGAGCCTAAGAATATTCTTAAATTATTCATAAGTTATCGTGATTTTGAGCACTAATACTCGTATAGACTATATTCTTATTATGAAAAGTGTGTAACTGACATTACCCGAAGAGTTGCTGAATCGCATAATAGTGCAATGACTCACATACCCGAAAAGTGAAGATCATACTAGAATTGCTTTCTAAAGAAAACTCAAATAAGCAAACAATCTGAGCCTTGATATGAAGCTTGAGCCTTGCGATATTATTAAATTATTCTTAAATTTTAGCGATTTTGAGCCTTGACATTTTTATCGATATATTCTTAATAGAGTGCACGGACGTAGGTAACTACAGATGGTCAAGCTGAAGTAGCAAGTATAAACAGTGGGAAAAAGGTAAAGGTGAGTCCCATGTACGATTCCGTACGTTGAGAGAGTGCCCGTTAGAGGGACACTCATTCTGAGTCGTCGGCATAGTGAGGTAGGGTGGCCAGTTCCTTTCCTCGCCGTTTTTAACTTCCCCATAGAGGAATAATAGGAATAGTAGGAACAGAAAATAAAAATCAGTACTGCAGGTTTTGCAAATAACAAATTTCATTAATAAACAAAACTACATCAAATAGTTGGTATCTAACTTTTCTACATGCTAACGATTAATATCATCCAAAGTTCTAACACTCAGCACTTATAGCCGATCCATCTGTTGTGTTGTGGAAGACGTAAACAGCATAATTTCGAGTGAAGGTTGAAATGATTCCAATTCCCTCCACAATTGTGCATCACTTTGCTGTACGCATAAAGCCGAATGCCATTGGGTGGGGTGACTGTCTTTCCGTGTCTGGTACACATTGCGTCAAGATTAGCATAGTTCCCTAATTTTGCCCTCGCAACGCCATGACACTTTCCTGGGCACCAACTTCTTATATCATTGCAACTGACATGGGGGCCGGGAAAATGCCCACAAAAAAGGCCACATGAATATAGACGATGTGACCAAGTTAACAACTTCGGTGCATTTGCTTCGTCTTCTATTCGTATATCACACATGCAAGTGCGATAATTTGCAGCAACGAGGTGCAAACAACCGATCAGAATTGCAACAAATTTAAACATGTCTGCAGTTAGTTTCCTATGACAAAACATCAAATAGAGATTGTGAGTAAAGAGAGAAGCTTCCAACAGAAAAAGAACTTAAATTAACCCTAAAGGGCTACTTAGAGGCATTGAAGTTTAACTCTTTGGTCAATTCAATCCAAAATTACAAATCCTATAAAGCTAATATTAATACATAAATAACTACAACATATTTTTAGCATATTCTAGTGATGATGAAAAAGTAAATCGTAGAATGTGGTGTAGAATGCAATTTGTCTAAGGAAGTAATAATTTCAAATCAAACGAACATACCTTTACAGAAGGTGATGTGATTGACAAAACTCAAAAATTCCAGTTGTCATCGGCTAGTTCCAGGCTTGCGCTTAATTTCTGACTCTAATGCACCTGTATTTATATCACAACCCCTATTCAAGAACAATGTGTATATGGTAATATTTGCAAGGGGAACCACCGCCCACAGGATGTTCTACCCCCATACTCAATCGATTAATTGTATTAGAGATAGAGAAGACGTACTGTGAACAAAAACAAGAAGAAAAGACGATACAAAGAAAAACTAATTGGTTATATATACATACACAATTACCAGCAAAGAGAATGACGTAAAAGCACAGAAAAGCGCAATTTTGCAATATAAATCGTACCTTGGTATGTCCCATATTGGATCAAATAGAAGTGACAGTATCTGATACCAATACTGAGTAGGAGTCATTGGGTAATTATGGGGTTTCGAAAGTTTCAATTGCAATAACATCGGAAATTGCTATACTGAGCCGAAAGCAAATATCAAAATAATGCAGAAATACAATAACAATTTCATAGGAAATAATATACGGATACCCATAGGTATTTCCCTCTTAATGAATAACTAAAATCATGCAGTAGGGAGATCATACAACAGACTCCGCATCAATGAATGGGCAATTACCTTTTCTATGGACCAAATAAGAAGCAGAAAATTTTATGGAGGGCCCGGCTTAAAAACAGAGTTCAGTTCTACATAATAATGATTGCATACTCTATGTACACGAATAAAAAAACTTCAAAACAAAAGCACTTTTTAGTTAATGCATGAGATGAAATTACAAAATATGTTTGTTTTGTGACGGCCAGTTGATAAACCTTTCACGGACCGGTCAGTCAACAAATGGGCCGTGTGTGTTCCGCGGGCTGTGCGATGCTCAGGACTGCCCTACATTGCGATGGTAATTGATGACGTAGAAAATAAATTGAAAAATTCCTAACAAATGAACTGAATTGCTTCTTATATAATACTGTACTGTCTGTCAACTTAAAGCTGTCGCTGTCACTGTCACTGTCACTGTCACCCACAGCTGTCACTGTCACTGTCACTTTTAATTGTCAGTCACCAATACTGTCAATAATAACTGTCAAATAAAGCTGCCAAGAAGCGATGAATTGGCCAGCAATATCAAATAAACATAGTTGAATAATGCTAAAAGAAAAACAACTGGGCCTGGAAATAACTTTATTTCATTATGAAGACTGTTGCTACCTTTGCAAAACGAGGTTGTAGCTGATAGCCGTAAGCAAATACAAGCTGGTGCAACACTATAAAATGAGGCCGGTCGCAGACGGAAGGACGTGATCCAATAGCTCACAAGCTTTTTCTACAACATGTATATATGTATACAGTATATATATATATATATATATATATATATATATATATATATATATATATATATATATATATATATATATATATATATATATATATATATATATATATATATATATATATATATATATATATATATATATATATATATATATATATATATATATATGTATGTATGTATGTATGTATGTATGTATGTATATGTATATATAAGTACCAGGAGGAAAATGCGCAAGTGACAGATTGTGGCAATGTCACAGCTTTGAAAATGATAAATGGGTAGTTTAGTCTGTTAAAAATCTAGTCTAGTCTAAGAGACAAATGAAGGGAACTGTTCAGCAAAACTGCAAAATGAAATAATTGACAGAAAGTGTATGTGATCAGAGGAAGGAAGCATGAAATGGGAGATGAACAAATAGGTCGATTCAACAGTTTCTTAGTCGGTTGAGACAAAGTGAAAAGAGTGCAATAATAATCTATTATACAATAAATGATTGTAGAAATAGATGATAAAAAATGGAATAAATGTATGAATGAAACCTGAAGGTCTTATCAGTAGACAAGCAGTAGTAAATGAGGTAAAATACGTTTAAAGGCGTCAAATCAGCAACTGATATGCGAGTAGTTCACTTGCAGCACAAACAGGCCGAAAGGTGAAAACGTGAGGTCGCAGGTAGAACAATAAAAGAGAGCAGATGGACATTACGAAGAATTGGACGTAGGCAGAAAATGCAGTGTACTATGGAGGCAAGTAGTGACGTAAATTAAATTGAGATGACTAAGGCAGTTGAAATCGGAATCGACAAAAACACAATGTGTGGAACAAGCCAATAAACTACGTAAGCACTAACTCGTGATACTAAGTTGATATCCAAGCACGGCCTCGAATCTATGGGCTGGTATTTAGAGAGTGGTTATAGTGGCACACCATGAACCGCATCTACCTTAGGTCATTTAATTTGTGCGTCAGCTAAATGTAGCGACAAAAAATAGCCCTGATTTAGCGCAAGTTTAAGTGAGCAAATGGCAGCTTAGACTAATAAAATTAATACAAAAGTTTGACAAAGCAAGTTTTAGTGCAATTTAAATTTAGCGAAAATATATCCTTTCGCTAAAATCGCTAAAATAACATGACGCAAAAATTAAAGAACCTAAGATTGCGACTGACTGTTCACCATACAGCGAATAGTTGCCTCGCGAGAACACTTAAGAGATAAAAGCGCCAAGGGAATTTGTTGTTGGCACGCCTTCTGGACAAAGTCGATGGCTCAAAGATCTTTCCCCTCTAATAGGTTTAATGCAGAACGTTCAAATACAGTTTGTCAATATCCCGTCAAAAACAATCATTCTAAAGTAGCTAATCTAAATATTAAATAAAAAAGGGAGAAAGATAAAGAGAGAGAAGCAAAAGCTAGACTATCAGAATAAAAATCTGGTGGCATTTACAACAACCAGGTAGGCTTACAATAGCTAGGTGGGATAGACTAGTAGGATTGCAATATTTTCCTCTACTCCAAATACCGAATTCTATGCCACATGCTTCAAAACAACGCTAAAACAAAAGTTATAACTGCTGTGTTTGAGAGTGGTAAGAAACAAAGCGTGCTTCTTGGCAGACATATTTTAAGATAAGACAACACAACAAAACAACATTCATACGTGTTCATAAACAAAACACGGAACAGACGTGGATACACCAAACAGAACAGAATAGAGAACAGAAGGGCATCGTACGTGTCAGTGGCTTATACATTTGGTATATACCATAACAACAGCCAAGACAAGCAATAGACCACAAGCTAAACGACCTTCTTGCCAACCAAGAATGACTGCCCATATCGATTAACAAAGAGAAGAACTTTTACCGGTCCTAATATATCTACCTATAGAACTCAATAACCATTCATAAACTAACATGTATGGAAAACTGCAATCATCTACTCATTTCACAATACTTAGGTTTAGAGCAGAGTGCGTTGTCATTATATTGCAAATTTCTTGTTCCAAATATTACTTTTATATTATATCATGCAACTTTAAAGTAATTCAGCATTTGACTGTAATGTTATTTGAATAATTAAAAATCAAATCGAATAATTTGCATTGTATTGTATTGTAATGTATTGTATTGTATTGTATTGTATTGTACTGTATTGTCACTTGCACTCCAAGAGCCTTGCACTTGAAATCGGCGAGGAGTACTAATACGCAAAACAAGGTGTGGCACTTTTATTTGCTGCTGTTTGTGACAGGAAGCAGGCCAGTCGGGGAAGATTGAGATGAGAATGCAGTTGTGAGCAGATGAGCAAATGCTACAATGTATTCATTTCCGTCAGAAAATAAAATAGCCTTAAGAAATGAAACAAAAGAAAGAAACATATAGTAAGTGCTCTACAGATACACACTAGAGCTCATTGGTGGCGTTACCTAATGTCTCAAAAACAAATACGTGTTGTTACAAGAGACAAGTATATAAGAAAAATAAGGCTCAAATCAGGCAAAACATATTAAGGACATTCAAGAGACACATTCAAAATGTAAATTTGAAAAAACTATTTTTGAAAAAAACTTCGACTAAACTGGAAAGAAATTCATCATTAAAGATACTTCACTTTGTTCAAACTGTGAAATAAAAGTGACGCTTGTGAAATTAATTGATACACTGAATTTCCGATTCATCTTCAGGAGTTTCAGCAAGATTTAAGAAATACCTAAAGCTTGACATGACAAATATTAGGAAACATCCTGGCTGAAACCAGGAAGTTTGCTTCTTATAGTAAAAAAGCGCTTAGTTAGATTTGATAACATGAGAAAGGTTCTCTCGGTTCCTGGGGCCGAAGGTTTCCCAAATAAATTCGAAACAATGTAAATCGAGTCATCAGGCATTTTAGTACAAAAATGCGAACACAGACAGAGAGGGAAAGAAAAACACAACATTTCGTACTCAGGAAATGATTATTTTAGCTATATAAAAGTAGGACTACGACTCTTAACTGTAATCTTATGAAGTATCAACGTTATCGCCTGATCAGGTCCATTAACATCTGTCTCCAATCAATCTGCGACGAAAACGTGCACAACACAATTTGAATTTTAAGTCAAAGTGGTCCCAGTGGCCTCCACAATTGTTCATGACTTTGCTGTACGCGTAAAGATGGATGCCATTGGCTTTATCGACTTCCTTTCCATGCTTTGCGCACATCGCATCAAGGTCTGCATAGCTATTCAACTTCTGCTTTGCCATCGTATGACATTTATTTGGACACCAGCTGGTTACCTCATCGCATGAGGCATGCACGCCAGGAAAACGTGTGCAAAACAGACCACATGACCACAGCCTTGTTGTCCAAGATATTAGTTTCGGTGCATTTGCCTCGTCTTCAATGCGTATATCACAGTTGCAAGTCCGATAGTTAGCCATAACTGCATGCAAGCAGGCAAACAGAATTGCAACATATGCATACATCTCCGTTTTTTCCTATCAAGGGAAATACATCAACTGATGAGCTTTATTCTCACCTGGCGTGGCAATAAAACAGCCCTCTTCATTCATCTATCATGCTTGAGTAGTTGAAGGTACTGCTATTTGTATATGAATGAATAAATATAAATATATGTAACTTTATATAAAACTACATAAACATACCTAATGTCTCTAAATTGTTACGAATTGTATTACCAACAAACTTATACCAAATAATCCATACGCAAATGTGAACAAAGTTCGCTAAGTACACGGACAAAACACAGAGTTCTGTGAACCTACCTTTTAATGAAGACGGCAAGATCAATAGAGTTCAGCTGCTGCAGTAAGACTAGCTGCTTCCACGATGTCTTTTAATGAATGATAATAGTCAGCTTCCATTTATACCAAACCAAAAACTGCGGTCCAACGTAAGCCTTGAATGTGGGAGCCTACGTTTTAAACGCTCCGTACCACAAAGTGTGACACTTGATACATAGCTTTCTGATACCAAATTTAACCATGTAAAAACAACGATAGCTAAACTATGAAGAATCAATTAAAGACTGCATCCTACGTCACAGGGAAGCGTGAAACCACTTGCAAATGATTTGTACGGAAACCGTTTAAGTACGTCAATGTTTGTCAATCTAACATTTGAGAAATTTGATACATGAAATATATGAAATGTGGGTTGAAATGGTGGATCGTCAAAACGGGGCCTAACTATCTTTCTGAGGAAAAAAATATTTAAATTAGCACGCCGGGTAGCTTATTATAGAGAATACATGTTGATGCATTTTGATCGTTGCTTAACTTTTTGTATGTTAATTGTAAATTGCCATAGGGTTGCTATGGTGTATTGCAATTCTCCCTATAGTATCGTCTAGTTATCTTATAAAATCTATGTTTGTTGTGTCTTAGCAATCCTATGGGCATGCAGAACAAACATTTGTATAATCGTAAATATCTGAAACGTTACTATTGGCCCCAAAATATATCAAGCTTGAATAATAATTAAAAATTTTCATACTCTGTTCTAAGTCTAACAGGTTGAATTTTCTGGCGTTTAGTTCACACTGAAGATGGACCTTGAAATGGGTGAGAAAATTCAATAGATTTGCTATCAATCAAACACAGATTTGCGGAATTTATAACTAAAAACATGGCCTACTTTTGTCGCCATTGCTTCGCACATCACTGCTAATCTGTATGTTGATTGTAATACTAAATACAGTAGATTATCAATAAATACCCACGGTTTTCAGATTCTCATAGTCACCGAGAAAGTCATCGTCAGCCACGTTAATATCATGTTCTTTAGGCGTATAAACTAATGCTAGCAAGAAGGTAACCGTATCATCATTATATGTCATTCAACTTACATTGTGTATGAGAGGCTGCATCATAATGATACGTGCATGAAAGTACGATTTATACAAGCGAACGAGAATGAAGAGCTTTTACCCACGAGTTTCTGAGCATCTGCTGCCTTTCAACTTTCCATAATTAATAAAATTGAGGAGGGATAGATCATTCTTGTGGAGAAATGTGAGCGCCAGAGATGCAAGATTGCAGTTAAATATAGCATTGCCAATTGAAAAAGCAAAAACAAGACACTCGCTTGATTCCGCGCTAGCTTATTGGTATAATAGATTAAAGTACAAGAGTTGGTATACGCTAATCGCACCAAGAAATTTCACCAAATCAAACCATTTATATCTGAGACCCTATAGATATGACTGCCTCAAAGCTAAACACTGTAAATGAACTCTGAACAGGTTTGCAGTTAATTTGATACAGTTGCCAGAGGAACCCCAAGGGGCCCCTGAGGATCGGTTCAAGAAGAAGAATAATTGAGCCATGCGAAGAAAACGAAGATGAGTCTTCGCTATATATACAAACAAGCGAAAGGCATACCAAATCATCGACATCTTCTTCTTCGGCTATATGACTTTCTTCGGCCCTCTTTTCTTCTCTTGCGCCAAAAAACTAGGAAAAAGGATTCAAAAATGATGTTACATCAATGAGGAGCTGACGATCTTGGGGCATCAACTTCTGCCAATACATGAAAGTCAATAACAAACTTACAGACGTCAATAACAAACTTCAGTAATAAAGGTTGCTAGCCAATAACTGTATCATTCTCTTGGGCTCAATACACTTAATGCACCAAACACCACGATGGTGGAATATTTGGGAAAGGGTTCATCTACAATACGAATAAGAACAATACAACAATAAATAATTTGCTTAAAGTTCGTGCGAAGTTCTACATCAAATAACTATATGGAGTTAATTAAAGTTAAAAGGACTAGATAAAGCGTAAATTAGAAACTGGGGAAAAGCAGCAAAATATGACTATGAACACCTCCTTTAGAATTGCAGGTCAAGTGATAATAGAACTGACACTTAGAACTTGATTTATACAAAAAGAACACATTTGTTTGATATCTAACCATGCCAGGCAGCTAAGGGTGAAAGTACCTGTATTATTGTTCGCATTATGGTATAAAGAAACGCGATCAAACCATAATTAAATACACAGTATTATATGGTATACAGGATTCACAACAGGCCTGAGTACAATTAGCTCAAGATTCGAACAGAAAGCATTGTGATGAGTCCAGGAAGATATTTATTTAGAATTTAATGATAAAAAAAGTTAACAACAACGATTTAAGGACCAACCCGGAAGATTTGACACAGACAAAGCTACTGTTTCTTGTTTATGGCTTACGTATGATTGGAAGATATAGGTTGGCTAATCCAGTAATGACGCATTCAGTTAAGATAAGATGAAAGATCGATTTAACAAAGGTCTTGTTTCAACAAACTAAAAGTTACTGGATATCGTAGTGTCTTAGTCCTCTGTTTGTAGGCATTCATACGTCGTACGTAATGGCCACTGGGTATGGTACAGGTATTGCTCCCAGTGAATGGCATCACTCTTTAATGTAATAAATTAATTAAGCCTAGTTGATGTTGTAACAGTAAATGAGGGTAGAAAACCAAAAGTTTGGTCAAAATGCAAGAATTGCAAAGAAGTATCTTCATGACGCCATAACTGCATTATTCTATTGTTACCTGTTCGATTACGTCGTCAGTAATCCGGCTGCTGCTACATTCCGACTTTGAAATCATATTTATTTGGTCTAAAACAATGAAATCAAGATGAAAAAAGGATATCAGTATGTAATAATAGCATCTGAAAATCAACCTGCATGTTCCCTGTGCCCAAGAAGCATAACTTTATAACAATAATCATTATAATCTATATCTATAATTTGCCGCTTGATTTCTAAATAAATCAAGCGATTTTTAAAATTTCTAAGTAGCCCGAGGTTCAGGGCGTTTCTGGGAAGCAGTGTTGCCAAAATTTTGAATAATCTGACATGGAATGACCATATGGCTACTGAAAACAATAAATGCCTTCAAATATAAACAAATAAATTTACAGCTAACAGAATTGATAAATTATGTAAAGGCATAAAGTTTCAAGTTTATTGGAATCTCTATTTTAGCATCTACTGTATATTGCACTTGACAAGGGGGCGTTTAACCAGTCAACTACTAACATAATTCTGGAGATAAGGATAAGGGCGGATGATTCCTTCGTTTCGCAATCTAAGAAGTTCTATAGATGCTTAATTTATGCCCATATGTCTTCAACAGGGATGCACTGAAAGATTCAAGAGCCCCAGTCCGCAAGCTGGACGGGCCCCATCATTATGTCAGGAATTCATACCTATTTGCACAGCAACCTGTAGTTTAAGGAGAATTTAAGGTACTCGTGCATACGGATCCTAAGGTCTAAGGGTGGTATCAATTTTTTGCAAAGAACAAAGCCAGGTCTCATAAGCGTCTGTGCATAACCTGTCAGTCCACCTCCGCTCTTGCTATTGTAAGAGACAAGCACACCTTTCAATAATCAAGAATTAAACGGGATTATAATAGACAAATTACGTCCAAAATTTGGGAAAACATTCAATATTATACAACAGTAGAACAGCAATACATGTCAAAACCTGCAAATTCAAACAAACGTTTATCGGGGTTTATACCCAAACACACTGAAGTCATCGTAATCGTAGAGCTTGAAGCTGTTGGTTATTCAAATTAAGGACTTGGGTATTAGGGATATTTATCCGTCTGGGTTGGCAAACTTTCAGTCTTGTGGTGTTACTCTAGCTATCAAGGGCAAGTTATTTACAGAACTGACTTTTTCATACATAAACAAACAACTTTGTAGGGTTGCTTTGTGTATTTGTGTATTTGTAGTATGTATATTTCCACCAACTACTAAGCATTTTGCATGATAAAAACGGTACTAAAGCATTATTTTCACTACAATATCGCCATCGCCAATTTCATTCAAGTTCTTACTGTTTTTCATAAATATTTGAAAATCATTAGCCAGTCACTTTTAGTTATCTCCCCGCGCATATTTATGCTGTTGAACTGCACGCACTATTTTTCCACATATATGTGTTGCAATGTTGTAGTGTACCCCCGTGTTTATATAACATCATGTGACATGCGCAAATGTTGTAAAACCGCGTGTTTGATTGGATTGCGCAGTAGTGCCCTGGAGTTGATTGAGACAAGAGAAGTAAGAGTAGGGGTACGAATGTGAACAATGATATTAAATTGTATGCTTAATGCTGTTCTGTTTTGTTTGTATTTATAAAATATAAATTACAAAAGGCTATCCTGTTTTCTCTGCCTCATCTACAACATGTAAGCATTATCAAAGTTTCATAATATCTTTCATCATTATTAATACAGCCAGTAGAGATGCATTCATTACATCAACAATGCATGCACTCTAGAAACGGGAACTAACAACATTCTGTGCAAGGCTGCCAGTTTCTCGGGCCCCGTTCATTCTGCAATAGCACAGTTTGGATCTGCTACACTGTAACTACTACACGCTCTACCAGTCCAAAATAGCCTTGACTTTGGTTATCCTGAGCACGCACAAATAGCGTTAAAATAGTCGATTTTGGTAAATTTCAGGCAACGTATCTTGCCTATCAGTAATACTATGTACTGAGATCTACAGCTTCGATTTATCATGTTTATATCATTATTCGGCAAACCCTCTATGGTGCTGTCACAAAGCTCAGGGCTGCAGCTATCAGCTTTGCCGCAAACAACAACACTAAAGTATAAAGAGGAAACAAGAAAAACTACTACTTCTGCAGAGCATTTACAGCAGCATCATTTCATACAAGAGGTGGCTTTTCTGTTATGCTCATGTTTCATGACGTACTGAGAAAAGCACAGTTAGGTAATTAAAACATAAAAATAATGAGAAGGAAAACTTTAGATTTAATAAAGGTAAACGAACAGTACCTGCTTTTACAATATCCCAGAAGTCATGTCTGCGATTACCCATCATCGTTCGCTTGATTTTGTCCATAAGTTCATTGAAAATATCGGGATTCTTCGACTAAAGTGAATTTATAAAGATGATGCACTGCAAGTGGTGACCAACAAGGGCCTAAAAGTTGGCACTACTCTAGCAATGATCATTGGTATATCTCTATTCACATATTCTCAATGCATATGAAAATAAAATCGCTGTTATTTAAATAAATTGCACGAATAAAGAAGGGAGTGGCTATAGGAAGATGACGTTTTATGCATCAGACAGACCGGAAATACATTAAACTTCGATAGTTGGCTCTCTTCCCATCATTCCTCGATTATTCTTGATCTGACTTGATCTTCCTAGAGTTTTGAGAAGATATTACCACACAAATTTCCTAGTAGCGCCAGCCAAACCCTAATCCAAACAATACTTTTAACCCTAAATCCGCCTCTGTGACTCCAGAAATAACCCTGATCCTATTAGTGGACAGAATAAAAAGACATGAAAAGTATTCCTAAAGATTTAATTCAATGATGGCAAGAAGAAGTCTTTCTTTATCATATTATTCTTTATTTTATTTCTTATTCCGTTATCCAACTCTTCTATCACTTCTCTTTGGCCATCTTTTCCCCATTGGAACGAGTTTTACAACAAAGACCATTCTACGTCAATTAATGGCGCATCTGACAATATGTTCCACAAATCAAACTATGTCAACCAATGTAAATGTAAACCATTGAAAAATACTAAATGAAGGTCGGATTGTCCTATACCTTCATTGACTCCTCGCGCAATTTCTTTAGGCATTCAAGTGCTTTCTGGTAATACTGGTCGAGGAATGAATCATTTACCAGCTGCAATATCCTATCCGCCATCTGGTTGCTTGCTATAACAAAGAGAAGATAGTACAATCAAACATGTGAAACTAATGGTAAATTTTTCACATAACATGCAACAAAAGCAACACTTTAACCAAGTCCTTGAACCCAAAAGAGAAGCAGAGCGCAAAGCATTTGCAATCATCAAATAGCAATAAAATGAGATAGAATCTGAAAATAATGGGGAATGGGGAAATCCCAAAAAGGTCTCCACTTTGATTGTTGGTGAACAATCGGTGCCAGCAGATTCTATACTTAGACGCTTTGATTATTCACGTCAGAGAGTTTGATTTTCTGCCTCCAAACAGTCACAAAAGTTAGTTTATTTCAGGCTTTAGTCTTGATATTTCTAGGCAGATCTACAAGAATAGCGATGGGGAAGGATCATTAATTACTTGTGGGGAGCAGGTGGAAGACATTCTCGTACTAAACTGTATTTGAGATTAGCTGTCAACTTATGAGTCGCATTTTCCAGAGGCTGTGTAAGAGGGGAGGAATCATAGGAGTACAGTAAGGGGGGCAAAAAGGTCAGGGGATCAAGGCCTCTTTACATTTCCAGGGAAAAGAGTCTTCCATAAATTCAAGGTTGAATTAATAACTTATGCAAATACTAGAAACCAAGCAAATACTAGTCAATAGATGGCCTGTCTTGTCTATATCAACAATGTATTGCTCATGGGGCAATCTAGTCACTTAGTTTTACTTATGATTGGCAGTTACATATGACTGCCTAGGAATCGATATATAAGCATGTCAGTAATAACGGCTGTGTATTGTCAATCAGCTAAAATGAAGACTAACTGTTCCTGGCAACATAGTAAAACGTGACTCTACACCTATGCATGGAACAAAGCAATACAAGTGCCACATGCCCACCTACCGCTTATGAATGACTCTGAATCAGAATTTTTGATCAGCGTTTCGTAATCCTGAATCGGGTGTGCCGTTCCCACCTGCAAGTGAAAGAAAGAACCCTATAGTTTTGCTATAGAACAGTAACAGGTGGGGACAGCAGGATGTAGGACAAATTACGCAACAAAAGCGCAACAAATTGAACAGTAACAGCTGCTGTACAGCTGAATTATGTTTGGCACAGAAATAACATAAGACATTGTCAAGATTGCTGTATTATTCCAACGGATTGACACTTTCTATTTTGGATTCTGGAATTGCAGTAGGTTGATATGGTATAAATCATGTAATACGATCCTAGGAGATAACATGTAGAAGAAAGAAAAAACTGACAATATTGCTTCCTCATCAGTAGAAAGTTTATAAGAAGCCCTAAGTTCACTTCCCCAAGATATACTAGGACGGAGAAAAATAGGGAGAAAAGTGTCAATCAATGTGCTATGGGACACATGAGTGACTCTGTCTATGACTTTCAGAAAAAATGTTCCTCAAAATCTCAGTAACTTTCTGCGTAAAATAAACGATAGAGTAGAGCAATGCAACTTTCCTCGGTGACACTTTCTTCGAGAAGAGCTGAAAAGCGGAAGTCAGTTGCATCCACACCATCATCAGATGTTTTCAACTTTTTAGCTTCTGACTCTGAGCTTTCTTTCCTGAAATAAAATAAATGATCCTCTGAAAAAATATAATAAACTAGCAGTGTAATATCTGGCATGAGCGTCTATGCGCAATAAGCTACAGTAATGGCCTAATACCTTATAGCAGAGATACGCCCGGTATGAACACGTCCTTTTGCCAGATAAAAAAAAGAAACTCAAGAATATCATTCCTCCTCTAAAAACTATTCGCATCAACAAGTTTCAACGAAAAGCAATGCATAAGATATTCTTCGAACAATGAAAATAACACGTTCTTTCTTATAACTTATTGTTAACAACAAAAAGGATAACAAGACGTTCCGCGATGTTAACAAGTCATTACTATAGGCAGTAGGTTCAAGTTGAAGAAACACAATTCTAACAGCAGAGTCTGTGAGACTCTTCCATCCTCATAGCACCAAAAAAGTGCTAGATCTCTAACAACAGACAGGAAATTTCACAAGCAACTTGTTCTGGCTCGCATGTTAAATCCCTAAATTGTGTTTGGTGCCATGTTGCTTCAAAAATTGAATGCAAAAGATGCTCAAATGCAAATTGAGGGAATATAAAGCATACTAAATGATGGAGAATGATGGTAGTAATTGTAGACTTTCATGACAATAATGAACCTTAGCATGGTTAGAAATAAGCCCAGACTAAACTGCTATGGAAATAACAAACATGATAACTTATCAGACATCTCAGAATCACTCTTGAATGTGGCCCTCTTTAAATAGACACAAGATGGTTTGGCAATGCAGACTTCATGAAACTCGAGACAGCACCGTACATATAGATTATATTGAAAGCAGATGACTGTAATATGATTGGCTACAGAGCCATGCAAATCAATATTGCATCTTTAGATGGCAAAAATGAACAAAACAATTTTTAATTCCAAAGGAGATATCTAAGATACAAGAACGAAACATCCTACTAAGAAGGAAGAGACGTAGTATATAGATGTTCTGATTATTTTGTCAAGTCGTTAAGAAGTTGGCAATAGCATGTTTTTGATAAAGATAATCAGACATGTTCCTACCATGAAATTCTATCACAAAGCTTAATTACCTTTGCTGGAATATATTCTTGTTTCCTTTAGCTGCTTTTTTGTCGACTACTGTTAGTGGGAACAATTCCTAATAAAAAGATGAATGCTCCGGATCAAAATTTTAAAATGTTTCCGTATATTTAAATATGTTGTGTTACAGGTAACCTTCGCTTTATGTCTGTTCATGCTACATACAGATAAAACTCAAGTCTCCAAAAGGCTTTGTTTAGATATATCACAAAAAATTGGACTGCATGTACCAAGGTGACAATTAGTCATGTGGTCAAATAAATCAGTTAACTAATGGGAAAGAACGGTGTTCAATTTGAATTGCAATCCAAAAAAGCGAAAATAGTAAATGGTGGATTCCAAGGGTCACAATCTGCCATAATTTTATTCATCGCAGTACTAGGCCTGCACACTTCAAAACAAACAATTTTCAAAGATTATCTCGGAAAGTTAGCTAATAATAAACCTTACGGTAGAAGGTCAGGAAATGTTTGGTACTATAGATCACAGTAAACTTTAGATATTAGATAATGAATGTATGAAAATGGAAATAAATTAAGATTCATTCACAAGCAAGACGATTGAATTCGTATTAGTACTAGACAATAGTACACTGAGTCAAATTTCTGAGTCACAATCGATTGCAATTTAGGATGCAATTGACTTGCAATTAAATAAAAACAACTCCAAAGGACACTATGTTATTAGGTTTCGTGCAAATCGTAAAATAGCAAAAAATGTTGCTACTCAATGCAAAGCCAGTATTTCCTTACTAAAATTGTGCAAGAGTGATAGTTCAGATAACAAAGAGATTAACAAAGAACATGTACCTTAATTTTATCAACGAACTGTCCGCAATTTGCTGCGTGTCCTGGTAATACTTCCATGGACCTTAATATACGAAAGTGTTGCAAACTAAGAAAGGTTAATGCCCATCTTCGTTCTCAATTGTTCGTAAGGAGTTAAAACGTTGAATCTTGCTATGATTGACGACGAAATTTGCAAAGTAGCCGATAAACAATATGAAAATGAGAATTTCAGTTATACTAATTGAAGTTCCCACGAAACTTGACTCCAACAAACTTAACGAGATCTTTGGAATAAACTAATAAAATTTGCATATATATGTACAACTGACGTGTACTAACACAATAATTCTCAAATACATTCATGCTGCAAAAAAGGGAAAGGAAAGTCCTATGTACGATCTGTACGTTAGCGAGTGCATGTTACGGAGGACACTTATCATAGGTTGTCACCTTTATCTCCTCAGTTTTGCCACAATGTACGCACTCGCAGCTAGATAAACAGAGAGCCAGCGCTATAATTACTGGCTTACTTGTAGATTTACAAATTGAATACAAGGTGCCTGTGCTCTGTCCGCGATTCTCGTGAGTTTCCTCAATTATCGCCAATACTCTATTTGTAAAATTGGAGAGCTGCCGAATTTAAACACTTTAATACCTTTTCATATAGCCATCCATCTGTGGGATTTCTTCTTCTTCGGGCTTCAAAGCTCTCTTTTGAACACACTAAAACAAAACAAAGCATTAAACTGATGATGTTATATTCAAGGCGTCAAACACTATGCTGTTTATTATGAAATATGCCAACGTCTTTAAATTCTTTATGCATTTCTACCTAGATGAGCAAACATTAAAGGTTCTTACATATAATAAAATAATACTTGATATGCCAGCTATATTGGCACCATTTCAATGCTCCATCCTGGGAAGTAGCAATACACATAGGCAAGTGACAACCCATTGCATGTTCGCAAATAGCAAAACAACAAACAAAATTTTACCCTGCAAATTTTTGATATTTAAGTTTAACTAAAGAAACAACGCAAAGCATATAAATGACTTAAAAATACAAACATAATCTCAATATTATCGAACTGGTGAAAGAAACAAAGGTAAAAGATCCTACTATCTTAATGCCTTAATGCCTTAATAAGATGCCTTAATTACACAAAAACCTGGAACTTTCATATATTGAAAATTACGCGTCACTCTCAATAACACATCAAAATGTATGCAAAGAGCCACTTTATAGCCATGGAGCTTGAAAGATGAAGAGCTGAGTGGGTATACAGGATAGAATATAGGGTATACCTGATATTGTCGTTGGATTGAAGGGTTAAGAATGTTCTTTGGTTTAAACGCTTCAGATTGCTCTCCATCTTCGTCGCTACAGTTAGGAATATTGCATGGATATATTGCATGTATTTAGATTTGCATGAATATATTGCATATATATATATATATATATATATATATATATATATATATATATATATATATATATATATATATATATATATATATATATATATATATATATATATATATATATATATATATATATATATATATATATATATATATATATTATATATATATATATATATATATATGTGTGTGTGTGTGTGTGTGTGTGTGTGTGTGTGTGTGTGTGTGTGTAATATGTATGTCAAGTATGAAAATAAGAAAGACTTGGAAAAAGTTAAGAGTAAGGGAAGAATACAATACTTGTTTAGACTTACACTTGGGCGTTCGTTAAATCCATTCCATCGATTATTGAGTCAATGACATTTATCTGCTCATCTGTACGCAGGAAAAGAAAACATAAACTATCTTAAAATCATCTCTCAATTTAACTAGGACAATATTGGCTCCAATGCTATACCAAAATATATTATTCCTAAAGAATTTTAAGTGTAACAGCCTAGCCTTACGTGAACAATAGCTGAATCCTCACTATGATTCACTACTGAGCTAAACCATACATAAGTACTCGAGCATGGGCTTATAAAGTAAACGAGAGAAGCTTGTCAGGAAGGTCATTACTAAATTCGGTCCCAGCTATTCGACCCACTTCATCACAATCAATTATAAAAATGCTTGGGATGACACACTGAACTGCGAAGTCTTCAAAACGACTTTGACAACAAATGGGCTTGGGTATTGATAACGTGACCTTTCGCAGCTGCAAAATATCATGTTATCAATAGCCAAGCCCATTTCCGCACGTTCGACATGATGAACAATCCACATTACGGCAAATACAGATCGTCAGATGAATAGTTCTATTGTCTTTACCATTTTAAAAGATGGCACCAGTATCTCCACACTCAATCACAAGTTTAAGATGAAAAAATATTGATAAAGACATTAGCAAAACTAAAGACCATGATAAAGTTAAAAGGCTAGAAACAAGGCTAAAGTCAAAGTAAATACCACTACTATACCAGAAAGAAATAAATTGTCAAACATGCAAACCTGTAATCTGGACGTTTTCCAACGATCCAAAAGAATACCTTCGAATATCTTCAGCGAATGGGAGGAAGAACATGTAAAATCCCTGGGAAACAAAAATGAACGAGATAAAAGCAAAATTCACTTTCAAAAGTCTATCTTCCGTTGGATAGTGTATTCATTGTTTTCCTTTTTGTTTGTTGTATTGATTTGTGCAGGACTATGTTCGACGGACGTTCTTATACAGGTCCAAAGAGGACTGGACTATTTGTTTAATTTATGCTCTGTTGAATTTATTTGAATCTTTGAGGAAAATTTGAGTATTGTGTAGAGTACAGATGAATGGATATTAAAACAGACTAAAATCTTGAAATATTGTGCACTAAACTGAAATTAAGCTTTTATGCAGTTTTATGGACTAGTGACATTCAAAGAAAATTCGGCTACTAGCAGTAATAAATTTCAGCAACTGAAACAAAAATTTGATGCGTGTTATAATAACTGAAAAGCAATCCCTTGCTCATGACCAATAATTCATAGATTAGACGGAATTTGTACTTGAAAAAGAATGATTTAAATCCACAGGGGCAGCTTTTCTTAGAAGTAAACTCCATACAAACGTCCAGACTGGGGCAAAAATTTTTGCTGCATCTTAAATTACATGAAATCAACTTTCAAAGTTAATTGCACGCAGAATGCTAACGATATATTGTTCATAAATACAAAATAAAAATACAAAAGGCAATATCAATAGAATGTAGAGAATTTTAATTCTAACCTCATAACTGAACTTGATCTCCGGCACAAGCACAGCCAGTTTTGGATTCGCATTCTTGCATCTGCAATATCGCACTATAGCAACCATGTTCTTTTCTTCCAAAGCATGCACCAAAGCTGACAATGCGACAGCTGCATCCTGGAATACGGCAAATACCAAAATATATAGAAAACATCAAAAATTGTAATTTACTGCTCAAAAACCAACTCCACATTGAGTTTGTAATTTCAACCTCTCTACAAACTGTGCTCCGAGCTTGGGCATTTACAGGAATACATGGAAACCACGTTACATCTAAATAAATCGCAAATGGAAATGAGCATATTAATGCATTACTTCTTCAAATGATGTTCAAACTATAACGCAGACGAATAATGAAGCAGCAATCATGAATAAAAAAGATATCGACTTAATTCAAAGCTCAAAGACAAACTCGAAATCTCACTGATGTCTCTATTCCGTTGTCTATAGTAAAGTCCTATTTGGACATACCGCATTTCTAACAGAATCATTCAAGCATGGCATGGGTTGCATAACAACAAACAAACCTAAGTAGAATTCCAACAATCGCATTACCCATATTTCAGAAAACAAAAAGTATTGAGTGCATATCCATGTGTACAACAGTACGCACGAAACCAAGCTACCACGAGATCGAATCAACACCTGATGTCTTACGACAAATGATGGGCAATATGATAATGGGTCTCACCAACCTCGTCTCCTGGCTGGGGTACAAAGAAGTAAACTGACTCTCCCAAAAAGTTACTCTCAACAATCTGCAAGAAAGATGTTAAATTCTCTTAATATAACCTGTCTGATTCACTGCTCTAAAAAAATTCAACCTTAAATTCATGATTATTTTCTAGAGAATACATGAAAATTTGTGAAAAGTAAGCAATTTTAGTCATTTCTCAGGTGGTACAAGCAAGAAAAAAGTCATTGAAATAAGTGAACAAGACCAATAGTCTCCCAGAAGCTTTTCTGTCTGTAGAGACTTCAGAGATTAAAAAGTTAGCATAAAGATGGGCTAGTATGAACCTATTACAACCGAGCATGCATTTCGGTATACTCACTATGCTGAAGTTATAAACTAATTATAAATACCTTTGATCTGTCTGTAAAACCCAGGACTCTCATGCACTTTTCGGTTTGCATTTTCAAACTCTGCTCGTCGATTTTACTGTATGGTACAAGAGTTTTACCGTACTTGTAAGCTAAGCATGAAGAAATGAATTTCACTAGTTCCTGGAAAATGTAACATTTCCACCACTGGAATCAAACATAAGTTAATAGCTTATTACAAAGAGAAACAAAACATACCAGTATGGAGGTAAGTCATGATATAGGAAACACTTTAAAATATACTAACCAGATTGGACCATATAATGTTTACTTTTTTATCTCGTATTTTATCTTGCAGTAAGCTGATCTAGTTTCATCTTCTGCTTTGCATAGGTAGCAGGACGTAGTAACTTTTGTGTTTTAATCATCTTTTCCAATGTTGATAGAATAAAACATGTGGATTTTCTACCTCGGTTTAAAACTAATAATACCTTTTGTTACGTGTTCATCGTCCACCTCAGTGAAGTCCTCATCTTGTAAATGGTGAGATCTCTGCATTGATACCTTCATATCACCTGGGTTTTTGGATGCTTCTGATAGGGCAGACAGCTTCTTAAATGAAGTGGCTTTCAATTCCTTAACCTTTCAGTAGAAAAATTAAATATTTAAACCCCAAAAGTCTTATACAAATCATTTGAAAATATAATTCTCTTCAATACGAAGAAAACTGTGATTCTTGCATTGAGAGCATACATGGTAATTCAAAAATAATGATTTAATTCTGCTCCGTGCATATTGGAGATAAATTGACAGCCGTACCTTTACGTAGCCGTAAACATTTATTTTGATTGTGTCTCCGATCTCAATTGGCCCTCGAAAAGTTGTTGTCTGTTTAACAGAGCGAGTTTGGAAAAAGCTCAGCATCGGTAGGACATCAGCAAAAGACATCCCCTCGCCATCCAGCTGCTCTAAGACTCCTCTCATACATTTGATACCTTCAAGCTAGAAACAAGAGACAGCAGTGAATAATAACAAACAAAGCACCCTTACACTAAAGAAATGTGCTCAAAACTTTCGGCCTAAATCACTCAAGGTAAGCACTTAAAGTAAATTTCTCTTCCATTGTCGCTAGTTGCCTACTCTAAAGCCATACAAAAATCAACAAGATAAATTCATTCGAGAAGAGGACATGTGTTAAATCCAAAAAATTTCTCAAGAAATTCTCAGCACTGCACCTTGTATGTTGTGATGTGTTCGAATCGAGTAAGACTGTGCTAAGAAATCAAATACCCAAAAAGTAAGCAGCATTGCTAACAATCGCTCATACCTGTTGAGAAGACAGTGGCTTTCCCTCGTGCGCTGTACCGTTCCTCTCTTGTGCGTCTCTATCTCTATTATTACGAAAATTCGAACCCGCATCTTCGATATCATCAGGTGTTTCATCCTCTATTTCGGGTCCTCTGAAAATCAAGTAAAATGATTAAATTGTTTAATAATTCTTTTCAAATTACACGTGTAACTACACGAATGACAACTGTCTACCCAACATGCAGAAAACCACTGCAAGTTATATCAAATTATTGACCCACCTTTTTATATTGCAGTTACAAAGAAATCAGTCCAGTGCAGCCTTTTGTGCAGCTTGAGTTTTGGAGCTTGAACTTAGGAGCTTGAGCTTCGTGATTTTCTTAACAATTTCGTAAGATTTTGGCCTTCTGAGCCTCATTTTCTTATAAACTTTTTTCTAATAAAAAACCGTGAACATGATGGAAACACTATAGATCTAAATGCAGCGAGGAAAGAAACTGGCCATCCAACCTTATGAAACCAACGGTTGAGGTTGTGTATATTCTCTAACCTACACTACCCGATGTATTATACTATGGAATTGAATTTTATGATTAATTAAGTAAATAATACAACAATAATACAACTAGTTAGCTGTCAAGTCAGTGAAATTATGAGGAAATTATTAAACTAGACAGAGAAATTTTCATCACACTTGGTTTATTTGCAATGGAATGGCAATTCAACAGTTTGTCTCTGACTGCTTTCTTGAAGCGTGTTCTCTAGTATTTTGATAATACCTGGTAAACGTCTTAACAACAAGCTCTATTTCTCTTCATCAATAAACATCTCGCTCTAAATTGTTTCAAGATTGAAGGGTAAAGGCTAGTTATATGTACGATCTCTCACGGAGGGGGGTGCTTTCAGAAAGTACAACTAGCCTAGGGAGTCGACATAATGAGGTATGGTGGCAAGGTCATTTCCTCGCTACCTAAGTCACCCAGTGTTTTCACCAAGTATCCATTTGCAGCTGGGAGGAATGTGAGCTACAATCCAAACTATGGCCCAAGGTGGGCTTCAAAACATCGCTCTTCCCCAAAATTGACAATTGTTCAAGAGCATTCAGATTCAAGTTATCCTTACAAAAAAAGTCATGACCAATCTTCATTAGCCTAATCTAACAAAAGCAGGCCCAATAACTTGAAAGTAGAACTTACACAAAAGTCATTTGGACATTTGCCTTTTTCATGCTGTCAATAACAGCTTCCAGATTATCAATACTGAATTGTGATGCCAGGTTGGAGAACAGTACAATCCTCAGGTCCATTTTTCTGCCCCTTTTGGGAGAAATAGTGAAAGAGATTAATATACAGACCAAGGTGACACAAACAGAAATCATCTAAATAAAATTTATTATGCCCATCTTTAACTAACAGGATATTGACCAGAAGAACCAACAATCTGGGCCAGCATACAAACCAAAAACTGCAGAAAACACAACGGTGCTCAATCTGTACTAAAGCAACAGCTATTTTAGGTTCTCTTGATGAGAATTAAGAGCAAATCACTTGAAGCTTCCACATGGGCTTTGTACAGACAAATTGGTGGTTTTGCAGAGTTTGAGCCAAATGGACGAGATTTGGCGGATAAATGACATTTCACAAACACAACAGTTAGATAATGGAAGACAAGTGCACTTTTCTCTGGAAGTGATAATAAATAAAAAGCGCGCACATTCGATAATCAGTTTTGTTTGTCCTTGTGCTATTTGTATAGGTGTAACCCTGTGTGTGTCAGGACATGTTTTTCTGTCTACACAAACTTATTTTATGCCAAACTAGTGAGAGTTGTAGCTTTGTTGGATAAAGGCACAAATATGCTTCTTCTAAATTTGCGCCTTCTTATTCATTCTTCACTCTCACTACAGAGAACAAACCATTGTATATGAGCAGACAATAGATTAAGTGATCACAAACCAAAATAACTCCTTACAAAGAGACAATTTGTGGCTTCTAAATATGTCTTCATAACAAGCTACAGGTATTTAATTCTAAAGGCATATATCCAAGGAATTGGCAAAACCAAACATTACCTTGTCTTGTCCATTAAGTGATCAAATGCCACAACAATTGCATCAACAACTAATTGTATCAAGGTCCAAAACATGCAAATTAATATGTCTTCTAGAGCAACAAGTAGACTAAAATGACAAACCAACTGACCCATAACTCATAGAAAATTATTGCAAATGATGCCACATTATGTGAACAATGTGGCAGTGATGTGCTGAAGGTCTTTTGAGTGAAGGGTTATAATAAAATAAATTTATATGCAAAAGGTTTGAGTAAAGCTTTACAATTACTACAAAGGCATCATAAGTACAGACAAGTCAAAGACAAAAAAGTAGTGATGGCTTTTGCAAAAGTAGGGGAGGGCTGATGCCCCACAACTCCCACTTCTGCAAGCCCCTGTATGACATAAATGTGTTTCTTAAGGATTATCGAAGTGTGAAAATAAACAACATATATTTAAAGAAACAATGGTTATTGCTAATACAAAAAATTTGGCATTGTGAAAATGGATTGTTAATGATCATTCAAAAAGGAAACATTTGTTGCAATTTTCATATTCTACTGCAGAACTTTACAAGCCCTTCTCACAAAATCAATCGATATAAGCTGGGCTCATTGTTACAGTTACAAGTCAACTATAAAATGGTGCATAGATGCAAAAGTGCTTTATGTAAGGATACAATCTGCTGTCTCAGTGCCTATTGGGGTATATTTAGAAATATATTAAAACTTACATGCATAGAAGCAATGGCAGATCAAACAGACTGGACACCTCTCAAAATACATAATGTAAAGAAGTGATGAAAGGTGATATATGATATAAAAGAAGTTAGCTGTTTTCATATTCTATTGTCCTCATTTGAATATTGGACACAAAAGAAAAGTGATATGATATTTATAAAAAAGCAAGCTACAAACATATTGACACCTAATAGAGATAATTTTGCTATCTTATGGTTTCTCATGAATTTCTTCTTAGAATATATATATATATATATATATATATATATATATATATATATATATATATATATATATATATATATATATATATATATATATATATATATATATATATATATATATATATATATATATATATATATATATTAGAGCTTCATCATATCAATGCCTCTAAAAGAATACAACTAAATATTGGAAGGAAACGCAGGCACGTGCCCATGGTTACATTTAGGAGCGATTAATCACGCGCCCAATAATACACATTTCCCATAGTAATACAAATTGTAAAAAGCTATGCAATTTGGCAATAGAAATAACTACAAAACCCTGGAGTGAGCAATGAGGAATGATAGATTCCACCATACCAGCTGTGATTTCATCCTTGACCATTCTTAGAAATTCAATGCTAGGAGCTTCTAGCGCATGAAGTATAGAGATATTTTCATATCCTCCTAAGCTTTCTGATAATGGATTTTTTGTCTCTGAAAGTACAATAGATAGGTGAAAATAGTCTCAACATCACATTATAATCTACCATAATTCTTTCATTATAGGCCACAGCCTACATTTTCCCTTTGGCACATTTTGTTGCAGCTTATAATCAAAGGCTGCTTATAAACAAGGTTGGCCTACAAACAAGGGTGACTCACATTTCTTCACCCATGTGATCAAACCATTATAACACCAAAATTTTAACCTCAATCTCAGGACACACTGTTTCTTATATGCATGAAAAGTCAGGTGTATTGAATCCAGGTGTTTGCACACTTCACGACACCTTGCCCTACCTAGCCTGATCATGTACAAAGATTTTATCTACATTTCTTTAATATCTATTAGCACATGGTCAATAGTTTTTCACAAATGTTCAATTCTGGGTTTTGTGGGCACAGTCTATACACAACCAAGGGGCATCTTACATTGTTTTTGAACACCATTTAGTGAGGCTTATATTCAAGGGTGGCTTATAATAATATATTACTCAGTTCACTTCAGATTCATTTCACCATTCTTCAACATACAAGATTTATTAAAGAAACAATTCATTTGATTAAACAAGGCTACTATGACAGCAATGGGCGAGTGGCCAAGTGGTTAGAGCACTTGACTGCTGAGCAAAACATCGATGGTTCAAGCCAAACCCTTGGATCATAGTTGGGATGTTCACCCACTGTCCACCCAGCAGCAAATGGGTACCTGGTGGCAACAATGGGGAAGTTAAAGGCTGCAAGGAAAGGGACCGGCCACCCCACCTCACTATACAGATGGCTCAGGATAAGTGTCTTCTCCAACAGGCACACCCCAAGGTACGGGATTGTACATGGGACTCACCTTTACCTTTACCTTTTACTACAGCAGCAAAATATCTTAGTACAAATTATTACAGAAAACTTAAATTTATAAATTTTACATGAGTACATAGAATTTTGTATGGGACTTTTAGTTTTCAAAGGAAGAACTCTCTAAACAGGTACCTAGACTAACCAACAAATCCCTGCCAAAAAACCTACTTTTCATTCTACAACATTTTTACTTGAGTTAATTGCTCAATATAATGAAAACAGTTTTACTATCCAGATAAAAAAGATTGATAGCTAGTGAAGAGAGGAATTAGTTTCATTTCACTATGGAAAAATATTACTCATTTTGATCTTGAAATGGCATGTCATTCCAGGAATCAGTCACAATCACATTGATTCACAATAGTCTGGAAAGGAATTAATGCACAATGAAAATATATATAGCTCAAACCTGCTGTTCCAAAGGCAACCAGAGCTACTTCATCTTTGGACTGTGAAGATATCTAAGCAAAAGAGCACACAATTGATCTAGCACTGTTTGAACAAGTACCACCTCATATGCACATGGCTATAACACATCATAAATTGTAGCAATTTTATGAAACAAACAGCAAGAAATCAATTGCCCCATTATGAAACTCATCATTTTTTATCTGCTTTCTTAGAAAAGTGAAAATAATTCAAAGACAGCTATAGCTAATAGCAGGTAGGTTTCCTGACTAACAAAGGAATATCTATCATAAATCATTGAAAATTTTAAAAGTAATATATTTTCATCACCTTACGCTGCAAAATCATGCTGATTGCCTCTAGACTCTTAGACAAAGATGTCTCTGTTCCTTCAGGACCATCCACCATCAAAGTGTTAACATCAAGAACCAGCACTATGGCCTCCTTTGAAAGTCAAAACAAATGCAAGTTATTGTAAGGGGAAGTCAGGTTAGGAAATTTACAGTGAAGTTATGATAATAATCTACTTACCATAAAAAAAATAAGAATGATGCTAACTAACACCAGTCCTCTAGTGAAAAAGAGTATAGTTCAGATGGTTTGTCAATACATCACATCCTCAATATGAAATAAAGTTTCATGCCAACAAGGTGCTATGAGGGGAATATCAAATACATCCCATTCAGGAAATAACCTACCTTGTGTCATGAAAATGTTTTGATTTTGTATAAATGAGGGTAAATCTCAGTTCCTGACAAGATGTACAGTACTTTGAATCAAGAGAAGATTTTTCAGATATTTTCTTGACTCTGTTCATTTGCTATGAGGAGTAACTGTCTCTGTCTCTCAATTTTCCATGTGAGACAGAACTTCCAATGCCAATTTCACTATGTCATAAAGCACATGGTTATCTTACATTGGGTGATTAGTTGAGCTAATGATACTATCACCCATAGCCTTTCCCCATCAATCATGAATACTCCAGACAGGATTACTGTGGAACTTCTGGGTTTGAATGACTCTAAAGTCAAACAAATTGGAACTTATAAAAACCCTTCCTTTGAGCAAGCTTTCAAGATGATCTTCTATCTGGAATTCTATAAAACTACTTCAATATTCTAAAGGTCACACAGCAACAAGACAGAGCCCACGGGACAATGGTAAACAAAATTACTACGTCAGTAAGTCGGGTTATTACAATATACGTTTAACAAAACACTAGGAGAATGAGATAAAGGAGTATTGAGATACACTGTGACAGTGTATGGAGGAGATTTCGAAAACGGGCTTCCTCAAGAGTCAAACTTGTCAAGAAGATAGAACCCCTGTTTAAATAGTACCTGACAAAAACCTTACTACTGTCTGTAGCACTACTAACACTCTAAGTATCTCTATATCCCCCTAGGAACAACGTACGTCTTGCCTCCTGTTCTCACTGTGAGGTGCAAAACCGTACTAGCGCCGTAAGATTTCCTTATAATTGCTAGACTGTTCAAGGAGAAGTAAGATAAAACCACACGTATATCGACTGTGTAACTCCACCATAGGGCATATAAGGTGCTAAAGCGCTAAAAAAAGACTGAAAAAGGTACCTTAGTGCTTCCCATTTCTATTAAAAATTGCTTATGCCCACCACCAGTTGTTGGCAAAAATGCTTAGCTAGGCCAAAACTAGCCTCCCTTTCGATTTAATTCCCGCCGAATGGAGATGAGACATGGGAAAGAATCGTCTACAGAAATGATTGTCTGCCTGACGATCCCAAATGGTATGTAAATAGATAGAATTAAAACAGACCTTTTCACTGTTTTACTAACACCACTAGTGGCATATAGAAACAACTTCGTTGGTGAAAAGATAGAATCGCTCTGCAAATGAAAACATCACATAATATATGCAAAAAGCGATTACGTTCTCATTTTGCGTATGTACTTGAGTGTACGTCAACCAACCCCCCCTCCTTCTACGCAAGCATTAAGCATATGCATTTGCTTGACCCCCTCCCTTCTTCCTGTATGCATATTAAATGAATGACCCTGAAGTCAGTATCTAACGGGATGGCGTACTCCAGTTTAGGGGCCCTCCTTTCGTTGAAGAGCACTACCAAAGGGAGACCCATTAAGTTTTGTATTGTCTTGCTTTTGACTTAACAGTCCAAAGAGGCGAAACCATCCTAAAAACCCGTACTGATTAGTGCTCATTACACAGCACTGGAGTCATTCATTCTGTCTTTGCCTACTCGCCATAATTAATGCCGAAAGTGAAATTTTTTTGAAGGCTCTATCATTCAAGTAACTTACGAAAGATAACTTTCTCATAAGGTATGCCATAACCGAAATGATGTGAAATGAATTCTGAACTCCCTCTAACCAGATCGCTCATTTCACAGAGCCGTTCCTACACGAGGGACCCAGCCTACTAAATATTAAGGGGGCCCAGAGTGTCCCCGTTACGCCACTGATCTAACGCCTTATCTTCTGAACTCTCTTCTCCAATAAACCTCTGCCTAATTCCTGCAATCGAATCTTTGTCAGAAGGTGAAACGAACCATGATAATGACATTTTCATATTATTAACTAACATCTATAAGCTCTATTTCTAAACTATTTTCCTATTCCCCATGCCCCATCTAGGTCGAAAGCTTGCGAGCAAGTACACCGAGCTGTCTGTGTGACAACAGAGGTAAAAGGATTTTAATGGTTTAAATTTCACGCTGGGCCAAGGATCTAACAGCAATATGGACGTCCAGGAGTTTCCTTTGTGTTTTTGGTACAACATTAAATAAGACTTCATCAGTTTCATTCTATGTTCGCTCTCTTATATTGGGATCAACATGAAGAGCTTGGTCTGGAACAAGTCGGATCAACCGTAGTACCTCCATCATCCTAGCTGAAATTGTTGCACGAAATAGAACAAGATCAGTTCTACGAAATCTAGGATGTGAAAATCTGAAGAATATCAGGAAATTTCGTTGGAGAAAATATTAGATTTCATATCAGTTTCTACTATTGAAGGTCAAACATCTTGAATACACAATTATACCATTACTCGATATCATACTCGATTCTATCTTGCAAGAAATTCATAAAATTTCCAAATACCTTCGTAACGTCAGGTTTTAGTAACTTCCCCCTAAGTCTACAAAGTCCTATTAATAGCCAGTATAGCTACCAAATGTTTTCGAGCCCAGTTAAGCCTATTTTCTCCCAACCTAATTGACCAATCATCATGCAGAATGGGCCTAGTCTTAGCATGTGTGGGCAGAATCCTGCATGATGATTGGTCAATCAGGTTGGGAGACAATAGGCCTGACGAGGCTCGAAAAAATTTGGCGGCTATGCTCTAATAGCCAGCATAAGCCTTTCAAGATAAACTAGTTAGCAGCATGTTCAATTTTAATTTCTCAGAAAGGTTATATGGACTAGGTTCATTTACTTCCTAAATTTTAACGACTTAAATTCTTAAGAAAACATGCCTATGGATACGTCAAAACTATTTCAGCTCCTCTGTTGAAGCCTGTTGAAGTTAGAACTGTTAAATAGCTATTATCTAGACATAAAAATGGGACTTTTTCAGGTCTAAATACTATTTCTTCCAAATTCAATAATCGACGCAATAGACCATCTAAACTTCAAAATGCATTTCAAGACGTTACCTAGTACCCTACAGGTCGAACACCCTCCTTTTCACTTTCTCTCTATCAGTCACATCTGACGGCAACGAGGCATGTTCTGGTGTAACAAGAATCTGGGAACAAATCGAGTAGCCAGGCGATTGGCTCTTTTCCTCAGGATAGCTCTTCGTAGGCGTGGCAAGTAGAATCCCACCTAGTTTCCTCTGTTCGTTTTTACCGTCCTGCATTATAACGTAGTCTGACTGACCACTAAAGCCTTGTATCTCGACTGCTTTGGTTAAATCCATTAATGTGAGGTTGGAAGAGCAGTACTTCTCTGGAACATCACCCATGATACCTGAGAGAGATGAAGACATGGGGCCTAAACTTCCACATACACCCTTTTCACCGCCAACAGTCGAATTTGCATCTGCAAAGAAACGATTGACATAATAACATCTCATAAGGTTGACAACAAAGTACAAAGATATCCTAAGAATAACATGGTATAATAGGGATGATACCTATTGATATCGCTTCGGCTGAATCAATGATGCAAAGAAAGACAAAATATAAAACACATTGCATTCAGAATCCATACGATAAGCAGAATATGATATAGTGATACGCATTATCTATCGATGAGACCTAAATACAATTTACTTGAAACTGATGCAGGTATTATATGTTGTTGGCTCCATTCAATCGTATCTGAAGCAGAATGAAAGCAACGACGAGTAACATTGCAGAATGAACATGAAAAAATTGCCACGGTCATAAGTTTTAAATTGTCATTGACACATCCATTATTGGACAATTACTGACGAAGCCGTTATTTAACCAGTACTGACGAAACCGTTACGATATAACCTAATAAAACATTTCGGGATGAGCTTTAGACATCAGAAGCATGTATACCATTCAAAACTATTGCAACATGGATGACTGCGACCAATTATCCGATCAACTATAGAGACATTGTTCACAGATGAAGAACAAATCCTGTGAAGAACATATCCTATGAAGAACAAATCAAATTCTGCAGTCAGAAGTGAGGATGATTGTGGACATGTCATGTACCCACTGTCCGACAGTCTCACAGATATGACAGCAGATGCACTAGGTTGATCAATCTGAAAGAGACTTGCTGCATAGCAAGTCAAAAGATGTAGGAATACTAAGTTTTAACGCAATACAATACTACATGTGTAGTAGACTTGTAGCTTGAGCTAATAACAAAGCATTGAAATTTCGACGAATATGAACTGCAGACAGGGCAACAATACATTCGTTTGGGATCTAGAAGCAAGGAAATTAATAGAGCCAATGACGTACTGACCAAAGACATACTATAAGCTTCTACAGCAAATAGGGGTAAAAGAGTGCATTTACATAAGTGATGGATCATTAACTACTTGCGGGGAGGGGGCAGAAGATATTCTTATATATTTGATGGAATTTTTGTTCTCCCTCTCAGATCTACCTAAAAATATTGGTTCCCATTCCAGTACTTGAGAAGAAACTCCATACTCTTTCTTTAAAAATGCTCTTTATTTTAAATCCCCTTCCCTCTGAGTGTGCAGAATTTAGGTCACCTTCCTAGATGTCTTCCATCCCCTCCCTTGGAAGAAGTAATAACAGGTTCCTAAAGTAGACAATTTTCAGCATTGAGCGAGAAACAAAAGTGAGAGATTACCTTCTAGGACCCTCACTAATTTATCCCCTTCCTCTGTTTCTGCACTTTCAACTCTTTGCAAGCCATCCTCAAACAACGGCCTAAACGCTGCGGACGGCAGAAACTTGGTTGGCGTAAGCACAACATTCTGACAGTTTTCCGGCAGGGAGAACGAATCAGAGAACGGCAGAACTTCGGCTGTCCGAACAAGATCAAACGAGGATAAGTTATCATCAGTTAGGTTAGTGACAGATTCGCAATTCTTTGCGGAAGACACAATACTGCCATCCGATACTGAGTTAGCAGCGCTGCACAAGGGTGCTTCATGGGTTCTATCAATCGAAGGTTGAGACAAGCTGTCTGGCTCTTTTTGACTGTCCAGGTGTACAGGAAACTGCTCATCTTGCTTTTCACATACTACTTGCAATTGCGGCTGCATTGGGCTTGCGTGCTGCACGTCTATTTGATTCATGTCTAATTTACCGTTGACCTCTTTACTCGTCACATACAATAACGATCCAGCTACTTGGGCATATGCACAATAAACAAGCTGACTCTGTAGTGCCAAGACAATTTTCAACGGCTGTGAAGGAGATATGGAACAAGAGCTATCTGGCCCCGTGGAAACTTCGGTGCTGGTAGCATCTCCCATGTTCAATTTCTCAGAAGAAGACTTGGTTGATAGCGAGGTGGTGACCCTCTTCGGAAAACGTTTCCACTTCTGCAAGCTGGCATCTTCATGGCCTCTTTTGTGATTTGAAAAATTACCTGAATCAGAAAAACTCTTTCCACATATATGGCATTTAAATGGCTTCTCTCCAGTGTGGATCCTTTCGTGTTCCTTTAATCTCTCCCTCCGTGGAAACGATTTCTGGCAATGCGAGCAGGTAAATGGCTTCACGCCTAAGAAAATAAAAAAACATCACCATCACCAACATAACACGCTGAATCACCACGAGTCAAAGCTTCCAAAAAAGAAGAAAAGATACAAATGAGTCTGATACTAACAAAATTACAAAGAATTAAAAATGACATCACACCTAAGGAAATTAAAATACATCATCATTAGAATCATAACACGCTGCATAAACGTGGATCAATGCTCTACAAAATGACCAGAAAGATAAAGATTCGAATTTCACTAGATGCAGTTGTTGTATGATCAAACCTTCAACAAATTACTAAAATTCAAAAAGAGCTTCAAACACAAAGACATACATATACGTCATAATAATAATCATAACAAGTTATATTACCGTGGATCAAAACTGGCAAAAATGACAAGAAATTAACACATTCGAACTTCACTGATTGAATTTGCTGCACGACCAAAAGATATTAAAGAAAACTCTGAAATTTCTGTTCTTTTACAAGTTGTGAAAACTCCCTAATCAGTGCGTACCAGTGCCTGTGCGTACCTGCTAGAATTCACTGCTAGCTGTCAATCAAATATAGAGATTAATAGCAACTGTAACACTGCTGAATATCTCCCTCATATTGCTAAGCTCCAGAAATCGTACTCGACTGTCAGATTTATAAATTTCTCCGTGAGTGTACTAGGACTATTTGGAATGTCTTCTGAGTCCTTCCCATCAATGCTTACAGACTCAAACTTTAATGAGAAAATTTCATACAGACATCCCTACTGAAGCCAATTAACACTACAGTATACGACGCAGTTATTAGATATTTTGCACAATTTACTACAATGGCTGCCAAAAGTAGTTGGAAGACCCACACAATTGTACTGATTTCCGACTCCTGCCGCTTCTCCTTGATACCACTTAAAATGTAGACCCCCTCCCCCCTGAAACAATGTTGATTCGATAGCGGAGACCAGTAGCTTTAAAAACACGCATCACTTTTGGCCTTCGAGTTGCCCATATTTGCTTCATACAACATTGTTTAACGGGGGAGGGGATGCTATAGCTCATCTATAGCGTAAATCATAGCAAGTGTTCCAAGACTTTTGGCAGGCATTGTACACTACGAGGCCATGGTTTTAGCAACGTACTTTAACTCTTATTGCTGCTATTGTTTTATCAGAGGTTAATGTATGTTTTTTGATTATTTTTAGTATTCAATGCTATACAAGAGAGCCTAATGATGATGATCAACAGGAACCAAACAACTGAACAAACCTGTATGAGTTCGCATGTGTCTGTTGAAATTACTAACCCCTGGAAATGCCTTTGGACAGTAGTGACACTGATGCTTTCTCTCACCCGTATGGAGCAGAAGGTGTTTTGTCAAGTCACCTTTTAAATTGAAGGATTTCCCACATGTACCGCATATAAATGAACGCTCATTCTTGTGCTTGCGAATGTGATCCTGTAAATTGCTACACTGTTTGAACTTCTTACCACATACCTCACATAAAAATGGCCGGTCTCCTGTATGCGTACGATCATGTACACGCAGGACCTCATGCGATGCGAAGGATGATGTACACTTGTCACATTTGAATGGTTTCGATATCCCATGATGCTTGCAATGCTCTTTGAACTTGACTGATGATGAAAATTCCGTACCACAATTTGGGCACTTCCATGGCATGATGCCACTATGTGTCAATGCAAAGTGCTTCGTAAGATAATGGTGCTTTGCATATTTCTTTGGACATGCTGTACATTGGAAAGGTTTTTCCTTTGGTCTTGAAGATTTAGAACTTTCCATCATCACATCTGAACTTGAATCAATCTTTGCATTATATCTGTCCTTAGGACCTGGAGAGTTAACCAAACAATATGAAGCTACAATACTTACTTAATTATAAATTGCAGCTAAAGAGTTTTTGGCACGTTTTGCTGCAGTTTATAACTAAGGATAGGCCCTAAAGTATTAACATAATATTATATAAGCTCTTTTATATCCAACAAAGTAGCTCAGACTTGCTCAGTTTGCGGATGCAGATTACAATAAAGGGTGATTTATATCATTAAGACACTTATAATCAAAGTCAGGATATAAACAAGGATGGCGTGTACACTAAAATACATATGTTCAGGCTTTCATGGGAATATTATGGTAGAAGTGTCAGATATCACAAAGCCGAAATCATCCATGCATGTGGTGGTGTGTAGTGTCCCTTTGTTCCCATGTATACATCACTTTAAAGCAGGGGTGTCATAGTCAAATAGATGGAGGGCCAAATACAAAATTTAGCTACAAGCTGAGGGCTGGATTGATGGAATGTTCACTAAAAAATTTTAAGATGATGGCATATAGTGTAGTGAATCAAATTGAAGCTATTGAAAACCTAACAAATATATTACAACATGATCAGATAAATAAAACAATATTTTCTTAATGTTAATATGATGTTAGTTTAATATAGGTACAGAGGAAATTGTGGCAATGTGTTATTCTTGAAGAAGACAATAATATACACATAATGAGTGAATGACTGTAAAATGGAGAACAATAATGGAATTACTACAGGTATCCAAAAGTAAAGTTTTACTTTTATGCTAAAGGCTCCTGATAATAATGAAATTGCAACCTCCTTCTCAGTGCAAAACTGATGCATTGTGGGAAATGTAGTATTTGTGTGTGTAAAGCACATGTGGGCTGCTGGCTTGCTGCAGTCTGTGAGCTGGTTCTAATAATAAATCAATATCATCCTGGGGGCCATAAAAAGCCTTTTCAAGGGCCTGATGTGGCCCACAGGCCATGACTCTGATATATGTGCTCTAAAGCAATGCCTCAATGTATATAAGGATCTCCATCACCCAGACAACATTAGATCCAAGTAAATTCCAAACTTGGCAGATATTATATGCCATTAATAACTAGTTACCTAATGCTATAAGGTGTTAAGCATATCATAAGTATTGAAATAGTCATAACTTGGCCCCTTTCACAATATATCACATTTCTGGACAAATGGATATCTCTAGCTCAGTTTTTGGCTTTCCTTTCACATTACTCCGCCCCAACACAGAGCTAAACTACATTACAGATAACAATGGAGCTAAATGAAGCCAGAGCTGGACAAACTATGGATATCTATGGTGTCATTCACACTACTCCATTTTTGGGCAAAAAATGATATGTTTTTGCTCCATTATTCAATTTGCATTCATATTACCCTATTAGTAAAGAAGCCTTCAATCAGATGGACTTTTGAGTGAACACCAATTGGTAAATGTGAACACCAATTGACAGATATTTGCTGTAGCTTGAAAACAGAGTACTATGAACAGAAAAGCAAACATGCTCCATTTATGAAAGAAAAATGAATCAAACTGAAGTAACGAGGTCCCACCCAATGACAGCTTGCAACTTCAAGGCAATTGAGGCAATTAACTAACTGTGGCATGTCCCCAGGCAGTCCCGCTTTGCCTAAAATACTTATAAGTCCCTAGTTTTTCACTCTTTGCTGTGGACCAATATTAGTCAGGTGATGAACAATCAAGACACGTCTTTATATTCTCCCTTATAATTAATCTTTGAGCTCTTTGATGAGTACCTTTCCCAGGAAACAAGTTAATTGACTACAGGAAGTAAAATAAATGTGAGACTGCCCAGTGATTATGTAAATTTAAAAATTCCAACTGTTAAAAGTGCAAATAAAGAATTTCCATGCTTAATATGGGAACCCAAAAAAGAAACTCTTAGAAAGTATATTAAAGATGAAAACTTGAAAAACAGTGACCTTGTATGGTGTCAGCTTTATCAGAGACAGCTGGACTATCAGCAGCATCATAACATCTGTGTCTTCTTAATGACCGTAGCCTGTCAAATGATGCATTGCAGCCACCACATATATAGATCTGCTGTTTGTGAGAATCAGGGCCAAACTTCTCCATGACAACTGCAGACCTTTCCCCATCAACTTGTTGCTGATAAGAACCTTCATGTGACATTCCAATGTCTTTGTTGCTTTCTGAAGTAAATGTTCTTTCTTTATTCACAGATGTTATAGCAACTGAATTCTCGGTTTCGTGTAGTGCATCACCTTCATGAATGCTCATCCTTTGTGCACTAAATGCAAGGACTGTCTCCTTGTACATCTATAGAAAAACAGCTACAGAATAATACATGGGATAAGATCTCAGCTACTATGAACAGTACAAAAGGTAATTACATTCTTAAGGGCATTGAGACATAAACTAAATAAAGACAACTGCCCCAGTATAATAGAACTGAGAACAAGGCAGTCTCACAAAACCAGCCCTTCTGGCTAGTGGCAAAGATATGGAGTGAACTGATAAAACAAAATATTATTACTCAGAATATAAACAACCTTACAATATTTTACAAAATATGTTGGCCTGGAGTAGACCTACTCTATATGTAGTGCTTGCTGTACTTAGAGGCTATTTAACGATATATAATTATTATAGATCTAATTCATTCAAGTTCGATAAATTAGTATTGTAGATATATCGCACTCGCTGGGATAGCAATGTAAATATTTACAAACTTCAACAGGTTGGAAGGGAGAATATATATCTAATATCGCCATGAAAACACTAGGTCTACTCAACAGAAAGACGATCGTCATAGGCCTAATTGCATTTTGGACATGAATAGCAGAAGATTGAGAATTATAATCAATCATAATCTAAGTCTATCCAACATATGTTCTAAAATCAGGGGAAAAACAACAGCAAGACCAATCAAATTCAAAATGAATCCTATGCATTGCTTTTAAAACCTAAAGCTCACTCGAGCTCTACCGAGGTAGATTGTTTTACGTGAAACCTGTACTCCCTGTCTTTACGGACAGGGAACAACAATTATATATAGACTATACATGGAAATATGTCACACAGTGCCCTTACCAAGGAAATTAAGTTAAAACTTGGCTTCTGCAATATATAATGCACTTCTAGATTTTATACACATCTTCTTCCCTTGCGTTATCAACATCTCGTAACAATTTTACTCAATGAAGTGAATTAACCTTAACACCAATGTGACATAAAGATACTCCCTCAAATCATGCGTACTCAAACTATGGTAGAAGATAATATGTTTTCTGGGAGGGGGGGGGGGCAACGATTTCAAAGTTTTTTGCTATTCTAATAGTGAAGCATGCTAGCGAAATAGAATAATGATATGGTGGCATGCATAAACTTCCTATCTCCTACTATGCATTACAACATCAATAGGCATACAACTTGTAAACTTGTATTATAACACTGTTTTTCTCAGTTGCTTTGTTCTCAGTTATTTTTTCTTCTGACTTAATCAAAAAACACTAGTAAAATGGTTCAATAAGTTATTAAAATCCATATATTACCTTCCAAACTTAGAAGATGCTTTGAAGTATCTTGCTTCAGAGTGCTTGAAATATTTTGCAAATTTTTCTTTCCCTTGACATAATTCATTTGCTGCTTTGAAGCCTGGCCTGGGCATCTCATCTTATACGACAGTGTCTTGGTAGAAGATTGAAAGGGCTAAGTGGAAGAGAAACCTAGCATTTTTAACCAAAGTGTCATGCATGACTTAGGATCATACGATAAATTGGACAGAAACAAATTGCACTTGACCTCGGAAAGAGTACATTTATGGCCAAAGATCTTTGTCCACTACTGACTTTAAACAGTTGCATCCAGGAAATAGGATATCTGACTGTAACACTAATCAGAAATCAGATTGCCATCAAGCTAATTTTGTCATATAACTAAAGTACTCATAAGGTGTACTTAAAGACCGGGGCGTTGTGACCAGGCGGGAAACCGGGAGATTTCCCTGTGGGCACTAATTATGGAAACTTTTGCAAATTCTGGATAGGTCGGTAAAACCGGTGCCCCATAATGCATGGGTCCCATATCATCGAATTTTCCCTAACCTTATTCTTGGAGGCACTTTTATTCCGGCATCATAACTGAAAGTTTCAAATGAATAACTAACGGAAACTTATGAAAGTTGATTAAGTATTGGAACCTTTAATACTGCATTTGAGAGGACGCCGAATTTAATTTTACCACTAAAGAACGAACCCGTTGACGAACGAACCCGTTGAGGAAGGGATATCATGGCATATGCTAGATTCCTCAGGAAGTGAAACCAAATCAGATTAGCTTGAAGCTTGTATAATTTTGCAAATAATTAAACTCAATCTGCTAAAAGTTTATGGCGCATTGAAAAACACATAGATCATTATGTTCTTCACCACCACGGGTCCCATAATGGACAGTGTTAGTAAATGATGATAACATATTTTGAAGATGGCAAGCTTTCAAGAATTTTTAGCAGAAAATACCTAATAAGTAGATATGTCAAAAAGTCAATGCATCAATGAAAAGATGTGCAAAAATTTCAAATAAAACAGTATGTTGGAAGGGCATTCTTAATTGTATCTGACTATCTCTCCGGAATATTAGGCGTTATTGAGACAGAAATAGAAATCTCAACTAAAAATGCCATGCAATTATGTAGTTTTTCATAAAAACGAAAAGGTATGAATTTACCACTTCAGAAATATGGCATTACGGCCACGATAATTCTATATTTACCACCCTAACTTATTACTTTTTCTAAAGCTAAAATATTCTGAATACACCTTTAGCTACTAAGAACAGTTGGTCGAAGATAACCTCAGGATGTCAACTGCCATGTGACTTCACTTGTGACGCAAGAGAATTTATGCTTCACTGCATCCACTGGTATGCTTAGAAGTGTGATGATTTGATGCTGATGATGATTGTAATCAGCGTTGATCAGATGACCATAATCAGTTAACTTTGATAGTTGAAGTTGATGTAGTCTTATTTAACGTGCAGAGAACGTAGAGCCTCTTATTCCGTGTATGTAGCGCCTTCACATATTCATTGTATCTATTTTGAACTCAATTTATTTCTGCATTTTCAGTATTATGTTTGCTTGTGACACTATTAAAATTTCCACACTATGTACTTCCTGAACAATTTCAACACAACCACTCTTATTCCACTGTCCACGATGCTTATATCTTTGTTCATCTATTCTTGCAAATATCGATTTCTTCTAGGAGAATTTCAGTCGCTGTGTGCAGAGTCTCCATTAGTCATTAAACAATCTACCATCGTCTGTATGTCTAAGTCTTTGGAGCAAATGTTCAATTTGTACATCCAGCTTATCATGGTTCACGCTCAGCTATCCACGGTTCAAGATTCCTCTAATCCCATTTTCAACTGATGATGTTAACGCAATTTGAACCTTCTATTCATAACTGGAATAAATGAGAGGAGGAATATTCAATCTTGCATTCCTGATCCATACTCCTTATTGATAATCTTTCTTTAGTTTCTCCACCTTGAATGAAGTCCCCAAGCAAGCAACCTTGAATAATTTCTTTATTCCTATGTGGGCACATTTTGCTGGCCTAATATATGCAAGAAGTTTCTTCTCATAGACCGTGATACGCCTCTTTCCAAGTTCATTCTCTGCCACTTTCAAATTTCTAGCATCGATGCACATTTGATCATCCGATATTGTCCGATATAGTCCGAAATAATACTATACACTCCAAGGAGGAATGCGAATAATAAGAGTAAATGTTCTCACGAGTAAATACCAGTAAAAATTGATGAGCAAAGTAACTAGGAGCTTTTCGATGTCTATTACAATCAAAGAACGACCAATACCAAGCCAAACATGTCGGATTCTCTCTCGTGTAACGTAGATACTCAAAGTTTTGTAAAATAGTTAGCATGCAATTTTAAATCATAATTAATTGCAATTAATACAACATTAATATCGATCTAGAGAAATACAGGGAAAGTAGTTTTTCTAGCGTAAAGCGTTTCCTTTGGAAATGTATACAATTTTTCCCTGTTTCCCTCCATAGCAAAAGAGATTTTATTACAAATCAGCTGCAAACAATGAAAAGAGCAATTACCTTCGGCAAAGAAAGTTTTAAGGCTAAGTATATTCCTTTTACATGAAAATGTTGGCTTGTTTTAGTTGACTCTAAGTTCTGTTAACTATTAGTGGCCAAACTTTTAGGCATCCAGTATCATCATAGAATAACGATTGAACAATAGGGCAACTCACTGCTCTTTGGATGAGGTTTTTTGAATTTGTATACATTTGCATGGGGAGCACGTGAAAGAGGTTAAGCAACAGAAAAAGTCCCAATCAATGATGTTATTGATAAATGAGGCTAAGCAGAATTTTTGTTCTCCATCCATGCATTTGTACTCAAAATTTCATGATACCAAATCAATAAAAGTACTGCTGGAAGTTGTCCTTGCGCTTAAGGGAATAACCAAACGTATGCTCAGATCACATAGCTAATGCGCTCTTACGCACTACAGTGTATACCTAATTCGAAAATGAAATGCACTTTTTTATATATACCTCAATTAAAAATAACTACATCTAATAATACTTATATACTGTGCCGTTCCTGGCGTAGGAAGATACAAGGTCATCTGGCTTCCACCAAGAACGGCACTTACAATTTTCAGAAATTTTCAGAAATGCATGGATACATGATGAAAATATGGTAAAAAATGAAGATACATAGACGAAATACGCAAATTTTTCAAGTACAAACAATTTGGTAAAACAGTGTAAACAATAGAATTATGCAAGCTAACATGCAAAGTTTAAATAAAACATCCAGGCAATGATTAAGAAGCACTTTATTTTCGTCACACGAAATCGTTCAATAATTGCGCAAAGACTAGCCCACTACAATCTTGCATCAATATTCATTCTAAGGACATCAGCAATTGTGTTTATATAGAGTTGTCTAGTAGTTGAATAAAGCAAACTTGTATCATTTACATTTCAAAATTTCGTGAGTCGGGCTTTTGAAATAGGCTTGTTTCTGCACAATTATTCCAGCCCCTTAATCCAAAATACAATGTACTAAACTCATGGTTGAAAGTAAACTTTGTTCATTTGCTAATGGATATCTTCGATATTTCTGATTGTAAATCACTGTGCAATGGCCTAAACTTTTATAGACTGGTAATGTAAGAGAATCTATAGACAGAGCCTCTGACGGGGACAAAGGGGGCAAATTGCGCCAGGGGCTCAAGGTCTAGAGTCCTCATAACTTTCAATGCTTCAAGGTCAAAGGGCCTTTAAAGTAAGACTAGCAGTAATTTTCCGGGGTAAATTCCCAGACACTCAAAGGAGCCTTATATTTCTCTTGTGCCCCAGAGCTTCTGAAATCTGTCTGCAGACCTACCTAAAAATATAACCTGCGGTAGTCTGTCACAGAATGTAATGGCTTGCCGTAAGGGAGGGAGTTCAAGATAATCATCTTTAAATTCTATACGTAGTGTAACAAATTGAAGATACTTAAATGCTCCAAGCCCTTTTATTTTCTTTTAACAGATTTGACTGAGAAAATTTGATAAAAAAGGTGAGCTTGGTGAATTACCGATGCATATTGGACTTGCGTGGCTCAATGGAAAAACATGCTCACTTTCGCTGATGGAAAATATTCAATAAACATCCCATAAGGCCTATGAGCACTCGGCACAAGAGTGAACATAATGATCAAGCACTGGTATAAATTTACCAAAGATGAACCACTTTGTAGGTGTTATAAGTTTAAAGATATGGAAATAGTTATAATCCTTCAGATTTTGTAGAATTGAAGAAATCTTACCTTTTTCTGCTTAGCTGTTGCGTCATTGCAATCTTTCAGATTCTTTCAGGAGAGTCCAATGAACCAAGAACCAAGCGCTATATGATTAACTGAACAGAAAGCACAGAATATTCGTCAACTTACGTTAGAAAATAAACCAAACTTGCCTTGGCTTATTGGGGATTGTCTTCACTATATTTTGTATCATTATTAATCTTACATGGCGTTGGGTGTGAGGGGCTTTAAGAGAGAGTGACAGTGAAGCAGACAGTTTATTCACTTCAACAAGAAGGAGTGATAGATGAACAGAATGTATATGAAAATATGAGAGCAAACAGGAACACAAAACTGTTGGAATTCGAAAATAGAAAACTACTGTAAATCCTCGAATTATCCCCCTGGGGGGCTTATTTTTTTGATACTTTTTGGGTTAGGGCTTATTCGAGGGGAGGCTTATTAGAGGGGAGGAGGCTTGTAAAATTATTTAAAGTATGTCGCATAGAATGCTCCTTATCAAAGAGCCTATTCTCTATAACAGTAAAAGAACAGTCTAAATTTAAGACTTAATCTTAATCAAAATCTTCATTGTCATCTGGAGTGGGGGTTATTCGAGGGGAGGGGGCTTGTAAAATTATTTAACATATGTCGCATAAAATGTTCCCTGTCAAAGAGCCTATTCTCTATAACATTAAAAGAACAAATTTAAGACTTAATATTGATCAAAATCTTTATTGTCATCTGGAGTGGGGGGCTATTGGAGGGGAAGGCTTATTAACAAATTGAAATTCTAGCATGGAGTCTTATTCAAGGGAGGAGCTTTATCGAGGGGGGCCAATTCGAGGAATTACGTTATGAGATTTGTGGATATGATAGCAGTCAACACAATTGGCATGAATTTCAGCGCGCTGAATGGGCACAGATTTAGACACAATTTTGAGCGTAGCAACCCAATTTGTGTGTGGGGAAGAATAGAAGATAATAAAAACTTTATCCTCCTGTCAATGGATAGGACATAGGAGAATTGGACCCAAATACACTGTGCAATTCGCTTCTGTCTGGGAGTGACGATTTAAGCTTTGATGAAAATAGAACCATCACTGACGCGACAGTCTCATTCACTAAAGCAACTATACGTCCTGAATGAAAGCCAGAAAAGTGATCACCTTCTCACTGTTTCTTTTGCCATCTGGATACCTTGGTTCCAAATAAATAATCCAATTTGAAATGCAATCATGTCGATAGAAGAAAACCATAATTGGCCACTAAAATAGACTGAATGTGGTCAGCTTTTGATAGTAAACGGGCAAACGTAGTAAATAGAAGCAGGCCCGTAGCCAGCTTGAATTTACAAGGGGGGGCACAACCAATATACATAATACATATATCTATATAATTCATGTCTTTAGGGGAGGAACAGAGTCAAATCTAACAAGTTCAGGGGCCTTCCCCCCAGGCGCTCCTCTTGGTTACGGGCCTGAATAGAGTTAATACTCATACAAGTCTGGAGTCGATAACTCTAAAACCCATTTCCTTTGCATTGTAACAGAAAAATAGGAAGAGACCTCCCAGAAACTGATAACTAGTTTGTGATGCCTAACAAGCCATAAATGAACTACTTGCAAAACATCTTAACTATCAAATATTGGATGTACATCGGTGAATTGGTCACATGGTTGGATGAGCCAACAAATGGTGGATCGATTTGGGATAATGACGTAGCTTAAGTAATGGAGGATCCAGAAATTGCACTCTATTGTGTGGAAGTCTAGTTGAGCTGGCCTGGAAGACAGGGATTGCTAGATTATTGTTGTGAAATAAATTAACTAGTGATGCTTGACTACACGTTTTTGTAGGAAAGTTGTTTTTGCCCAGTACTAAAACTTTCTTGGCTTTGTTCTGTTTGTATAACAATGCATTGCTACACAGATAGTCAGGACCTACACAAGCATAACACTAAAATATATGGATTATCAAAGGGAAATCTGTACAAATTACATAAAAGAGTTGAAAGACTTGCAGGAAAATTGGAATCTTTTATGATCTATGAACTAATCGACTTTCGTAGGTCTCAAAATTCCAGTATTGAAGTTTCTAAACTTTTTCGGCGGTCTAGTACTACTTTCTACAATGGATTTTCTATTGCCTGTCAAATACACTATGGCCTTTTGGAGGTAAAATGGGTAAGTGATTGTTTTGCATAATTAGTGACTCGTGGTCTCTCTTCTTTGCCTAATATATACAATTTTTATAGAGAGGTCTCGTACCAAGGTATCGAACATGGCACTTTCTCTTTTACGACCACGAGCCCATAATAGCTACGCAAATTCTCAGTTACGTACTTTTATCCCGGTTGCCTACTTTATATTAACAAATCCTATGACAAAAACCTATTAACAGTCTTTTTCAATTTAAACACCATCATCCTTTCAAACATCACGGAGTCCAATACAAACTCTACGCTCCTTCAGTCAATTAACGGTCTCGTTCCAAATTAGCTCGCTAATCTCTCTGTTGAAAATTCACCTAAGATACCTCAAATCCTTAGAAATACATTTAATGGTCTAAAAAATCTTAAAAATACACCAAATGGGCAAGAAGGATTTTCATATAAGGGTGCTAAGATTTGGAATAACCTGACGTCTGAGACCAAGCAGTCGTAGTCACTGGTGAAATGCAAAGAGACTTTGCTGCTAAGTTTCCTACGTAGAAGTCTCACTATCTTAATATTTTGATATTCCATATTACGTATTGGTAACTTTTTAGCAATTAGTAAACACTTGATTATTAACTATTAGTTTACCCTAGAGTTTTATTAACTTGTATGATGGCATTACTTTGTAAATGGATCGTCCCCGTTACTACCATCTATCATTTTTTGCCATCCTTTAGATGACAACGGAGGAAAAAAGAGATTATATTTCAATCACAAAAGAGGCCAAGAATCACAAATTTGCACATATTGGAATTTCTTAAGGAGGAACTCTCGTTCTAGTTCGAAAAATATGGTGACGAGAGCATCCCTTGTAGTGTAACAATTTTTGTGCATCTTTGACAGACGTGAAATTGAGCATTATTTAGTTCTGGATAATGCAGATTTATGTACAGTTTTGAATGTACTGTTTAAGATTATACTTAAATGGAAATCTAGAGCTTTTTAGCGTTTTAGGGAGTTCATTCCAAGCTTTTGTCTCCAGGTACTGAATGGACTACAAGCCATATTGAAGACTATTTTTGTGACTCCGAATTATATCGCCACGATTAGACTGTCTAGTAGAGAATTCATGAGCATTTAAGTTTAACAAGAAGAACTCTCGAAAGCAATAAGAATTTAGTTTATTAATTGAGCCGTATACAATGCATAGTAGTTTGAATCGAAGTCCTGCAGTTTTAGAAGTTTGAAGCTTTTGAAGACTGGCGAGGTAGGAGAAAAAGGATGTTGATATTCAACGACTCTAGCGACTCTTTTTTTGTATTAGGATTAGTGGTTCAAGGTATGAAGTAAACTTTTGGCCCCAGGCAAAAAAGCGATATTGAAGGAATGGCACAAATAATGAATTATAAACTGTTATCAGTGTACTGGTTGAGAGAAGGCTTCTGATTTCATAAAAACCCAACATGTTCCAGCTAACGTCTTTGAAAGTTCATATAGGTGAAATTTCCATCTTCCCCTATCTTAGTTGAAGTATCTGCTGGGATTCTCATTATGGTGGAATGGAAAACAATGTAATTAGTTTTACTTGCATTAAAGGAAAGCCTATTCACACCCAACCAATTTTCTACAGCTCTTAATTCCTTTTCACCTTTTTGCAAAGCTAGTTAGAGTATCACAATCATAGTAGATGTTTGCATCATCTGCAAATAGAAAAAGCTTGAGCTTCTTTATACATATGGTAAGTCACTAACATTAATAAGAAATGACAATGGACCAAGTACAGATCCACGTGTATCTCCACATGAAGTTCTCATTAAACTAGAATTAGAGCAATTTAGTGAAACAACTGATTTCTTTCAGGCAGATAGGATGAGCCACTATGGAATTAAGAATACTGAACACAAATGGTTCTCATCCTATTTAGGGAATAGGCGGCAGTGCTGTAGAGTCAATGGAATAGCATCTAATTTTGAAAATATAACCTGTGGAGTCCCTCAAGGATCATGCCTTCGCCCTCTCCTATTCCTTCTTTATATTAATGACTTACCATGCGCATTGAATTGCTCTAAGGTTACAATGTATGCGGACGATACTAGTCTTGCACATTCTGCAAAGGATGTCAAAGATATAACCAGTACCATGAACGCTGAATTGGAAAATCTTAAGGTATGGCTACACGGTAATAAGCATTCTTTAAATGTAGGCAAAACAACATCAATGCTTATAGGCACTAGACACTCTATAAATGATAAAATTACTGCAGAACCTTTAAGAGCAAATTTTGTGATATCGGGGAACATATTGAGCAAAAGCCTTCTGTCAAGTATCTAGGGGTTCACATCGATAATAAGCTTAAATGGAAAGACCATATAAAAGCAGTTGCATCGAAAGCGACTCGGGCTATAGCAATGATTAGACATTCCAAAAAATTCCTCCCAAAGCATACGCTAAAGATGCTATATCAGGGGCTTGTGGAACCTCACTTTAGGTTCTGCTGCTCTGTTTGGGGAGCATGTGGAGTCAATACCCGCTGTACTCTAGAAAAGTTACAAAACAGAGCCATAAGAATTATAACGGATAGTCCGTATGATGCACCTGCTAAACCGATCCTCAGACAATTAAGATTGCCTAGTATAGCTGAAATGATTCGTCAAGAGTCTGCGGGTATGGTTTATAAAGCTATAAATGGCCAAGCGCCTGCCTACTTGTCCAGTCTTTTCAATAGAATATCTGCAGTGACGAACAGAATGCTTCGAAACTCCAATTTAAATCTAAGGCCCCCAAGAATGAAAACGAAATTTGGGCAAAATAGCTTTGCATACAGGGGGGCTACGATTTGGAACTCACTGCCTAATGACTGTAGAACAGCTCATACCTTTGCAACTTTTAAAGTGAAGCTAAAAGCCATGCTCGCATAGCACCATTTATTTTTCTTTTAAGTTTAAGTATAAGTTTTGTAAAACTTTTTCTGTATTTCTTGCCATATTTTATTATTGTATTTTAGCTGTATACATATTTTTTTCTTTTTAAAGGAGGGCCCCTTGAAAACCAGCTATGCTGAAGGGTAACCCTCCTTAAAGATGTAAAAATGAAATGAAATGAAAATAGGACGTTAACAAATTAAGTACATTTCCTCTAATACCATAATTCTTTAATTTGGCTAGCAAAACTTTCATGATTAACAGTATCAAAAACCTTCTAGAGGTCCTCAAATATCCTGCCACCGATTCGCCTATTGTCATGAGAAGGCCTAATTTCTTCAGTCATACAAATCAATGCACGATCAATTGAATTATTGTCTTGAAACCCAAACTGTAAGTGATACAGACTATGGCATTCTTTCAGAAATATGTAAAAATAATTCATTTATGGATTAACTTGTCATAAATATTGCTAAAACTAGGTAAGAGGGTACTTCGGGGTCAACCTTTTTAAAAATAGGAACAGCTTTAGCTACTTTAAGCTTTGAAAGAAAAAAACCGTTGGAGAATGATTGGTTGATAATGGTAGCCAAAGGATCATGGTAGCTAAAGCCTAGCGCACTCAGTGGATTTTTGTCGCAAAAGACCAAGATTTTTGTCTTTCATGACAGAAATCTGCTGTGTGCAGGATCAACATTGCAAAATTTTTGCCTTCTGCAATAATCGTTTGAGATCAAGCTTGTTTACATAAGTCTTTGTCTTTTACGACCTGAGACAAAAATTGTGTTGTATGCGGAGACGAAAGACAGTTTTGTCATTCATAAACCAATCAAGCCTAGCGTTATCGATCATGTGATTGTCTTGAAGTGCCTTATTTCCTAACAAAAAAGATAGTGAATCGTTCATAAGAAAATCATAACAAAGAAGGAGAATGTCATGCAGAACTCATAGGCATAAGTCGGTTTACCTAGTGTGAAAGGTGTGAAACTAAGATCAGAAGATTAAGACGCTCTATTGTGCAATATCCAAAAATTTTAGCTCAAATTGGCAAAAAGTCATAATCCTTAATTGTAAATATACAACTAGCTCCCCAACTCTGGATTATCTGTAATGAAAAAATAATTGAAATTGAATGTTTCCTCAGGGACTTTGATTTTGTAGCTAAAGTTCCTTGGGTTGTTTGGTTTTTCTGCATGTAAGGTCCTTATAAAGTGGTTTCTTATAATAAAATAAATGTACTTCAGGCACTAATCCGAAAACAGTAGTGCTGTGTGCGGGCAGTAAGTTCTCTCATGAAAGAAAAATGTCTTCGTCTCTTGCGACAAAAATCTGCTGTGTGCGCTAGGTTGAAAGATTGATCATATGCCGTTCCAAAACAAAACGCTTCATAAAGAAATACTTTTTCTGGTAAATGCTTCCCCTCACTTTCAGCAGATGTTATGAAGCAGAGTGAAACAGAGGTAATGAATGATTGTCTGTGAATATCGTGCTAAAGATATGACTTTAGCTATCCTTGCCTCCTGTGAATAGGCTCAATTACATGCAAACAAACATGCAGCTGTACTTGCAAAGAACTCCTATCTTCTACATGAGAAGATCTAACCTTTCGTAAAGGGCTTCAATACCAATAAACTTCAAAGATCAACGTTCTGAAACAAAGTTGTAAAGACATGAAGACTGATAGTATCTACAGCGGAATCTTTATGGTACACAAATTATGTCGGTGATCCTAGTCGAGCACAAATTATGTGCCAACCTTCTTTAATGAAACTTCCAGCTGCACGATTGCATAATGTCTGCATTGCTGTGGAGAAAGTGTTTCTTGTAAAAAATTTTGTTAGAGACCTGAATGCCGCGAAGGCTCAAAAGTCAACTTTATGAAAGAGATCCAAATAGAGCCTCTAAAAGGGAATGTTTGTGCTAAAAAACTGATGGTGGTCAAACTTGCTGCCACACCTTTCAAGAATGTCCGTCTAGTCCTGGAGAAGGTGTTACTTGCATTGGACGTTGATAAAAGACATGGATACCAGAAAACTTCTAAGATAAACTTTATGAAGCAAATTCATACAAACATGAAGAAAGATAGCATCAAAAATGGGAATCCAGGTGTTACAAAATGATGTCGGTGAATCTTCCCATCCATGCCTTGGACAATCCGTCATTAGTCAAAAATGCTACTGCACTTCTAGAGAGTATCTCTTTTTCATGTGGAGTGATCCCTCTTTCACTAGACTATTGTAAGACACGTGGATACGATGAAGCTTCAAAGATCATCATTATCGAAGAACGTCGGACAGACGCGAACTATGAAAGTGCCTAAGGTTAATACTATTGCTCTGAAAGTGATGTTGGTGATCATTGCCATAAGTGCCAACAGCCATTAATGATACGTGCTGCTGCGCCTTTGAACACTGTCCTTGGTCTTGATGGGAAGATGCATCTTACATTAGACTTCTGTAAAGGACATGGATACTACACCAATTCAAAGATCAACCTTTCGAAAGTATATCATGCAGCAATGAAGAATGATAGCATATAGAGGGACATTCTTTGTGGTACAAAGATGATGTAGGTAATCCTTGCTAATGGTGCCTCGGGGCATCCATCATTAGTCAACCATGCTCCTGCATCTTTAATGAGTAGCTGTCTTCTGGAGGAGAAGATGCGTCGTACACTAGACTATTGTAAGGATCTCGGATACGATGAAGCTTCAAAGATCAACATTATGAAACAAAGTCATACAGACGCGAAGAGGGTTAATCTCTGGAGGGCAATCAATGTGACCTATAGACAAGATATTGGTGATCCGTACCATATGTGCCTTGGGTCACCTGTCAGACGTCAACCTTGCTGCAGCATGTTTAATGAGTATATGACCTCTCTGGGAGAAGGTCACTCTTGCATTGGACTTTTACAAGTAACTTGGATAGAACGAAGCCTCAAAGATCAAAATTATGAACAGAGTCATACAGACACGAAGAATAATAATATCTAAGTGTGAATCCGTCATTTCTGCAGAGAAGATGACGTGATCTTGCCATTTGTGACAACAGTCATTAGTGATACGTGCTGCTGCGTCTTTGAACACTGTCCTTGGTCTTGATGGGAAGATGCATCTTACATTAGACTTTTGTAAAGGACATGGATACTTACAACTTCAAAGTTCAACCTTTCGAAAGTATATCATGCAGCAATGAAGAATGATAGCATATAGAGGGACATTCTTTGTGGTACAAAGATGATGTAGGTAATCCTTGCTAATGGTGCCTCGGGGCATCCATCATTAGTCAACCATGCTCCTGCATCTTTAATGAGTAGCTATCTTCTGGAGGAGAAGATGCGTGTTACAATAGACTATTGTAAGGACCTCGGATACGATGAAGCTTCAAAGATCAACATTATGAAACAAAGTCATACAGACGCGAAGAGTTATAATCTCTGAAGGGCAATCAATGTGACCTACAGACAAGATATTGGTGATCCTTACCGTATATGCCTTGTGTCACCTGTCAGACGTCAACTTTACTGCTGCATGTTTAATGAGTATATGCCCTCTCTGAGAGAAGGTCACTCTTGCATTAGACCTTTACAAGGAACTTAGATAGAACGAAGCCTCAAAGATCAAAATTATGAACAGAGTCATACAGACACGAAGAATAATAACATCCAAGAGGGAATCCGTCATTTCTGCAGAGAAGATGACGTGAACTTGATATTTGTGCCAACCGTCATTAGTGATACGTGCTGCTGCGCCTTTGAACACTGTCCTTGGTCTTGATGGGAAGATGCATCTTACATTAGACTTTTGTAAAGGACATGGATACTACACCACTTCAAAGATCAACCTTTCGAAAGTATATCATGCAGCAATGAAGAATGATAGCATATAGAGGGACATTCTTTGTGGAGCAAAGATGATGTAGGTAGTCCTTGCTAATGGTGCCTCGGGGCATCCATCATTAGTCAACCATGCTGCTGCATCTTTAATGAATAGCAATCTTCTCCAGAAGAAGGTGCCTCTTGCACTAGACTACTGTAAAGATCTTTGATACGATGAAGCTTCAAAGATCAACATTATGAAACAAAGTCATACAGACGCGAAGAGGGTTAATCTCTGAAAGGCAATCAATGTTTATTACAGACAAGATATTGGTGATCCTTACCGTATATGCCTTGTGTCACCTGTCAGACGTCAACTTTACTGCTGCATGTTTAATGAGTATATGACCTCTCTGGGAGAAGGTCACTCTTGCATTAGACTTTTATAAGGAACTTAGATAGAACGAAGCGTCATAGATCAAAATTATGAACAGAGTCATACAGACACGAAGAATAATAATATCTAAGTGGGAATCCGTCATTTCTGCAGAGAAGATGACGTGAACTTGATATTTGTGCCAACCGTCTTTGGTGATACGTGCTGCTGCGCCTTTGAACACTGTCCTTGGTCTTGATGGGAAGATGCATCTTACATTAGACTTTTGTAAAGGACATGGATACTTACAACTTCAAAGTTCAACCTTTCGAAAGTATATCATGCAGCAATGAAGAATGATAGCATATAGAGGGACATTCTTTGTGGTACAAAGATGATGTAGGTAATCCTTGCTAATGGTGCCTCGGGGCATCCATCATTAGTCAACCATGCTCCTGCATCTTTAATGAGTAGCTATCTTCTGGAGGAGAAGATGCGTGTTACAATAGACTATTGTAAGGACCTCGGATACGATGAAGCTTCAAAGATCAACATTATGAAACAAAGTCATACAGACGCGAAGAGTTATAATCTCTGAAGGGCAATCAATGTGACCTACAGACAAGATATTGGTGATCCTTACCGTATATGCCTTGTGTCACCTGTCAGACGTCAACTTTACTGCTGCATGTTTAATGAGTATATGACCTCTCTGAGAGAAGGTCACTCTTGCATTGGACTTTTATAAGGAACTTAGATAGAACGAAGCCTCAAAGATCAAAAGTATGAACAGAGTCATACAGACACGAAGAATATTAACATCCAAGAGGGAATCCGTCTTTGTTACAAAGAAGATGACGTGAACTTGATATTTGTGCCAACCGTCTTTGGTGATACGTGCTGCTGCGCCTTTGAACACTGTCCTTGGTCTTGATGGGAAGATGCATCTTACATTAGACTTTTGTAAAGGACATGGATACTTACAACTTCAAAGTTCAACCTTTCGAAAGTATATCATGCAGCAATGAAGAATGATAGCATATAGAGGGACATTCTTTGTGGTACAAAGATGATGTAGGTAATCCTTGCTAATGGTGCCTCGGGGCATCCATCATTAGTCAACCATGCTCCTGCATCTTTAATGAGTAGCTGTCTTCTGGAGGAGAAGATGCGTCGTACACTAGACTATTGTAAGGATCTCGGATACGATGAAGCTTCAAAGATCAACATTATGAAACAAAGTCATACAGACGCGAAGAGGGTTAATCTCTGGAGGGCAATCAATGTGACCTATAGACAAGATATTGGTGATCCGTACCATATGTGCCTTGGGTCACCTGTCAGACGTCAACCTTGCTGCAGCATGTTTAATGAGTATATGACCTCTCTGGGAGAAGGTCACTCTTGCATTGGACTTTTACAAGTAACTTGGATAGAACGAAGCCTCAAAGATCAAAATTATGAACAGAGTCATACAGACACGAAGAATAATAATATCTAAGTGTGAATCCGTCATTTCTGCAGAGAAGATGACGTGATCTTGCCATTTGTGACAACAGTCATTAGTGATACGTGCTGCTGCGTCTTTGAACACTGTCCTTGGTCTTGATGGGAAGATGCATCTTACATTAGACTTTTGTAAAGGACATGGATACTACACCACTTCAAGGATCAACCTTTCGAAAGTATATCATGCAGCAATGAAGAATGATAGCATATAGAGGGACATTCTTTGTGGTACAAAGACGATGAAGGTAATCCTTGCTAATGGTGCCTCGTGGCATCCATCATTAGTCAACCATGCTCCTGCATCTTTAATGAGTAGCTATCTTCTGGAGGAGAAGATGCGTGTTACAATAGACTATTGTAAGGACCTCGGATACGATGAAGCTTCAAAGATCAACATTATGAAACAAAGTCATACAGACGCGAAGAGTTATAATCTCTGAAGGGCAATCAATGTGACCTACAGACAAGATATTGGTGATCCTTACCGTATATGCCTTGTGTCACCTGTCAGACGTCAACTTTACTGCTGCATGTTTAATGAGTATATGACCTCTCTGAGAGAAGGTCACTCTTGCATTAGACTTTTATAAGGAACTTGGATAGATAGAAGCCTCAAAGATCAAAATTATGAACAGAGTCATACAGACACGAAGAATAATAATATCTAAGTGGGAATCCGTCATTTCTGCAGAGAAGATGACGTGATCTTGCCATTTGTGACAACAGTCATTAGTGATACACGTGCTGCTGCGTCTTTGAACACTGTCCTTGGTCTTGATGGGAAGATGCATCTTACATTAGACTTTTGTAAAGGACTTGGATGCCACAGCGCTTCAAAGATCAGCGTTATGAAAGTATATCATGCAGGAATGAAGAATGATAGCATGGTATTGTTGATGCTTACCAAATGTGCTTTGGGCCAACTATCAGATTGGTTGTCCTTACGAAATGTGCCTTGGGTCAACGGTCAGCAGTCTACTTTGCTGCTGCATGTGTAATGATCTTTTTTCTCGAGGGAAAAGTGCACCTTACACTGGACTTTTGTAAGAGACACGGATGCCACGAAGGTTCCACGATCATAGTTATGAGACACAGTCATACAGAAGTTAAGAGTGATAGTATCTAAGACGGAATCCATTTGTGCTAAACACAGGATATTGGTGATCCTTACCATATGTGCCTTGGGTCAACTGTCAGAAGTCAATCTTGTTGCTGTATGTTTACTGAGTATCTGACTTTTCCAGGAGAAAATGACTCTTGCACTAGACCATTATAAGGAATTTGGATACGACGAAGCTTCAAAGATCAACAATGTAAAACAAAGTCATACAGATGCGAAGAGTGATAGTATCTAAGAGGGAATCCGTGTGTGCTACAAAACGCATGTCGGTGATCATTGCGATATGGTCCAATCGTCATCAGTGAAGTGTGCTACTGTACCTTTTAACATTGCCCTTGGTTTGGAGGAGAGGTAGCATCTTGCACTAGACAACTGTATGGGATATGCCACGAAGCTTCATATATAAACATTTTGAAGCAACACAATACAAACATGAAGAATTATAGCATCTAAAAGGGAAATTCTTTGGACTACAATGATGATGTTGGTGATCCTTGCCACTTGTGCCTTATACCAACCGCCATAAGTCAGGCTTGTTGCTGCATCTTTAATGAGTATCTGTCTTCTCATGCACAAGAGTAGTGTAACAGACATGGATGCGACAAAGCCTCAATTATTAACGTTATGAAACAAAATCATACCGACAGGACGAAGTATACCACCTAAAACGAAATTCTTTGCGCTGTAGAAATGATGTTGGTGACCTTTGCCGTTTGCAACTTGAGACAAATGCCATCAGTCAACCCTGATGCTGCATCTGTAATGAGTATCTGTCTTTTGCACGAAACAAATACGAGAGGATTGCACCAGTCTTGTGGAAAGGAGAGGAGCGACAAATAATTAGTTTATGCAATAATGTTCACTTGACAGGAACATTTGTTCCGTTTCACTAAATAAAGGGAGCTTATTTCATATTTTAGCTTAGCAGCAATGTCCCGTGTAGGATTCAAAATAGTAATGAATGAACGAATATGGTTACAGGCATGCCATCCACCCCGTACCCTTAAGTACGCTTTTGGCCATATCCATCTACCGACCCTGAAAGCGTATGTACTTTGTGGACGGTCCCGTACTAGATGTTCCTCCCTACAGACGAGGATAGACATTCAAAAATCAGCAAAGAAATGCACACTTATGCCAAGAAACTGGGTCTCCCACTGGGTCTGTCTGTCATTACTGGCACCATGCACCTAATAATTAATATTAATTCCTTCTCCTGATGTCATGTGTTTGTCGATCTGCTAGGAATTCATCTTATTTTTAGCAATTTTGCTAGTCTGCTGTCTGCTTTGAAATTATGTTTTGGAAACGGATGCTGGGCATCATTCAAGATCATTGTCTATTATTACTCAAAGTTGGATTAGGAAACAGTTCAGGAGCTTGTAGACCTTAAATGGCCGAAAATTTCAGAAGCGTTTAGCCCTAATTCTCTCACTAAGCTTATTTCTTTGAAAAAATACGAGTATTATATTTTCTCAGAACATATACATTTATGCCTCTACTATCACTTTTCCTGACTTAATAATCACGTATCAAAATATATTACCCTATGGTCTGACCTAGCCTCAGATCTAAGAAATCAGTACATATCCGTCAATCTCGTTAATCTCTCCAGGGATCTCTGCAAATTCAAGTCTTTCGTATCTCCAAACAGATTACTCCCCTTCTATTGACAGAGACCACAGACGCCTTCTCAATTCCATGCAGTCTAAAATTTCAACTCGTACCACCTAAAACATTGCATGTTTTAGAAATAATACATAGACATGTCCTGATCAATATTCCTTTTAGCTGCTTTATTTTCATTGGCTTTTTTCCTCGTTTGAATTATCGTTCGTAATAAATGCTTGTTATTCATCATTTCCATTGCGCTGAACCTCAATATTCTTAAATTCATTTAATTTTGAGCCTATTCTTAAATTATTCTTAAGCTTTAGTAATTTTTAGCATTAACACTCGTATAGACTATATTATTACTATGAAAGTGTGTAACTGACACTTCCTAAGGAGTTGCTGAGTCGCCTTATAGTATGATGACTCATAGACACGATAAACGGAGCTCACACTTGTTTTGTTTTCTAAAACAGACTCGAATAAGCAAAAAATCTAAGACTTGATGATGAAGCCTGAGCCTTGCATTACTCTTACAGTATTCGCAAATTTAAGCAATTTTTAGCCTTGATATTTAAATAGACTATATTCCTATAATAGAAATAGTGTGTATGACAACTCAAGCTAGCCAACTAAAAATTACCTTTTGATAAGGAGATTTGTGAGCGTTATATAATTTACTTCAACAGTCTCTGTCGCTAATGCTTTCTTTATCATTATTATTATTGTTATTATTATTTGTAGCTTTATCGTTGTAACTACCTACCCAGCATAATCATCATGAGAAGTCTGTCAACCTAGCACAATACATGCAGATTTTGATTCACATACATACGGATTTTTGCCAATCTTTAGGCAGAAAATCGGTTCTTGATTCTTCGACTATTGCTACATTGACTCGCCAACCATCCGGATTTAATTTTGATTTAAACCAGCTTACACTAAACGATTGGTATTCGTAACTTGAATGCGCGATACCTTGAACATTTGCTAATTCTAAAAGATTCCCGTTCCCCTCAAAAAATATTACAGCCCAAAACTCGATCTTATAGGATTTTCAATTGTGGCAACATACAAGCTTAGACATAAGTAAGGATATCATATAAGGTATGTTCATCATTGCCTCTATTCTTTGATTATTTATTAGACTGTTTGCATTGTTTTAGGGTGCTGACTGTCAGTTTGTTATTACTGATTAAGCTTTAGTTGGTTGTGCAAAATATAACTGAAAGTTCGTAACCTATGCAAATATCAATTAATGTAAAAACTACGGTTTATGCAAAAATGCATATGAAATAGAAAGGATAATTCCAGCAACGATTAAAAATGGGAATGAAGCCAGTGGGGCATGGCATGTATCAGCATAGAGTATCCATGTGTGTAGAGACAATGTATAAAATATATATATATATATATATATATATATATATATATATATATATATATATATATATATATATATATATATATATATATATATATATATATATATATATATATATATATATATATATATATATATATATATATATATATATATATATATATATATATATATATATATATATATATATATATATATATATATATATATATATATATATATATATATATATATATATATATGTATACAATGTAAAATAAAGTATACATTGTGGAGTGGGGTGGGAGATTTATTTTGACAGGGAGAGGGGAGTGAAGGTCTCAATAGTGTGAATTTTTCCAAAAGAATGCTTTCCTAGAAGCATTTTTCAAGGATTTTTGCAAGTTGTCTTGTTGAAATTCAAAATCGGAAAGTTGAATTGAAGTGTAATCGAAGTGTATGCTATTCCATCAGCGTAGAACAGACCTGTATGGTTCTATTTGCATACTTCGCTTGATGCAGCATTTCAGTAAGTCCCACACGTGTGAGAAGACTGGAACAATGATGTGTTAGAGAACAGCGCATGGGCAAATTGTATCTTAGAATATTTATCTCTCTACCAAAGATAACCTGGGGCAATACCTACAAATCTTATCAATGAAAAAACTCCTTTGTAATCAACCAATTGGTTGGGAACCGAAATACTTAGCAAGTATGGCTCTCTATCACCAAAGTAGGATAATTCGAGTTGTTTCTGATTTTTGACTAATTCTTAGAAGGGCCGCAATATACCCCTGTATCATATCCAAAGACAGTCCCGATTTTTCTTTGATCTTACTTCACCTCTTCCCAATAGCTACCATGCAGAGCAAGAACCATGAGTTTGCATCAGCTGATAAATACCACCCCCCCTTGGTATTTCAAAACTGTAGAAAGTTAGTTCGTTCAAAATTGCAAGCAAAAGTTACTGAAGTTTCTCACACGCATACCAAATTGTTTTCTATCAAAATTGGGCACATCTCTATTCTTAAACAGGCCGTTTCCTTATCGTTGAAAGGGTGTGATCCCAAAAATTTTTCTGGGGGCAAAGATGATGACGAGGCATCTAAATGGGGCCATGATCAGAAACCTGACCAAGAAATTTACTGCAACATGTTGAGAGATTGCCTCCTTCTCGTGTTTGTTTTTTGTTTGTTAACTTATTTTATTTCGAATTCACTTCTAGCTATACATATATATCATATACATACACAACTAATCTAAATCGAAACTAATCTACTATATCGCAAATGAAAGGAAATAACTAAGGAAATAAATACATTCAATGCTAAATTTTAAAAGAAAAAGGATATGATTGAACAGAAATTACAGGGTGTGATTAAATTTGCAAACGTAGCATTTGCAGGAAGGACCATCCCATTGTTTTATCATATGTTTGAAGCTGTTCAGGTTGTCAGCTGATTTTAGTTCATTTGGCAAGCAGTTCCAGATCTGAGGTCCAATGGCTTTAAGGCTCTTAGAACCGAAAGTTACTTGATTTGGTCGAAAATGGCTCAAATTGTTAGGATTCCGAGAAGGATTCTTTGAAGTTCTTGTAATAATGCTGATTTTATGATCAAAAGAAGGGAGGTGACACGCGCTGCGCATTGCTTCGCGCATACTCTATTTGCTGTGCTTTTTGCTATAAATGTTTCTATATGCTCTATAGTTCGTTTTGCTATTTCTATGTAGAATATGGTTTGGCCAAGTAATGTCTGCTTACATGTAGCCATTCCGTCTATTACGCAAACTCCAAGTAGGATGCAAGAAATCCCCCGTGGTAGTGACTGAGCATTACACAGCATTCCAATGTATTGTTTAGGATTAAGGATTATTTACACTTGCATCATACACGACTGGACTAAATATTCTAGAAGAAACTAGCACTACCCTATACCCCATTTATGCTGAGTAACGATTACTCTACGTCGGCATAAACGCTGACACATCCCACATCAGTATTCTTATACTATACATATATTACACCCCTATTAGAAAATAAGAGAGAGGATAACGATAGAAAGTAGTTATCGTGCTGTAGGTGCTTGTGAAAGACCTCAGTAGCTTAATGAGAATATATGCATGTAGAAAGAGAAAACACAAGTGAGTTGCTTCTTTGTGTTTATCCTGCCGTTAAAGTTAGAGAGATCTGTGAGCAGATCACAAATGGTGACATTGTCGTGGGATTTCAAGAGATTGCAGAATTCTTCGAGCCCACCTCAAGCCTTAGCCGACTCGTGAAGAAACTTCGAGAAAAGAAGTCAAGAAACCGCTCGTAGTAGTAAGTGCACACTGTACATATTGTTACCTTACAGATATAACCCTCAATATTTAGTTTGTGTATATAGACATTGTAAAATTGCGAACTTCGTGAATGGGCAAGGGACGAAAAACGAGAGACACTGAAGTATCGTTTGTGACCCCACCTTTAAGAGGCATGGAAGAGTCACCCAAGACTGTTGTCCACCCAACAAAATTTTTCGGAGAGCCGGGAGAAGATGTGGAAAAGTGGTTAAAAAGTTTTGAAAGGATTTCAAAAGCCAACGGTTGGTCCCAAAAACGTCAAATAGAAATTTTGCCAGCTTTCCTCCGGGACAGAGCTGCCGAATTATATGATGAGCTGTCCGATAGCCAGCAGTCAGATTGGGAAGAATTGAAAAGCGCCCTCGTGGACCATTTCATCCCTAAGGAGGCCAGAAGGTTTTACTACGCAGACCTTTACTCGAGAAAACAAGGGGCAACTGAATCTGCCGAAGATTTTGCCAGGGTGATTCAACAGCTAGTTCGCCGGGCATACACAGAAATGCCGCTGGAACACCAAGCTACTCTAATGAGAGAACATTTTGTAAATGGCCTGCGACCTGCACTCAAACGCGTCGTTTTAATTTCTGACCCCAGTAATTTTAATAAGGCGCTAGAAGTGGCAAAAAGGGAAGAGATTAACGATCACGTTGTCAATGGCACTGCCCCCTGGACCCAGACGTTCTACACTGAACCGCCTGTGACCCCTGTCGCCGCCATGTCTGGTGAGAAACAATTGCAAGAAAGAATTGACAGACTGGAAAACGCAGTAGAAAAATTGACGACTGCCCTCACGGAATCAAAAATATCTGCAGGACCCCCGAATTACGGAAGGAGGTACAACTGGTCTAGCGATCGAAATCTGAGGAGCACAGATGGCCGTCCTATATGCAACTATTGCAAGAAGGTTGGACATTATGAACGTGAATGCCGTTCGAAAAGGTCATTTTACCAGAAGCCAAAAAACTAGAGAAGGCTGCTCACGTATCATCCTTGGGGTGTGATGCAGCCAACCCTGACTACAAAAATCCCCAAGCCACTAAGGTAATTCATACGGTAAATAAAATTGATGTATATCAATGTGTTACATTTAACGCTAAGGTTGCGAATTACCAAACAGACATAGTTGTTGATTCTGGATCTGGTATTTCAATAATGAGTTCCGAATTATGTGAACTTATCAATAGACATTCTAAAACGCCACTAGAAATACAACCGTGTAGTATCAAAGCTAGAACCGCTACAGGAGAAAATCTGAGTATCATTGGTAAAACAACTGTAGAATTAGATTTAGGAGACAGTATATGGTACGTTGATTGTTATGTCATTCGTAATTTTAAATATTCCTTCCTCTTAGGAACAGATTTTCTCATCAAGTCATGTGCAAGTTTAGATTTAGGTAGCATGTGTATTAAGCTTGGTCAACAGTCCTTGCATGTTAGTGCTTTAAAGCAACCTACTCGCGTTCCCGTTTGCGCTATAGAGACGCTAGAAATACCTGCGCGCAGCGAAGCACTTCTTACTGGGTCTGTAACTGGGCTAAAAGGAACCGTTCTTGTCGAGCCAAAGTACGAGGTAGTTAGTCACGACTCTTTACTTTTTCCAGCTCGTTGTGTAGCAAATGTTACTAGAGGTCAAATTCCTATTAGAATTGCAAATGCTAATCTCTCTCCAGTTAAAATACATGCAGGTACTTGTGTGGGAATGGCAGAAATAATTGATGACAGAGACTGCCTCAAGGAGAAAGGTAAGATGACTTCTGATTCTTCTACTTCGTGGATTGACAATATTGATTTATCTAATTGCAGCATAAACGAAAGTGAAAAGTGCCGTCTGATAGATTTATTGCTCGAATATCAGGACGTATTTACGACAAATAAATTCGACTTAGGCAGAGCCCATCGCTTTACTCATAATATAGACACAGGAGAACACCAACCCCTAGCTCAACGCCCATATAGGATTCCCCATAGCCAGCTAGATATGATAGATGAACACATCCAGGGCATGCTTGAAAAGGGAATTATCCAGGAATCAAATAGCCCATGGTCACAGCCATTAGTAATTGTTACAAAAAAAGATGGCTCACCAAGATTCTGCGTAGATTTTAGAAAATTGAATTCTATTACAAAGAAACAGATCTTTCCAATGCCTCGTGTTGATGAAGTACTCGATTCTTTAGGTGATGCATGTTTCTTTACAACATTAGATCTTGCATCTGGTTACTGGCAAACGCCAATGAAGCCTGGAGATATGGAGAAAACAGCCTTTTGCACTAGACAGGGTAATTTTGAATTTAAAGTCATGCCTATGGGTCTTGTAAATGCAAGTTACACTTTCCAAAAAATGATGCAGCTTGTTTTAAGTGGTCTTCAATGGCAAATATGCATGGTATATTTGGACGATGTTATAGTATATTCAAAGTCCTTCCCGCAACATTTGCACAATTTGCGTGCTGTTTTTGACCGTCTCCGGACGGAAGGTTTGAAATTACAACCAAAGAAATGCCATTTTTGCAAGCCAGAAGTTTTGTATTTAGGTCATGTCGTAGGTAAAGACGGTATTAGGCCTAACTCTGAAAAGATTGCGATTATCAGACACTACCCAGTACCGACTAATTGTAATGAGGTTCGTAGTTTTGTAGCATTAGCATCATACTATCGTAGGTTCATCAAAGGATTTGCCACAATCGCTACTCCATTACATGCATTACTTAAGAAAGGCGTTAAATTTAAATGGTCCGAAGAATGCCAACAATCTTTTGACCAACTAAGACACGCGCTGCTTTCTTCATCAGTATTAGCATATCCTAACTTCAAGGAAAGATTCACGCTCTATACAGACGCTAGTAATACAGGTCTTGGTGCGGTATTATCGCAGAATATTAATGGAGTAGAAAAGACCATAGCATTCGCAAGTAGGAGTCTGAAAAGGCATGAACGAAAATATGCAACTATAGAAAGGGAATGTTTAGCGTTAGTATGGGGTATCAAGCACTTTAGACCATACCTATATGGCCGGATGTTCGACATAATAACAGACCATAACCCTCTTAAATGGCTTGACAATGCAAGAGACCCTCACTCTCGACTTTCCCGTTGGTCCTTAACATTGCAGAGTTACACGTTTAACATTAAGCATAGGGCAGGTAAATTGCATGGTAATGCTGACGCACTATCCAGGATGCCACACCCAAATGAGGCCCCAGATATAGAGACTAATGTTAATGCTATTGACTCGCCCGGATTACAACTAGACAGAGTCAGAGACTTTCAGAAACAAGATCCCAGTCTCCAAGATTTCATAGATTATTTTGATAAGGGTAATATTCCCGAAGATTCTGATAGTGCTAGGCGATTAATGGCCACTATTGATAATTACGTGTACGAAGAAGGTATTCTCTATCATCTAGATAACGGTAAGGCACGGTCTAGAGTCAATGTGCGTACACAACTAGTAATCCCAAGGGCTTTAAAGGAAGAGGTCATGCTAGCACTACATGAAGAAATTACTTCAGGACATCTTTCATTTGAGAAAACGTATTTAAAGATTAAGGCGAGGTACTATTGGACAGGTATGTATACAGAAATTAAACGATGGTGTTCATCTTGTGTCGATTGTGCCACAAAGAAATCGCCCCGCAACTTGCCTAGGGCCCCGTTACAACCAATACCAGTCGAAGGTCCATTTGATCGTGTGGCCGTAGACGTTCTAGGCCCCTTTCCAACATCCGATAGAGGTAACAAATACATTGTTATCTTCACAGATTACTTTACTATGTGGCCCGAAGCATATGCAGTTAAGAATGCTGATGCCATAACTACTGCCAAATTGTTTGTCGAAGAGATTCTCTGCCGTCATTCAGCCCCTAGGAAACTGTTGTCAGACCGTGGTAAAAATTTTCTATCGAAGGTTGTTAGATCTATTTGCAATATGGTCAACACTTCTAAGGTAAACACCACTAGCTACCACCCGGAATGTGATGGATTAGTGGAACGCTTTAATCATACACTCACAACTATTCTGTCTATGTATGTGTCCGAACACCAGAAAGATTGGGATCACTTTATCCCATATGCCTTATTTGCGTATCGAACTTCTGTTCAATCTTCTACTAGGGAAACTCCATGTTATTTAATGTATGGTAGGGATCCACGTCTCCCAATTGATGCATCGTTACTTAAAGCTCAGGGAACTTATCAGGATACAAATGATTATAGGTCAGTCTTAGCTGATAGATTCTTAGAAGCCCGTAAGTTAGCCCATGATAACATTGAGTTAGCCCAACAACATCAGAAGGAGTACTATGACCACAAGGCAAAAGATATTTGTTATAATGTAGGTGACCGTGTTTGGCTTTATACGCCAAACAAGAAGAAGGGCCTATCGTCCAAACTAACACACAATTGGCATGGTCCATTCCGGATTTTATCAAAAACATCTCCGGTAAATTATTTGTTAGATGCTAATGATGAACGTTCTGTTACTCAAATAGTTCATTTTAACCGCTTGAAGCCTTTTATTTCTACGGATATTCGACCTGACACCCCTACAGATGGACAAATAGAAGGCCCGGACATTGACGAATCACATTCCAATGAGGACGATTCCACAAATGACGACGATCAAGATGAACTAGCTGTCAAAGCCATTTTAAACAAGAAAACCATAAAGAACAGATCCGGTCGCCGAGAGACACACTATTTGGTGCAATGGGAAGACGAGGAAATAGAACCATCATGGGAGCCATTGAGAAATTTACATTGCGGTGAGTTATTGAAACAATTTGAACTGTCTCTTCTCGCCAAGAAAACCAACTAACTCGTCCTACAGGCCGACATCAAACGCTTTCGTATACAGAATCGAGGACGATTCTTATCCCCAACCCCGGGAGGGATGTAATAATGCTGATTTTATGATCAAAAGAAGGGAGGTGACACGCGCTGCGCATTGCTTCGCGCATACTCTATTTGCTGTGCTTTTTGCTATAAATGTTTCTATATGCTCTATAGTTCGTTTTGCTATTTCTATGTAGAATATGGTTTGGCCAAGTAATGTCTGCTTACATGTAGCCATTCCGTCTATTACGCAAACTCCAAGTAGGATGCAAGGAATCCCCCGTGGTAGTGACTGAGCATTACACAGCATTCCAATGTATTGTTTAGGATTAAGGATTATTTACACTTGCATCATACACGACTGGACTAAATATTCTAGAAGAAACTAGCACTACCCTATACCCCATTTATGCTGAGTAACGATTACTCTACGTCGGCATAAACGCTGACACATCCCACATCAGTATTCTTATACTATACATATATTACACCCCTATTAGAAAATAAGAGAGAGGATAACGATAGAAAGTAGTTATCGTGCTGTAGGTGCTTGTGAAAGACCTCAGTAGCTTAATGAGAATATATGCATGTAGAAAGAGAAAACACAAGTGAGTTGCTTCTTTGTGTTTATCCTGCCGTTAAAGTTAGAGAGATCTGTGAGCAGATCACATTCTTGACGTTTTAAATGATGTTGTATAAAAGTGCTTGCTTTAGGGAAACGGTATATGACCTGTCATTTAATGGGAAATACTATTTTTCATGTCCTTAATCCCGAAAAGTTTCTAAAATTTCTTGTTAATTATTTTAGACTTAATTAAAATTTATATCCTGGGATTCCTAGATACTTTTGTCAACCTTTCCACAGAATCAGGCCTCTACTTCCATAAATGTCCGAAAATGATACTCAATTCTCAATTATGTAAATAGGTATCCCTAAAAGCTCTCCGTACTAAAAGTAATTCCTGCAATGCAATTTAGAAATATGTTTGGTGTCTTGTTATTTCAAAGTAGTTCCTTGAATGTATATTAAAAGTTAACCTATTTCTCATCATTGTGCTCCTCTGCCACTTGCTAAAACGCGAAATGCGGAGAAGTTAACTAGTCTAATAATGCCTAGAAATCTCAGGGGAACATGACGATTCTCTCAATGGAACAGGGGAGCAAGTGAAAATTTAACAGGGAACATGGGAACATGTACCCCCCTAAACGACCCGCATAAAAGCGTTGCCCAGGAGTGAGATAGTGATCATTGCTGGAAACTGTCGACGCATGGGTCAGGCTAATTACTCTAAGACTGGCTGCGACCGCCACTAATGACATAACGTTTCTCATTATCTTCAATAAATTTTTAAAGCAGTTTGAAGTACTAAAAGAGCACGTTTACAAAATGATTGCGTCAATTGGGCAGTCATTGCGTACTTTCCTAGTGGCAAGTCAACTCCTGAATCAAGCAAATTAAATTTCATGCTAGAAGAGCATTTCATCTGCATTCTGCTTTTGGAAGTCAACGGCATATTTTAGAGTTCATAATGCCATCCAGATTGTCAATGGTGGACAATGAATGAATATTTCTCAAAAGAATTCGTTTCATGAAACAAGGAGGTAATCTTTTAAGGCATTAAGAAATTGGACTAAACAGAAAGAATTTCCAGTGATATAAATTAACCATAATTAGTTCTTTTGTACCTCTACATCCAAATGGATGACAACTTGGCCTTGGATAGCGATTTCTCATTGTGTATTCATCGTGATGGCGAATTGAAGTTGAGTATTGTTAAACCAATTCTCTACAGCAATATTTCTCTCGTCTCCATCTCTAGTGCCTACTTAATTCCACTGGCTTTGATGGAATGAAGCCTTCAAAATGAAAACCTGATGAAACTTGATATCAGTCAAGATTCCCAAAGAGCCTTTTGATTAAATTTTTCCCTGGTTCAAGTTTAGAACTGATATAAGGCAGAATAAGTAGTATATTGCTGTAATGTGTAGTTCCAGGGGTACAACTACTGGTGTGGTACTGGGGATCTAGACTCCTGCCTTATTATTTCAAAAGTATACATGTCCCCCTTTTTTGGAGCATTTTGAAACTGTTTATTATTGAACAGATCTGCTTACAATCATCCTCATACATAGAAGTAACGAAATTATAAAAGCTCGTCAGTTTGTAAGTCAGGCCCGTATTAAAGGGGAGCTAGATACACGATTCTTGTAGATTTTGAAACTTGACTTAGTGCCCCCTAAATAAATGGTAAATTTTAGGACTTTTTGCATCTTTTTTGCAGTAATCAGATAAGACTTGCTTTTAGGAAAATTGCTATATACATGCGTTGCGTTACAGCACGTAAACAGTAAGCACGTCATACATCGAAAAAATTAATCCCCCTGTCTTCTACTCGTCTGTACTCACCATCATCTACTTTCATGGGTATAGGAAGACTTAAAATTGTGAGCTGCAAACTTTCGGTAGGAGTCTATGTTTTTTTAAAAAATCCCAATACCACACTATTCCTCACAAACCGCGATCACGCTTTTCATGATTTTCTGGTGACCACACCCTAGGGTTCTTCAAAATCGTAGTTGTTGCATTCTGTTGTTTGACCTTACATTAAGTGTTGTTGAAGGTTCTTTTAGCATACCACCAGTGGTGCAGTAGCAGGCGGACAGGAAGGGCTACAGCCCACAATGCAGACAATCCGTCGGATATTTTTGCTAATTTTAAAGATTTTCTTGTGTCTAAATGAATTTCTTTTGCCATGTTGAATATTTTCATAAATGTAAAGTGACAACTTTTTAACACTACACAGTGACGTAACAGAATGACTTGGGTTCCTAAGGAATATTGTGTTTGGGGGCCCTTTCAAGCTGACAATTTTTCCCAGACCTAGACAAAATGACGAATATGTAAATTTACCTTTTCCTCAATAAATGCAGAAGACCTGAAAATTTATGAGGGACCCTTTTCGGACCTCAAAGGCTTGGGAGCCCTTAGGAGTTGCTCTAGTCCCAACCTATGTCGGAGAAGACACTGACACTAAAATACTATATTAGTTCAAATTGTGGTCTGGAAGAGACTTTTGTAGCCATTCTAGAGGATGAAGTTAACGAAATTTCCTCTCACGCCACGAACCGAATTCTTTAGTCACATATTGCCAAGTCTTAAGTAGCCAGTAGCATAGGTACGGGTAGGTATCCAGGAGAGATCAATTCCTTCTCATTATCGTGAAATGTGGTTGTCGGGATGCCCTTAACTTCTGGATAGCGTTCTGTATTATAGCATGACTATCACGAAAGTGTTACAGTTCCTCTATGCTAGTGGCAACCGTAGTATTTGGGAGATGTACTCTAAACCAAGGCTATGGACGTGGTGTCAACAATTTTCCTGGGGGCATAGCCTCCAGCCCCCAAACTCTTATAGCCCATCACTTCCATTGGCCACACTGGTGGAAGAACCTAGTGGTTATGGGTCCTATCAGAAGAACACCATACTTAACTCATTAGCAGTCATGATGTGACATCCATGCTGCCTTGTGACTGGTTATGGAAATGAGAGGTAAGATAATACGGAGGTGCCACTTTTCCTTAGAACTACATGTGCCACCTTAGAATTGCAACTACCCTCGGCTATGCCACTGCTTCTAAACATAGATATCATGTATGAGTGGCATTCTTCTTCTTATCATGCCCTATCAGTTCGTTACGTTGGCGATGATGAGAATAAATCTCTTCTATCCGCTATTGCATGAAGAAGCCAATAGACAAAAGCTCGTGGCTGCCAACGATAATTGTGTTTAGGGATGATAAGCTGATAATTGTGCTTAGGGGCAGTGGCGTGCCAGAGAGTAGTAAGTAATTCTAAGGGGACAGTTGAGAGGCATTATTGAAGGCAATTTGTCGGGAAAATTTTACCTTTAGCCAAAATACCCTCCCACTGCACCACTGTCTACGATGAAGAAGTACAAAGGATTATCATAAGGAATAGCGCTCAAACAGGGTTAAATGAACTTCCGAGATTCAACATTATGGAAAGTTGACCTTGCTATTAAATCTCGCAGACAACACTCTCGTTCGATCAAGATGCACGACAATTTCTGTTTTCGATTGCTGTCTGAAAATATAATGGAAGACCCATATACCAGGGAAATATTTCAGGGGAGGTACAGTTGTACCAGTCTGCTAAGCATTTTGAGCGAGTTGTGAATGGATTAGCATACTGTTTTAGCTATGTAAGAGGACCCAGCATAATTGGGTCCGATGAGACACAAAATTGTCTACATTTCACCCTCATATTTGTTAAAATTGCATCTCATACACTAAAACCTAGCCGGTCTGTATAGTGCTCAAGGGCGCATCGAGGCAAAATCTACAGAAACAAGGAAAATAGAGAGGAAATAAATTTTTTGAAAAATGCTCTGGGTGAAGCCCCCCATTCCCCATTGGCTCCATGTCTTCCATGCTTTCAAAATTTTGCTATTAGCAGTTTTTATGACTGTGGTTCTAGATGATGGTTGCATATTTGGGATTGTCTCCAATTGCTTCCAGTTGGTCAAAGAATGGACTGGAACTCATTCAGATTCCAGATGATACTGAATACTCCCTTGGACCTTCTCAGCAATGAGGTTAGAGGATCTTGACAAAATATTCCAATTCATAAAATGTATCCAATGACTATAAGCACTTTCCTCAATAACATGCTACCTATATTTATAATCAATCACTTGAAAAGATACCTAAAGCAAATAAAGCAGAAGCTTTGCCTATTCTGAAGGCTCTCATTGTGTGTGCCAGACAAGAATATCACAACCCTGTCATAGTGATGACTCAAGCTACTACAGTTAGAAAGCCTGTGATAAGGTGACTAGGGTCTGCATTGGTCAGTGATATGATGGGCTGTAGCCCCTCCATTTTTACAGCAAATGTACTTTAGTACAAGTATTTACACTCTCTATATAACGGAGACTTTAATCTGCCCACTAGAGCCCCCCTACTGAAAGTGTTGCTCTGCTGCCCTTGATATTCTAGGAACAAAGCAGGGAAATCTTTGGGGCTTTCTGAACTGATCACTATACTCCTCCGGTTTGCGTAGAATAGGTATCGTCTCTGCGTTGTCCCTATCTTCTGTTGATTGCTTTTCTTTTCACTATTTATCACGCTGTTGTTTTTAGTTAATGTATGTACATGCTTCGATCACACCCTTTTTGCATTCACTTTATATTCGTTTATCGCATATCTCTATTGTGTATCGTATATTTTTGTTGCAGGGCAGTATAAAAATCAGTTTTTTTAGCTGCATACTTTACCCTGTTTAAAGAATTTAAAATGAACTGCCCAGCTAGAATGTGTGCAGGTCGTAAGCTAGAAGGTCACCAGAAGATCTGGCTTGTCTAAAGCCATACTGGTGATCAGAAAGAAGGTTGTTTGTTTCAAGTAAGGCAAGCAGTTGTTTGGTGATTATAGTCTCCATAGTTTTAGAGATGAGTGAAGTGATTACAATTGGGCGATAGTTCGAAGGGTTAGACTTGTCCCCTTTTTTTGGAATAGGGAAACGCGGGCAAGTTTCCAAGAGCAAGGAAATATACCAATAGATTAGAAAAGCTGAAAAGGTGTTTTAAGAACAGGGGCGAGTTTAGGGGCACAGGGTTTAAGAACTATAGCTGGTATACCTCAGGGCCTTTAGACTTAGAGATTTTGAGATGGAGAAGGGTTTTACGAACCTTGCATGTAGAGAATTTTATAGGTGGCATTGCGATGGCGGAAGTAGGGTAGAGAAGAGGTTGGGATTCTTTGTCATCCAGATTGGAGTTGGAAGCAGAGATTTATGCTAAAGGGTTGGCCTTAGTTGAAGGAGTGCATGAAGAAGAGCCAGAATTGTTTTTCAGAGGCGGAAAAGAAGAGCAACAAAAGTTTTGTAAGACAACCTTGGCTAAGGACCAAATGGAGGGAGATCCAGTCTGATAGGAAGCGATCTTATCTTTGATATGGTGAACAAAAGAGGTTTTTGGCATTGTTAATGGTTTTGCAGCATAGATTACAAGCATGTACAAATAAAGCTCTAAATTGAGTTTGAAAGGGCTTCCACTGTTTGAAGCGATGGTTTTTATTCTTCACAGCATTAGCACACCGTGAAATGAGCCATTTTGGAGAAGTTTTCTAGGTTTATAGGGAAGAGGGGATAAAAGATCAATGCTAAGTAGAGTTCTGTTAGTAATAGAAGTGGCAGAAGAGGAAGGACCATTAGAGAAGCCAGAGTACTAGGGATATAAACAGTAATAGGTGCAAAGAAAGTCCCAATCAGCTTTGTCAAATTGTAAACCTATTGAGTAGAGAAAGACTTATCCTGCTGGAAGACAAGGTGGTTTTATCTCTAGATCCATACCCTGAGTTGCCATTATGTGAATCTTTGGATTTGAACTCAAAATTACAAATTTGATGATGATATTATTTGAATAGTTCAAATGTCCAATCACATTCAGATCTACCATATTTGAAATTAATCTTGCACAACTAAATTAACAGCGCGTCAACAACATTGCGCATTTGCTGGGTCCAAGCATGGAATTTGCTCTATATAAATTATTTCAAGACGGAAAACAAGCTAGCTGAGTAACGGTTAATGATCATAAAGTCAGTTAAAGTACTACAATTCAAGAGTTCTCCTGACGAAAAGTTGTTCACCATCGTCGAGAGTGTGACCAAGAACGTGGGTATAGGACGGTATTAAACCAGAAAGGTACAAAGCAGATCTTCTAGTCTTCAAGCACAATTATGGTACAAGAAGCAATAAAGCTACATTATATGTTCCAAGCATCAGAACAGAAGCTGCAAGAAAGTCCTTCTGGTTTCGAAGCCCATCTTGCTGTAACGAACTGCCCATCTTGACAAGGTCTTACCCTGTATGAATATTACTCTTATTGTCAACTAGTCCACAAGTTCCCTTGCAATCTTTGGACAATCTTGTGATTCGTTTATTCAGATGTGTAACGATCTAACTATTAACACAGGGTACACTAACTTCATAATTAACTAAATTAACTAGTATAATAATTCGCACAACTTATTACATATTCTCCATGCGCAACAAACCCTGGACAAACTCGGACCTTTCTTCTTATTAACAGCTTACTTTCCTCCGTTAGCTCGTTCATATATATAGTATATGTCTCTATTTGTTTCCTTTTCTATAAAATTATCTGCAATTAGGTCAGCCAAGTACAAATTAGCTATGATTAGAGAGATATGTATTTGCATGCTTAGTCTATATATGATAAAGTTGAAAAAAATTAAAAAATTATTAAGATATGTAAAATGAAGAGGACATCCCAGGGACGCCGGAGCATATTTTTGAGTGAGGGGCTGGGGATGAGTTGCAAGTCCATATTGAAATATGCAACAATGGCGGTAGTAGGGAAGCACTAGGGGGTCAGGGTTAGGGTTAGGGTTAGGGTTAGGGTGAAGCCCCAGAAAAAATTTTCAATCCACGCCCTATATTAACAGTTATACATAAACAGAAAAGTGGGAGGGGGGAGCTACAGCTCCCCCAGCTCCCTCGGCTCCGGCGTGCCTGCATCCAAGATAGTTCTGTCAAAGCAAGAATAATTCGAAAATTTTATGTTTGGTGTCAGCTCAAATAATGATCAGTGCCGTGTCAAAATGCTCAGCTAAGACTATAGTTATCGATCTGTGTCGATAATTGATATAAAATCATGAATCTGCTTTATCTGCAGCATTTTCGTAATATCATGAAAATTATAAAAGACATCATTTTTGTCAATATGACCAAATCTTCACCATACACTTGGTCGTGCCCAATCATTCTGTCACCTTGCGATTTAATAGTACCCTATCAATCTAACACCCTGTGATTTGATCGTGCCCTAGAGGATATGGTATGACCTATGTGATAGCCTATTATAGTATCCTGCTAGCATATTGGCTATAATTGAGTCATGCGCAGGCGATAATAATGCCTATGTTGTGCTCATATCTGACAGCAGAACCTACAGACATGCTTGTGATAACAAAGTTCCGTGCAGTGGCAAAGGATCCAAGGAGACTAGGAGGGAGCTGGTTTAATGCATCAGCTCTTTGCAAAGGCCATTCCTCTCAAGAAATATCTCAGAACGGACATTAACCTTGCAGCAGCTCAGTCCAATAAGCAATGAAGTGACAATAGAAGTAGTCTTCTGTACAGATCATCTCTACTCTTCAGACTATGAGTATCACAGTCATAGACGGAAAAAATTACATCAATATAAGGCATGGTTTATCAACCGTGAAATCGAAATCGAACCTGCAAACCTATAGACTGTAGGAAACATTCTACGGAGCCCATGTTATGTTTTCCAAATGCAAGAAGAGAAGAAGGCACAACAAGGAAAGGAAAAATAAGAGGTAGGCTAATACCTTTTCAGAGGCTATACTATGCCAAACTAAGTAAGCATTTACTAATTCTCTTCGCTTGGATTTTTGGAATTACTAACAAAGTTTTAAACTATATTAATTGAACGGTCTCACCGCTGTACTTCTCTTTTATTTCCTCTGGTCGTTGTAGACCTAAGACAATAAGTTTGAAGTAAATTGTATTTTTGTGTTTGTTTCTTCGCCAAGGTAGAAATTCAACTAACTATTTTACGTTCATGATTTGGTATTTTTATTTGCTCCCCGGATTTACGTATAAAGATGAAAAAGACAGAAATCTCCTTCATGGCCACGAAAAGTTACCTTTCGTTTCAAATACAAACATTCTTAAGGCAACATTGAAGTATATTCAGGCCTCAGAACGGTTCCAATTAGTTATTAACTCTCTAGTTCTCTAGTGTAATCCTTTTCTTTTTGTGTAAATTTGTTTTTTTTTCTTTATGATTAGAGTGCTGTCGCCCATCATGCCTGGGCGCCAACTCGGCAGGTTAGCAAGAACTTGTTCACTTGCTTTATCCTTTGATCGTTCTTCGGGAGGTTTCATTCAAATTTGCGACGCTATGGGCACTACGGGCAAAACCATTCTCACTACGTTTGTAGTTTAATATTTTTGTAATAATTTTGTAACTACTTGTGTTTCTATGTTAGTGTAAGTCTTAGGGTTGTTATGTATCTCCATGCTCCCTTTGCTTTTGTATTGTAAGTGTTTGTTATTGTAAATCTTATGAGAATAAAACAATATAAAAAATCTGTGTGGGAAAGAAAGGGCTAGGTTAGGTATCACAAAGTATTGAGGGAAAGCTAGTATAAAAATAGACCTAAAAAATGGGCAAGGTGTTATGACTCAATACATAGAATGTTAGTGTGATGTTAGTTTAGTGTTAGCGTAGAGAAAGTGATGGCAATGAGTTGTAGAAAAAATTCGCAATGAATAAATGAATGGAGTGGAAGATAAAGTAACTAAAAATGGAATTGCTACAAGTACTGTTATACAAAAGGGGCATGATGAACCTTTAGCGAATGCAAACATTGTAAATGTACACACAACTCTAGGTCATAGTTGGTATTTCTTGGAGAAAGCGAAGTTCTCTTCCGTCATCTCACACATCATGAAAAGTATCTCCTTACGACGCCCTCTGTTCACCTCTCTCGACAAGAAAAGATTAGCCCCTTCCATAACATGCTACTCATATAATTAAAGTTTTCTGTCATAAAATCAGTGGGCATAATTACAATTGTATCGTAATTATAGAGAGATTTGCTGAGATTCAATGGTAGGGAATGACCGCAAACCCTCGATTAAGGACCACCCTCCACAATGCGCCGCATCAAAATAGTGATGTTTGCGCACTGAGGCGCTATCGCGAAGGTTTACGACTGGTCAACTCATCGAAAGCGGATCAGCCATTGAGTTAAGCAGTAAAGACAAGCTTTGGATATTTGTTTTACTTGCTGTCAATCCATTTCTACACAAAGAAGACAAGTACTTTTAAAGTCTGTTGGTACTACAGAAATTCACAACAGCACGAAAAAGCGGTACCGTGTTTTAGACATACTGAAAAGCTTATTTTCGTCCGACACTCGTCAGGCTATGAAACGCCGGATAGCGGCCGAAAGGTGAACCGAAATCTGGCTATATATTTGTAATGGCTATAATTTTTGTCTACAAGAAACTACTAGGCAAATATTCTAAAGACTGGTGTAGATGATAAATGTAGGTTTTGTGACAAATTCACTGAAGCAATTGATCATCTTATGTCTAGTTGCTCGATATTAGCAACAACCGAATACAAGAACCACCACGATAGAGTAGGTCAGTATTTACATTGGACCATATATAACAATAATAGTAATAATAATATTTGTTGTAATACGAAGTATACCTTCAGTTGACTAAATCATTATTACATATCATAGCGAAATAAAACTTTACCCTATAAACGAGCCCTGATCTTCCAGGTATTCGTGTTTTAACTTCTAAGTCTAGCCCGTCAAATATGTTTCCAGTTGTTTTTTTTAACCTGTTTAGGGTAGGTAACTCACGTAGTTCAGCAGGTATATCAGTCCAAGCCTTCAGGGCTGAGTAATGAAATCCTTTTTTGCAAATTCAGTCCGATATCTCGGTATCTGCAGATCTCGACAGTGCCGTGTATTATATTTCGAAACCGAAGATCTTGGGAGGAATTTGTTGAAAAAGTTTTCTGGGCAAAGCTTGTTCATAATTTTATAGGTCATAATGTTCCTATCGTAATGGAAAAGATTGTCTACATTTAACCAAGAACGAGACCAATTATCTTTAATCCGTGCGTTTTCAATTATGTTGCAAGCTCGATTTTGAAGACGTTGGAGAGCTATTTTCTTTGTTTTGTTCAAGCTACCCCAAAAAACATCACCATATCGCAAATGACTTTCAACAAGACCATAATGAACAGAGCGGAGCTGACTCTGCGGCAGAATGTTTTTGAGTCGCTTTAAGCTCATTAGACCAGTTTTTACTTTGCTTCTAATTCGCTTAAACTGCTCATCCCAATCCAAGTTTTCAGCAATGATAATTCCTAAATATTTGGTTTTTTCCACCCTTTTCATCTCTGAGCCATTAAGCTCAAGTGCCTCTGGAAGTTTCGGTTTTCGTGTGCTGAGTGGGTGCCCTATGATCATAAATTCGGTCTTTTGGGGATTAGGACTGAGTTTATTAACCCTCATCCATTCTGCGATATTTGCTAGCTCATTACGTGCATCCTCAGTCATCTTCCCAATATTATTTGAAGCCATTGTGATAGCTTTGTCGTGAGCATAGATGTTAGCATGAGAGGATTGCAAGCATTTTTCGAAGTCATTTAAGTATATATAAATAGGAGGGGACCTAAGCAAGATCCCTGAGGAATCCCGCATGGGGCTTTTCTAGGCTTAGTTTTTACACCATTTAAGGAGCAAAATTGCTGTCTACCTGACAGGTAGGATTCAAACCATTCTCTAGCTCGGTCTTCTACCCCATACTTTTGCAGTTTTTGTATAAGTATGGTGTGATCTACGGTATCGAAAGCCTTTTTTAGGTCCAGAAATATGGTAAGGTTAATTTTACTACTATCAATGTTCTCATACCAGTAATCAATGCTGGCAATAAGCGAGGTCATTGTTGAATAGAGCTTGCGAAAAGCAGCCTGATTGTTTGTTAGAGTATTAGTTGTTTGTAGAAATTCAAAAAGTTGATCATGTGAAATTCTTTCCAGCATCCTCGAGAAAACAGATATCACAGATATCGGCCTATAATTGTTTACATCAGTTCTCGTACCTGACTTATAAATCGGGGTAACTTTTGCTATTTTCCAAATTTCCAGGAAGACTCCATTTTTGAGAGATGAGTTGTATATTAGCGCTAGTGGATAAGAAATAGATTTAGCAGCGTCTTGTACAAGTGTGACAGACACTTTATCCGGACCTGATGCTTCCCTTTTTCCAATCGACTAGTTGCATTCAAAACATACCCTTCATCAATGGCCTTAAATTCCATTTGATCTCTTACAGGTGTAATGTGCTTAAGAGAATCATCTTCGGGCTTTGCATCTATCTGTTTCGCTAGCTTCTGCCCAACTGAAACAAAGTGATGATTTAAAGACTCAAGCACATCACACTCTTTTGTTAAGGTTTGGCCATTGCGTCATTATTGGTATATATATGTAATCATTATTGGTTGTCAGCACCCACTAATTGCTTTGAGCACCACCCCCCAACCTGTAGTTGAAGGAGAAAATGCATCGATCCTCTGGGGTTTCTCTCTACACACTGATCGAACTATTCAAGCGAACAGACCAGACAGTATAACAAAAGACTTCAAAGAACAAACTTGCCTCTTGATAGATGTGAGTATCCCTATAGACCAGAACATCGCTGTTAAAGAATTTGATAAACTCAGCAAGTATAAAGATCTTGAAATTGAAATTGGCAGAATGTAGAACTTGAAAGCAACAACAGTACCTGTGATTGCAGGCGCTCTTGGAATGATACAAAAGGGCTGTCAAAAGCATCTTGACAAGATCTCAGGGCAACTACAACTCCAGAGAATCCAACAAATAGTATTGACAAGCACAGCTCATATTTTCCGCAAGGCTCTCTCTACTTAGATTATAGTTTTGTTTTAATTGATGTTTTCGCTTCTCAGGCCTTTGCTAACCTTAGGTCACTTGGGTGACCTGGTCAGCAATTGTAATAGATAGCAAATGTGAAGAAATAGTAAATAATGATAATAATAACAATAATCCGTCCTGGGTATGACGTAAAACTACACCCGGTTGTAGAGTCTCGACGTGGGATAATGAGGTTGCCCTTTGTTGCAAGTACCTCCAGGTCAGCCTTGAGCAAGGTGTAGCACCTGATAGCTCTCCCCGAGATCTTGAAGTACCGGCGTTCTTTCAGGAAATTGCTGGAACTATTAGACGGGATAAGATAGTACCGAATGCAGAGGAGAGTTTAAGATTGTTTTTTTGGGAGGGGGGGGGGATATTTGGAGTGATGGTGACAGACACCATAATAAAGAAGCAGAATGATTGAAGAATTTAAAAGAAGAATACAATAATGATGGCCTTGAGCATGAGAATGCGAGAATAACAATAGAGCAAGTAAAGAAAGGGTGTCGGAAGTCTCCAAATTGGAAGGCACCTGGTCCTGATGGAGTGCAAGGGTTTTCGTTTAAGAGAGTAATATCATGTCATGAGAGGATAGCAAGACAATTGAGTATGCTGCTTACGAGCAATGATACACTACCAGAACGGATCACTGTAGGTAGGACTACTTTGTGCCAGAAAGATCCAACAAAAGGGAATGAAGTGAGTAATTTTAGACCAATATCATGCCTTCCACTTATGTAGAAATTGATGACAAGTATTTTGGCAAACAATATGTATGTATATCTTGAAGAAAATAGCTTGTTTCCATCTGGGAAAAAGGGGTGCAGAAGAAAATCTAGGGGTACGAAAGATCAGCTGCTGATAGATCAAATGATTTTAAGAGATTGTAAAAGTAGACACACAAATTTAGCCATGGCCTAGTTAGACTATCGAAAGACGTATGATATGGTCCTCCATTTCATGGATTCTCGAGTGTATGGAAATGCTTGGTATTGCTGGAAATGTTAGGAAATTTGTAGCAGGTAGTATGAAGAGATGGAAAACAAAGCTTATATCATCGGGAGAGTATTTAGGAACAGTCAATATTAGAAGGGGATTTTTCAGGGAGATAGTCTGTCCCATTTTACTTTTCGTTATTAGTATGATTCCTCTAACTTTGATACTGAGAGGTGTTAATGCTGGATACGAATTCAAAGGGAAAAAAGCTGAAGTTAATCATCTGTTTTTTTGTGGACGATTTAAAGGTATTTGGTGGGATAAAAGATCAGATTGATTCATTATTAAAAACAGTACACCTGCTAAATGAGGACATTGTTATGACATTGGGTGTAAACAAGTGTAGCGTAGTAGTAATGAAAAGAGGAAAATTGACTAAATGTGATGGAATTCAATTACCAAACGGAGAAGTTATAAAGCAAGTGAAAAGGCTGGAGATAAATATCTTGGAGTGCTTGAGTTGGATGGTGTTATGGAGAGTGATATGAAGGAAAAATTTCTCAAAGAATGTTTTAGAAGGTTTAAAGTAATATTCAAGTCAGGTCTAAATGATAAAAATAAATGTCTAGCTGCAAATATGTGGGCTGTATCGCTTCTGAGATACAGTGGAGAAATATTAAGGTGGACCAAAGAGGAATTGAAAAGAATGGATACAAAAACACGAAAGATCATGACTATTCATGGAGCATTACATCCCAAAAGTGATGTAGATAGGATTTATGTTCCACGTGGAAACGGTGGCAGAGGTTTGATCAGTTGTGAAGGATGCATCAGAGGTGAAGGAAACAGTTTAGGTTGGTATAGTAGGAATAGTTCAGAGTATATACTCCAGTTACTAAGTGAATCAAATATCATTGATAAAGCAACATCGACAGAGCCAGAAGAATTTAAGAAAGTGGCTATTGGTGAGTTAAAAAGCAAGTCGAGAGAGAAGAGAATGCATGGACTATTCAAGAGATCAAGGAGGATATAAATGAGAGTAAATCTTGGAACTGGGTGAAAAATTCAGATCTTAAATCAAATACAATTGCTTTGATTTTCTCTTCTCAGGAACAAGCGTTAAGAACTAATTACATAAAATTCCATATAGATAAAACATCTGAATCACCACTTCGTAGATTGTGTGGTATCAAAAGGGAAAGCATCTCGCATTTCATTAGTGAATGTAGTAAACTTGCCCAAAAACAATACAAGGAAAGGCATGATAGTGTTGCACAAAACATTCATCGGGAATTAAGTGGTATGTATGGCTTTGAAAGAGAAAATAAATGGTGTGACCATATATCACAGAGTGTCATAGAAGATGAGGAGACGAAAATTCTCTAGGATTTTACAATTCAATGTGATAGGTATGTTCAGAATCGAAGATCTGACATTGTTGTTATTGGAAAATCAAAGCACGAGTGTAAGATCATTGATATTGCCTTGCCAAATGATGACAGAGTTGGAAGTAAGGAGCAGGAAAAGATAGAGAAGTACAAAGATCTCAGACAAGAGATAGCACATCTTTGAAGAATGAAAAAGGTTCAAGTGATTCCAATCGTGATTGGTGCTCTAGGCATGATATCACAAAAACTAGAAACGTGGCTTGGGAAAATTGGAGTTAGCATAAGAACAGAGACATTGCAAAAGAGTACACTCCGTGGAACTGCTAGGATATTAAGAAGAACTTTAGAAATGTAATCCTTGACAATTACCATAGTAATGAACCCTTGGACCTGAGTTTACTAGTTGTAATCAGATCTAGAGGAAAACCTTTCCAGTACTATACTGTGAGCATTAGCATCAACCATATAATAATAATTATAATAATATAGTTCTTATCAATAAACTTGACAGAACGTGCATTATCGTTGACATTGCTGTACCCGGCGATAGTAGAATTAGCCATAAGGAAAAAGAAAAGGTTGAGAAATATCAAGATTTGAAAAGGGAAATCAAGAGAATATGGAACTTGAGAAATGTAATAGTTGTACCTGTGATTGTAGGAGCATTAGGAAGTATAGCAAAGAAGTTGGGTGAATGGATAGAGAAGCTAGACATCTCAATAGCCATAGAACTACTGCAGAAAACAACAATACTAGGAACAGCCAGGATTTTGAGGAAAGTACTTGATTACTAAAGGAGACTGACTGCAAGGGATCTTTGGTCATAGGTTATGACTCGCTCCCTTGAGAAATATAATCTGCAATGAGATCAGCCAGTGCTTAAAGCTGAGACATAAAATAATAATAATAATAATAAATGTCCTGGTTATGACGTAAAACTGCAACCGGTTGTGGAGTTTCACGTGGGATAATGAGGTTACCCTTTGCCACAACTACCTCCAGGTCACCCTTGAGCAAGGTATAGTACCTGTCGGCTCTCTCCGAGACCTTGAAGTACCGGGTTGACATCCAGCGGGGGTTAGTCTGTCTTATGGGTAGGGGGGGGACTCTTTAGTCTGGGTTGACAACCCTCCTAGGAGAAGGAAAACTCCGATTAAAAATCTGGACAAATGGATTATTGAAAGTATATGTCCAATAGTAGGGTAGATAATGCTCTTTAGCTGTTATAAGCAAATTATCTAGTGGAGGCTACACGAACAATTGTACCCGTAACCTGAAGGTACCGCGCCGATATAGGTGAATGGCCACTGCGTAATGAGGTCACCAATCGCGGGATCTGGTAGAGGAGTGGCGACTCTATCATTATAAAGCCTTATCCAGAGTGCCGGGCAACCCTGGATGGACGTTTTATACCCGTGCGTTCAAAGTCACACTATATGGAAGACTTGCATTATAATTATCAAAATCAACCACACTTTACGTCTGTTTCTGCAAACAAAACAGTGGCCCAATTAGCTGATGCTGAAGAGATAGCAGACCAGACATTAGACAACAGATTTCATACAATAAATGATAGAGTATGGACTGATGAAGAAAAGAAAAGAGTAGTAGAAATCGACAGGGAAGAGAGGCTGAAAGGAAAGAACTTCATAAAAAGGATAAAAGAACGATGGCATGGAGAGTATCCAGAGAAACGGAGGACAGCTCAGAACTTAATAGACAATGCAAGCGATTTGCCAAGGAGGACTGGGGAAGCTTACAAGAAAACGTGGTAAGCAAACAAGCAGGAGAAATGAGTAGTCAATCCCATGTTATAGAATGGACAACTGAGATGAAAGTGAGATTGGTGCAAATTGACAATGAAGAAAGAAGGAGAGGACGAGGTTTTATGACACGTGTGAAAGATAGATGGATCGAAGAGTACCCAGAATATGCAGCAGCTAGCATGCAAAAGCTGCCCGACAATGCATCGCGGTTCCGGAAAGAACAAACCATCACTAATTTGATATTAGTGCGACAAGAAAGTAATTTGGAGAATGGCAGTTGGGAAACTCAAACAGGTGAACAACAGAGAGCAATTTCTGGTAATGGACAGCATGATGAAACATATGTGGAATGTGATGAAGCAGTGGAAGACAGTGATGATTTTGTAGATAAAGAATTTATGTCTATATTTAATGACCAACTTCAGAGCCTAACTAGTAGCACCTTGACAGCAATCAACCCAAGGTAGAAACTGAAGAAGCTCAAGGTGCCTGTTGAGTTGCAAAAGAAAGCAGAGGGTGTTTTGCGGCTCTCTCTTAGAGGAGTAGACACAATACCAGAAATCACTGACAAGGTGTATGCTATGGGTAGGGCTATAGAGATTAAAATGGGGTTACCACAAACAGCAAAGAGTACAATTGGGAGGCAAAAGCCAGGTACTGGGAAGGTACTGGGAACAGGAGAGTGAGAAAACTGAAACAAGAAATGAAAAGACTTAGACAAGTTATAGCTAGAGCTGGGAATGAATTACAGAGGCGAAAGCTGAAGAGAAAGGCTACAGCCAAAGGGAAAACGATCTTGAAGGATTTAAAGCACTTAATGAATGAGTCAGACACGACTTCGACTAACATCAGAAGAGCTAAAGAGAAGTGGTTAGATCAACTGCGATACAAAAAGTGAAGCTGAAAAAGATGATAGAAAGGGTAAACAGGATAAGAGACAATGCTAACTTTCAAAGAGACCAGAAAGGTTTCTTTAAATCACTGGAAAGGACTGCTTATGAAGGAAAACTACCTCCAATGGAACGATTTGTGGATTTTTGGGCTGGAATATGGGAAAAAGATGAAAAAACACCAGAAATGCCATGGTTGGAGAGGGTACAAATGGAGATGAAAGATAGGGTGCAAGTTGTGAATGAGTTTACTATCACGAAAGACAATGTAGCGATAGAGGTTAAGAAGAGGAAGAATTGGACAGCCCCGGGGATAGATGGCATTCAGAATTACTGGTGGAAAAAATTTCAAGCAGCACAAAGCTCATTGACTAGAGCTTTTGTGAAGCTGACAAATGATAATGAACTGATACCAGTATGGTGGCCAGCAGGAAGAACAGTTCAGATACCTAAGACAAAGGGTCTTAGCAATGAGCAGAATTATCGTCCAATAACTTGTTTGAGCACATCTTATAAGATTTTAACAGGATTGATTGGGAGATACATGAGACAGCATGCATTAGAGAATAGCATTTGGGACGAAGGACAACTTGGAGCAGTGACAGGGGTGCTTGGTACAGTTGACCAGTTACTTATTGACAAGTGTATCATGGAAGAAGTAAAGGCCTACCATCGGAATTAAGCTGTGGCCTACTATGATTACAAGAAAGCTTATGACAAAGTGCATCATGACTGGATGATACGAGTATATGAGTGGATTGGTATACCTGCAGTGATTATCTCAGTTTTGAAGGCATTAATGAATAAATGGAAAACACGATTGAAGCTGTGGAAGGATGGGAAAAGTGTGTAAGTAGATGGATAGACAAAATGTGGGTTTCTACAGGGAGATAGTTACTCACCGGTTGGGTTTTGTATTACAGAAATACCTATTGCTTAGTTGCTTGAACAGAGCAAAGGGCATCGGATGGGAGAGCCAGGAATGAGAAATGTAAACAGGATACACAGTTTTTTCGTAGATGATCTTAAGGTGTACCAAGAATCACATGGTTTGTTAAAGGAGATAAACGAAATCATTATACAAGCGAGCTTTGATGCAGGTGCTTGCTATGGCGTTTCAAAGTGTGCAGAAATTATGTTTGAGCATGGGAAAATGATAAAAGGTGAAGGTCTGCAAGTGTTGCAGGAAAGGATGGAGGCTTTGGACCCAACTCACGATGAAATGTATAGGTTTCTTGGGGTGGAACAGTCAAACGGTATGAAAACGAAGAATATATATAAAAGGGTTAAAGAGGAAGTGACAAGCAGGATGAGGATATTATTGACATCCGAACTAAATGATGACAATTTGATACAGGCTATCAATTCTAAGGTCATCCCAGTGGCAGCCTATCCAATGAATGTATGCAAAATGACCAAAAATGAGCTAAATCAGCTGGACCAGATTATTAAAAGAGAGTTAAGGATGCAACACATGTTGGGAAAACAGGCAAGTGATGAGCGATTATATTTGAAGAGAGACCAAGGAGGGAGTGGATTACAATCTATGAGGGATGTTTATGTAGAGACTAGAACAGAGTTGCTTGTTATATGTGTAAGTCAAGTAATAACTGGATTCAAGCGGCATGGAGAAGAGAGAACAAGAATGAAACTAATGCAATCATTGACGAAGCAGTAAATTTGATGATGGATACAGATAGAGATTTTGAATTTGTAGGGAAAAATGTACGACTAATGGGAGAGGTCTTGGAATTCGACTGGAAAGCGACATGGAAGAGAGTAAAACAAGAATTGAAGAGAGGTACACAACTTAAACGAAAAGAGAATTACAGACAGAAAGAATTGCAAAGTGACATACATGGAAAGCAAGAACAGGAATGCCATCTTTGGCTAGAACAACGGTTGACACCAAGGAAGACATCATCAGTAATGACATTGATGGAGCAGATGGTGGAGACAAGAGGATGGAAGATGGTAAGAGGATTGATTGAGAATGGGAGGTGTAGACCATGTGGTGATTTCAATGAAACTTTGGAACACCTTGTAGCTGGATGTAAGGTGATGGCCAATAATGAGTATTTAGCAAGACACAACAGAGCGTTGATGGTAATGGAAATTGCACGGACAAAGGAGTACGGATTGGTAGCAAGAGAAGTAGTGTGGTATAAAGAGAATTGGACAAGAGGGAAAGTGTCAGAAAATGCGAATTCCAAGTTAATCTGGGGCTTTGAGTTCAACTTGCGAAAAACGACAACATCTAGGAGACCGGATATGATACTGGAGGACAAAGAAAGGAGTAAGATTTGGATTTGTGATATGGTATGCCCACAGCAAGCAAACATAGGAGCCAAAAGACACGAGAAATTGTCTAAGTATCGACAGCTGGCATTTGAATTAAGGGAGAGGAGACTTGGCTATGATGTAGAGATTGTCCCTGTAGCTATTGGTGCTCTTGGTGGAGGTATAAAGCACGTTCTGTGTGATGTGGAAAGAGTATTTAGTGAACACCCAGAAAAGGAACGATTAGCTAAAGCGACGGTAGCAGAGATCCAGAAAAAAACTGTGTTAATGGACAGTGAGAGTATGGTTAGAAGAATTTTGTCGGGACTTTTACAAGCCGATGAATAAATATTGACAATGTTACTATTACGTGTTCTATTTTGTATGTAGAATGTTGTTTAGTTTTTGGATCAACAATACTTGATGGTCCGCAGATGTTGGCTATTTAACCATAGCTTTTTTACTTAACATAATAATGATAATAATAATAAGGAGATAAGGAGATAGAAAACCTAGGAAGATACAAGATGCTGAAAGAAGAAGTAAGAAGATTGTGGAAAATGAAAACCGTTACTGTATTACCTATTGTGATTGGTACGTTAGGAGCTGTGTCACAAAGATTTACTGGATATGTGAATAAGATTGGAGACAACATCAGGCTGGAGATAATCCATGAAACTGCACTCTTGGGGGCCGCAAGATTGCTAAGGAAAGTCCTGTCTCTTTAGGGGCACATACTGAAGACCAGTGTGGGACCTTTGGCGACTTATTGTCACCCACTCTCATGGAATAGAAATCCGGACACATGAAGTCTGAGATGGCAAACATAAACTATAATTTTTTTTGAAACTTCTCATGCATATATTCAAATTACTAATACAAAGAGAAATCTCTTTAAGTATAGGTAATTTGTATCTGGCAGACAAGGTTACACTTATAGTCAACACAACCATAATAAAAAAAAGCAAAAAAATGCACTCAGGAATACATGTCCATACACAGCGAGGTTAGATGTAACTATAGTTCTTAGTACGTTAGAAGATCATGGTTAGTCCAGGATTTGTTTCTCATGCAGAAAATATAGTAGGTGGATCGAATGATGATGGCTGTTATTTTGCTATAGTATATAGTTTAAGTGCTGTTTTTCAATACCAAGATCATTGCACATTTTAATAAAAAATTTGCAGGATTTCCCAAAAATTCCTATAGAGCTGATGGATAGGTTGATAAATTTGGTATTACGGTATTTTGAAGAGAGGTCACAAGTGAGCTGCAGGTATTTGTTACTCTTCCTATCTGCGTTTGTGGTTATATTGGTTTCAAATCCAACGGTAAGCTTGACGATATAGATCGTAGCCGTTCCAATGCAGAGAAGCAAATCAGGACGCAACAGGTCCCCTGTCAAAATGCAAGGTGAGAGAAAACCTGAGAGGTCAACATACAGAGTAGAGTTTGTAATACATTGTAGTGTTGATGCTACAAAATATATAGCTGAGTTATGTCTCCAAGTGTAGCGGCCATCTTCAAGATATGACTTACAGCCTGATACAACATGAAGAAGAGACTCAGGATGCAAGCAAACAGAACAGTCGGGCGACGGTGAGAGTTTCCATTTGTGGAGATTCGTGCGATTAGCTTGAGTGTTTTTGAGGTACTGTACAGTGAAATTGAAATATTTTTAGGCAGCTTACTCTGTGTAGAGGACCACAAAGAGTTGAGAGTTTCCAGAGAGTGATCTAAAAGGAAGGATGTGATAAAACCTAGGGATGGAAGCTGGGACTTCAGTTTTTCTTTGTGTTCTAGGCGTACAACCTGTAAGACATGTTTAGTATTCTTATATGAGTCATATTGTAAGTTCATGCTATTACTGGTATTTTTCCGCAATGAGATAATAGCATCATTCTGTAAGGATTTTAGGGAAGTACGTAGGACATTTTGGCATTGGAGAAATTTAACAGATGGAAGCTGGAGATTTAAACCAAACTGATTTTGAGGAAGGATAATAATTTGTCCTGGGTATGACATAAAACTACATCCGGTTGTGGAGTTTCAACGTGGGATAATGAGGTTACCCTTTGTCACAATTACCTCCAGGTCACCCTTGAGCAAGGTGTAGTACCTGTCAGCTCTCGCCGAGACTTCGAGATACCGGGTTGGCATCCAGCGGGGGCTAGTCTGTCTCATGAGTAGTGGGGACTCTTCAGCCTTGGTTACATAATTTGTTGGTTGCATAGTACGTTGTTTGATGGATAGTTTATTCTGTTCCATTTTATTTGTGATCTGTATGTTGATCTATGAATAGCACCATGAACTTTCATTTAGGAGAGCTACGGTTTAAGAGGTGTTTGAACAGTTGAAAAATTTAGATCCAAGAAAAGGTTCACCACAGAAATCTCTCCCTCCAAAAATATTAAAAACTAACGCTGATCTGTTTTGCTTCCCTCTTGTTGATCTATTTAATAGACAGATTGAGGAAGGAAGTGTCCCAAATGATCTGAAATATGCTGATGTATCCTCACTTTTTAAGAAGGGTGACAATATGTGCAAGAAAAATTATAGACCAATAAGCCTCCTACCTGCAAGCTCGAAATTGTCTGAAAGGCTAATATACAATCAATTGTATGACTATATGGGGCAGTTCTGCTCACTGCTCTTAGGAGGGTTTAGACAAAATTACAGTACACAACATGTCTCATTGGATCTCTTACCACATTGTAGGAATATAATTGGTAATAAGGGGCATGCCCGGGCACTTTTTACTGATCTTTCAAAAGCATTTGGTAGTGTGCACCATGATCTTCTAGTTGCGAAAGTAAATGACTATGGAATTAATCTGTATGCATTTCAACTCAAAGGAAGTTATATTTTTAAGAGACAGCAGAGAGTAAAGCTGAACAATATTTTCAGTGATTGGAAAAGAGACTAAATTTGGAGTACTTCAGGGGTTAATTCTGGAGCTTTTACTATTTAATGTATTTATAAATGTTATTTTCTGGTTTTTTAGATGCACTAACATCTGTGACTATGTTGGTGATACAACTATTTGTGCATGTCATCCAGTTCTTGAAACTATTGTTAGACAATTAGAAACAGATGGTACTTTGGTTTCAAAATTGTTTTCTGACTATTATTTGAAATGAAATGTTGACAATGTCACCTTATGATATTTGATGGTAAATGCTCCAAAGCAACGGTTATAATTTGAACTTGGACAATCAATGAAATTGAAAGTGATTATGAAACACTACTAGGCATAAATTTTGATAAGGAACTAAGCTTCAGAAAGTACAATGAAGATTTGTGCAAAAAGGCCAACCAAAAGCTTTACGCACTTGCTCACCTGTCCGCCTATGTTGATCCTATCAAACTAGAAATTTTAATTAACTCTTTCATTAAGTCACAGTTTAATGATTGTCCTCCTGTATGGGTGTTCCGTGATAGGGTGTTAAATTCAAAGTTAAAGCTCATCCAAGAAAGGCCGTTGCGACTGGTATGCTAAGGTTTTGAAACAGAGTTTGAAAAGCTGATGAAAAAAAACTTTAACCACTCATCAGCATAACCTGCAGTAGCTAATGATTGAAATATAAACAAAATGAAGCATAGTTTGACCCCAACTTTTATGAGAGACGTTTTTACTGAGAGAAACAATCAGTGCAATTTAAGAAGTGAAAATCATCCGCAACTGCCAAAAGCGAAGACAATATCATACGGAATGGAAACCATTCAACACAGAGGTTGCCTTTTGTGATCCATACTACCAAAATAAATCAAAGATTCCAACACTGCATCTTGATTCAAACAGAAAATCAAACAATGGGATGGAAATTCTTACGTCTGCCGATTATGCGAAAATTTTTGTCAAAAATTAGTGATTTTATAATTATCTTTTATTCTTCATCTTTCACAATGTAGAACTAGGTTAGGTTTTGTTGGCGTTAAATAGCTTTTAGATATAATTGTAGGCTGCCAACTGTAAACAAGTTATTGGAAATAATAATAGTAATTGTTAATTTTGAAGTCAAAGTAAAGCAGCAAAAAATGTTTTCGGAAATTCATTTTCAATTTCATCGAAGCTATTCTGGATCTGTCAGCACATCAGGCTTTTGGTTCTAGTGCCACCTCTGCATTATTGAGCTGGCACAAAGCGTAAAATATGTGAATCTCAAGAGAAAATTATCCAGGACCACTCACACTCACTTCTTATAAAAATGCTATTTAGCATAATATGCTTCCATGCACTAGCCCGTCTTGCAAGAAAATTTTGTAATTGCAGTACCACACATATTCCTAAATCACTAATTTTCACTTTTGAGATCAATTTTAGTGATCAAGACCACTGATATATAGGCATTGCAACCAAGCGTACAAGTACCACGTAGGTAGCCCTGGAGCAGCCATATGACTATTTTATTTCACTTCATTTCATTTCGTTATAGTGAAAATAGCAGGGTACAGGATTAAGTTAGATATTTAAACTGCTTTAGAAGCCATCATGTAAAAGCCGCTAAAGAAAAGAGGAAATTGCATAAAATATAGATATAAAAGTTGCATATTGTTACAATCTAAAAATCTTATTCACAGTACCTCAAAATCTTGCATAAAGCTAAGAGGAAAACGATTTGATGAAGGAGGTCAGAGAAGCTAACGTCTTTGTCTTCTTTTCAAACTAGATTTGCAAGACTAGATTTGCTGATATAAGTCCATGTAATTTCCCTGATATTCCCAAATCACCAAGACAAGCGCAGCAACTTTATTCATCTCCATGTGTTAATTTTTTTTTGATCTTGAGTCTACTATTTTCAAACTTGATCGATTTTGAGCATTAATACTCGTATAGACTATATTCTTATTATAGTAAAAAGAGTTCTTGTATAAAGTTCGTACAATATTGGGTGTCAAGAGTGAGGAGGAATATTAGCTAATTGACAAATTTAAACAATCTCATATGATTTCATACCGGATGGATACTGAGGCTGCTCTTTTTATTATCTCCACTGGCTTAGGGAATGATCCGGTATTAAATCATATCGGGTTGAGGTGTCTTCACGATACCGTGCTCATTTCATACTGTATTCATTAGCGTATTGAAATCTTGCTCTATTTTATCGTCTTCAAGTAAACGGAATGTTAATCAGGCATTGAAACATATCGGATGCACTTGAATCAGATTTCGTGTAAACGGGTCCTGAACCATATTACTTTATATTTACTGAACTAATTCCTGGTCCTATTTATACATTACCACGATTTTATAATCGTTTTACCTGAGGCAGAAAATCATAAAACGCTTTTCCCTTATCACGGTAAAGGGATATAAGGCCTGTTCACATGAGATTACTGAGTATCGTCAGTTGTCATTGACTTAATTAATCTATTGACAAATGTTCAGACATAGTATGCACCCAGTTTAAACGAGATCTATCTATTCCTCATCTCTAGTCTATTCTGTTAACATGAAACGTGGGCTGACCCACGAAATGAAATCTCAAATGTATACTCTCGGGATCTCTTTAACCACGCGGAAGATTGTCACTTATTAATACTCCAACCCGCTTATCGGACAGGAAAACATACCAGGCCCGTAGCCAGCTTGAATTCGCAAGGGGGGCACAGCCAATACATATATACATATATATATATATATATATATATATATATATATATATATATATATATATATATATATATATATATATATATATATATATATATATATATATATATATATATATATATATATATATATATATATATATATATATATATATATATATATATATATATATAGAAAAATAGAAACCACTTTGTATCTTGTACCGGTTTCATCCGTTTAATACGGAATCCTCAGCGAACTGAACAATGCCAGTGTTACGCTCAAATTTATAGAGAAGTTGTACATAGTAATGCGTAAGATTTAATGAAAGTACCAAGCATCGACACATATGACGTTTAATCGACTTAATCTCGATTCAATTCTGGCGTATACTTTTGGATGAAATAGTTTTCCTTTTCCTCCCTTTCTATTACGTCATTTCGATCGAAGGTTAGGAATGGTGTAATTGTAAACGGTATATCTTCACCGATCGAGCAATGGGCTATATGTTTACTTACATACAGGGTTCGCAAACTAGGATTTAAGATTTGTTGTTTATGAATTCGAACCCTAGCTCGTAAATTAGAAGTTTGTCCAATGTACTCTTTATTACACCCACTGCACCTTATAAGGTATATAACATTTTTAGCGTTACAATTCATGTTACTTTTTATTTTGAATGGAATTTCGCCACTTTTAAACATGATTGCATTAGTTGTCGTAATTAGAGGGCATGTGCCACATTTTTTGTCATTACATTTTGTGACTGTTTTTTCATTTATTGTTGTTGCTTCAATATTATGTGCGCTTTCAGTGTATGTGAATTTAGCTCTTGTTAAGATCTTTTTAAGACTTGGTGGTTGTCTATAGCTATTTATCAATCTAAGTTGTTTTATTGCTTCTTGCATTTTTGGGCTGGCATTTAGTACAAGGAATGTTTTTTTAATTATTGAAAAGAAGTTTGGATTTCTTGGGTTATAAGTTGAAACAAAGGCTAGAATTTTATGTTCATTAGATTTAGGCTCCTTGTCTTGGCGTAATTCTATCAAGGGGATGACGTCTGATCTAGCTATGCAATTTTTTGTCAGTGTTTCAGGGTAGCCTTGTTTTGTAAGGTTGGTTTGTAATTCAACTAGTCTTCTGTTTCTTAGCTTTTCGTCTTCAACAATTGTGCAAATTCTTCGGGCTAGGTTAAAAGGAATATTCTGTTTTGTGTGGGGTGGGTGACATGACTTGAAATGAACATATTGTTGACTATCAGTTGGTTTGCGATATATATCAGTGGAAATCTTGTAATCCTTCACGCTAATATGAATGTCTAAAAAGTGTATAGAAGTTTTGCTAGATTCTATTGTGAATTTTATGCTCGTATGTAGGTTTTGGAGAATCTCGAATAAATTGTCAATTTTGTCAATTCTTTCATCCCATATTATAAAACAGTCATCTAAATACCTTTTCCAGCTGGTGACAAATTTATTTTTATGAGCAAGTCCATATTTATTTTCGATTATGTTGTAGAGTTTATTTTCTAAATATCCCATAACAAGGGTAACATACGTAGGTGCCACTTTAGTACCCATAGCTGTCCCACGAACTTGAATGTAATTGACTTGATTAAATATGAATGTGTTGTATTGCAGAATTATTGTTAAAGCTTCACATATAAAATCACTTGGTAGATTTCGTACAATTAATTCTGGGTATTGTTGCAACCAATATTTGATGGCGATAAGCCCTAGATCATTATCAATGTTGGTGTACATATTGGTTATATCAAGTGTAACTAAACATTCATATTCTTTGAGTTCTTTTGGTATTTTGTTTAAAAATTCCAAGTCATCTTTTACGTAGCTTTTCACTTTTGGCAAGAAAGGCTTTAGAATTCTATCAATAAAATCGCTTAATTTACTGGTAACACAATTGGGGCCAGCTACTATCGGTCTAAATGTAAGGTCTTGAGGGTTTTGTAATTCAATTACTTCCGCTATGTTATTTTTTACTGCATTGCCTATGATCTTGCTTTTATGGACTTTTGGTAAACCATATAGATTGCTTGTTTTATTTTGGCATCCAGTTAAGTAGTCAATCTCTTTTTTTGTTAGTGCCTCCTTGTACTTTTCAGTTAGATTCTCTATCATGGTCAATGTTTTGTTGTCAATATTTTTATCCAATTTTTTGCAAGTTTCCTTATCATCTAATATATTGCACATTTTTTCATAATAAAATTTAGCATCCATTATGACACATGCACCTCCTTTGTCGCATTTTTTGATTACCACAGTATCATCTTTTTTAAGTTTCATGATACCTTCCCATTCCATTTTGTTTAAGTTGTTTTTGACTGGGTCTACATCGGATAATTGTAAAGGATGTTTAAGCAAGAAATCAATATAAGTGTCCAGTATTATGTCTCTGTGTCTATTTGGTGTAAAAGAGCTTTCTGGTTTAGCTATGTCATGTTCATCAGTGCTTGGGGTTTTATTGTGAAAGAATTCAATTAATCTTAGTTTTCGACAAAATTTTCGTATGTCCGTAACACTGAAAGCGCACATAATATTGAAGCAACAACAATAAATGAAAAAACAGTCACAAAATGTAATGACAAAAAATGTGGCACATGCCCTCTAATTACGACAACTAATGCAATCATGTTTAAAAATGGCGAAATTCCATTCAAAATAAAAAGTAACATGAATTGTAACGCTAAAAATGTTATATACCTTATAAGGTGCAGTGGGTGTAATAAAGAGTACATTGGACAAACTTCTAATTTACGAGCTAGGGTTCGAATTCATAAACAACAAATCTTAAATCCTAGTTTGCGAACCCTGTATGTAAGTAAACATATAGCCCATTGCTCGATCGGTGAAGATATACCGTTTACAATTACACCATTCCTAACCTTCGATCGAAATGACGTAATAGAAAGGGAGGAAAAGGAAAACTATTTCATCCAAAAGTATACGCCAGAATTGAATCGAGATTAAGTCGATTAAACGTCATATGTGTCGATGCTTGGTACTTTCATTAAATCTTACGCATTACTATGTACAACTTCTCTATAAATTTGAGCGTAACACTGGCATTGTTCAGTTCGCTGAGGATTCCGTATAAAACGGATGAAACCGGTACAAGATACAAAGTGGTTTCTATTTTTCTATGTATTTTTTCTGCGTTTGGATCAAGACAGATAGATTGGTGATATATATATATATATATATATATATATATATATATATATATATATATATATATATATATATATATATATATATATATATATATATATATATATATATATATATATATATATATATATATATATATATATATATATATATATATATATATGCATATATATATATATATATATATATATATATATATATATATATATATATATATGCATATATATATATGTGCATATGTATATATAAAATTCATTTCTGTAGGGGGCACAGAGGTAAATTTCTCAAGTCCAGGAAGGCTTTGCCCTACCAGGCCCCCCTTGGATACGGGCCTGAAACGTACTGTTAAAAAACAAGCAGGGGTGAACTTCATTGTTGCTATTAGGGAAGGGGGGTGTAACGCAAAGACCCATAACCATATCGCAAGGCTTCTTCATGAAAGAGCATGTCGTGAGCGAAAGAAGTGAAGAATAAGGGAGGATGGGGGATAAACTATGAAACTTTGAATCTTCTTTATCTTTATAAACGTCAACATTCTGTTACAGAAAGCAGCAATGAACGAGCAACAAACTAAAATCTTCTTTAAAATCGCTCGCCTGGTTTCCAATGTGCCGTTAACTGCAGTCTGCAGGTGACTACCACAGGCAATGGAGTCTGCGGCACTTACGGTGTACTGGAAACACACTACTGAGAAGTTTTGTCTTGAAAGAGAGAATTTGCTTAGAGCTTCACCCTCTTTACAAAAGACCAGCAAGAAATAACTAATTAAATAAAAAAGACGATAGTTACGCACAAAGAACAATGTGCCAATGATTACAGATTTTACGCTTTCGTTTGCATGCGCATTTATGTAGAAAGTTACAGAGTTTAACCCCAAAACTAGACGCAGGCTCCGACGTAGTCTTATGGCCAATTAAGTCACAAACAACCACATTATCTTCCCAACATATTCCGACACTGCTATTACAAGCTAGCGCTAGACAGCATTCTTCAATTGGTGATGATGAACATATTGGAATTTTCAATTTTCACTTCTAGTATTTATATATTGTATGATATATCTTATATTTTCAGGGTGAACGGAAATCGGAAAATTAAAGATATTTTGCTCGAATTGTAGAGTGCTTCATATCAAAAGCACATATGTACTTACGATTCATCGTGGACCGGTATGTGCCTAAAAGAATTCTCAGATCAAGTAACGCCGCTGCTGATGAAAGTGCCTCGTATCAAGAAGAAAGCATTGCGTACTAGAGCTTTTGCCTATGCTCCAGTACGGCCATGGAACAGTCTAATCTTCTGGCGGAGATTCGTACTGTTGACAATACTTGTAGGCTAATAATATGGGAGATCCTTTTAGCTATTACTGAGCTGAATTGTTGACCTGTCGTTGACCTGGACTTCTACTTTTTGAACTTTTATACAATAGAAATGCTTTCCCGCTTTCATGCTGTTATGCTGGCTCGTAGCTATAAAGTCTCTGTTAGTTCGTTTTCTGGCATACACGCGCGCTTAACGCTGACAAAGTTTGAGAGAAAGTGATTTAGCAGCTGGCTATATATACGTTTTGAGTTTGGCTTACAGTTTAATGCTGTAGGCATAGGTCATCGTATATTCGTATAGGTACACGCAGGCTTTGTGACTACGAGGAAATATAGATTGTAAGTAATATCATCTTCGTTATTTGCTCTTATACTATGTCATTTCTGTTTATTACTTTGCTTTTCTATCGAGATTATAATCACTATGCTACGTTTCTCGTAATATTTAAGATGTTTGTCTACTTAAGTAGTAGTTGATTTATTAGCTAATATAATTTCTTTATAGTGAACCATCATTTCTGATATTATCGCAGCAGCCCAAACAGCTGATGTCTTTGCTTTGCGTTTCTGCTGGATAAAGTTTGACTAAATGCGTTCTATCTATAAGTAGTCTGGTTGTGTGCTACAATACTGATAGGTTAAGATCGTCACTAAAGATCCAATTACTTACTAGCATATGGTATTTTGTAATTAGGATTTAAATTGTATAGTGTATTGAATGTTGCATTCTAGTTATATACTGTAGATGTATAAATAAATCAATACATATACATACATACAAACATACAGCTCTTAACTACAAGTGTCCTACTTGCTAATAAATCTTGTAATTGCTTCGAATAGCTACTCTTTATGCAAATATGAAACTTGCAATAGGTCAAGGACATACATAGAATCTCATTCTTATAAGTTAATTGTCTATGATGACAAAATATGTACGGAGCTTAATAAGTATATTTATTTAACATAGTGTTTCGAAAAGGTTGAGAAAGCGTTCGTCTGCTTCACATCGAATCTATCCAGAACTAAGTTTTGCTTCCTACTGTATAGCTTAGAACTGACATTAAGGCCACCTTTACCAGGTTCAGTTAATGAATTTATAAAATACAACCTCAAGCTTCTAATTGACCATAACCGATGAAGTAATAGAAACAGACCAATGTCATATTATGCATAACCATGGTCTAGACAAGGAGACGATAGACTGTATGAGACAAGGTGCAACTAAAGGCACCCTACTTTGAAATCAAAATATAGTAAATGAAAAAGATAAGTTGTTATAGCTTTGTTCCATTTCTAAGGGTATTAACTTACCAACTTCTAAGGTAGCTAACGTTTATGAATTTCAATTCCTTGCAAACTCGTTTGCTTCAGTTCTTTCCAGTCAACCAAAGCCACAATTATGAAATTTGATCACTACGAATCTTTTCCAAATAGCTATTAAAGCAGTAGGATTATCATAGGTAAGTCGGCATTGCATTCTGGGAATTATGGTAATATATACAGAGTTTAGCACCATGCATTGTTTGAACAATTATCAAACAGAAAAAATTCTCTCGGATCAGTTATTTTCTCTAACTCTCAATTGTAAAATAGTTCGTGATGAATTTTAGGGGAGATATGATTGTTACGTTTGCTTCTAATCTGGTACAAATAGAAACAGTAGTTGGGGTAAAATCTTGTCTGCAATATGTTCCTACAACGGTGCTTTTTAATTTTAGACATTTGTCGAGAACTCCACAAATCAGTGCAAATTTCTCAGTTCTCTGAATAGGATCAATGTGTACAAAACCCACAAGGGCCGAGTACCTGCATTTCGAACCATATTCACGATTGCATGTGAAGGGTGTTCGCATTAAATTACAAATATGGAAGTTCGCAGCCATGTCTGGCCAAAAAAGTGAAAAACCACCAGACTGCTATTACAAGAAGTAAACAAGTTAGGATACAGTATAATATGAAGTCTGGAGAACTTATGGCAAACTACCTGAGAAAGCTTTCAAATGTCGACAGTGCAACTTAAATGAACAGAAAAGCAAAGGAGATGAAGATTCAAGAACTAATAATGCTGTAGAAGGGGAATGCAAAAAACAGGTAGAATGCAACCAAGAGAATAATATATTAAGATTGATACAGAAAGACGGAGCATTGATCCTACTAACACTATCGGATTAAATCTTAACATTGATGACAAGTTATTGATTTTAAAATTGAGGCCATGCCAGCCAACAAAAGTCTCTTGCAAAAGACACTGATTGTTTGCGGGCGAGCAGAACAGAACCTGTTTCCAAAAATTTTCTATCATCTACTTCCCCTAAAAATTACCAATTTCTCTTGCCTCTCTACAAAAGTTGGCAAGCTCTCCTTTAATGATACCAGTCCCCTGAAGATATGAGTTGTATGGACAGTGTTTGCCTTTGAGGGGAGTACATTGGTTTGCACAGATTCAAATAATCAATAAGTGTAATAACATCGTGCGATTAAACTTAACGGCTAGCATTTTAACCAAAGTACCACATATCACTATCTATCTTTGTAGAGTTACAATCAAAACCAGGGAAAATTGAGTGTGGTTCATTTAGCTAAAGAATACATGCTTAATGTTCTACATATTATATGCTAAATTTGTGAATCTACAAATGCAGCAAATCAACGGGACTATCTGCTACACCTCAAGACCTAATCCTTCTTCATGGGCTCCTAGAATACAAAAATTAAAGAAATTTACCGACAGAATTGACAAATTTTGGTGATTTGCCGACGGGATTTCTTTTGCCTAGGGTATGACATTAGGGGCGGCCTAGCAACATTTTTGATGGGGGCTCGAGTGGACAGATTGAGAGTGCTAAAACGGGCACTAAAGTACACTTGCTATAACAAGTGGAAGAGCTACAACCCCCTCACCCCTCCCCCGGTTCCGCACCCATGGAAGTGCACCCGACACCACTATAGAAATGAGCCAGTTTTTAATTTTAACTCTACGAAGATAATGAAGACTTCTGCAATCACTAATTTGAATTTTATGAAAGAGAATCAAAGAAGCATGTCTTACTTGGACTTGTACGGTATAGTCAGTAATCATAATAGGCTATGTCACCCCTGTGAAAGCTTAGTCATCACACCGCTACATAGAACTCAAGCAAACTGCAGTGACCCAAAATCGTTCATAAGAAACACGCTGACATAGCATATTTACCAAAAGAACCTTAAACGTTTCCTTGGAGAAAACGTGTGTACTCTTTAGTACATCTTAATCCTTCTTTTCACCTTGTGGTTAGTGTTGGCTTTGTTTTTGCACCCTACCCATCGACTACAACTGGATAGGGTGGGGTGGGGTAATTTGGGTAGGTGGGGTGATTTGGGTCACTATTGATTTTCGTGGTTTTCAACTAAACTAAGCAGCTTAACAACTAGGGCTGCCATTATGGATGGTGTCAGCATATTGCATTGTAAGATGAACGCAGCTGGTCTACAGGTCTTCACCTCCTAGAGATTGGGGAACGGAAACAAATTTCTGCTGAGGTTAGTGGCTTTTTTCTTAGCATTAAACTTCCTCATAAAATAAGAGAATCATTAAGAAATTATACCCAATTCTTTATTTTCCAAAAACTGTACCATAATATTAGAACAATCTTTCAATTAGGCCATTGGTGAAGACTAATGCAGAAAATTTGCAGTTTTATCTTGGAGGGGTAATTTGGGTCACCTAGCTTTCAGGTGTTTCACTTTAGATATCACTATATTACATCAATTTAAACTGACAATGTGCACTGACAATGTGCAAAATTAAAATGAACAGAGTGAAGATGAAAGTAAACTAAGGATCTATTCAATGCGAAAAGTAGAAAATAGCCTGATTACTTCTCTTTCCTTAGCAGAATACCTCGGAAATACAAATGCAGAAAAGAACATTGTGACCAGGATATGCTACACGTGGCAACATTGTGACATTGTGACCAGGAAGTGCTCCGCAATCGCCTGGCCTTTCCAATGAAAGTCAATTGGAGAAAAATCCTACTGCGTTTCTATAGAGAAAACTGAATGCAAGCGGTCGGAAAAAGGTCATTTCCTACACTCCTTAAGACTCTCTGGGAAAGTAAGACTACTTCCCACCTGGTTAATGGGTTCAATCGCTCAAGACTTTCGCCATTTGACAGGAATGCTATAAGTGTAGATAAGTGTGTTAAAGAAGTTGAGGAACTTGCTGATGAGAATACATTGGCAATCACTCCTTGTCCTGATACCCCACAGGTGTCCACAACGGGCAATAGTGGAAGCCATAGCCCCCCATCCTTCTCAATGCAACAAGAGGCAGCTGAAATTGCAAAGAAGAAGCACAAACGAGTCCAGGCAAAAGAAGGCGAAGTGTTAACTACTCCAGAAGTTCTGAGAAGGCTACAAGAAGAAGCAAAGACACGACAGGCAAAAACTGAAAAGTTACCTAAGAAACGCCGTAAGGCTTTGGTTGATGTAATGAATATTAATGACCTGGAAGAGCAGGAGAGCAATGAAATAAGCGAAGATAGCGTGGCTTTTATGTGATGCGTGTAATAATTTACGTATGACCTCAATGCGTCCCAGTGATCACAGATTATACGAAGGTTTTTCTGCTTCAAATATTCAGCCAAACTTTCAAGGATATGTGCTGTTCATGTAAAAATTGATCATGCCGAAGCAGTTCATGTTTGTGTACACCAAAAACAGTATTTGTGTTGACATATTTCCAATTCCAGTTGAAATACAGACTTTTCTTTGACCTGATCCAAATTGCCTAATCTAATTTTATAGAACAGAGTAAAAACTAAGTGTTAAGAATGAAGCACAGACGAAGAAAAAAAATATTGGTAACACTGCAGCACGTTCAAATGTGACCTTAGCATCCCATATGCGGCAATGAAAAACATTCTAGGCTGATGCTTCACCCATTCTGCTTGTTTTATGGTCTCAAATACAAAAACAGCTCAAAAATGACGCAAATTACCCCACCCCACCCCACCATGGTAAAATAATGTAAGAGACAAAAGTACAGATTTCGTCAAGAAATAATATATACCTTGATCAGGTTTAGACACAGTAGATACCACAAAATTAACAATAAAGTCTCTTCATCGTAACGCTAATCAATACTTGCCAGGCAAAATGCGCACTGAGCCAGTTGCAACTCTGTGGGAGGAAACCAGGGAACCAGGCCATAAAGGCCTGAAGCAAAGATCCCAGAAATAAGTTTAACTACCACGCCCTAAAATTTTATTTGTTTCATATTTTTCTTACAGATTATTGAGGTGCAAGCGCTGCCCCGCTCCCTAACGTTCGCCGTTACTTTGACTTCATCAACTTATAAATTTCAAGATAATACATGTACGCAAAAATCATTGGTATTGCATTGCAACATAGATACACAGTTAGAAATATGACCTAACAATCAAAGAGAACAGTGAAAAGCGTTTGATTTTAAATGATCAGTCAGCTCCATAACTAGCCTGCGAGTTTGAAAGTTCAAAACAATAATGACTTTCCATTTTCCTTACTGTACTTTCAATCACTGAAAATGGCAAAGACAGACTCGTTGTTGTTTCAAATGTGAGATTCAGAAACAGGATGTCCCATTACTTCAAACACTGCTTTAGTTTCGTACCTTAGGGCACAAGGGCACAGCCGCCAAATTTTTGCAAGATCTAATCATGTCTATTTTCTCCCAATCTAATATTCCAATAATCCTGCAGGATGTTAGGGGCCATTCAAAAAGTACGTACGCTCAGGAGGGGAGAGGGGGTACCTGAAAAGCGTACGACAGCGTACAAGGGGGGAGGGGGTATTTCAAAGAACGTACGTACGCCCAACTTGATATAGGCTTCACATTAGGGCTTACTACAATCAGATGGAAAGACCCTAGAGATAGCAGCCATGTAAGTAGCTTATATATATATATATATATATATATATATATATATATATATATATATATATATATATATATATATATATATATATATATATATATATATATATATATATATATATATATGTCAAAATTTTTTAATCTTAGTCGAGCAGTTTCTTTTAATAGGCAGCTAGTAATCATCCAATGGACTCTACTTACGTGCATAGAGACAAGAGAATATTGCGATTTCAAAATCAAGTCGTGATGTTAAGGTACTATTGGACGGATATGGATCACGTATATAGTTTTGGGATGTTCCCAAATTTCAAAAAGGTCTGACACAACACATGATATTACTGCCTAGTTTCAAAGGTCTCAAATGTCTCTTCCGGACAATGATTTCCTGGTTAAAGTAAAGATTGACCTGCTTCTGAGCTGAAATCAAACACGCATTGGTTTAATATGTTACCGGGCACACCCCCGGCTTATTAAAAAATAAATGTAACCGAAGTGCTTCTTCATTAATCAGATAAGAGACTATAAATGCGAACAAACGCAGTTGCAACACTGAACGTAGCACAGATTTCACCTACGATCGCAAAGATTTCATCTACGATTGCAACCGAATTGCTAGATTCACAAAGCAAGAAATATGATCTTGGTGATCTTTGTGTTATGTGTATTGGGCGAATTGTCATCTGACCAACTTGCAGCTGCACATAATGTCGCTCTTCTAAAAGAGAAGGTGCCTCTGGAGCTAGACTTTTGCAAATGGCTTGGATACAAGGAAACTTCAAAGATCAACTTTATGAAACAAAGTCAGTCAGAAACAAAGAGTAACCGTCTCTACAATGCACTGCTAGCTCTAGACAACACTGGCTGCTCTGAATTTATCAAACCTCTTACGTGCTCTATATTCGCACCTACATACCTGGATGAGTACAAGAGTTCTTTACCCCCTTGCAGATCTCTGTGCAAAACTGCTGAGCGTCACTGTTCAAAATTCTTGCCATATATGAGAAAGATGCTTACAGGAGGTAAGACATTGGAAGTTATTCAAAGCTTTCTAACGAAACTATGTTAAGAACAAGACGATAGGACGACCTTCTCTTTTTATCCATAAGAGAAGTACTAGAGTCAAGATTAATTGTAGCCTTTCAGAGGTAATCAGCGAAATATTCAAAAGTCTATATAGGGAGTTACATGTTGTTTTCATTACTTTGATCTTCCACTTGCGCAATTTGCTGATGTACTGTTTTATTTTTAGTTGAATTCTACTGTAAGTACTTTGAGGAGCCCAGTGATCACCATGGCTGCATTGATTACACATTCGACAAAGAACAAGCCAAATTTTTCATGAGTGTCAAAGGTAGTCCCCAAATGAGAAGCAGTGATTGGAAAACTCCAACAAAGTGATAGCAAAGTTTACTGTTCATGCATTTGTGCTGCTTTCATACTGCAAGCACATCAGAGACTTAGAAAAACTACCTAACTAATTAGAATAGCACTATATGGCTACAGGTTTTTTAACTCTGTAACAAATGCAATGATAACATCAAGTCGTATTTTTTTCGTATTGTTGTCTCAGTGATTTATGATTATGCTCTAACAGTCTGTCTACAGAGTGAATTTGCCCATTTTCAGCAAGGAAGATTTTAATCAGATTCCACACTTTGCAACTCAGTTGGTGCAATGGTTCAGTTTAAGTCTCTTCTTGTAACCCCGAAGGATACATGAAATGAAGAATGTATCTACTTTTTAGGGGTGCCATTAGAGGCTATGCCCATCCCTAGTTATTATTCTCGTCTATTCAACGTAGGCTTCCCTCCACATTTCTAGGAAGATGTGTTAGTGTACTGGTTGGTGGTCTTGCTTTTATTCAGAAATATTGCAGTAAACGTGAAAAGACTGGTGTTCCTTTACATGAAAACTGTTTGCCAAGTCTTAGGTATTGCCACAATAAAATTCATCTCCCAACACAACTGCAAGGTATAGGTAAAATTGATCTAAGACTATAGGGGTTTACGGACGGAAAAAACGATACTTTGAAGGCCCAAAAAAATGAACCAAACATTGTTTTAAACTAAGCTTTCCCTCCACTATCCTCCTTGGTTAGGAGTTCTGAAAATGCTAACTTGTAGATTGTTGGATGTAAAAGGGAAAAATCAGTAGGCGAAAACAGCTCTGCTACTGACGGACATAGATCAATACATCTCGCAATAGTCCCAAAGTCGCTCGCATTTTCTCTCGTATTCCTCGATTTCAGCGTAATGATACACTGAACAAAATGTTTGAACCTCTAAAACTTTACTTGCGTGTGAATTACCAGATGATATAGTTGAGTATTCTAGAAATAATATATATATATAGGTTATTGCTTTCAGACACGTTTGCTGAACAATATAAGTAGAAACAATGACTTAATGATGCCTTCTGATATAAAGTGTTAAGCACTGCCTTTGAAAGCAGTAGAGACGGCTAGAGAATGTTATCGAAAATTGCTGATTGTTAGTAGTTGTATTGGAGAAAAGTAGTAATCTAATGTTTATACAGGATATCTTGTTTAGCTTGTGCACAAGTTGCTGTTAACCAAGCTGTCATCGTTTTATCAATGATAATCCCAATTGCACAAATGATCATAGTGTCAGAAATCAATGCAGATAGGCCCCGAAATATATTATGAAATTTCAAATAAGTCAGACCAGTTTTAAGTAAGATTACATAAGCCAGACCAGTAGGGGAAATTTTTATTAATAACCAACTGGTCAAAACAATGCCCATGAACTAATGAAGTGATCTTATCAATGCTGTATGAACGCTGACAATGTAGGTACTTGAAGGCTTCTCAAAGAACCGAAAAATACTCTACGATATGTGGATCAGATCTAATGCACAAGAATTCATCTGATATACCAAAGAACATCATTAATACTGCAAAATGAACCAGGAAGGTTAGAGGGGTGATTTAGATTACAAGAACAGAGTGCAGTGATGACGTTTATGTAGAATGCACGTGCATAATTTGTATCATTATTACTTCATTATCATAATTTATCATTATCACTTCGTGTTGTTTATACTATCAAAGAAATTCACAAGAGTACTCAGTGGGTATGTTTGTGTAAAACTTGACAAAAATTGCTTGAGTAGTATTACCTTTGAGAAATGCTGCCCATTCTCTTGTGCCAGCAGTGAACAGCACAAAGGTATGAATGGCTTTATCTTATATTTTTATTTTCTTTTTCTTCGATTTAGAATCTCGTTACGATTTTACTGTTTGAAGTGCTGTTGCTGTTTCTTTGAAGTTGTTGTTGGTGGTTATGATATGGGGAAATTCGGAGAATGGTCAAACATATTTAATGAAGTTTTTGAATTGCCGATATGAGTGAATTAGTGGCGTGCGGGGATTTCTGAAAGCAGATTCTTGAATATAAAAAGAGTGTACCATGTCTTCTAAAGCACCGAAATGGCCCTAAATATCATAGGATGCCTACTCTACTTGTACTCCTGCATTTGGATTTCAGCTCTCACCGATCCCTTCTCAATTGTAGTTGTTTGGCAATGGACACAATTTTACTCCAACCAACTCAAATTCCATGAGTGTTACCCATGTCTGAGCCTGCTTGATCACATCCTCTTTAATCTACTTACACTCTATGCTCAACTGCATATTGGATACCTTAAGTAGCACTATTGACAAATGCAAGCTAATAAACTGAATTACGCCTTGCAAAACAATGTCTATATCGTGCTTACTTGTATTTGCCTGAGCCGCGCTACCGTCTAAGCATACTACTATTATCGTCTGGTGACATTCATATAAATCCGGGCCCAAACTAGGGTCTGAAGTGTTTTCATTGGAACTTAAATAGCATTTGTCGAGGAATAGCATTAAGATACCTCTGGTTGAAGCGTATGATGCTATTAATAAATCTGATATTATTGCGATCTCTGAGCCAATGCTAAATTGTACAATAAAAACCGACGTAATTCGTACTAAAGGTTCCAGTCTAGAGGTTTTCCGTAATGGTCACCCGAGCAACACTAAACATGGAGGAGTTTCCTATATTTTCGTGCTGGATTGCCAATAAAGAGTAGGACTAACCTTGAGCCATTAAATGAAATGATTGTTTTTGAAGTAATTATATCACGAAAGAACATTTATGTAATGAACTTTTACCACAGTCCAAACTAAAATAGCGAGCAATTTGAGATGTTCATTTGTAATTTACAAAATATTTTAGGCCATATTAAAACAGAATGGCCCCATTGCGTTACTTTTACAGTGGACTTGAATTGCACCTCCTCATCCCAGCAGTGGGCTGAGGACATAGAGAGCACAGCAGTGGGCTAAGGGCGCAGCTCTTGATAAGTTCATGTATACCAACGGTTTATACCAACTAATCAATTAGCCAACAAATATACGAAACGATAACATGTCTTGCATCGATTTAATAATCACTGACCAAACTAATATGTTTGTAGACTACGGTGTTCACCCCTCATTTTGATATACACTGCCAACCTCAGTGCCTTCACCCCCCCCCCTTATCTACAAATGAAATGTCTGGCATGTACAAGAAAGCTAATGTCCAGTTAATAAAACAATCCATTAACAATGTTGATTGGGTGAATAGTCTGAATTCTCTTACCCCTTCAGAAATGGTTGATCATTTCACAAGGACTCTGTATGAAGTTATGTCACATTACATCCCAAACGAAGCTGTTTAGATTAGCGACAAAGATCCACCTTGGCTGACGCCAAATTTGAAAACGGCCATTAAACGAAAGCACAGGGTTTACAGAAAGTTTGCAAATTGTGGAAGGAAGAAAGAAGACTGGGACTTAGTTCGTAAACTTCAACTTGATAACACCAGGAAAATAATTGAAGCGAAAAATCAATGTTTCTCACAATTACATAAAAAGCCAAGTGCTCCATATTGGTGTAAAATTGTATTGGAACACCTTGAATAAGGTTATCGAGAAAAAGAAATTTGTAAATATACTGCCAATTTTAGAAAGTGGTGTTTTTGTGTGTAACCTGGAAGCAAAAGGAAATTTATTTAATGATTATTTCGTGGAGCAATGCTGTGTCATTGAAACAGATATTACGGTTCCTGTTTTTCGGCCAATGTGTCTTACACTATTAATGAGTGTCGATGTAGATAGGGGAAAAAATACTTAATATTATTCGCTCTCTAGATGCATAAAGGCGCATGGTTGTGACGATATCTCAATCTCAATGATAAAGATCTGCGACAGTGCAATTGTAGAGCCCTTCTGTATGATTTTTGAAAAAGTGTCTAACAATTGGTGTATACCCAACTTCATGCACGAGAGCAAACGTAATTCCTGTCCACAAATAGAATAGCAGGAAGAGCAAAAGTAACTATCGCCCAATATCCTTGTTGCCAGTATTTGAAAATATATTTGAAAAAATCCTGTTTGATCCAATCTATAAGCATTCATGTGACCATTGACTTATAACTCCAAACCAATCTGGTTTTCGTCCTGGAGACTCAGCTATAAACTAACAGTTGTCAACAACACATACAATCTATACTGTTTTCGAAAACGTATCAAATATGGAAACTCAAACTGTATTTCTTGACTGATCTAAAGCATTTAATAAGGGTATCGCACAAAAGTCTATCATATAAACTGGAATACAATGACATTGATGGCAATCTTCTACGAATTATCCAGGATTTCTTACATGAACGTAAATAACGTGTAGTACTGAATGTGAAATCTAATTGGTCTACAGTCTCAGCCGGTGTTCCTCAGGGTTCTGTCCTTGGTCCCTTAATCTTCTTTGTATACAGAAATGATCTTCCTGACAATTTTGTCTGTGAGCCTATTTGTAGCTGATACGTCTCTTTTTTCCATTGTAAAATATGAACATGACACAGGTTTAAACTTAAATCGTCAACATGAAAACATCAGAATGTGGGCATGGCAATGGAAAATGCCTTTGCTGACAAAAATGAGGAAGTCATATTTGCTTGGAAATGAAAGAACCCTCACCATCCTGTTCTGAAATTAGGGAATGACGAAATGAAATCATGCTTAGAGCATAAGCACCTTGGAATGACTTTTAGGCTCTTAATTTGAGTTCCAAAGTCATATATGAGAAGCAATTCTCAAGGCACGTAGAGGTATCGGTTTGACCTGGTATCTTTCCAGATATGCCTCCAGGGACGTTCTTGATCAAGTTTATAAACTTTATGTAAGACCACACTTGGAATACGGAGATATTATCTACCATAACTATGACCCTGAAATCACAAAAAGGTTGGAGCAGGTACAATATTCTGTGGCCTTATGTGTGACTGGCGTGTGGAGGGGTACAAGTAGACAAAGGATTTATGAAGAACTGGGCTGGGAAACCTTGTATCATGGAAGGTTGTATAGAAGATTGATTCATTTCTTTGCTCTAAAACTCTAATTCGCCGGATTATCTCCTACATTTACTACCACAGGAGCGTCAGCTAACGTACAACTTACGGAATGCAAATGAATACGAGCAACTAGTGGCAAGAACAGTTCGTTTTTTCAACACATATTTGAAAAGTCTGTTGGTACTACAGAACTTCACTATAGCACGAAAAAGCGGAAACATTCTTTTAGCATACTGAAAGCTTTTTTCGTTTTCGTATATATATTTCGGTTCACCTTTTGGTCGTTATCCGACGTTTCATACTCTGACGAGTGTCGGACGAAAAAAGCTTTCAGTATGCTAAAAGAATGTTTTCGCTTTTTCGTGCTATAGTGAAACACATATTCCAAAACGCACTGTTTGAATGGAATTTGCTTAAGATTGAGGTCCAAAAACTGTACCTCAATCTCACAGTTTAAGCAGAAGTTGATTTCGACTATTCGGCCTGTCAGACGTTCCACATATCGAACTTCTGATATCCCAGGCACAAGACTACTGACTTGGCTTCGCCTTCAATTTATTGATCTGAAAGAGCATCGTTTCAGACATGCATTTGACTGCCTTACTCCTGTATGTCCTGTATGTAGGTCTAGCCAATGAAGATATTGAGCATTTCTTCCTACACTGTCCACAATACCACGCCTTTCGAGTGGATCTCTTTGGTCGTATCTTAGATACCCCAGGTATCGATCTTACTCGCTTTGATGATAGATCCCTTTGTAATCTTCTTCTATGTGGAAATCCCCGTTGCAAATTGTGTGAGAAAATAACATTGTTATAGAAATACGGGTCGGTTTGATTTGGGATATATAGAATGAAAACAGCAGCAGTCCTTTATCTTATTCCATTTCCCTTTCCTTTTAGTGTACATTATATATTCTCCTTGACGATCCTTCTCGGGATAGATGCGGGAATTTAGGTCTGTAGGAATTACTAAATTACTTTAAATCACAAAAATCAAATGATCAATCGTAATTACTAATTTGCTTACATGGGACCCTCTGGCATCTATGTTGAGACACACCTTTAGGACTTTTTCTCTTAAGATTGTTTATGTTTTTTTATCTAAGCATGTAGTACAGATCTGTTGTACATTGTGAGTGCCATTCATGGCAGAACTTGGCGACCCTGAGTCTTTCTGACTATGAATGGTACATTGTATTGGAAATATTGCATTGGTTTTTAATATTCCAATCAATAAAAAAGGGGGAGGCGGCAAATGAGGAGGATCGCTGGTTTCGTTGAATCGATTGTCAGAATTAGCGGTTTAGTTTCTTTCTAAATAAATGAGTTTCTTTACAATTATCTGGTTCAAATAATCTATACAGAGCAGTAAGTAAATCCACAGAGCATCGCATAATGATAATTAATTCAGCATCCTTTTCAAGGATTACTGTTTTGAAATAGATACTGAAGCACAGTAAGGAAACCTGACAGGTATTGACATATCAGGTTACATAGTGATTTTGCTCCTGGAAGTACCAGGCTTTTCAAGCATGTCTAGACCTAGACCTTTGCAGTTCATCACAAGGAGACAGATAGGGAAGAAAAGCTTTGAAAGAATCGTTTACTGGGATTTTTGAGGTGGAAAACATAGAGCTGAGTTATGCCGACAAGTAGAACAGTCTAGGTTCTTCAGTTTACCACAATACGGAGGAGTTACTCAAATTGAATACAAAAGATGTAATTAAAAGTGCTTAAGAAACCCTAGAAATAAAGATTTTAATGGTTGATATATATTTTAAAGATATTTTTGGGACTGATCACTATTAATTCATGGAATGGGTAGAGGGTAAAATAATATTATCCTGAAAGAACTCACAACCCATCCGTGTTTTCAATGGAATCTTCCGACCCCATCAAAAGTCTACCTACAGTTTTATGCCCCAAAGTATACAAATTTTGTGGTTTACTGTAGAGGCATTATATTCCATTCATTACACCTCTTGAAGTAGAAATTAAGACTGGAAATTTTCCTGAAATCCAGTGCATGCAGAGAAAGCTAGCCCATTAATCACTTATAATTTTTATAGAAATTACTAGTAAAAGCTAGACCAAGATGCAGGAGCAAGGGTCTATTTAAATGACATGAAAGATTTATAGAGCATGTGAAACAATTAGCAAGGTTTTACTTGAGCTAGTGAAAGGCCTAGTTAAAGGAAGACATTTTGAAGAAGGTGCAGTGGAAAGGTAAGTGAATTTGTTCCCTTATTGACCAAACATGCTAAGAAGACTGTACAGGATGCAAGGGCTAGAATGAAAAGACTTCTTGAAAATGAGAAGCATCACAACTGACAATAGAATATTGACTCATTACTTGACAACCAAGTGCAGAAAATAGTGAGACAACCTGAAATTTATTGACTATGTTATTCTTAAGATTGTGATTGAATATGTTACCTTTCTAAACAGCTATTAAAAGTCATAACCCAAGAACGTTATAATTTTGGCTTCATGACACAATGTCATGACATAAAAGACTTTCATGCCCCAAGTAAATTCCTTTCGCCCTACCCTTGGGCACAAATAAAAGTAAGGTGTCCCTGGGGTGAAGCTTCAGACCCCCAAATTTTACAAGACAGCGATTTTTCTAGCCTTTATAGAGCCATTTTATTGCTTGTTCTATTGCAACAGGTGCTCTTTTGTATCCCCCATCATACTGGATAAAGGTCTAAAAGAAAAAATGTATTGTCTATTTACTAAAAATATGGCGACTGCACAATACAAGTAAAGTCACTGCGCTGTGAAAAAATATAGTGACTGCGCAATGAAAATGTAATGACAGCGCAGTAGGATAAAGCGATTGCGTGCAAAAGACAAAGTGACTGTGCAGACAAAGTAGTAAGTTGACTGCGCAGTAGAAATAAAGTGACTGTGTAGTGGAAACACAGCCAGTGCAAGGTAGAAATAAAGCCATAGCGCTGTAGATCACCGCGATTTTGCAGATCACTTTATTAACAATTTGATTTATTTCTACTGTGCAGTCATTTTATTCTTACTGCGCAAAGTTAGGTGCTGCGGGGAAGCAGGCAGCTCATGAATTTGTACAATTTATAGAATCACGTAATTTTCTAACAAGCTACATATATGAATCTTTAAGCTACCATTTAGTATATATTATCAGAGGGTGAACGTGCAAACCGGCCTCGTGGGAAAGTGCTTTAAATAGCTTTTCTCTCAGCATGGGTGCAAATTGTATTGCATGATCTTTTAGAAACCGAGCGGGATGTTATCTGGGCATGGTGTCTTGTTTACATCTAGGAGTTGTAAAATTTAAACCTCTCACTTTCTAGATAAGCTGATAATTGATAGATTACTTAGCTCAGCTTATAAAATTGATATGTTCAGTAGACAGACATACTCTTAATTGAATATCTTGTCTCATTCTTCGATCCAAACACGGTTACAATGTAAAGAATGCAACATATACTACAGCTCCCAGAATACCTGCAATTTTTTCTGTGGTCTTTGAAAAATCGACTCCCTCAATCTCACTATCCTTGCGCTAACATTTGTGCGATTGAAAGCTACTTGTACGACATTACACACCAGGAGGATGGTCAGTGTTAATACGTTATGCTTTATTATCACAGATCTACCCATCACAAATGATAAAGATTTACACCCACCAATATACATAATAAAATTGAATTGGGTTTTGGATAGTTAGCCTATAGCTCATTGGGACTTTAACTGTTCGAAAAATATAGTTGCGTTGTAAGGAGCATGACCGTTTTAATCGAGCTGTAAGTGTGTGGTGATTACTCCTTTTATTCTGCATCTGCATAGTAGATCACCATTCCATTTGGTAAAATCTTACCTAGTACTATGCAGAAATCGGTGCATGCATACATCGCCAGACACGGAGGAAACTACAAAACACATTCAAGAAAGCTCGAAGTTTAACATTGTAGGGGACAAACCATCTTGGCATTGTCTTGTATCAAGACATTCAAATCACTTTGAAGACATGAGCCAACCGTGCGAGACTTATTCCCTTTGAATAGAGCTACAATCCTCGCTAAAATTAGTTGGGACACTAACGGTTAATTCATCCTGGAGACCAACTTCATTCCTGTCTTACTGGCAATGGATAACTCTCCTCTTACCCATTTCCCTCTCCTCTCCCCCCATAAACAATGTTGATTTTTACGTAAGAAATGACCATCTACCAGACAGTAGTAAAAAGTACCTGTTGTAGAGATCTCGGCACTAGTTATGATTCATGTATTAGAAGTCACGTGACATACTTGTCATGCGTCAATATATCATTTGTAGCACAATACACGCAGTTCAGTTGGTCGATCGAATAGTAGAGACACAGTTGACAGTAGATTTGCTTGAGTTCAGATTATACAATGTTATGTTAAATAATTCGTTCTGTATATATTTCATATAAAAGCATGTGGTTTTATTGCTCAGCCCTTTCGATACAATATAAGGCGCCCAACGTGGGGCAGGGCATTTGCATGTTTTTATAGGATTTTCGACGAGAAATTGAACTCAAGAATCGATACAAGATGCCCTCAAGCGACGAAGGCACAGATGGCACGCCTGCGAAAGAAGACCCATTGGAACGAATACGACGACTCAGAGGAGGGCAACGAAGTGCAACGACGAAATTAATTCAATCTGCAAAGGATGCGATAAGAAAGAATATTGGGAATTTAAACGTGGATATTTTAGCCAAGACGAATGCAATGTGTGTGCAGCTGAAGGAAAAAAGACAAGTTCTCCAACAGTTGGACAATCAGATTTTAACGAAGTGCCCAGCAAGCGACATAGATAAAGAGATAGAAGAAGCGACAGAAGTAAGTACCCGAATAATTGAAATTACGACTAAGTTAGAAGATTTTGCGCTCGGAAAATACGCTACCCGACATGAGCAAGTAATAAACGCAACCCCGAATGTATCTACGCCAGCTCCGAGCGATACACCGCCAGTACCGAATAGTTTAAACCCGAATGTATCTACGCCAGTTCCAAGCAATACAGCGACAGCCCCGAGTAGCTCTACACCGACGAGAGCAGTTTCCCCACCGATTAGTCTAGAGAGAAGTAATATCGAAAACATGAATTTCCGACAACAAGTACGTTTACCCAAGATAAACTTGCCAAGATTTAACGGGGATATCACACGATTTCAGTCATTTTGGCAGAGCTTCAAGTGTTCCATCGACGAGAATGAAACGATTTCCGATGTTCACAAAATGAACTATTTGATGAGCTTGTTAGAAGGACCGGCTTACAAGGCCTTACAAGGATTTGAAGTAACCGACGAGAATTATGCCCACGCCAAAGAAACGTTAGAAAAAAGATTCGGCAATCAGCAGACCATAATTGGAACACACATGAAAGCACTATTAAGCATCGAAGGGCATAAAAACATGAAAACTGCGGAACTGAGAGAACTATACGATAACGTTAATGTTCATATTCGTGGACTTGAAGCATTAGGTATTTCATCGGATAAATATGGATGCCTACTTATTCCAGTGATTTTGAAGAGCATGCCCGAGGACATTAACTTGATTGTCGCACGAAATACTTCACGAGATGTATGGAATATCACGGAAACCATGGAAACAATAAGAACCGAAATCGAAGCAAGAGAACGGAGCCATGGAATATCATCGTTTGAGCCAGCAAAAACAGGAGGATCGCATAAATTTACGAATCAGAAAACAAGCCCGCCTGGGGGGACAACGAGGTCATTTGTTTCAAAGGGAGTGCGATCCAGCAAAATATCATGTTATTTCTGCGCTAATGAACACTATTCGAATGAATGTACGATAGTGAAAGATGTGGAAAAGAGAAAATCCATCTTAAGAGAAGCAAAACGCTGTTTCAATTGCCTTAGAACCGGACACGTCTCCAAGGTTTGTCAGAGCAAAGCCAGATGCAAAAGATGCCACCAAAAACATAATACAACTATCTGTGAGCAGAATAATGAGCCAAGCAGTAGTGAAAACAACCCGATTTCCAGTGAACGCACTTTAACAACTGCCACGTCAAGGGAGAAAGTGTAAGTGTTGCTGCAGACAGCGAGAGCATCAGTTTTTGGAGCCGACAGGGAGAAAAGAGTTGGAGTGAATGTGTTATTTGATGGGGGCAGCCAGAAGAGCTACGTAGCGGAGAAGTTGAAGAACAAGCTTGCATTGAAGACTGAGGGAAATGAGACAATAAACTTGAACACATTTGGTTCAGATAAGTTTAAGAAGCAAAATTGCGAGCGTGTAGAAATTAACGTAGATGTAGGAGATAACGTAGTAGCTATTAAGGCTCTTACATTCCCCACCATATGTTCTCCAATGGCAACGCGCGTAGATCTTAAGGCATACCCGCATTTACAAGGCTTGCAGCTTGCAGATAGCTTTAGTAACAATAGCGATAGGGAAATAGGCCTACTTATCGGCGCAGATTATTATCACGACTTCGTGACAGGCGATATTATTAAGGGCAGCGCGGGGCCCGTAGCGACTTCTAGCAAGTTAGGCTGGTTACTCTCTGGAAATGCCGCAGCATCAAGTACCGATACTTTTTGCAATAATGTCAATTCAGTTCTTGTTATAGATACAGTGCCAATGAAAAACGAAATTTTTGACGAGAATTTGGAGATCAACGATACATTGAAAGAATTTTGGAGACATGAAACTGCAGGGCTTACAGCGAATACAGACGAAAAGGCGACAAACGAAGATTCATCAGTCATACCCGATATCAGTTTCAACAAGGAGGAACACAAGTACGAGGTAAGTCTTCCTTGGAAGGACATTATTTCTGATACTTTGCCGTCAGATTATGATTTATGTAGAAATAGGCTGAATTCATTGTTTAATCGATTAAAGGGAAAGCCTGAATTATTGCGTGAGTACGATTCTATATTCAAAGAACAACTTAGTAGCGGCATTATTGAAAGGGTGCCAACGAACGAAGAAGACAAAAAAGGCGCGCATTTCATTTGTCATCACGGTGTAGTTAAGTTGGATAGGGAAACTACAAAATTACGTGTGGTATTTGACGGGTCGGCAAGGTCAAATAGTCAGGTATTGTCTCTCAATGACCACTTGGAAACCGGTGCCAATTATATGCCATTGCTTTTTGATACAATCATAAGATTAAGATCACATCAAGTAGCATTGACAGCCGACATAGAAAAGGCGTTCCATCAGATCGCAATTAAAGGTGAGGATAGGGACGTACTACGTTTCTTATGGTACGATGACATAAGTAAAGAGAAACCGTCCATTGTTCAATTTCGTCATAGGCGACTAATATTCGGTTTGAAATGCAGTCCGTCATTGCTAAGCGCCACGATTCGGCATCATGTTGAGGAATATAGGAATTCACATCCTGAAGTTGTCAAGATATTAAGTAACCTTTATGCAGACGATCTATCTTGCGGGGCGGTAAGTGCTACAAAGGCCTTTGGAATATATCAACAGGCCAAAGAAATTATGCTTCAGGGTGGATTCAATTTACGAAAATGGAATTCAAACGATAAGGGCCTTTTAGAACAAATTAACGCCATTGAACAAGCAGGTCAGATTAACACAAAGGAGATTCACCCGGTAGCTCAAGTTATAGAAGACGATGAGTCTTACTCTAAATTTGCGGTAGGCAATCCCAGTAGTTCAGGGAGGGGGAAGGTGCTTGGGGTTACTTGGGACAGTACTGACGACAAGTTCCTTTTCGATTTAAAGGACATTATACAATTTGCAAGGACACTCCCTCCCACTAAGCGGTCTGTGTTAAGGTTAGCGGCAAAAATATTTGACCCCCTTGGCTGTTTATGTGTGTTCGTAATAAACCTTAAGGCTTTCTTCCAACAGCTTTGCTACACTAAGATAGGGTGGGACCGAGAACTTGATGGCCCAGAACGCAAGAAATTCGACCAATTAATTCTGGAACTAGAAGGCCTAGAAGATATTCAAATTGATAGATGCTTGTTTCAGACAGGTAAGAAAGTTGAAAAGCTTGAATTGCACGGTTTCTCAGATGCGAGCGAAAAGGCACATGGGTGTGTAGTTTATTTGCGCATCGTGTACGAAACTGGGGAAATTGAGGTACGATTTTTAGCAGCGAAGTCTAAGGTAAATCCAATTAAGAAACAAAGCATACCCCGACTCGAATTGCTAGGTGCTTGTTTATTGACTCACTTAGTAGACACAGTTAGAAATATATTGCAGGAAGAGCTCAAAGATAAGAGTTTAGAACTATATTACTGGGTCGATTCAATGTCTACGTTGTGCTGGATAAAAAACACCAAACCGTGGACACAGTATGTGCGACATAGGGTGTCCGAAATAAGGAGATTATCCGACAGAGAGCGTTGGTTCTTTTGCCCTGGGCAGGTAAACCCAGCCGACATGCCATCTAGAGGCATATGTGGTAAGAATTTAGCGACAAATACTTTCTGGTGGGAGGGTCCTGAATTCCTCAAGTTAGATCAACGTGAATGGCCTAGGGCTCCCACAGAAGCAGAAATAGGGGAAAACGACATGGCCTTGAAAGAGAAATTGAAAAGTGAACCGACTATTACGCACGCCATGCTTACTACTGGGGAAAAGGAAGTCCCAATTCAAGTCAATAGGATTATAGATTTAGATCGATTCAGCAGCAAAGGCAAGGTGTTACGCAGCATAGCATGGGTGTTAAGATTTGTAGACAATCTAAAATGCAAAGTAAATGGCAAGGATACCAACACGAATAAACAAGTGAGTATGGTTGAATTAGAAAGAGCAGAAAACTTAATTATAAGGTCCATTCAGCATGAAGCATTTAATAAGGAAATTTCGTATTTACAGAACAGCACAGCAGGCCTAGGCAAGACAAGGCCACCGATTTATGTAAATCAATTCAATCTATACATCGACGAAGAAGGGGTTCTCAGATGTAGAACAAGAATTAAAAATGCACAGGTAAGAGATTCAACAAAGAAGCCAATCCTACTTCCCCCTAGAAATCCATATTCGGAACTTTTAGTAAAGGACAGCCATGAAAGGGTATTCCACAATGGTGTAAGGGAAACGTTGAATATGTTGAGACAAAAATATTGGATACTACGGGGGAGAGAAAGCGTCAAACGCATAACGAAACGATGCATTTTGTGCAAAAGGTTTGAAGGGTTGACATATAATTCCGTGTTTAGTAAGGACCTACCCAGTTTTAGAGTTGACAACAGTCCGCCATTTTGCCATGTGGGCATAGACTTTGCAGGTCCACTGTACACTTCAGGCCAAACAGGTAACAAAAAATGTTACATTTGTCTATTTACATGCACTACGACTAGAGCAATACATCTGGAACTTGTTGAGTCACTCGAAGTAGAAGCTTTTATTCGTTGTTTCCGTCGTTTTACTGCTCGTAGAGGAGTTCCTGCTACATTACTATCAGATAACGCAAAGACTTTTAAGGCAGCATCGAAGGAAATACAAAGGCTTTTGCGATCCCCTAGATTGACAGAACATTTTTTGTCACAAGGTGTCAAATGGAAATGGATCATAGAATTATCGCCCTGGAAAGGAGGAATATGGGAGCGTTTAATTAGAAGTACAAAAAGGTGTTTGGTTAAGACAGTAGGCCGATCGTTGCTCAGTTTTTCCGAACTGAGTACAATTCTAGTAGAAATAGAAGCGGTCATAAATTCGCGTCCTCTTACTTACGTATTTGACGACAGTGATGGTATTTCTTACCCCCTCACACCGTCACAACTTATAAACGGAAGAAATTTAGAAATGTGGCCCAATGAAAGACATTGTGAAATTGTAAGTAATTATGAAACTTTGTCTAAACGAGGACGTTTTCATCGTAAATTGCTAACACAATTCTCTTGCAGGTGGAAAAATGATTATCTTTTAAGTCTTTTAGAAGCCTACAAACCAAGAGATGGCAACAAGGAACCAACTGTGGAAGTCGGAGATATTGTGGTGGTAAGAAATGATCATGAGAAACGAAGTTTTTGGAAGTTGGCAGAAATACTAGAGTTGTACAAAGGGGAAGATCAGTGCATACGCGCAGCAAAAATACAAGTAGCGGGAGAAGATAAGCGCATTTTGAATAGATCATTAAGGCATTTAATACCGCTAGAAATTCGCAGCGAGCGAGCTAGGCTTAGCGCAAAGGCTACCGCAAGCAAAGATGAGGCACCTGCGCAGACGCAGCGCAAGCAGACGCCTAGGGGCGCGGAACAGCTGCAGCGGCATAGCAATAGACCCCGACGTACGGCAGCCATAATAGGAGACTTGATTAGACAAGATCGTAGTTAATTGTGTATGCATAATGGGACAATTTTCAAGCTTATATTTTAGATTTATATCGATATATACAGTCAGTTTTGTTATTGTTATTGTTTGGTCACCCAGGTGAACCAACAAGGGGGAGTGTGTTGTAGAGATCTCGGCACTAGTTATGATTCATGTATTAGAAGTCACGTGACATACTTGTCATGCGTCAATATATCATTTGTAGCACAATACACGCAGTTCAGTTGGTCGATCGAATAGTAGAGACACAGTTGACAGTAGATTTGCTTGAGTTCAGATTATACAATGTTATGTTAAATAATTCGTTCTGTATATATTTCATATAAAAGCATGTGGTTTTATTGCTCAGCCCTTTCGATACAATAGTACCATCATGGCAGAACAACATCTCTGTCATTCAACAGTGTATCAGGGGGGAAAGGGATGGAGAAGGAGAACAATTCTGTTGTTAGAAGTTATTAGGTGCTTCAACTATTCTGGCGAGGATTGTAGATCATTTTACAATCTTGCACAATATAGCCTATGAATATCATATTTCACCGCAAAAATCCTCAGTACCTTACCAAACTAATCCATATCACTTTCTTACCGAATAAATCTTAATAGCACATAGTCCATGGTTACGATGCAATTTGATTGAAATCAACCGATATACGATTAACTGGATAAGGAAGAAAGATTGTCTGGTTAACCTGATAGGAGAGCCTGTCAAACAGTTTAATTCACTTAGGCGTCCAGTTTACACGAGAACTGCTTAAGTGCACTCAAAAAAAATCCACTTGTGTGAACTTTTCTGAATTCACCCAGCAAAGTGAATTGATCTGGAAAGGTACTCTTCTATCCCCGTGTAAACGGTGCTAGGTGAACCGTACCGAGACTGGCATCTTGCCATAATGAGGTGGATAAAAGATTGCCTGTTCGGAGCGGTTCGGTGTTTCGACTGAGAACTTGAATTAAAGGACAAAATCAATTTCACCAGTCGACATCATTTTTATTTTCTGGTTAAAATGGCGACTCTAAAGCAATTTGCTATGCTGATCACGAATATGAAGTTGCTTTTCTTCTATCATTTCAGCCTATATTTGCCAGTTAACACCTTGTATTGCCATGTACTGTTGCGTTCTGCTTGTTATTGTCTTTGTTGCGGCAAATCTGTCTGGTGTCAACAACATCCACTGTTGCATCACTTGAGGACAGGAATGGGCAACCTATGGCCAGTGGGACACAGTCCAGCCCATGAAAGAAGCTTCTGTGATCGCAAGTTGATAGCCCCATTGTTTCTTATCTTCCTTGTAGTGTAGAATAATTAAGACTAATCCAACTTTTGCATGGTTGAATGTACCTTGGGTCCGCCCTCTTAAGATGATGATAAGAGTTGATAGATCTTGCCCCACCCTCCAAAGATGTTGTTCATTCTATGGTTTCACTTTGAAATAATAGAACTAGTTCTGTTAACCTAGTCTTTCAGCTATGGTGTATTTTGAAAAACAAGTATCGTCTAAACGAAGATCCTTGATAAGTGATCCCTGCAAGTATTGCTGCATTTGTGGTAGCCATGCTCCTGCTCAACTGCAGAAAATAGCACATTTGGAAAAAATGTCTACTATGCTTATTTTGGTTGTAATTTGGTAGACCAAGATAGGGGCTGGGTTCGCATAACGTGTATTGTACTTGTGCTTCGTCATTAAGGCAGTGGAGCATTTGAAAGTGGAAATTATTAGCACTTGGTGTTCCAATGGTTTGGAGGGAGCCAAGTGGACAATTAACTGGACACATCCAGAGTGATACTTCAACCATTTCATACTAAACTGGGTCATACTAAACTGGGTCTCATGAAACAGTATGTAAAAGCTCTATATATATATAATTCATTCAAACAACGATATCCCTTCAGTAAAATACAACGTAAAAATCTAAAACTAAGAATATAAAATATTAATTAATCTGATCTTCCAGGGAGTCGTTCTTGAGGGGGCTTGAATTAATTATCAAGGCTCATCAAATGCCTTTTCAGATGAATTTTAAATAGGTGCAGGGATGACAGTTCTCTGATATTAACTGGAATATCGTTCCAAACCTTAATGCCCGAGTAATGAAACCCTTTTTTAGTGAATTCAAGGTTTAGATTGGGAATATGGAGATCCCTATAATTCCTCGTATTATAATGTGATATAGAGCATCTCTGTTGGAACATATTCCATAGGCTTTCAGGGCATTGTTTGTTTACAATCTTATATACCATAACACAGCGATCAAAGCGAATAAGATTCTTAACGCTTAACCATTTTTTAGGCCACGGGTCCTTAAATCTTGCGCGCTCCATAATTGATAAGGCTCTGTTTTGGAGACGTTGAAGTGCTTGGAGTTCAGATGAAGAGATGCTACCCCATACTACGTTTCCGTAGCGTAGGTGACTCTCAAAGAGAGCGTGATATACATCACATAATTTTGATTGTGGAAGAACATCTTTAAGTTTTTTTAAAGATGATAAACCACCTGCTAACTTTCCTGTCAGTGATTTATATTGATCCTTCCATTTCAGCCCTTCATCGATAATGACACCTAGAGACTTGGTTTTTTCCACACGTTTTATTTCGGAATCGTTGAGTTCGAGTGGAGGGAGGTCGTCAATTTCATTTATTCTTCGTTGATGGCCAATAACCATAAATTCAGTTTTTTTCGGGTTTGCACTTAGTTTATTTACCCTCAACCAGTCACTGATATTTAACAGCTCTTTCTTTGTCATGCGTACGAGCTCTTCTATGTCATTAGATGCAATTGTTGTGTGTGTATCATCAGCATACATGTTTGCTTTTGAGAACTCCAAGCAACCCTCAAAGTCATTGAGGTACACAATGAAAAGAAGGGGACCTAAGCATGACCCCTGAGGAATACCACACAGAACTTCCTCGGTCTTTGACCTTTGACCATTTACGGAACAAAACTGCTGTCGTCCAGTTAAGTATGACTTGAACCATTCTCTTTCTTTTCCTTTGATACCATATTTGAACAATTTATCTATCAATATTTTGTGATCAACCGTATCAAAGGCTTTTTTCAGGTCCAGAAATACTGTCATATTCAGCTTCCGACTATCCGCATTTTCAAGCCAGTGCTCAGTACTATTTATCAAAGACATGATCGTGGAATAGAGTTTCCGAAATGCATATTGGTTATTAGTTAAGATGCCATTTGCCTTGAGAAACTCATGTAACTGATCGTGCACAATTTTTTCCAATACTCTTGAGAAAATTGAAAGCACTGAGATAGGTCTGTAGTTATTGCTATCGCATCTTATCCCAGACTTGAATATTGCGGCGACTCTAGCTATTTTCCAAAGATCGGGGAATATTCCATTTTTAATTGAAGAATTGTAAATAAGAGTCAATGGGTGTGAAATGAAATTAGCGGCATCTTTTACCAAGGTTGTAGGTATTTTATCAGGCCCACATGCTTTGCCATTTTTGAGTTGTTTTAAGCTTTTCAGGACCTGAGAGTTAGTTACTGGTTTTAAGATCAAAGTACCTAAATCATTCGGTTTGATGTGGTTAAGTGGGTTGTCACTTGGTGTCGCCTTTATTTTTTCTGCAAGCTTTGGACCAACAGAAACAAAATGCCGATTCAAAGCCTCAGCGATTTCACCCTCTCCAGTCACTACTTTACCATTTACATTTAGACTGGAAATATATTTACCTGTCGAGTCCTTATTCAACACCCTGTTAATAGTTTTCCACATTTTCTTAGGATCATCTTTGGTTCCTTCAATTAATCCATGATAATGATCCTGAATTGCCTTTCGTATCGCATAAGTGCATTGATTACGTAGTCCTTTATAATTTGGCCAGAGGTGAGGATTGTTCGTAGCTGCCTTCTTCATTCTATCCCTTTTAGTCATAAGGTCTCTGAATAGCAAAGGTGGCTATTTTAAATTCATTAAAGGGAAGCTCCCCAACGTGAATGCTGCGAAGGCTAATGAGGGTGTATCTGTTGAGCCTCAAACCAGAGAACTCACCAACTCCAGTTTCTTTCTAAGATAATGGATGTTGGATACACGAATTTCTTTTTCAAAAGTGATATCAAAGTTTCTTGGCTATACTAAAAGTTCTGACTATCAGAGCATTGTGGAAAACATGTTGACTTGCTCTCCAGCACTTGGTTGTAACATGAGTTTGCATGAGGTTCAGTTTTGCATGAAGATGTAGACTCTTTTCTGGAAAGTTTTGAATATATTCACCAGAAAATGAAAACTTTGGAAGCACCACATCTAGTGCTATGGGATGTAACCATGATGGCGGACTACTGTTCGTACCTGAGACGCAACTTTGAAGATAGTTAGGTTGCAATAGAATCTAATGGAAAAATTCTTGTCACACACATTCTAGGACAAAAAAAGTCGTCGTTTGAATAAGATTCTGTCAAGCAAATGAATAGAAACATGTGCTGCTTTGGTGTAGTAAATGTGCTCCTTCGAAAATTTATTGTTCATTTTGCAAAAAACTGTGTAGTGTTAGGTGAATTCTGACTACAGATTCGGAATCAGCATAGTCATGTTATGTAATATGAACGTATAGTGTGAAGAAAACAGAAAACAGTTGCAAAATGTCATCTAGTGTTACTATCATCACTTATAAAATAAGTTTTGAGTAACTTCCCAGATCTGTGTACTAATTCTTTGGTTCTCTACTCGAATTAGCTCATTATACCTTCTTACCACCCACTTGTTTTATCAGCAGCTATGTTTCTTTGTTTATCCGCACAAATAACTTATATGTTCTGCCTTTACTTTGCTTTTGTTAAAAGAAATTGTAAATAGAGCTAAGCTTGGCAGTTATCTTCACGGAAATCATATCCTAGCTGTGGAATAATCGATCAAGGAGAAGATATGGGCATCCATGGAACTCAGCACGTTAGCCATGTGGAATGCATCTACGTAGGCACTCAATAAAACGCATGACTAGAGCAGGTTTTGGCCAGAAACAGGTCTCGTGTAAAAGGACGGCAAAGTGAACATTTTTTGAAATAGTCTCGTGTAAACGCAATAGGTGAACTGTCTTAAAACCGAATTTTTGTGGAACCGCACTCTTGTAAACGAGGTCCATGTTAACTTATACGGGACACAACATGGAGGATTTTATCAAGTAATGAACTTATAATCTTATGATATATATCAGGTAAGATTTCACAAGATACCACAAAGCCACAGAGAAATGTTCTTCTGTGTACAATTACAACTATTGCCTGGCAAAATGTACTTTGATCAGGTGGCCAGTTACTTGTCATGATAAGCTTTGTGTGCCAAATCGTCGAAATGTACAAATTTCCAAAAGTTTATCCATAACGATTCGCATGGAGTTGAGATTTATGTGATGTTGCATACTTCATACACCATGCAGTAACTCCCACTTTCAAAAGTCATCGGTCAAGTCGTAGACCTATTGTAGAGTGTATTCAAAGTTTGAAGATCTTTCTTCAGAATTAAAGGCTACTTAGGGGGCTTTTCTAGTTACTGAAGGCAAGAATCCCACCATTGGGAGGCAGGATAAGATTCCACTAGTAATTCCATGTCATCCAGCGCACAACACTGTGGGAAATACAATAGTACAGAAACTCTACTCTTCGCCTTTGAACTTGTGGGACCATAGGGACATTTGTCGCCTGAGGACATTTCATATATGCGATGGCAACGCAAGGACATTAAGGATGCGCCTAAGGAAGTCGATCTGAAGGCAAATACAAGTAATTGCTAAACAATGGGGTTGTTGCAAAAGATATCTTGACTACAGAAGTCCATTCTGTAATATTGCATTGTGATTTGATTATGAATGCATACAATACGAAGCTTTCGGATTAGGCTGACGTCTAGTAAATACTAAATGTTTATTGGACAGCCACAATTGGGAATGAGTTCCCCAGTTGCAATTAGCAACTCACTACATTCTTAAAGGAGAATTACCTCCAAGTGCTGGTAGCCCTTTTCAAGACCTAGTGGCTACTAGAATTCAGCTGCAGCAGAATCTAATAAAATATTACAACTTCTCTGCATTCAATTTTTTTCATATCTAAAACTGTGCATGCACAATAATGAACAATATGAAATACTTTCGCATTTTCAGAACCAATTGAAAACAGTGAATTACAATTATTAACATTCACTCATTCTCTTTGAAAGTCAATAGATAACAGAGAGCTACATGCTAGACTGTGCATAGGGACATTATGCTAAAGCTATATTTCAGAAAAGGCAGAGTCCAGGACAATTTCCAAGCTTCCTCTGGCTGTCAAATCTCCATCATAACCATTCCTCTTTTAAGATAATCAAAAGTAACCAAAGTTCTTAAACTCTGCATTGTGTATGTCTTGAAAACTTGAACTGTAGAAGGACTATCCGTTTCATTGCCTATGTCATTTTAACTGAAAACTTGACTGAAACTGGATTGCTGATAATAATTACTGAACCTTCCTCAGCTATGACATAGATAGCAAAATCTTCCTCGGGCTCAGAGCAGTAGAGCAGTCACTTTTTCTGGACTCTGAGAGAAGGATCATCTTAATTTGCAGCAAACGTTTTAGTAGTGGCATGAATTCAGAAAACTATTTGGACGAAATTTTCTTCAGGTAGTATGACTATAGATATTTTTAAGAGTTTTGAGGATAAAGAAACTAATGTATAAAATTTGAAGTAAAAAATTCAAATATTTGAACTCTAGTCAAAACAAACATAAGTATCTTCAGTCTCATCATCATATTGATCATCATCATTATCATTTTCATCATCATCATCATCATCCTCATCATCATCATCATCATTGTTGATATCATTATCATTATCGATTCTTGAACTAAGTTCTATTTTATCATAGGTCGATACAAATGATCCTAACTTCCTACAGTCGCCATTTCATAACATTCTACAGCTGTTTGGTTTTAACTTAACTGTACAATTTCTTTAATGCTAGTAGCATCTCCTTCGATTTGCTTTCAAGTAAAATGAGATAATATACAGTTTTCATGATTTACCTGCATTGCTATTCTTTACTATGAAGCTGCCGGAGGGATTGTAGAACACCGAAACACTCCAACAGTTAGCACCAATAGACTGGATGCCATGACAAATAACTAAAAATTGTGCACTCTGTCTCTATGGATATTGCAAGTATCATGGCATCACTTCTATGTTATATACCTACGAAGACATTTCGTCATGACGAACGTTCAAACCTTAACAAGAATCCGTTTCCCAGGAAGTTTATTAGGCAAACTTTTATCTGCTGAAATATTTGTTGCCAATCTCTGTTAGAAAGTCGATAATTGAGCTTGAGGTGTATAGCTTAGAGAAAAGGGGAAGTGATTGATCAGGAAAGGGCATTCAAGTTTAGGTACTTTCACTTTACAAGCGTGTCTGGCGAAACACGTGATATGATTGCTAAGTTCCAAAGGTCTCAATTGTCCCTGATCAGGTCAGTACTTTACCTTGTAAGGAGTAAGGATTGAGAGTCTACTGTGCTGAAACCCTGTACGACTTAACTAAATACATTGTACACCATATCCTCGCCTTGTCTAGACATATATAACTCAAGCGCATCTCTGCTAATCGCTAAGTAGAAAACTATAAAACGGAGCCAGTACTGTAGTGACAGTCAGATTGTTACAGATCTCATCAACGATTCCAACCAAGCAAGGACATTCATCAAGCAACAACCATGATGCTGTTGATCTTAGCTGTATGTGCCTTGGGCCAACTTTCATCAGTTCAAATAGCCACTGCTGCCTTACAAAATGCTCTCCTTCTCAAGGAAAAGGTACCTCTGACATTGGACTTTTGTAAAGGTCTTGGATACAACGACACCTCAAAGATCAACTTTATGAAACAGAGTCAAACAGAAGCAAAGAATGATCGTCTCTACAAAGCTTGGGTTGTTCTAGATAGCATGGGCTGCTCTGAACTTATCAAACCTCTAACATGTTCTGTATATGCACCTGCATATCTAGATGGGTACAAGACTTCTTTACCTCCATGTAGATCACTGTGCCAAACTGCTGAGAAACAGTGTTCAAAATTTTTACCATTTATGAGGAAATTGTTTACAGGAGGTAAGAAGAGTTGAATCCCATTCAATATTCCATTGCAATCCTCACATATAAAATTTACATTCTTTACTTATTTTATTTATAATTATTTTATTAGATTAATGATTAAAAATAAGCGTGTATTTACAATCAGAATACTGATCAATAGTCCACAAACAGACTTATTTCAATACTTTTTCTAGTAGCACTAGTGGTTGCCCTTCTACATTGTGAGCTGTCTATATTGAGTGCTCGTAACGTACTCAAGAGAAATAGGAAGCTTATAGTTCACACCCTCCTACTTTACCATACCATAAATTTACATTCCAATTGAAAGGCATGATTACACTGTGTTCAATTTTAGTTGAATTCTATTGTGAGTACTTCAAAGACGCAGGTGATCAGCATAGATGCATCGATTACACATTCAACAAAGAAGAATCGAAATTTGTCCTGACTGTGAGAGGCAGTGATTGGAAAACACCACCTTCACATATCTCTGCCCAACTTGCACCTGCACCATCAAAGAATGTCCTTCTTCTACAAGAGAAGGTACCTGTTGCACTAGACTTCTGTAAAGGAATTGGATACAAGGAAACCTCAAAGATCAACTTTATGAAGCAAAGTCAAGCAGAAGCAAAGAATGATGCCCTCTACAAAGCATGGATATTGTTAGATAACTTTGGCTGTTCTCAACTTCTGAAACCTCTTACATGTTCCGTATATGCACCTGCATATCTGGATGGTTACAAGACTTCTTTGCCTCCATGCAGATCTCTGTGTCAAACTGCCGAAAGGCAGTGCTCTAAGTTCACACCATTTATGAGCAAAATGTTTAATAAAGGTAAGAGGAGATTACAACTGTTCATTGATAGATGACATCATTCTGTCATAATGAAAGTGGTAATACACCTTTCTTCATCTGAGTATACTGTACAATTCTAGCTTTAAAATTGAATGTAAGCTGTGAGATGTATTCAACGAGTTAATCAAAGAACAAAGTAAACATGTAGTTCAGTATGTTTCTTGTAATGTCTTCACTTTTGAATGTAAACTTACATCTGCGAAATATATTTCCATTTCATCCATAGTAAGATGTGACACGGAGAAGAACATCAGATATCGTTGGGAATTACTAGGAGTTAGATAAGGTGCTATAGAATCGTCTAGATATAAACAATGCTTACAATGATATCTTGTGAGGCAACTATAGAATATACAAGTAAGAAAGGTATGCAAGATTCTTACAACTCAGAATTTCTTATCTTGGTATCAATATCCTTTCTCCTCGAATTGCTCGAAATGCTCACACAATGCTTAATTTTCAACAGTTGAATTCTACTGTGAGTACTTCGAAGAGCCAAGTGATCAACATGGCTGTATCGACTACACATTCAACGAAGAACAAGCTATGTTTGTCATGAGTGTCAAAGGTAGCCCTAAACTGAGAACCAGTGATTGGAAAATACCACCAACATACACTTCAGACCAACTTGCTGCTGTACCTTTACAAAATGTTTTTCTTCTCAAGGAGAAGGTGCCTCTGACATTGGACTTTTGTAAAGGTCTTGGATACGAGGATACCTCACAGGTCAACTTTATGAAACAGAGTCAAACAGAAGCAAAGAATGATCGTCTCTACAAAGCTTGGGTTGTTCTAGATAGTATGGGCTGCTCTGACCTTATCAAACCTCTTACATGTTCTGTATATGCACCTGCATACCTAGATGTATACAAGACTTCTTTACCTCCATGCAGATCTCTATGCCAAACTGCTGAGAAGCAGTGTTCAAAATTTTTGCCATTTATGAGGAAATTGTTTACGAAAGGTAAGGAGAGTCGATACTCATTCAATGTGTAATAGAGACAACTTTGAGTGGAACGGGATGGTAACATAATTTCCCTTATCTGCTTTTAGTAGATATTCTAAAGTCTATGCAGATTGAGTGCAGACTTTTTAACAATAGTAGTCAACAGTGACGTAGACAGTTATATAAATACTTGTTTTGTAGCATTGGTGGCTGCTTTTGTTCAGATATTTTGTATAGGTATGTCATCAGTCTACAAAAATGTGATGAAGAGATAAAAACATCAATTCTAGATAGGAAATAGGTCAACAGTAAGAGAATTGTGTAGAATCCTGTCAGACACAAATGTATGAGTACCAGTCTACTTTGAGTGGTATTTTAATGCGCACAACACGTGGTCGTGCACTATTGGAAGCTTTCACTTTATGCCTCAGTATTTTGGCTTCATTGTCTTTATCTTACTATTAAATATAATGCTAATATAATGTTTGACTTTTAGTTGAATTCTACTGTGAGTACTTCGAAGGGCCCAGTGATCACCATGGTTGCATCGATTACACATTCAACAAAGAGCAAGCTAAGTTTGTCATGAGTGTCAAAGGTAATCCTGAGATGAGAAGCAGTGATTGGATAATCCCAACAAAGTGATGGCAATCTTAACTGTTCATGCATTTGTGCCTCGTCTATTTTGCGAGGAAACCTATGATTTAGATATATGATTTAACTGGTTAGAGTAACACTGTATGGTTATAGATTCAGTAGTTCTGTAGCGAATGTGATAGTAGTATCAAACTGTATTCTGTTTATATTGTCTCTCAGTATATCAACTGTATCTTCTAAAATTGTATCTGCAAAAGTTTATCTTTCTATATGCAGCCCAAATGGTGCAATACATAATACCGACAACTCCAAATAATATTGCATCCACCCATTTCTCTAGGAATGAGCTGATAGAATATTCCCCTCCCCTCTCCCGCTCCACTCTCCCCTCAAGTATTATTCTCGTCTTTTCAGTTGGTTTTGCTGCTATATACTATACAAGATGTCATGTAGCATTGATTTGTGTTGTCATCTGTTTTGAGACACCTTGTAGTACATGAAAAGTGATAAGTGATCCGAGGAATGAAAACTAAGCATGACCACGATAATGCTAACGATTACGATAGGGGCTAGTGTTATCGTTTCCGTGATCGTTGTGATAAATTTGATTTAAGCTTTAGCACCTGTAGGGCTAACCGGATTTACGCAAATCGAGGCTCTGTACTGTGTGAATCGCCTTGTCTACATCAGACTCAAGTACAGGAATCCAAAAAAAGCTAGCTCGTTAGATATTGCTAGAAACGTCATAAATGCTGCTGTTTTTATGGCACGAAATTTGAATATTATAACTACCAAGAAATATCTCTTTAAGAAAGTGCTAATATGCCCAATGCAAATCTTATCACACCATATTGGCAATATAAAAAGTTCGATCTGAATTAAATGTCTAACGATGAATACAAATCTGAATTCCGATGTGAAAAAAGGGAAATATTAAACCTGAAAGATGTACTTAATTTCCCAGAGGAAATAATTACTTACAATAAACTAAATGTTGATTCTGCAGCGCGCTGCATACCCCTGCAGATATTTGGATATGGTTCCAAGGTTTGAAAGACCAGTCCCAGAAATTTGTATTGTTTGCAATACTGTGATGAGAAAGTTGTATCAACAGTTGAGTTTTCTATTAACTTCCATCGGTTGTCTCTGGCAAATCTCCAGACACGTGCAGATCCAATTCATGCTAAAGATGCACTTTTAAAATATTGTTGGGGATTTATAGATGGGACTGCGAGGGCCATATCCAAACCTAACAGACATCAGAGAGTGTTTTATAATGGACACAAAAGAGCGCATGCTATCAAAGTTCAATCTGTGGCAACACCAGTTGGGCTGGTCGCGTTTCTTCAAGGGCCATTTGAAGGAAGAAGGCGTGATAGTGGGATGCTGAGAGAGTCTGGCTTCTTGTAATTACTTGAAGAGCTTTCCTTTTTCCCCAGTGACAATATAATGTGCATTTACGGCGACCCGGCTTAACCCCTTCGTCCACAACTCCAAGCTCCATTTCGAACTGCAGCACTCACAGAAGAGTAGCAAACCTGGAACCAAAGAATGAGTTCAGCCAGAGTCAGTGTAGAGTGGCTATTTGGGGACATTGTTAATCATTTCAAAATTCTTGACTTTTGAAAGAATTAAAAATCTACCTAATCGGAGAAATTTATATTCCATGCACATTGTTGAAAAATGCAAGGAATTCTTTGTATGGAAGTAGTACATCAGATTTTGTCAAACTGATCAATCAAACATAGAGATTACTTCAAACAACCATAATTTTATGTAGACACTGTAACATAATGACTTTATTTCGTATATTGTCGCACTCTGCATGGTCAACTTATGTAGTCAGACGTTTGCATTCCAAAGATGTAAATGCTACATTTAAAAACAGAATACCATTTGTTTGGATGAACTTAATGAATCATAAAGTTGAAAATTTTATACAGAGTCTATATAGAGTAATTAGTAAATCCACAGAGCATCTTGCATGGATAATTAATTCAGCGCCCTTTTCAAGGACCACTGTTGCGAAGTGGACTTCAAAATATAGTGTGAACATTGAGAGGTATTGATATATCTTGTTACATACCAATCTGGTAGTGAAAAGTGCTGTTCCGGAAGCTACGGGGCTTTGCTATTGTACATTCAAGGCCTAGACCTATGTAATTCAAAATGAGGAGACAGAAAGGCAGGAACAGTTTTGAAAGATTCACTTATTGGAGTTTTTCATTTTGAGAAACAAGAGCTGATTTATACCACCATGGAAGTAGTTTAGGGTCATTCCGTGTCAAGCCACGGAGACTATGACACCCTTACATCTCAGATGATTGCAGATGTTTTTTCCAATTGTCGGTATCGTTGAAATATGATAACAATGAAACTTTATCTGTCTCATCCATAGTTGTGTCCATAAATTTTGCCATTCTGATAACCTTTTCACTCAAAATGCCGTACATATACATAGCTTGCACTGACAAATTCAGAAACTTCCTTTAAACCCTCCCCCCCCCCTAACACAAACACACTCAAAGATATTCAAAACTTTTTGTTATCACTACTCTGGACCACTTAGTAAGCCAGCAATTAAGAACCTAGTGATCAAAATAGCTGCATCGATTACACATTCAACAAAGAAGAATCGAAATTTGTCCTGACTGTGAGAGGCAGTGATTGGAAAACACCACCTTCACATATCTCTGCCCAACTTGCACCTGCACCATCAAAGAATGTCCTTCTTCTACAAGAGAAGGTACCTGTTGCACTAGACTTCTGTAAAGGAATTGGATACAAGGAAACATCAAAGATCAACTTTATGAAGCAAAGTCAAGCAGAAGCAAAGAATGATTCCCTCTACAAAGTATGGATATTGTCAGATAACTTTGGCTGTTCTCAACTTCTGAAACCTCTTACAGTATATTCACCTTCATATCTGGATGGTTACAAGACTTCTTTGCCTCCATGCAGATCTCTGTGTCAAACTGCCGAAAAGCAGTGGACAAAGTTTATTTATTTTCTATACATATAGGAAATTACATTAACAAGTTACTAATTGACAAGCTACTTTACAATACTACAAGGACGATGCCAGGGGGTGGAAGATATCATGACTACCCCCTGGCCTTTAAGGTACCTCTCTGATTCAAAACAAACTCAATTTTATGGTTTGTGCTTAAAGTTCACACCATTTATCGGCAACATGTTTAATAACGGTAAGAGATGATTACCACTCTTCACTGATAGACAAAATTATACTGTTAGAATGAAAATGGTAATACAACTTTTGTCATATGAGCATACGATTTTAGCTATAAAATTGAATGTAAGCTGTGAGATGTATTCAACGAGTCAATCAAAACCCAAAGTAAACATATAGTTCAGTAAGTTTCTCGTAATATCTTCACTTTTTCAATGTGAATTTACATCTGCGAAGGTGCATCTCTATCTCATCTATAACAAGATGTGACACAGAGAAGAACATCAGACATTGTTGGGAATTACTAGGAGTTAAATAAGGTGCTTATATAATCGTCTAGATATAAACAATGCTTACAATGATATCTTGTGAGGCAACTATAGAATATACAAGTAATAAAGGTATTCAAGAATCTTACAACTCAGATATTCCTATCTTATTATTAATATCTTTTATCCTCAAATTGCTCGAAATGCTCACACAATGCTTAATTTTCAACAGTTGAATTCTACTGTGAGTACTTCGAAGAGCCCAGTTATCAACATGGCTGCATCGACTACACATTCAACGAAGAACAAGCTAAGTTTGTCATGAGTATCGAATGTAATTCTCAGATGAGAAGCAGTGATTGGATAATCCCAACGAAGTGATGGCAATCTTAACTGGTCATGCCTTTGCGCTTCATCTATACTGCGAGCAAGTATACTGTGTAGACATGTGATTTATCTGATTGGAGTAACACAATACGGTTACAAGGGCTTTAATACTGTACCAAATTCGCAGTCTAAATCCGAGAGCGAATCGACTTGTTAAGTTCGCTCATAAGTCGCCCATGAGAGCCAATTATGAGCGAGTCCAATTGTATTTAATTCACTCCGCTCAAAATGCGCTGTCTAAGCTATGCCTAATACGTCTGCAAAAGTGTGTTTTTCTATGTAGATCAAGGGGGATTTCAATCTAGTCGGTGCACAAAGAAGTTCACAGCTAAAATATGAAAGACCGACTAGTGACTCAAACTCGGCCTACCATAGCATTGCATGAATAGCAGCCTTGTGGTCAGCTTCCTAGTACATTTTTCCCTCTGCTGGACTGAGCACCATCTCTATGTGGCCCAGATAGGTTTTACCTCTGCATTGCTTTTATTTTGCACGTTTTGAGTAACATATGTTATAAAGTTAAGTAGCAAATATAATCTATAGTCTTAGAATAGCAATGTGTATTAACATACAGTTATTGACACCTGTAAACGTAAGAACCGAGCTAAATTTCTTGTATTTCGAAGTGTGGCTTGAGTGAATACCTAGTTGAGTAGCCTTATCGTACAACATAGTTTGATTGGTCATATTTCAGTATGGAGCAAATGCTTTACTGTAATGAGCAAAACGTCATTATTCTTCCAAAATTTCACAATATGATAAAATCAGATTAGATGCGAAGAAATACCAATAAAGGTTTTAATTTACAAGACATGTTTCGGGTTAACATACTCCAGCTTCAGTTGCTAAATACAGAATGAGAGTTAAAGCATAAAAACATATACAAGAGCATTCCTTCGACAAGAAGAAAGTAAAACCGATATGAAGGTAAAGGAACTACAAACTTAGAGAACTTTCAAAAAGGCTGATCCTGCTGATTTAAAGTAGGCTTTTCCCAGAAAATGTGCAAAGCTTTTTGTGTTTAAGGTGGAGGTGGGTGCTTTCTGAATCTACTATTCTGAAACAACTATCATTGCAAGCATGTATACATTGATGAGAGACATTTAATTGCACAAAAACATGCGAGTTTGTATCAGTAACAAGATGCTCATGCACAAGATACACGAAATTACATTCCACACAGTAAACTTATAACCAATATTTGAGAGGAGTGATCTGGAAACAGAGCCTTTAACAATCAGTAAGTTTTTGATTTTAAAAGAAGAGAATACTAGTTTAATCTTGCTAGATATAAGAGAATCTTAGTTTGATCTTATGGTTTACCAAGGATTCCCTATCAGTCAAAATGCAATGTAATTGCTCCAAGGCTTTTGGCAGGCATTGTACATTCATTGTGGACCCAACATATCAAGGACAGCGAGATGCTATATTGAATTACTATATGACAAAATATACGAGTAGCAGATTTGGTCATTAAATAAAGATTCAATCTGACCAGATGTAGAATAGGCAAGATTCCAGCAGGCTAAAAAGGAGAAATTCTTCTTGTTGCAATACTAACCAATTGCGCAACAGAGTGCATTTTGAGCTGGTTGGCTGATACTTTCATTTCATGATATGACATGAGTGCCAATTCATCGATATAACATTACAACGTATACAAACATGTAAAGACATGAACCAGTAACTCAATAAGCACAGCAATTGGTATTTGGTTTTCAACCACCAACCAGTTCCATTATTTAGCCAAGGCACTAGAAGGGTCCAAGCGCACAAACACTTTTCGTTCTTTTGATAGCATTTTCAAAAACTAACGATGTCGCTCCAAGCATTAGGCAAGCTCACTTTCTGTTGAAGCATGCATAGAGTAGTTTAACTAAGAATACAACTTATGACGTTAATAACACGCATAAAAAGTGATTGCTATATCAACACAATGGTGCAGAGAAATCAGTGTTTACAATTACTCAACGTATATCTCAAAATGGAAGAAGTAATTGACTAACCACCAAAACAAGCTATAAATCCAAATAATACAAGGATAGGCTGCAACTGATGATTCAACAGTTTGTTGCTATACATTCAATAGCTGTCAGTACTCTTTTATGTCTCAAATGGGGAGATTAGGATATTGGATGTTTCGTAACTTCAGACTTTCCTTGCCGTAATTGAGTAGTTGAGTAATATAGTTTATTTAAATTCTTCAACGATACTACTATAGTTGAGTACATACTTCAAACACAACAAGATAATGTAACCATATTACAATGAAGATAAAGAAACAAACTAGACAATAAACAAACAGCGCAGAATTCTTGAGGAGGAGCCTTCTAAGTAGATATACAAACGAGAAGGTTGCCCCTCCCCCCTGTAGCTATAGCGGGCGGATGTTTAAGGTTTCCAAAATGTAAAACATTCAGCATATTTTCATTATGCAAATTCCATAGCACTTACATTGCGTTTAAAAGTTGAGCTTTCATAAGCTTTTTAAACAACAATTTTAATAAAGATATTCTTATTGCAGCAGGTAGTTCATTCCATAATTTTACCCTCAAATATCGAATTGATTTCAAACCGTACTATGATGTGTTTAGCTTGGCCAGGAATAGATCACCACGAGTTGTCTTGTATTATGACAACGAATGGAGGAGTTTAGGGGAAAAATTGTGGAAGCAGCCTGGTGCTAGCTTAACAATTGCTTCATAAATTGCTTCATATTTAACTGGTTTCCTGCATCTCACTGCAGTACACAAGGACACTCAAATTCTAAATACAGTGGAATCCCGATATAACGAACTTTGAATGGAACCAGAAAATGGTTCGTTATATCGGGAGTTTGTTAAACCGGGAGAAACTTTTTAATAGGATTTTTCTCAGTACCTGCCTCAAAAAACCTTCCGTGGGCTTGTTTAGGCTATCTCCAACTTCTGTGCACATTTAACTCAAAGAAAGAAGCTGAATTGAAAGATTATTAATGGTCTTCGCTTTTCTTGATACTGTATACAAGTACCCATGACCAGCCGCCTTCTATCGGCATAGTAAAATGTGCCCAGTCGCATACTGCCTGCCCTGGTACACAAGGGTCTTCTGATGTATGTTTTCTCTATCACAATATTAACTTCCCCCCAAGAGAAAGCGGTACATGAGCACGGGAAATAAATAACTAAAATTAATAAATGAAAAATTTATGAAAAGTTCGCTATAAAGAGGTTAGCTATGATGTCCCAAGAGAAAGCGGTACATGGCCTGGAATTGGGTTCGTTGTAACTGGAGGTTCGTTATACCTGGGGTTCGTTATATCGGGATTCCACTGCATGAAAGCCTTTCTCATATTTTCGTCATCAAAAATGATTAGAAATTTCACTCGTTGTCATCAAGTAATTCAAAAGAGCCCGCCTCAAAGTTGAGATCTCTCGCCCAACCACCTCCTACTCGATTATACAAGGTAAACCTCATTACATGCTTTTGGCAACACGTGCTAATAAGGCTCAATCTCAACACTTACTACAATCAGATCTAGATAAGCTTATCAGACCACAGTCATGTAATCAGCCAACGCATGTGATGGCAGCAGAACCTTAATTGCGTATTTCAATGTTAATACAAAATCATCAAAGGAGAAATCATAGGAAAAATCATAGAAAGGACAAGAATTAAGAGTTTCCAGCACAAATATCATAAAGCCTAGTTCACATTTAGTCGCAGGAGTCACTAGAGTCGCTGGAAAAATTCCCTGCTATCCAGAAACATGACAGGTTCGCATAAGGTCGCTGGAGTCACTGGGGTCGCTAGGATCGTAGACACTTGTTCTCACATGCTTTACGCTGGGTCATTCAAGTCGCTGGGTTAGAACGTGGTTCTATTCCAGCGAAACAGTCGTTCGAGTCGCTGGGGTCGTTTGGAAATATCTTTCAGACGTTCACATATGGTCTTTTGGGTCGCTGGTGCTGAAGTCAGCGACTCCGCCGTCTCTAACGACCAAGTGTGGACCGGGCTTATATATAGCTGCATTTCCATGGATACTTTCAATGCACAATGGGGCATTAATTTTGAACTATCATACTACCTCTCTTAAATCTCGTTTCTGATCTTCAGAGCAAACTATATAACTTAGCAAATGGGTCTAAAAAAGTTGTGAACAACAGGGTCCTAAAGAGAGATCATTTAGGGGCCATAGATGTAACAGCACAGGCTCAGAATTTTCACTTTTCGAGAAAACTCCTGGCTTCTACTTGATAATCATAACCTCTTTATCTATACTAAGTAAATGTTTCCTATATTCCATATCTATACTAATAATAATATTTGTTGTAACACGAAGTATACCTTCAGCTGACTAAATCATTATTACATATCATAGCGAAATAAAACTTTACCCTATAAACGAGCCCTGATCTTCCAGGTATTCGTGTTTTAACTTCTGAGTCTAGCCCTTCAAATATGTTTTCAGTTGTGTTTGAAACTATTTGGGGTAGGTAACTCACGTAGTTCAGCAGGTGTATCATTCCATATCCATGCAGCTTGAATAGTAGATTTGATTAAGACACCTCATCAAAAGCCTTTTACAAATAAAATAAGTTCAGGCCTATCAGTTCCCCTTTTTTTAAATGATTTAGCAAAGTCGTTTTAACAGAGAATTAACTGTGTTTTGCATGATCCAACGAGTACAAAACCATTCTATACGTCATATAGAAGGTGGACAATCTGAAAGCGGTCTTTAATTTGTGAACATATCATATGCTCAAACATTTTGCAGACTATATAGGTAAGCTGATCTGTAGTTTGCCAGATGTGGCCTGACACCTGTTATGCGATATGATGCAGACGGAGCAGTAGCCATGGTACACAGGGTATGGCGCGGCATAAGGGTCAAAAATGGGCCGTCGTAATGGTAGGTCATCGTAGCTCTACGGCCCCGCTTTCCGGAAAGCATCGTCGAGCAGTATTACGACCATGCTTTCTGGAAAGCATCGTCGTAAAGTACGACCATGAATTCCGGAAAGCATCGTCGCACAAACTCTCACGCTACAATTTGGGAAAGCGTCGTCGTATCCTCATTTTATTTTACGCTACACTTAGGGAAAGCGTCGTCGTAACCTCGTGTTCAGTTTTCGCTACGATTAGGGAAAGCGTGGTCATATCCTCGTTTACATTTTGTGCTGCAATTTGGATTGTGCCAGTCTTACGGCCCCGCTTTGCAGAAAGCATCGTCGAGCAGTATTACGACCATGCTTTCCGGAAAGCATCGTCGTAAAGTGCGACCATGAATTCCGGAAAGCATCGTCGTAGAAACGTTCACGCTACGATTAGGGAAAGCGTCGTCGTAACCTCGTTTTCATTTTACGCTACGATTAGGGAAAGCGTCGTCGTAACCTCGTTTTCATTTTACGCTACGATTAGGGAAAGCGTCGTCGTAACCTCGTTTTCATTTTACGCTACGATTTGGGAAAGCGTCGTCGTACTCGTTTTCATGTTACAATGGGAGAAAGTCACATCCCATGGAACAGAGCAGGCAATAGAGATAAAATTCAGTATACAAGTGATATTTCTCGCGTTGCTTTCTACAAGAGTGTGTTAAAAGTAACTAGTGGTAGACTGTTTGACTTTTTCATATTTCTCAAAACGGCAAAGCCCCCCATACCTTCGATTCAACAACTTAAGCGGCTGCGAAATAAAAGTCGTAAGCAAATATCATTGGGAGTAATTTCAAATCAAGGGCTTACTTGAAAAAACCTATTTTAAGCTCTCATCATCTGGAATAATCTATCTTATTCAAATATGGGGTGATTACAGGGTATAATAAACGAGAGAGCTATTATAGCAACCGATGTGCTTTCCTATAAACTTTACTTTCAGCAGCTTTCAGTGACTTCCCTTTGTTTGATCAAAATTGCTTTGTGTCATTAGTTAACTTGCAGAGCACAAGGAAGCAGAGAACGGAAATGAACGGCAGGAAATAAAGGTAATCGGAAAGTGTGACGTAGTAGTCCTTTGTTTAGTCCTTTGTTTGTGTTTGATTTGGCGGTGTTAATGGACGGATGAGAAGGACACCCTGTCGAGATAGAAAATGGCCTAACGCTATGATGTTTACATTCACAAGCCGATGAAAAGCATTTGATCCGCAGATGGAAAATGACCTAAGCTACAATGTTTACGTTCACAGAAACTATTTCAACAGTTTTTCCATTTTGACAACGGCTTTTCCAACAACTGTTCCATTTTGATCGTTCAGCTACGACATCCTTCGTTCTAAAAACTTTTTCCAGTGATGAACAAATTATGTGCTGAAATGTGTGGAATAAATTCCAACAAAGACCTCGCAATCATAAGTACGATAATATGTTTAGCTAGGCTATTACATTTCCAATATTCGAGCTGTCCAGCAGTCGAGTTATGTAATATCGAATGTATACCGAAAATGTGTTGAACCCAGGTTGACTTCAACCCAAGTTAAAAGTTGTAGTGTAAACAGGGCTTATCTGTTGCCTGCTCTGTTCCATGGGATGTGACTTTCTCCCATTGTAACATGAAAACGAGTACGACGACGCTTTCCCTAATCGTAGCGTAAAATGAAAACGAGGTTACGACGACGCTTTCCCTAATCGTAGCGTAAAATGAAAACGAGGTTACGACGACGCTTTCCCTAATCGTAGCGTGAACGTTTCTACGACGATGCTTTCCGGAATTCATGGTCGCACTTTACGACGATGCTTTCCGGAAAGCATGGTCGTAATACTGCTCGACGATGCTTTCTGCAAAGCGGGGCCGTAAGACTGGCACAATCCAAATTGCAGCACAAAATGTAAACGAGGATATGACCACGCTTTCCCTAATCGTAGCGAAAACTGAACACGAGGTTACGACGACGCTTTCCCTAAGTGTAGCGTAAAATAAAATGAGGATACGACGACGCTTTCCCAAATTGTAGCGTGAGAGTTTGTGCGACGATGCTTTCCGGAATTCATGGTCGTACTTTACGACGATGCTTTCCAGAAAGCATGGTCGTAATACTGCTCGACGATGCTTTCCGGAAAGCGGGGCCGTAGAGCTACGATGACCTACCATTACGACGGCCCATTTTTGACCCTTATGCCGCGCCATAACAGGGCTTTAGTCAGCATGGGTGTAAGCTGTATTGCATGATCTTTTAGAAAGCAAGCAAGTATGCTAACTGGATCTCTGGTGCCTTGCGCCTATCTGGGTTTTGTAATACTTTAGCCACTCCTTTAGTGAGTCCTATAGAGCATCTCTAGCTTCAGCTTACGAAATTAATGAGCTCATTAGACAGGCATACATTTAATCGAATTTCTTGTTTTTCACTCTTCAAATCAACCTCAGTTACAATGTGCAGACGGAGACATTTGCTAAAATCCTGAAATATCAAAATTTTCTGTATTTTCCAAGAACATCCACTCAATCTTACTATGCTTGTAATTCATAAATAGACCTATACTACTGATAAATACTGGTACGACATAAAACTTCGCGAAGTAGGTCAGTGTTGATGCGTTATACCTTAGAAACAAATATCCGTTCATCACAAAAGGTGAAGACAAAAATTACACACATCAAAATTGACATCATGAATTGGGTTTCGAGGGTTAGCTAGTAAAACCTAGGGGCGCTTTTTTCTTGGAAATTATCAATATGTATTGAGTAGGGTAGATTTAACCGCGTCCTGCAGGGTAAAAAGGCCAGGCAAGACTGAAGGTAAAAAGAACTTGTTATTTTGGCCAACCAATATGTACCTATAGGAAATGCACACAAGACTGATATTTTAGTCAGTAGTATTGATAAACATTCAGATTTTCTCTCTTAAATGTGAATTGGGAGTTCCAAAAACTATAATGGGCGCTACCTAATACTAATAGCGCGTGGGCTTGACAATTATATTCACCGAAAACACGTAAACAGTCTGTTCGTACCACAGAACTTCACTAAAGCTCGAAAAAGCGGGAATATTTTTAGAGAATTTTCCCGCTTTTTCGAGCTATAGTGAACACCTATCTTTCTACGCTTTCGAGGAAATCATGTTTAACCTACCCCTTGTACTGTTTCATGAAGAAGTAGGTACTTGTATGTATTGCCAGACACAGAGGAAACGATCATACACAGCTTAAGAAAGCCAGGGACTAAACCTTGTAAAAGACAAACTGTCCTGGGGATGATTTTGTTAAAGGAAGCAAACTATTTCAAAGAAATGAGACTACCTAACGTGACTTATTGCTTTTGCATAGAGTTAAATCACTTTACAGTCTTATGCAATGTAATCTTATGCAATGTAGCCCTGCATAATGTAGTCTACACAATGCAATCTACACATTTTCACCGTAAAACACCTCAGTATGTTAACCAAGGAAATTCAAGAACATTGGTATCACTTTCTTACCGAATGAATCTTAATACCACACAGCCCACAGTTAACAAGCAATATGTACCAAGATATACGATATACGATTAACTGAACAACTGAGAAATATTTGCCAGTTAACCTTAAAGGGTAGCCTGTCACAAATATATGTCGTGAATGCTCATTTTGAGATTGACCCTTCACCTACAGCAGACATAGGTAATGCATCCTGCTTATCGAGTACAACCAGATAATACCTAACATAATAAAGGACACCTGATAGGGGAATTAGTCAATTATTAACTTACTACATTATCAAATATCAATTAGGAAATATCTCCCAGGGAACCACAAGGCCGCAGAGATATATTCTTCTGTGTACAATTAGGAACATTGGCCGGTAAAATGGGCCCGTTACTAATGTCAGCTGCGTTAAAAACCGACAATCCACACTTAGAAGGCAAAAAGTAAATGAACCAAAGATTGTTTTAAACTGAGCTTTCTCTCCATTATCTTTCTTTGTTAGGAGCACAGAAAACAATAACTTGTTGATGCTTAGATGTAAAAGGCAAAAATCAGCAAACGAAGATTTGCCTGTTACGGACGGAAATACAGTAACATATTTCGCAATAGCCCCAAATGTTCTTTGAGCTGATTGCCGGATACTTTTCATGATAGGAATTGTTTGTCGAATCATCGAAATGTATGCATTTTCAAAGTTTATCCATATAGATTTGTATGGACTTGGGGTCTATCTGATTGCATATTTTACAGAAAACATAATAAATCTGAATTCGAGATTCATGGCTAAAGTCGTAGATCTACCAAAGAGCACATACAAAATATAGGGAACTTTGTTGGGCATTGTAGGCTAGATAGGGGGCCTTTCTAGTTACTGAAGACAAAGATCCCACCTTTGGGAGAGAGGAAGCAATTCCATGTCATCCAGCGCTCAACACTGTGGGGAATACAATAGTACAGAATCGCCACTCTATCCCTTTCAACTAGGGGAAGCATAGGGACTTTTCTTTTAGCATGAGGGCATTTCCTACAGGCGATGGCAACGCAAAGACATTAAGGATGCGCTTAAGGAAGTTGATATGAAGGCAAATACAAGTAATTGCTAAGCAATGGGGTTGTTGCAGAAGATATCTTATATATATATATTTATATTCTAACACAAAATTGAATTTGTCCTTCTTTTCGTCTTATCCATTGTACTCCTTGTGAATTGACTACAGAAGTCTATTCTGTACTATTGCATTGTGATTTGATTATGAATGCATACAGTACGAAGCATTCGGATTAGACTGACGTCTAGTAAATACTAAATGTTAATTGGACAGCCACAATTGGGAATGAGTGCCCCAGTTGCAATGAGCAACTCATTACATTCTTAAAGGAGAATTACCTCCAAGTGCTGGTAGCCCTTGTCAAGATTTACTGGCTACTAGAGTTCAGCCCTGAAGGCTTGGAATGATATACCTGTTGAACTAGGTGAGTTACCTACCCTAAATAGTTTCAACAAACAACTGAAAACATATTTGACGGGCTAGACTGAGAAACTAAAACACGAATACCTGGAAGGGCAGCGTTCGTTTATAGGATAAATGTTTCATTTCGCTATGATATGTACTAATGATTTAATTAGCTGAAGGTATACTTCGTGTTAAAACAAAAATATTATATTATATCATTATAGCTGCAGCAGAAATCATAGTATGGCTTATAAATGTAATAGTATATTACAACTTCTCTGCATTCAGTTTTCTTCATATCTAAAACTGTGCATGAAAAATTGTGAACAATATGAAATACTCTCTTATTATCAAGAGCAATTGAAAACAGTGAAATTACAATTATTAACATTCACTCATTCTCTTAGAAAGTCAACAGATCAGACTGTACAATTTCTTGAATGCTAGTAGCATCTCTTTTGATTTGCTTTCAAGTAAAAGGAGATAATATACCCTTTTCATGATTTGCGTGCATCGCTGTTCTTTAATATGAAACTGCCGGAGGGATGGTAGAACACCAAAGCCCTCCAGCAGTTAGCACCAATGGACTGGATACCATGACAAATAACTAAAAATTGTGCTCTCTGTCTCTATGGATATTGCAAGTATCATGGCATCACGTCTATGTTAAATACCTACGAAGACACTTTGTCATGACCAAATTTCTAACCTTAACAAGAATCCGCTTCCCAACAAGTTTATTAGACAAGCTTTTATCTGCTGAAATATTTGCTGCTAATCTCTGTTAGAACGTCGATAATTGAGCTTGAGGTATGTGTATACCTTAGAGAAAAGAAGATGTGATTGATCAGAAAAGGACATTCATGTTTAGGTACTTTTGCATGGATACAACTTACTTGTCTAGTGTGGGGTTGCTTCAACTTACAAGCGTGTCTGACGAAACACGTGATATGATTGCTAAGTTCCAAAGGTCTCAATTTTCCCTGATCAGGTCAGTACTTTAACTTGTAAGGAGTACGGACTGACAGTCTACTGTGCTGAAACCCTGTACGACTTAACTAAATACATTGTGCACCATACCCCCGTCTTGTCTAGACATATGTAACTCAAGCGCATCTCCGTTTCTCACTAACTGGAAAGCTATAAATAAGAACCATTACTGTAATGATAATCAGATTGTTACAGATCTCATCAACGATTCCAACCAACCAAGAACATTCATCAAGCAACAACCATGATGCTGTTGATCTTAGCTGTATGTGCCTTGGGCCAACTTTCATCAGTTCAAATAGCCACCGCCGCCTTACAAAATGCTCTCCTTCTCAAGGAAAAGGTACCTCTGACATTGGACTTTTGTAAAGGTCTTGGATACAACGACACCTCAAAAATCAACTTTATGAAACAGAGTCAAACACAAGCAAAGAATGATCGTCTCTACAAAGCTTGGGTTGTTCTTGATGGCATGGGCTGCTCTGATCTTATCAAACCTCTTACATGTTCTGTTTATGCACCTGCATATCTAGATGGATACGAAACTTCTTTACCTCCATGCAGATCTTTTTGCCAAACTGCTGAGAAGCAATGTTCAAAATTTTTGCCATTTATGAGGAAATTGTTTACAGGAGGTAAGAAGAGTTGAATCCCATTCAATGCTTCATTGCAAACCTTATATGGAAACATTATACTCTTCAGTTATTTTTCAAAGTAGAAGCAATAGGTTTATGATTAACGTTAAGCGTTTGGATGCAACCAGAACAGTTATCAATAGTCAATTAAAGTATTTTTTCAATACTTGTTCTTGTAACACTAGTGGTTGCCCTTCTACACTGTGAGGTGTCTACATTACGTGTTCGCAACGTACTCAAGAGAAATAGGAAGCTTATAGTTCACACCCTCCTACTTTAACATACCATAAATTAACATTCTAATTGAAAGGCATGATTACACTGTGTTCAATTTCAGTTGAATTCTATTGTGAGTACTTCAAAGACGCAGGTGATCAGCATAGATGCATCGATTACACATTCAACAAAGAAGAATCGAAATTTGTCCTGACTGTGAGAGGCAGTGATTGGAAAACACCACCGTCACATGTCTCTGCCCAACTTGCACCTGCACCATCAAAGAATGTCCTTCTTCTACAAGAGAAGGTACCTGTTGCACTAGACTTCTGTAAAGGAATTGGATACAAGGAAACCTCAAAGATCAACTTTATGAAGCAAAGTCAAGCAGAAGCAAAGAATGACGCCCTCTACAAAGCATGGAAATTATTAGATAATTTTGGTTGTTCTCAACTGCTCAAACCTCTTACATGTTCCGTATATGCACCTGCATATCTGGATGGTTACAAGACTTCTTTGCCTCCATGCAGATCTCTGTGTCAAACTGCCGAAAGGCAGTGCTCTAAGTTCACACCATTTATGAGCAAAATGTTTAATAAAGGTAAGAGGAGATTACCACTCTTCACTGATAGATAGCATCATACTGTTAGAGTGAAAATGATAATACAACTTTCGTCATCTGAGTATACTGTACGATTTTAGTTTTAAAATTGAATATAAGCTGTGAGATGTATTCAATGAGTCAATCAAAGTCCAAAGTAAATTTGTAGTTCAGTACGTTTCTCATACTATCTTCACTTTTGAATGTGAATTTACATCTGAGAAAGTACATTTCTATCTCGTCCATAACAAGATGTCACACAGAGGAAGGCATCAGATTTAGTTGGGAATTACTAGAAGGCTGATTAGGTGCTTATAGAATCGTCTAGATATAAGCCATGTTTACAATGATATCTTGTGAGGCAACTACAGAATATGCAAGTAATAAAGGTATGCAAGATTCTTACAACTCAGAACTCCCTTTCTTGGTGTCAATATTCTTTATCCTCGAATTTACTCCAATTGTTCAAACAGTGTTTAATTTTCGACAGTTGAATTCTACTGTGAGTACTTCGAAGAGCCCAGTGATCAACATGGCTGTATCGACTACACATTCAACGAAGAACAAGCTATGTTTGTCATGAGTGTGAAAGGTAGCCCTAAACTGAGAACCAGTGATTGGAAAACACCACCAACATACACTTCAGGCCAACTTGCTGCTGTACCTTTACAAAATGTTCTTCTTCTCAAGGAGAAGGTGCCTCTGACATTGGACTTTTGTAAAGGTCTTGGATACAAGGAAACCTCACAGGTCAACTTTATGAAACAGAGTCAAACACAAGCAAAGAATGATCGTCTCTACAAAGCTTGGGTTGTTCTAGATAGTATGGGCTGCTCTGATCTTATCAAACCTCTTACATGTTCGGTATATGCACCTGCATATCTGGATGTATACAAGACTTCTTTACCGCCATGTAGATCTCTTTGCCAAACTGCTGAGAAGCAGTGTTCAAAATTTTTGCCATTTATGAGGAAATTGTTTACGAAAGGTAAGGAGAGTCGACACTCATTCAATGTTTAATAGATACAACTTTGAGTAGAGCTGGATGAAAACATATTTCCCCTCGTATGCTTTTATTAGAAAATCTAAGTTCTATGCAGATTGAGTGCAGACTTTTTAACAGTAGTAGTCAACAGTGAGGTAGGCAGTTATATAAATACTTTTTTTGTAGCATTGGTGGCTGCTTTTGTTCAGATATCTTGTATAGGTATGTCATCAGTCTACAATAATGTGACGAAAAGATAAAAACATCAACTCTAGATAGGAAATAGGTCAACAGTAAGAGAATTGTGCAGAATGATATCAGACACAAAAGTGTGAGTAACAGTCTACCTTGAGTGGTATTTTAATGCGCACAACACGTGATCGTGCACAATTGAAAGCTGTCACTTAATTCCTCAGTATTTTGGCTTCATTGTCTTTATCTTACTATTAAATATAATGCTAATATAATGTTTGACTTTTAGTTGAATTCTACTGTGAGTACTTCGAAGGGCCCAGTGATCACCATGGTTGCATCGATTACACATTCAACAAAGAGCAAGCTAAGTTTGTCATGAGTGTCAAAGGTAATCCTGAGATGAGAAGCAGTGATTGGATAATCCCAACAAAGTGATGGCAATCTTAACTGTTCATGTATTTGTTCTTTGTCGATTCTGCGAGGATATCTATGATTTAGACATATGATTTAACTGGTTAGAGTAACACTATATGGTTATATATTCAGTAGTTCTGTAACGAATGTGAAGATAGCATCAAACTTTATTCTCTTCATATTGTCTCTCATTGAATATTTCTTGTTCTTCAATTGTATATGCTAGAGTTTGGTTCCCTGTCTATTATAGATCCATGGTTCAAAATCTCTGAAGAGGGGAAGTGAGCTTGAGCATTTTTATTGATCTTAAAAATCATATTCGATCTCGTAGATCGCAAATCTGATTGTTTAAGCTACGAACAATAGGGAGCGGTTCTGCTATTTGGGCGGAACCGCTTCATGTAGAAGCAATATAAAGTGTGATATTCCCCATGGCTCGTGTTTGGGACCTTTACTTTCATATTATGCATTAATGACTTTGAGAATTGTATGGAAAGCATCAACCCAAGTGTACATGCCTGTGATACATGTGTAAATATCTCGTCGGAAAACCTGAGAGAACGTATAACAGGTCTGAAAACTGAGCTGCAAAATATACCGAGCTAGATGAGGGTAAAAAAATTTAGTTCAAGAGCCAGTGAATGTGAATAAATGGCTATAGGCCAAAGAAGGTGATGACTCGCCAGATCTTGTACTGAACAATGAAGTTATCAAACAGCTCCAAACGACAGAATATGTGGATAAGAACCTCAAAGGAGAGCTATAACTGAAAAGGGCTGTACAAAACTGTCGTAAGCAAGCTTAAAGGTGGCTTAAGCTCCTTAAAAGGAGGCTGAAAACATCCTTCCACAAAGAAACTTAACCAAGTTTGCAAAGCTCTTTATGAAAGCCATCTTAGCTATGGTGACATTGTTTGCAATGCTCTTTCCGTTTGCGACTGATAACCATCATCATTATAATCATAAGTATGACTTGTAGACCTCTCAAGTTTGTTGTCTTGGTGGCTATGTGACTTGCTTAGGCTAGTGTCTCCTTGAAGTACCACTATGTTTGATGACGAGGGGGAGTTGACATCTCGGTTCACCAGATGGATGGAAAATGCATTTCCCAAAGCTAATTTTCAACAGATACCGTTCATTGCAGAGTCATTGTCTGAAATAATTTTGGTCACTTTCCTTCCTTCCCGCCAACTGACCGTTAATTTTTTATTCCACCTGGCCTCTAATGAAAGCCAAAAGATTTTAAACTTTCATAAAACAAATTTGTATAAGAATGATGTGACATTTGCCTCAGGAATAGTACAAAGTAGCCGTAGTGATTTGAAATTATAGTATTCATTTCATTGTTGTCCCAGAAGGGATCCATAGTAATATTAATATGAGAGAATCTATAAACAAAAGATGAATTTTCCTGTTGAAAAACTTCCTTCGGACTGTGGCATATTGGTGTTCTATGTCTTAGATTAATCTGTGTTTTATGTCGTGTCGCTTTACTTTTGATGTTGCGTTTTGGAATGGCGTTTTTGTGTTAATTCCTGTTATATATGTAACTCGCTTGTAGTGTCAGTATCACCCTTTCCTGGCGATATGTTTGTCCCGGTCAACGTGTATTGTGCTTTGACGTAACGAATGTTGTATAGTGCTTACGACTATATTATGTGTGTTTTAGTATTTGATTCAGTCAGTCAGTTAGTTCAATTCAGTCTCACGGTTACAAATATAAGCCACAGACGAATAGCAGTTTCCTTGCGTTATATCTAACTTAGGCCTAGGCCTATGGCCTAGGCTTAAAGACTAAAGACCAATCACCGCCCACCAGAAGTGAGACCCATTGTACGTTACAGGACTCCAGTTCTGCATCACATGAACAGGTAGTTACAACTACGGAATAGTTAACTTGTTTGCTGATTTTATCGTTTCTTGATTTGTAGAAAGTGACTAGAAAGGCTTGAAGCCTCTTTCCTTTAGTGGTGAGATTTTAGATGAATAAAAATTTAAAGAAAAATCTAGAAGCCGTTTGAAATCGTGAAAATAGGCAGAACACTGTGCGATACGGCAGGAATGCGTGTAAATTAGTAAATCTGGGTTTGCTTGGTCTGTTCTTTCTTATTATTCTATTTTTGAGTGCTGAAGTGGGTGTAACTGCAGTGGTCTCATGCTTACAGTCATAATACGTACGCAAGTACAACTTGCATTCCCTCGAAATTTATCTCTTAATCCTTTATATGCACGCGCGCATGCGTGTACGTGTGTGTATATGTGCGTGTACGTGTTTCTGTGTGGGCTTGCGTCTTCTACCTGCACGTACTACTTACAGTAAGGAAGTAAGTAAAAGTTTGAAAGTTTCTAGAATATTAGCAAAAATTTCTTAACTTTTTCAATCCAGGGAAATCTTGTACTGAAGTTCTATTAAGGCTAGAAATGCGACTTTGAAATTTCTTATAAGGGTTTCTTATAAACAAAAATGAGCGTACCTGGTAGATTCACAGTGTTTAGCATTTACTCTTTCAACTCTTAGGCGATATTCCTTCGTGGCGACATTCAATGCAGGTGGATTTCGGCCAATTCAGAATAAACTCATCTGAAAGCTGTATCTACTCCATCATCCTAAAATTTAACAAGCATTACTAGACATGAGTCCCTTTAAGTGAACAAACTCTCTTTTTTATGTTCATCGAAGTCACGCCTTATAACGTAATGCTAGACAACAAAAACACAAGAATTTGCACAACACTTTCTCCATTTTATTGGTAAAAGGTAAATAGCCTTTTAGAAATGTCTTAGTTTAGCAAGTGATGGGCAACAGTCCCTGCTACTAATTTAAAGCCTCCATTTTCTGAGTCTATATGCATAGCAAATTCTTTCCTTGGATATGTGGTGACGTTGTTAAAATATGAACTTTTTAGCTGGTTTCCGAGAGGACGGCCTAGAATGAACTGGACGAACAACATTAGCCAATGGACAAGCCTGCAATACACAGAGGCTATAAGGAGGACGTTCTGCAGAGACGACTGGCGCACCATAGCATCCAACCCTCTCACCTAGAGGACGGAACCCTATTGTGGTGACGTAGAAAGAACACAGATTTCTGTTGGCCACACCTAGCAATGTTTCATTTATCAATGGTAAGAAAAGCTATATAATTCCACAAGAGTTAGCCTGTATAAAAAGTCAGGCCTACCTTACAAGAAATTATCATAGATGTGGTATTTCACACCCCTGGAAACTGAGAAGCATGTGGTGGGTTGATATGGGAGTGTGGAGTGCTAGGGTGCCATAAAAAACGCTCATTGAATGTGTCAATTAATTTTTATATTTTTAAAACAAAATAACTAAGATTTCTATCATTATCGTTCAAAATAGTCCTCCTGTCTTTAAAGTCCTCCTGGTGACGCAACTATATAGAGCTAAACTGCCGATTAGTTTTTTGTTCATTTTTTACATTTTACCCCATTATAGTTGTACGGTAATTGTGCGATAAAAAGCATGGCTTGAAGTTCAGCAGGCGTGTAACAGTGTGTGTGTGTGTGTGTGTGTGTGTGTGTGTGTGTGTGTGTGTGTGTGTGTGTGTGTGTGTGTGTGTGTGTGTGTGTGTGTGTGTGTGTGTGTGTGTGTGTGTGTGTGTGTGTGTGTGTGTGTGTGTGTGTGTGTGTGTGTGTGTGTGTGAGTGCCATCGCAAGACTCTCCCAGGAATACCTGAATGTGCTATTACTTTCACATAGTTTTATATGTTAATCTTTCAATGTATGCGAAAAATCTAAACATATAAGACAAAATATAAAACTGTTCTAAATCGTTTTAGGAATATGCTCATTTTTATGGCTGGAAACAGCAACTGAAAAGCTTGCCAACTGCTCCTACCCTCCTAGCTTTAATGCCCTCCTGTGAACTACGCCCATCCGTATTACTTTTGGGAGACTTGCGATTCTTTCTTGTACTTCCATCTAGGGCATTTGTTGTGTAGACATAACTTAAGTACAGACCAGACTGTTTAAGCATTTCACTTAGCATTTGATAGCAATTCTTTGAAGAAATGGTTTGTCAGTTTGGCCACCTAGTTTGGCCCGGTTTGGCCTCCTAGGTTGGTCTGCTAGGTTGGTCTGCTAGGTTGGCCTGCTAGGTTGGCCTGCTAGGTTGGCCACCTAGTTTGGTAACATAACATGTTGGGTGATGTTGGAATCAACCTTAGTTCAGACGTAGAAATTTTAAATGCTTTATAATGTATCAGCTGTGGTTATGTACATACCAAGGCATCAAGCAGCATCGAATTGCAAAGATTACAACGAATTTAAATTTGGTCAAATTACAGACAGTTCGGTTATAGATGTCGCAAAATAATACATTAGCAAATTCCTGCATTGAGAATATTTACTGAAGCCTTTGTCTCCAGTAGTTGAAGACCAACAGGGTAGTTGCTTGTTAACATGATCTCGCTGCTCTGAAAACGTATGTCTCTATCATTTTACCTGACCTGCCAACAATCATTATAGAGTAGCAATAAGGTCTATTCAATTTTCTCACCAACACTTCAATACTTTTATCTGCCATTTTCTACCAAGACTGGATGCATGTCTATATTCAAACAGGGCGTTTCCCATTGAATTATAGGGCGTGGATTGAAATCTTTTTTCAGGGGCTCCGCCCCTGACCCCCTACTGCCTCCCTACTACCACTATTGTTGCATACTTGATATGGACTTGCAACTCATCCCCAGCCCTCCCCCACTAAAAAATATGCTCCGGCGTCCCTGCACTTACAGTAGAAGCAGGACTGATCAGCATTAGCCTACACAATTACTTTGAGGCGATAGATTAAAGGGCGAGGGAGAATCTACCGATTGCTTGCAAAGGCAATAGAACAAAAGAAAATGGCGTTCCTGAAGATGAAACGAGGTAAATAGGCATTTGACACGTCTATTTCCCTCCATTTCTCGACAGAATTCTCACAAAGCACAGTCTAAATATTGTTGCATCAAATTTGACACTACTATCAACATAGACAACATACAGTACACACTGTGTTTTTGTAAGCAGCTTTAGTATTTTAATCAAATCTGAAGTTCATTTTCAGTATCACAAAACAGGAAGGGAAAGTAAGAAAAAAATAACTTTTTCGATACATATTACAAAGGATTTAACTAATCAAAGAAGTCGTCTCAGACTTCATTCTCTGCGAATGCTATGTTTTACTTTGTTTGGATTTGAAAGTAAGTCTATAAACAGAGAAGTGTTTTCTATTCCTCCCAAGAGATAGATTTACAGTCGCTTATGCTCACATCTTTATGTACATACACTCCCCTTACAAAAGTATTGCACAGGTTGGCCAAATTCATTATGGCGGATAAGGTGTCGATATAAATGAGGTTCAACTTAAAAATTCGCTCTATCCGACTATAATCCATTGCTTGTTGATGAAATAACAACAGTTCAAAACAGAAGTCATTCAATTTTCAAACAGTTGAACAAAAACAGTCCCGTCTTGCTATAAAACTGTGATTTATCGACTTTCATGCGACAACCATTTGTGTTTCTGATTTGTTTGAAACTATTTGGACTCGACCAGTGAAATTTGACAATAAAAATCTGAGATGTACTTCTCTATATCTGGAATAAAAGATCATCAATCTCATCCTTGGTTGCTGGTGAACCATGAGAATGCTCTTTTTGCTTGCATATCACGGATAATTTCAGATCTTCAACACCTTTTATGTACTGTAGAGACTGCTCTCTGGCCAGAGAGACACAGCAATGACATCAACGTTACATAAATTTTTGTCTTTCTAGTTCACTATGGAGGTTTATTGTCATGATTAATGATAGCTGGCTTACCCTACTCTTGTTTAACTTCATATTTGAATTCTGAAAGAGTTCACTTTCGAGAATCAAAAGTAATATAAATGCATTAGGTTTTGACCAGTTTCTACCAAATGGCCTAAACCAGTAGGCCTAGTATACCTCCAGAACTTAAAAGACACTGAATAACCAAAACTGAACTGAAAATATTGTTTCTATTGGCTTCTTCCATCCTACATCAAATAACGAGCATTTTATGATCCCCTTTCAGCTACAAATAACACCCTTCTGTAAAAGAAACCTCTATCCTTTGATCTATCTTCCAGTGACAAAATACCCAAACCCAATACAGGTGGTAACTACCAAACGTAAAAGAAAACAAGCCATTTCTTTGTATTTTGTAAGACTTAATGCAATGATTTTGAAAAATAGGCCTATCTAAGATAGTCCAGGAAACTTTTGCTGGAAACGGTGCTGATTAATTTTATATTATTGATGTCAACTTCACAAACCTCAGCTTCTTGGTAAATTTGCCTACAAATCTTTCCTGTGTTTTGATTAATGTTTTTAAGTGACCACCTCTAGGTGTGGACAAGATAAAGCCAGCCTGTCTGAAGTTCTTGTACACCCATAATAAACTGCCGTACTGAAAACCCGCAACTGCTGCAAATTATAAACGGCAAATACTGCTTCTTCCTCAAAATTTTGATAGCAAGTTGCACTTTACCTGACATTTTTATGATTTAGGTACACTTCTTTTAGATCCATTTAAAAAACCAAACCAAATGAAAGCACACACTTTTTATACATGAAATATCACGTAAGCATTGCAACAAATACTTTCCCGCCGAAACAGTAGTCACAGGGGTCATTGATGTTTCAGATAGAAGCTGTGGTTTTGGTCAACCTGTGAAAAACTTGTTTCATTGGACGCCATTTTGGGTCAGCCTGTGCAAAACTGAATTCGCTTAATAATTTGTTAAATCAAGCTCATTTGTTTTCTAAGTGTGATAACATAAAATCATATAATACTGATTGCAAATTACAACAGTAGGAATGCAAAAGGAACTTACAAAAACTTTTCTGAGAATATTTATGATGTCAAGTCTCAAAGTTTTGCTTAGTTCTTCTTGCGTCAGCATGATGTGACAGTAATCATGGCGCCAAATTATTTTAACACGTGACATTTGTATGGTAACGTCAATATTATGACTCGTAACTGTTATATTTCCTAAACCCTAGACTTCAGCACGAATATCAACAAAGCCACCTATTTTCGTCTACTTGATACCTAAGAACACTATATGTTTCAAAGAGTAACGCATATGTTTTAGCGAGCAATAATGCTGAGACCTGCCTACAACCAGGAAAAGCTTCATAATCATCATCTTATCCGTCTCGTTACGCCCCTCAATAGGCCTAAGATGCAGGAAGAGTGAACAAAGGAGCCAGCTGCCCCATTTTTTTTAGGGGACCGAGGAGGCATGTAAGCTCTGGTCCCATAAACTTTTTACAAGTATCATGGTACAAGCTATCATAGAATAGAAATTTGTCGGAAAAGTTGTACTTTTAGCCCCCCCCCCCAAAAAAAAAAAGAGATACATCCCAATGCGCCACTAGTTTCTATTTGTACTAATGAAAATAGCTCGCTCCATGCCAATGTTCTTCAAAATTAATGGATATAAATAGGATTTTGTTTTATAGATCTCAGTTATGGTCAACTATTGGCTACAAAGTATTTGCTCCACGAGGAGACCGCTATGATTTCTACTTCATCACTGCTAAACAAAAGGTTCTATACTGTATCAGGAAGATAAACTGTTTCAAGCTCGCAAAAGTTTGCGGGCATTTCAAAATATGGCTTAGAACATTCTAATTGCATTACTAGTTACGGTTTTAAAGTTTGGGCACTTCAGTGTTTCTTGCGGGACGTACCCGTGCGATTTGTTTTTTCTTAAATTATGCACCACTGCGGAGACGCATATAAAGACGTTTTGACTTCTCAAACTCGGAATGAGCATTTGTCACCCCCACGTGACAATGATGTCATGCCGCTTCTGATTGGTCAGATCATTTTGGAGGGCAAAACAATCTCTCGGCGTAACTTCGACCATAGACTTAACTTGCTCAAGATCGCATTATTTTGAAAAATTAATTCATTAAAATGCACCCAAATCATATTCTGTCAGTTGACATACAATGCACTAGGATCTCGTTCGGTTTCCAGCCCTGGGAGCTCTGTGCATTCGCAGTTTTATTGCAACTTGGAGCTGCCAAGCCAAGCTCATTTATCCTATATAAAAACAAGATTTGTTTCATGGCTGATCCTAGCTATACAGAAAATCAGTACGGGTCTGCTTCTGCGACCCTTTGTTTACAAGAGTCTGGTAGGCCTTTCTCAGTAAATCAATCAAATTTCATAAATTAACTTTATTCGCATTTCTCACATCAATTCTCATCATTATATTATATAAATAGAAGTTCCTGATCAATGAGGGACACTTACACCCAAAACATAGGGTTATATAGCTACCCGAAAGCAATTTCTCCAGGACACGATCTTCCGTACAGCCTGATAAGAGGATTCCCATAGCTACTTGAAGTCAGTCGATATTTCACTATCTCCGGCTATAGTTTGATGGAATAGGTTATAACTTGAATGATGATAAGCGCCTGTAGCGTAGTACGGGCTTTTTGTTTGATGGAGAATTCTCTACGGCAATAAAATATCCATTTTCACTGGTGCCCTCACTACATGATTGTCCTTCGATCTCCACTGCTAACTTTTGTTTTGCCCTCCAAAGCGATCTAACCAATCAGCGATGGGTATGATGTCATTGTCACGTGGGGGGTGACAAATGCTCATTGTTGTGGATATTTCGAAACATCACTTAAAACATTCTAATTGGATTACTAGTTACAGTGGAAGAGGTTGGATACTTCAGTTTTTCTTGCAGGGCGTATCCATACAATTTAGTTTCTACCTCTAGGTTATGCGTCAATGCGGAGGCGCAGATAAAGAAATTCTCCGAAATGGAAGTCCAACTTCAGGTAATTTTCGATGTCTGAGTGAGGCTAGCCCCTGGTTAGACAACTGTTTGGCTCAGTTTAAGTAATTTTTCTACCTAGTAACCTACGAATGAAACTGTATTCGATCGCTACTGTATGCACAACATAAGGTCCAGACCAAACAATTCATGTAAATAGCCTGATTCAGAGACGAAATTTCAAATTTTTCGCGTTAGGTATGTTTGTTAGTTGTATGTTCTTCCACATTCATGGCTTTTCAGAGATTGAACCGCATTTTTCGTAAATATGATACGAAGCAAGAATGTTCTGTACTATTTTCCATAGTGAGCCCTTGTGTTACTTACATATCAGCCCTTTTTACTCATTGGTGACTGGCCGGCTCGGCTTTTTACTCAATGTCGACTGGCCGGCTCGGGTTGCTTTTATGCCTGGAGCCGCAGTATCGATGCTCGTTGACTATTCACCTAGCAGCAAATCGATACTAGGTGGCAACACTTGGAAGATAAAAGTGGAAAAGAAAGCGCCTAGTCACCGCACATGCCTGAATTCAAAGCTCTATTAAATGCTGTTAGGGCAAGGGGAGATGCCGCAGTAGATAGTGGAGATGTTACTTAGCCCCGGGTTGGATTCTTGACTTAATACTTTTCAATATCTTTAATTAATTCACTTGACTTTTGCTCTTTCAGTTATATATGCAACTTTTTAAGCCAAGTGATCCTTTGCAAAAGGCAAAGAGTTAACACTAATAGCCCGCAAGATGAAGGCGAGAGCAAAAGAGAAGCAACTTATTTTTTGTTATGAATCGGGATAATGCGAATATAAAAAGTTTCGTGTCTATCGCCGAGTTGAAAATATTTTGCTTGTAAATTTGACTAAGCAGAGGACTAGATACATTTAATTTCGGCAAGGAATGCAATATAACAGCAGAAAAGAAAGAGCCCTGAGAGATTAGGTGAGGTTTCAATACCTTTGCCTTTTCGTAATAGACATGCCGCTAGGTGCGTAACAAAATAATCGGTCGTTGAATGCAACAAGTGACTATATTGAAGTGCAATTTAGCACCAATTGAAAAATATCAGAAAGTGGCAGACATACCGTTTGATGTGTGATAAAATGATCGATCTTTACTGAGACCAGTGACGACATTAAGTTGTAATCAGCGCCAAATTGAACAGAATGGTATTAAAGGCACACTATCCGGCAATATACCGCAGGATTAAAATTGAAATAACCATTAACTCAGATCATGTTCCGGACTTTGGTTTTGCATATTGCAATCATGCATTGTGATTGTTTGCAGTCGAAAATGTATTATATACATATTAGACAAGGGTGGGTGCTGGTACAAACCATGAAGCTGCAGGGGGCGAAATAATGGATAAATTCCCTCTCTTAAATCCTCGCCAAATGCTCTTGAATTTTACCAAGCTCCTCTAGGATAAGCACGCCGGTAGAGAGCCGACTAATGCATTTCCTCAACGTATTATAAAGAGCATTTGGGTCCATGTATTTTAAATAATAGAATCAAGTGCAATAGAAGCAAAGTGAAAAAATGGGTGCCTAAAACCCTTCATAACTAACTTTACAGCCAGCGCCTAGATTAGGATTTTCATCCATTAGCAAAATTTCCCTGGCCCTGATCGGGGTTCATGCACCGGAGTCTACCCCAGCTGCTCCTTTCTTCTCATATTCAGTTCTTTAAGGAGGATCACCCTTCAGCATAGGCTGGTTTTCAAGGAGCCCTCTATTGAAGACACTACAATACAAGTGAAAAATATATCAAGGTATTACGTAATTACAGTTTTTTTGTTTATATTCCATAAAAAGTGCATGGCAAATTACTTACTGCCATTACTTATAAGCTACGTTACATACATTACAAGAAAGATACCCCCGGGAACAATAACTATTACTATCCAGGGGCCATAGCACACTAATCAAATTACCATATTTGGCCATTAACTATAACCAAACAGTTTACATTCAAATAGGTAATCCAAAATAAAGTTTTGTAATTTCAGTTCCACGTTAATTGCAAAGTATGCTCATTTGATTAGGAAGTAAAAGCTACCATAAACACACAGGGGAGTTACAAAGAGACTTACACACATGCAGAAGAGGTATGTCGTTGGCCTATGAGGAGGCATGAGTGGTCTTTAGTTGAAACGTTTAGTTTCAAGCAGATGTTTTATAGTTAAATTTAAAGTTAGCTTCTTGGCTTCCAACAGTAAGACTTAGCCTCAATATAGGAGGATTTGCAGTATATTGTCATTTAGACCATCAGGTTTTCCATGGGCATTGAGTATATCATTGACTGGCGGGGGGAGATTTCTACTATTTTCCTCGAAGGAATGGTATAGTCGCAAAAAGAGTGTTCTGCATCTTCAATTCCATCATTACCTGGACACATTGAATTTATTAAGAGATTTAAAGGTCTTGATGATAAAAGTCGCATGTAATAATAATCAAATGATCGAGAGCCGCAAGAGATTGCAGAAAGGCCATCCATAAAGGATGTCCATACAATCCCTCTTGTCCTTGCCTGTCCGCATGTTGCTTAACAGCCCTCCTCCCTCTGTCCGTGCGGACACAAATTGTGATCTTCTTTTCAAGTCTAAAAACGTACATATAGCTTCCCTATAAACGCGCACGTATTCCCGTGTACTGAAGAATACGTGTATCCACTGTGTCTTTCAACTAGTCATTATGTGCTTTCAACATTTTCAGGAATGATGCTGCAGAACTCTACAACAAACTAACCGCAAAAATCAGAAAAGAATTCTGGAAAAAAGTCAATAATATCCTAAGAATAGAAGCAAAACGACGACTTTTAGTTATGAAAGAGAGAAAGCAACCTATAGGAACAAAGAGATAGACCTTCTCATACATGAAAGCCTGCTTATTCAAAGAGATAGACCTTCCCTTACCTCTCAACAATCCTATATTCTCCAGGTTCTAGCTACTTTTTCCTCACATCTCTTCGTTCCTATAGATTGTTTTCTCTCTTTCATGATTCTATGCTTTTCTCTATGGGCTTCCTAATACGCCCGAGAATGCTTCCTTACACGTCCATTCACATTGTGCGATTTTGAATCCCCTGTTCTCTATAAATGAATGGTATCACCTCATTTTACCATACTGATGATGATTCAAATCTGAGTCGAAACATCTATAAGTATGAACAATGGTATGCTAAAATACTCAAACAAGCTGGTTCGATGGGACAAGAGAGACAGAAATTCACCACTCTCTATTTTGCACTCATAATAGTTTGAATTCTACACTCATATTTGAATTACACACTCATATTTGAATTATACACTCATATTTCCACACTCACTTCTGAACTTATACCAAATATGTATGTTGATTTAACGTGATGACTACATTCGACTAACCAATCAAAGCTTGATATTCACACGCAAACAAGTAATTACGAAATATCTACGCGAATCAAACTAATACCTTTTACCAAAGAATTTACCTTCACACTTACATATCGATTACATGTGCAGTTCCTTGCTTACAATATGGATAAATACAAGGATTCAGTGTCACACAACTCTAAAAGTATGAATATTCTATAGTATAGCTAAGACAATTGTGCCTATGTCCGTACCAAGCACGCGCAATTCCCGAAAATGGGTCCTGTCGTAATAGGTTAGGTCGAAATAGTTAATATCATGGATTCGTCGTTTATCTCAATAATTTAGAAGTTTGAAAAACAATTATAGCATAAATGCTGACTTTTTTGTCGTCGTACTGATCTTAAAAGTCAAAGGTAAGAAACATTTTAAGAACACAGGCAGACTGAGCTTCAACAGTAAACTTAAAAAATCTGTTTTTACAAAAAAACATCCGTTTGTTAAATGTTAAAATCTGGAAACAAAATACAAACAGCATCCGTTTGTTAAATGTTTATTTCAAAAGTTCAGTTTCTCTTCTCATTGTTACCTTGTTGCTGCAGGAAATTCCAAGAATTTTAAGATACACTTAAGAAACATTTAACGCTGGATTTGACATATATTAAGAAACATCCAGGATGAAGGGAGAAAGTTTGTTTCTTATAAAAAAAGTGTAATCGCGAAATGAGATTCTTGGCCTCATGAAAATTAGCTTTCTCGAAAATTAATTCTCTCGATGTAGGTGTTATTACAAGACACAGAAAAAAATGGAAGGAGTACAATCCATGATTTCACTAGTGGCATTCATATCCTATGGCACAAGAAAATGATCATGCACCCATGTGCCACGATACCCTATTTGTTTCTATTCATTCATTCTAAGATTCCTTCTCTGCGTCATAGGCATTCCTTTTTTTACTTATTTTTAGCCTCATTTCCTTGTTCGTCATACTGAGTCTCACTTTGAATCTCTTTACATAACTACCGTAAATCCTCGAATTAGCCCCCTAAGGGCTTATTTATTTCTTATGCTTTTTGGGTGGGGGCTTATTCGAGGGGGAGGCTAATTCGAGGATTTACGCTACCTCTCTTTCATTCATTTGCTGCATTTCTGGCTATATCCTGACACCATGACGAATGATTTTCTCATACACACCTCTACTGTTTTTTTCAAGTTTGTACGATTCAGTTTTATTCTTGGTTCCTGTTTATTGTATATACACCTTAGAATTTCATATGTAGTTTCAGTATTAGTCTATGTGATCAGATAGCTATATTTCCTTGTTCTCTTTGGGAGTTCATGCTTGATTCGAAAGACAGATCTGAAATTCATGTCGTAGTTTTCTTTTGCCACTTGAAGCTATCTACCATCGCACATGGAAAGGCAGAAAACAACAAATACCAGAACAACAACAACAGCAGCATAGTTTCCGAGAATGTTTATAGGAATACCGTGCTTGCTCCAGATAAAGTCCCATCTCCTTCAAACATCCCTCTCTCAGAAACGCTTCGTACAAATTTCAAAGCTATTTTATTTTGAGTAAACTTTCTTCTTTATTTAAATGCTCCTCTCCAATAAAGGCTCCATCTAATATCCATGAAATTTCATGATCCCCTTGAATGTTTATTGTAGAAAATACGGACACTAACTTGTGCGTGAGTTAGGGATAAAAACCAGGATTTTGTTTGACCTAGAAACATAATAGTAACTATCCAACGTGTGATGCTTCCGGATTTTCTATCTTCATAAAGGAGTCAAGGACTAGTTACGGGGGAAAGAGTGATTACTAATTATAATACTAATATACAACTTTAAGCAGTAAAAGCAATAGAGCATAACCCCGGCCTACTGAAACAGGTATAACTCTTGCGGATTTTTATAATCGGTGACGAGGAGGCAATCAATCACATGATGCATCGTTGCATGATATAACTGATGTGCAGTTTAATTATTGCTATTAAGAAGCGAACAGACGACAGGCAATATGCTTCAAACGATCCTCGTGTTATGCGCCTTGTGCCAACTGTCAACAGTTCGGCTTGCTGCTGCGCCTTCAAAGAATGTGCTTCTCCTCAGAGAAAGGGTGCCTCTGACTTTGAAGTATTGCACAGGCCTTGGATACAAGGAAACCTCCAGGATCAATTTCATCAAACAAAGTCATATAGATGCAAAGAATAATCATCTCTACAAGGCATTGCACGTCTTAGATCGCATGGGCTGCTCCGAATTTGTGAAAGGCTACGCATGCTCATTGTTTGCACCAGCATACCTGGCTAAGTACAAGAGTGCTTTGCCTCCATGCAAATCTCTTTGTGAAACTGCAGAAAATCAATGCTCAAAGTTCAAACCATTGATGCGTAAAATATTCAAGAATGGTAACTTATATTGCAAATGATCCAATATTACTTTAACAGATTGCATGTGACAGACTGTAGCACATTTTTCTTTATATACACTCTTCTTTCTACACGAATAAAGTTTATAAGACTATTGAAGCTCAAAATTGTTGAAATGTAGGAATAATTTATGAAAAATGCGAGGCTGAAGCTTCAGTAAGACATAAGAATTTTTTGCATCATAGTTATAATTCTGCTTTCAGATGTACTTTTGCATTGTGGATGCAAAATATAAACTCTTGCTTAGCTTTATGATGTGGTAAAACATCAACAAGAATTGGAATATATTCCTTAAGTTTTTAGGCGAAGTCACACTTTTGGTATTTGAGAGTAATTTAAGAATAATGCAAGGCACAAAATCAGAAAATTTAGGAATACTGAGGCTCGGAAAAATTTAGACATTCTTTTAAAAAAGGAGTGTATCGCTAATAGAAAGCAAAAACGCCACGATTGAAAGCAACTCCTGGGATCTATTTTACATAATAGCTAATTTTCATCACAACCATCATGGACGTAAGAGGAAATAGAATTTCGGGGGCTGAAAAATGTGTATCCGAATGAACAAGAAGACCTGTCAGGATGGACCACAGGTTGGCATGTCGATTAATGTCCAGCCGTATTGAGCCAAAGCCATTTTGTGGCAAAAACTACACTTTTCCAAAGGAATTGTCCAAACGAAGTTGGCTCCTGCCCAACTGGGAGGGCTGGAACCCTCCTACATCCATGATCGTGATAAAAGTAAAACTGTTGGAAAATATTATAATAATTATTGCATCCTATGCTTCATCGAAGATGCATCAATGAATAGAGGATTGCTAGACAAAAGCAAGACTGGCAATGGGAGTTTTGTCCTTACTACCTTTGAAAGTGTCTCTTTTTGTTAGCTTTCTTCCGGGAAATTTATTTTTTACGAAGCTAAGGTTGCTTCTAAACAGATGACTTTTATATACCAGGCTCCAAGAGAGCGCAATTCGAAGAGCCTACAATAGCGATCAGGGTAGTAATGAATTAATTGCAATTCATAAAAATATGAGAGCTTTTCAAGTACTATTAGCATGCTTTGGCAGATAACAGACTATCTCGATTTGCTTACATCGTCTCACTATGTTTAATTTCAGTTCAGTTCTACTGCGAGTACTTGAAAGAGCCCAGTGATAAATATGGCTGCATTGACTACAAGCTGGACGACGATCAAGCCAAATTAGTCATGATTGTTAAAGGCAAGCCACATATACAGACCAGTGACTGGAAAGTGCCAACAATATGAACATCGAGCTAAGTGCTCGTATTAATTCGCTTTTTTTACATCTTTCAAGTCTTGTTCACGCAACAAACGATTAACTGTGAACGAATATTAAGAACTTAAGAGGTTCCATAGTTCTTAAAATTTCTTTGTGATGTATCAAGTTGCATACTCTTAACATTGTTTCACATTAATTGGTGTGATCTATCGCTCTATTTTTACGCTGGTTTTAATGCTATACACGTATTTTTTACAAGAAACAACTTTCTCCCTTCAGTCTGGACGTTCCTTGCTATTTTGTCAAATTCAGCCTGAAATGTTTCTTTAAGCATTTCTTGAAACTCTTGAAATTTCCTATAAAAATAAGGCAACTGTGAGACGAGAGCTAGAATTATATATATAAATATATATATATATATATATATATATATATATATATATATATATATATATATATATATATATATATATATATATATATATATATATGTATATATATATATATATATATATATATATATATATATATATATATATATATATATATATATATATATATATATGTATATATATATATATATATGTGTGAAAAGTCTGTTGGTACTACAGAACTTCACTACAGCACGAAAAAGCGGTACCATGTTTTAACCATACTGAAAAGCTTTTTTTTTCGTCCGACACTCGTCAGAGTATGAAACGTCGGATAGCGACCGAAATTTCGGTTCACCTTTCGGTCGCTATCCGACGTTTCATACTCTGACGAGTGTCGGACGAAAAAAAAGCTTTTCAGTATGGTTAAAACATGGTACCGCTTTTTCGTGCTGTAGTGATATATATATGTATGCTGTTAATTGAGGTTTTGCTCCCACCGACCTGTAACAAACACCCTTATTATACTGATTATGCAATAAGCATACCTACTTGACTTTAGCAACACCCTCATTTTATGCAAGCTTCCCTCCTTAGTATATCCTCCTACTATTGGGTGCCCAAGAGTACTCAAAGAGTTAATTGCTGTCGTTTGCTTTAAATTTGGCAGTGGAAAGGTTCTTCCCTATCTGATACATTCAATATGAAGATACTGCATTCGGAATATTTGCATGAATTTTCCCACTGTGACCTGTGTGGAAATATTGGGGTATGATACCCCCACAAACCCCAGTAACTTTCCGTCTGTGGGTACCATTTACATCTTTGTTTACTTCAAATCAAAGTCTAAAATCAATATTAAAAGCCAGTCTACTGGGATCTCGAAAAGCTGCATGAGATCATGCGGGGTGGAGTGATTTCAAAACCTAAGAACTAATTAGTTTCAGCGAAACAATAAAATGAATATATAAATTTTTTGGAATATCTTAGATTGTGCTCTATGTACCTGATAAAGAATATTACTTAGCAAGAAGTGGGGCTTCTGAGCTACTCATACCCTCTACAGCGACACCATTTGATATTGAACCAGGTACTATATTTATGAATATCTCAAAGCAAGGTAGATTCTGAGAATTACTCGGTCGGAAGAAAAAGAGATTAAAAACAGTTTGATTAGCATTTCAGCGGTGCCTACACACGCATATGATCGTGCTTGGCATGATAAAATTTGTATCACCTTTACACTGTATTGGATCACTTTATGATCCGCTACATAATGTGTAAAAAAGCCTCCCCTTCACACACCCGCAAATTATCAAAGGTCGAGAATGGTATAGGTATACATAGTGTCAACTTTGCATTTTGTAGCAACTAGTTTTAAGGAACTGTTAGTTTTAGCAATTCTCGCCTATGCCGGTTTGGTTATTTTCCAACAGAATTTTGATTTAAGAGGTGTGCGACCCCCGCACCCTACTTTAGAAACTTGTCTGCGTATCTTACAAGATCATCCACCTTAACCCCAGTTTTCTTTCCCCTTTGAAATCCACTATTCATTCATTAATGTTAATAGAGTCTGAAAAATTATTGCAAGTGATGAGTTATTTATAATTTATAACTATTTAGATTGCTTAAAGGTTTTTCCATACGATGTTATTTTTTATACCTCTAAAATACAAATGCGGGACAATCTGAATCAACCACAGCGGGAAAAGACGCACGGTCATCTAATCCCCACTGCGGTTGACTCGTACAATAAGTATTATAAATTACCTAATCAAACCATAAACAACCAACAACACCATTCACTTACAACACGCTACAACACAATATTGTACTACACCACTACACACTCCACGCCGTGCTACTACACAGGACTACTGTTACAGTAGTGGATCCAAGGAACCGGGAGGTTGGGCAGCCGGGGCCATAGTCCCCAAAAGTAGAAGCTGGTAATTACCATGCCCTTGATTGAATATGTGTTTACCATGTGATGTTGTTGGGGCTTGTGGTAGTTGCAGTGGATTTTGTTTTCGCAGACTATGTGTAACAGTTTTCATGTTGGATTAGTCCAAATTGAGAGGAGGACCTTCAAATTGTAAATACTTGCATAGCTCTGTTGCATTAGTTCTGAAAGATTTTACTTCAGCATGGCAGACTCACTACTTTGGAGTACAAGACGCCATGGAACTCTCGAATTCCAAAATCAACATTCGTAATGCGCTTTTGTGTATCATACTTTTCTCGATGTATGCACAAATTGCAGAGTATGGTAAAGTCAATGGGCATTGGGGGTCATTCAAAAAGTACGTAGCGGAAAGTTCTCGTTTTGACCCCGCCACTCCTCTTGTAATGGCTTGTCTCACTACAGTTGATACCCATTATTGGTACGTAACATTCTTGCAAGACACTCCCCCGCCCCCACCCCGTCATGAGACAAGTCTGTAAGCTTCCATTCGCGTACTATAGTATGATATTACAGTATATGACAGAGCAACAATATAATATAGCACAAAACCATAATAGAGCAATATGATATAATGTATCTTAATATTAATGTATTTTAATGTACATATTAATGTATGTATTAATATTAATGTAGTAATGTATTTTAATATTAAACTATATTTTGATATTAAAATATCAAAATATAGTTTAATAAATTATAGAAAAGCATGATATAATTTACTGTTATACATATAACGGCATATTTAGTTTGGCAATAGCCCGTCTTGGGCAAAATAAATTCTTGAAAGTTACTCCCCATTTGCTTAAATTGCTTTGGTGCTATTGTCAGCTTGAAGAATCATTGATTATTTGAAGGAATCAGTTCTCGATCTTCTCTGACCGGAAAGGGCTAACATCACCATCAGAACATGGTATTTCAACTTTTCGACGAGCACAAAGGATATTTGCAGGCTCATATACCTCGACATCACCATCGTTGATCGAAATCTACCGCATCTCTTATACAACCATTTCACATTATAACTTCTGTTGTGGAAAAGCTGTAATGTCGCACCTGATGACCGACAAGTATGTAACGATTTGGGGTTCTTCTGATAGCGTTGAGGGGACACGCTTAGGCCCAGAGGCCTAAGCTCAGACAAGCGCAACAAAACACGACTGCTTTCTATGCGAGTATGTAATCTAACTAAACTAATTACGTGGATTCATTCGATAATATAATAAATCGTACGGTAACACAATACAGATAAAAAATCACTTAACACATTCGTAATTAAACATAGCACGATATTGCAAGGAGACTGTACGGTAACACCAACATGGAGACAGGAAACACAATTCGCAATCACATATGACATGCAACACAATTTGTACTGTACACGACTTCAACCCAGGACGTTACAAGAACGATCGGCATAGAGCGATTTTGGATTGAATTTGCTGAGAACCCTAAACAAGTTATTATTATATCCAACATTTCCATTGCTTTCAAATACTCAGTGAGCTATTGGATCACACCTGCACTGAACATCATTCAACATAACATCAAATGTTGGATGAAATGTTGGGTGACATGTTGAATCGTTTGATAATCCTTACATTGAACATCATTCAACATAACATCAAATGTTGGATTAAATGTTGGGTGACATGTTGAATCGTTTGACAATCCTTACATTGAACATCATCAAACATAACATCAAATGTTGGATGAAATGTTGGGTGACATGTTGAATCGTTTGATAATCCTTACAGTGAACATAATTCAACATAACATCAAATGTTGGATTAAATGTTGGGTGACATGTTGAATCGTTTGATAATCCTTACATTGAACATCATTCAACATAACATCAAATGTTGGATTAAATGTTGGGTGACATGTTGAATCGTTTGATAATCCTTACATTGAACATCATTCAACATAACATCAAATGTTGGATGAAATGTTGGGTGACATGTTAGATCATCTGACCAGGCTTTACACTCCCCTTGATACCAATTTGAAATCTGCTACTTGCCTTCACGACAGATCTCGATTCAAATACGGATGAAAAGTGCTTCATAAACTTCACAAAAATCAACAAATTTTATGAGCTTCAATCACGTCGATGTCAGAGGAGCTCGCAATATTATGCACATTCTTTGGTCTGTGTTAGATCAAAGTCGAGATACGTACATGACGTAAGAACTAAACAATGATAAGTATTGAGACTGAGGTTATCGTTTAATGGTGCTGATAAGGAGAAAGTAGAGAGAAGTAGAAAGCAAAACAGAATTTTATCATTGTTTCGAACCTTGTAATGATGGAAGGCACTGTCTGCTTCTTTTGCAAAACAATTTTCACGTTTATTTCATTATTTACTTCTCTTAGGATCATCCACATAGTACGTATGAACAGGGCAGGGGTGGAATGGTCGAGGTTCTGGGAAAAGCGTATGTTTTTTGCAATGCACGTTTGGACGGTAATAGGCTGACAATTGTACTTGAAGACCAGCCACTGCACATGGTGCACAATAAACGGTGTGTGCAAACAGCATTTTACAACTTGTTTCCTTTGTCTTTCAAAATGATAAGTCATTGCAGTTCGTCAGTATAGTGTGGACGGTTTGTTTTGATTTGAAACAATTTGTTGCCTCCATATGATAAATTACGTCATATACGTATCTCGACTATGATCTAACGCTGACAACTACTTTTTATGAGAAACCATTTGTTTTGCCTGAGCCTCAATTTTCTTAACTTTTTCCGAAATTGAGGCTGAGATTTTCTTAACTTTTGCAGGAGTAAACTGGCTAAAAACGGTTACCATTATATGTTATAAAAAAGATTGATCTTTGCTATCCAAGTTTATCAAAGAAAATTGTCGATCAGTGTAAAGGAGCTTGCAAAGAATAAACTAATATCGATTTCTGGTACTTTAAACAGATGACCTTTGGAACTTGAGCCTGGGATTTTCTTAACATTTTCTTATTAACCTTTGTCTTATAAAAAAGAAACATGTACATGGTTTCACTAAAAGTAGTCAAAAAACAATGATCAATGTAAATTTCTATTTGGCAATACCTGTGCAGTACATATCAAGTGGCAATTAGCGAATCGTCCACTAGGACAGTAAATGTGCTGTATACTATTATTGAAAATTACTGCTAACTGGTTTTACATGTAAATTTTAATAGCATGCGGGCAAGAAAGGCAAAAAGAAAGTAGAATCTCTCCAAAAAGGCAATTTCACTCATTTTTTTGTTCCCAAACGACAGACAGTAATCATCCTTGCACTCTCCGCGTCCCTATTTGGCGTCCCCAAGTCGAAGGAATGGCAGTTCTCCTCTCAGTTTCAGTGTACGAACAACGGTGAAGAGTTGCAGTCATTCAAACAAAGATATGAGTGCAGCTGATGAGAAATGGATGCAGATCTGGCGAGAGTTGAGTTCAAACTATCGGCATAGCTTTCCAACATGAGGCTCACATCATTAAAGACGTAAACACTTATATAGAGGTGAAAATAACGTAAATACAGCGTCTGCTGGAGTTGAAGCAGTGACCAGTGAAGTCTTGATACTAAAGTTATACACCGTATCGAATCGTTGTTTGATCCGCTACAAAAACTACTCCAAGCTCTAGGCAGTAGATATACACTGTAGCCGATCAGTTTTCAACTTTGTATCTGCGCCGGTATAAAAATGGCCTGCTTTCGCAATAGGTACAAAATTTGCAACGGTCTGCCAAAAAATACTTGAATTAAATCACTTTCATACGTGAAGGTGAAGCTGTTCTGATACAGTTTTTATATTGGATCAAAAAGTGATCCGATACAATTTAAACGGGTTCTTATAATGCACAGGGGGGACGTGTCAGACCCTATATAACGCAAAGGATAAAAAAGACCGGGAAATTTCATTCTGTGGAGTTCATATGCAGTAATGACGCCCTAGGATAAAATTTCGCCACATTAAAACTAAATGGTACTAATGACATACAATACATAAAAGTGCAAATCTCTAAATACGGCATTTATCAAATAATTTATGTATATTACCAAAATCATATTTAGGAAATTGTGTGATACAAATCTCGTGCATTGGTGAACTACAACACATTAGACTATTGCCGAAAACGGTAGTGCCGATGGCCGCAAAGCAATTATGGATTGCTACACTAAAGTACTTCGACTAAATATAATCCTTGCGGGAGTTAAATGGAGTCTATGCTCCAGGAATCTGAGTGCAAGTATAATAAAAGCGAACGGGCTTATACCCGTCAATAGGGGAGGGACAAATTCTGATCAGGGCTGGGGGCAATCTGTTGATCCGTGAAGAATTTAAGTTTCATATGTGCTACGGCCACTCAAATGGTTGAATGAAATGGTTACAATTAAGTAAAACAGTTTCTTGATCTCACTCTTCTAGCATATAAGCTCACTTACGCTAAAGGACACTGCTTCTACTATAAATACTTGCCCATTTGTTAACAAAGTAGAATTTCCCATCTACATGTTGTAGCTCTTCATAATTACAAATCTACTCCAAACTCAGCTTATACTCGTGAGTTCAAATTGGACTGATAGTATCACAGCATTAATTTGCTTTCAAAAGATCTCTCTTTGTCGTGAGACATAATTTAAATCTATATTGCATAGTATTCGCATTAGAGCCATTTTACTTCATGCGCAGATCAATTGCCCATTTCAGATTCTTGTCCCCTCTTCATAACGCTTGCCCCACCCTGATCTACAATGCATAGGCGTCTGATCAATCGCCTCGTTTGCATGTCTACTTAATATCTACTTAAAATATCTACTTAAAAGTAAAAAGTGAAATTGATAGATAAGAGCGGTAGTTGTATATGAAAAATCAGAGCTTAATGAACCATTCGAAAATTTAGACACTATGCCGAGCCTCGTTTCGAAGACTTGTTTCCATATAGTCGCTATGAATGTCTGTATCATGGTGGAAGAATCTAATAACCCTAGTAACATCAGATGGAAAACGCAGCTTTATTATGAATCTGAGGATAATAGCCACGACGAGCCACATGATAGATAAATCAGACAAGAATAGCCATTTGTAGATCTTTTATTATATTTCATTTCATCGACACATCCATAACAAACCCGTTAAGACCTAATCAGCTTTGACGACAAATCCATTACGACATATTCAAGTACGTTTCGGGACGAGCTTGTCCCATCCTCAGCTATAGAATGGGAGAAAAAACCTGGGGGATATATGTGAAAACAACTCAAATTGAAACAAGGTAAACTAGAGTTGTTTTCACATATATATCCCCCAAGTTTTTTCCCACCATATAGCTGAGGATGGGACAAGCTCATCCCGAAACGTACTTGAATATGTCGTAATGGATTTGTCGTAAAAGTTGGTTAGGTCTTGACGGGTTTGTCATGGATGTGTCGATGAAATGAAATAAAATAAAAGATGTACAAATGGCTATTCTTGTCTGATTTATCTATCGTGTTGCTCGTCGTGGCTATTATCCTCAGACCCTAGTAACCTTGTCAAAATTAGTACGAATGATCCTGGCGATAAAAAATATCAGTATCACTGGGACAAACTATGTTTCTATTCCAGCGGTCCCGATCTGCTAGATCTACTAAGATAGTGGGCAGCAGCTAGGAGGGATAGATTGCCCCGAGTCCCGAGCCTGAGAGGGGCTTCCAAAAGCTATGAAATGATTATTTGTTTATCTGTAAATGCTACCATGACATCACCAGCGCACCCACCTCTTCCATATACCTCGGGTCCCTAAACTACCTCTTGGCGGGCTTGTGCAAGATTGCCTGAATCGCTCAAAACTATCAAAACAAGTCATAGCAACTATATGGAAACCAGGGTTAAAGGAACGTTCCGTTCTGCTCAAAGTCATACAAAGGAGCGAATGAGCTAACACATGAAAGTCAGCTGACCATCGGCAACTCACAGCGATTGAAGACAATTCAACTTGCAACGAACGCTGCAATCAATTCAAATCAATGCAGCACAAAATCATTTGTAAAAAAGAGACCCAGTTGTTTAACAACGAGGCTGTGCTCTTATGCTACTGTAATGGCTGCGAGGTCTAAAAAATCCCCAAATCTTACTTGATGTACCCTATGACACTTCACCTTCAACTTCTTTGAGTCTTTGCAATGCATGCTAATATAACATCCCCCTGCAAAGCAGCGTCGGTGCCACGGGAAATACGGAGGGTTGCTTCTTCCCACCTTGTCATTTCCCTACCTTCCCCAAATACTGCAAAATGTACAGAAGCTGACGGGAACGAGCCCTGATAGCTAAACAGGCTCCACATGGTACTTCATTCTCCAGAAAAGAAAATCAAATTTCAAAAGCTATTCAGCGTTTTTATCTAACTCAAGCCATGCCTCGTTTGGTAAGTCCCGTGGCTTACCGATCTGCTGCTTGTAAGCTAAGATGGTAAAATAAACTGTGCTAATTGTAATGGGAAAAAATTACAATTGTTATATTACATATGTTCAGTGTAATTTCAGTTATAAGTACACGACACGGAAGAGAACCTTGGTATAATACTATCATCCTCCAGAACCACAATTCGGCCATGCGGCTACATGTTGTCAATACTGAAGAACAGGCACAGTGCAAATATCATGCCAAGAATCTAAAAGGCAAAATGAATATCAATGAATGTATCAACGAGCTAACAAGATAAGGGGAAATGAATGAACGCAGTGACTAAGAAAAGGAGAAGAAAAGCTGCAAAAATGAAACACAGCTGGATAGGATGTCAGAATCATGAGATTATATCTAGCATTACGTTACAAGGAAAGTGAGATTAAAGACTAAAAGTTTTATGAAACATGCCACAACCATGAAAAATTTGTGAATCTTTTGGACGACTACTAACTACTGCATCTCCGCAATACAGTGTGGAGACCTCTCCATATTTACGTGATAGCAGAAAGGCATACAAACGAATGGACCATTAGCAAAATTTCAAGAAAAACATGCCGGCTCAATAATGCCGATAAACAGAAGTTGCCTTTTGTTGAACATGTACTTAGAAATAAAGGATCTGGACACAATCCCTGATAGGAAAATGAGAGAAACCCAAGTTGAGACTTGAGGACAGCACAAAAGAACACTACAGGACGCAGTACTGGTAGGGTAGTCTAAGAGACAGAAGACAATTCGAGAAGATTCTGCAGATGTGTCGTAGCAAATCGTCTCAACGATCCAACCATTATGTGACGATGAAGATACACCCTCATGGCTCCGCCGCACGATAGCCTACAGATATGATCGAAAAAAGAGGATCGATGTATGAGGAAGTACAACCCATTCAAAATCCCAATTCGAACGCACGCCATCTTGAAATCATGCAAAAAGGCCCGGAAGAGCAATGGAGCAAGATTCAAAACAATTCTCTTTATGAATCTTTATGGGCTTATTTCAAACTCAACAAATGACTAAAGGCTGGACAGCTTTCTGTCTAAGTGGTAGAATGCTCTCGCAAAAACTATCCGTTAGGTGACAAAACATATATGATACAGAATATGATATGCTTTATACGACATGACAAATAATCATGATAAGGTATCATGGCATGCTATGACCAGACCGGAGATTTTGTTTCATTTTAGCAATCCAAGGTGCTGGTTTGTAGGCAGAACTCGGCATTCTTTATGCGAATCCATTAAGATATTAGAAAAAGTCGAACGGATCTGGTGCATAAATAACGGTAAAAACGCCATTTCCCATTGTAGCCCTCTTTCAACAGTGTGTACGCCGTTTCATCTGTTTAACGGTACGGCAACTGGAGCTCCAGTGAGGTTCAGAACGCCCAATAAGGAAAAGTGTGATGGTTTGAGTGCCGGCAAAATATTGTAGGTAAGCACTAACGTTTCCTGTCTTGAAATATGATTCATAAGACTAAAGCCTAAGTTCCATGAGCAATTTTCTATGACAAGTTTTATTTGCTCGTGTAGATGGAGCCACATGCCAACTTTTCATATTTTCATATGACAAATGTACTTGTTCAAAAACTGGCATGCCAGCTTTGGACAAGCGTGCTTGTCATATAAAAAATTGTCGTATGTAAACTTGCTCGTGTAAACGGCTTGGCAAATATATTTGACAAGTTTTACTAAGTCCCATACCTCAGAACCCTCGCATCTAGCATGGCCAGGCTCTTCACACCAATTGATGTTTATCCTGATGGCTCCCAGTAGGATATTTGAGAGTAGCCAAGTCACATCAAGACTTTTAGAAGCTCTTCAAAATCGCGAAAGTCAGTGGAACTCAAAGTCAGAGAGACGCAAAAAGTAAGGCTAGCCTTCAAATACCGCTGATCGTTAGGACAGTAAAAACTTGTCAAAGAAAGTTGTTGCCAATTTATACGGCAAATCTACTTGTCAATGAAAAAATTATCAAACGAAACTGGCTGGCCATCTACACGAGCAAGCAAATTTGTCATAGAAAATTGTCATGGAAAATTGGTCGTGGAACTTAGGCTTTAGTATACACTTCCCTTACAAAAGTATTGCACAGGCAGACCAAAACGGCGTCCAATAAAACAAGTTTTTCATAGGTTGACCAAAAACCACAGATCCTATCTGCACATCAATGTGCCCTGTGGCTACTGTTTCGGCGGGAAGGTATTTGTTGCAATGCTTACGTGATATTTCATTTGTAAAAAGTCTGTGCTTTCATCTATTTTGCTTTTTAAACGGCTCTCAAAGAAATGTACCTAAATCACAAAAATGTCAGATAAAGCGTAACTTGCTGCCAAAATACTGAGGAAAAAGGAGTATTTGCCGTTCATAAATTGCGGCAAATTGCTGGATGTCAGTACAGCACACAGCTGTTACAACGCGGAACTCAAGTCACGGTAGGCCCATTTTTCCACTAGCGCCCGTAATTTTGTCTATTACTCGACTTACGACAAAGATATCAGAAAACGGAAAAAAGATTTACATTTATCATAAAATTCCCTAACTTTTCATGTCTCTAAGTGTAAATGTACCCTTTTATTATCCAATGGAAAAAATTTTTAGTCATCGACTCTGTAACACGGGTTAACCTTTCAAGGTTGCCGCTGATTATCCTGTCACTTCCCGCAACGAAAACTACCGTTAAATGAGAAAGAAATGCTGTTTTACTTAAAATTAAACAACACGAAACATTTAAGTCCAATTTTATGTAGCTTTTTCTTGAGAAGATGATGTAAATAAATACAAAAAGCGCATGACGGTGTCGACACCGTAGTCGGGACATTTTTCTTGATCGATAACGATAATTGAAACACATAACCAGTCCCTGGAAATATAATAGCAAACTGCAAGCTTTGAAATGACCCCCTCAGGAAAGGATTGCCATAACTTTTATTAAATGAAGTATTGAGGCACCACGATTCATCCTATGGTAATCTGTTAATACCAGGCACAAGTTTTTATAAGGCTCCATACACTGAGCCACTGCGTAGCGCTCAATCCCCTGCGGTGCAATGGCTGTTTTTCTCACATTGCTCGGTAGAAAAATTGCTCGCGCTTCACTCACAAAGCACAAATCAATGCAAAAAAGCCAAAAACATATAGTTCATTTATTACGGTCAATCCCATTCGCGGTGCCCAAGCGATTTGACAGGATGATCATGGCGTAAACGACCTCTGAAGTTTACAAATCAATATTTGAATAATTTAGCAACTGCTGACCAATAGCCCTATTATCATTCTAATTTATGCAAAAAATTCCAAATAGTTATCTATAACAGTTTGGAAGCGCGAGCGAAATATGTCCTGTGATGCGAGGGCCTAAATAGAGCAATGTTCATGAAAATTGCCAAAGTTGCCTCAAAACAAAGATTTTTCTACAAGCAACAAAAGGTCGCATACAGATATCGATAGGATAAATGAAAACGTAATAGTTCAGACTTACAGTGAAAAATTATACAGCAAGGTTTCGTTTTGTCATGTATTAGTAACCGGGTCATGAAAATCTCAATTTTGTTCAAATTCGGTCTCGCGCGACCTTGAAAGCGAGAATCTGGGCTGACTTGAGTTCCGCGTAAACAATAGAGCGTAACAGCTGTGAGCAGTCTATTATGAATTTACAAGAACTTCAAAAAAGCTGGTTTATCCACACCTAGAGGTCGTCGCTCAAAAGCATTAATCAAAACAAGGGAAAGAGTTGTATGTAAAGTTAGCAGGGAGCTCAGGTTTGTAAAGTTTACAAAAATATTATAAGAGTAATCAGCATCCTTTCCAGCAAAAATTCAATGGGCTACCTTAGAAAGGTCTATATTTCAAAACCATTGCATAAAGCTCTACAAAATATAAATAAACGGCTGGTTTCTTTAACTTTTGGTAGTTACCACCTGTATTGGGTGTGGGTAGTTGGACACTGGAAGATGGACAAAAGGAAAGAGGTTTCTTTTTTAGATGGGTGTTATATACTGTTTGTTGCTGACAAGGGATGGTAAGCTCCTCGTGATTTGACGTAGGGCAGAAGAACAAGAAGCCACTAACACAATCTTTTCAGCTCAGTTTTAGCAATTCAGCGTCTTTTAAGTTTCGGAGGTATGCTAGGCCTACTGATTTAGGTCGTTCAAGCTCTTTCAGAAACCAAATATCAAATCAACCAGGAGTAGGGAAGGCTAGCTATACGATAGTACTAGCGAACTAGAAAGATGAAAATATATGTAAAATTGATGTCATTGCTGTGATTCTCTGGCCAGAACGCGGTCTGTACTTAAACTGTTTTGAAAATCTGAAATTGCTAGTGACATGCAAGCAAAAATAGTATTCTCATGGTTCACCAGCAACCAAGGATGAGATTGATGGTTATTTCAATTTTATATGGTCTTTTATTCCAGAAATAGAGATGTATATATCTCAGTTTTTCATCGTTAAACTTTAGTGATTGAGCCCCTACAGTCTCAAACATATCTAAAACACAAATGGTTATCGCACAAAAAGTCGATAAACCGTAGCTTTATACAACACGGGGCTGTCTTATGCTCACTTGTCTGAAAGGTGTAAGATGTCTGCTCTGAAATACTGGCAGTTCATTAATAAGCAATGGAACGGATAGGGAGACTAAAAGAATTTAGTCAACCTGCGCAATACTTTTATAAGGGGAGTGTATATAGTATATATGTATGTACTGTACGCATATATATATATATATATATATATATATATATATATATATATATATATATATATATATATATATACAAACTAATCCTAAGCCACATCCACAACGTATATAAATTACATAAATAGAATAAACCACAAATATACTATCCTTTCAGTAAATGTTTCGATCAGCATCTTCATCAGTACTCAAGTACTGATGAAGATTCTGATCGAAATGTTTACTGAAAGGATAGTATATTTGTGGTTTATTCTATATATATATATATATATATATATATATATATATATATATATATATATATATATATATATATATATATATATATATATATATATATATATATATATATATATATATATATATCCAATTCTTGTTAGTATAATTGTATTATATTGTATTATAGTATTAATTTAGTTGAATTCTGATTTGATCTGAATATATGAACTGATCGGATCTGAACTGAATAATATATTCATAAAGTTACAATGCCACAATGCTAAAGCTTGTGGTAAGAAACCTACTTGAATGGCTCCTACACCAATTGCAATGCCACCAATGATGAGCATATGTTCCTTGGCATATTGTTTGATTTCCTCAACACAGCCCTGTGAAAAGACAAAACAATAATGATCATATAGAAGAAGCATGGTCATACAGCATTGTAACACAAAAACACAACAAGCATTCAATAGTAGTTATGAAAAAAGCAAAAACTTTCCAATGCACAAATCTGTTTGAAACCTACCAATGATTCCATGAAATGATGAAATCACAATGTTAAATAATTTTCAAACCTCTTACCTTTTGATAAGCACTTGCTGGTGAAGGCACTATTGCTGCCTGACTACAATAGCTAGAATCCTTAACACAACATGACTGAGGGACTCTGCCAGTGTGCAGACCTCCTGAATTTGTGACCCACTTTGAACCAGAATAGTCACCAGGGCCATTGGCACCACAACATTTGAACTAAAATAACAGTATTAGCCCATATAAAATCTCTGCATAATGTTGTCCATAAGGCAACAACATCATCAGAGACGGACTATTCAACAAAATATTTAGACTTTCCATGCACAAAAACAATTTAGTATTAATAAGTACAAGTATGATACCTTAGGGAGGAACAAAATCATTATCTACCCCAAGGCCACTACATCTAACTACAGTCAACTCTCTATAAGCGGACACCTCCATAAAGCGGACACCTCCTTAAGATGGACACTCTTAGGAAGTCCCTGCTAGCCCCAATAGGAAATGCTGTATGTTCTTGTTCTATAAGACGGGCACCTCTTAAAACGGACAGCGGACAGTATTTCTTTGTACCAAGCTCATTATACACCTTTTTGAAGCGGACAGTAGTAAGATAATTTTTGCTTCAAAACAAGAATTTAAAGATAAATCAATCACAAATGAGTTACAGTGCACTTTTACCTTAAATTTTATGTCTAATGCCTATGGCGCAGTTCTTTTTCGACACTTTCGTTCTTGGCTGACGGCTACTAGATTTTTACACAATTCTTTTTCTTTCTCGACCTTTTGCAGAAGCCAGTCCACAGCTCTCGTGTCACCTTCTACTAAATATTCGCAAGGGATTTCCAGTCCATAACCACCTCCTCTATTTATCTTTTCCCCAGTTACTCTAGAAGCAATGGAGCTGTTCTTAAGCTTCAGGAACATTGCCATCCATACACTGATATTTTTGGGAACATGTCCAACTATCATTTCCTTATTCATTAAAGCGACGGCGTTTCTATCCTCTGGATTTTCAGGTTCTTGGATACATGGAAGAACTTGATCAATCACCGGTTCCCAAATGTCTTTATATACATGAAAGCCACGAATATATGATCTAACAACAGCAGATTTTTTACCAGTCATGTTCACGTTGAAAGTTCTTCGATTGAACTACCCTTCAGAATCTGTTCACTCGTCAAATTGTGAAATGATTAATGTACTTTACTTCCAACAGAGTGTAAGTGTGCAAATAGTTTCTATAAAAATGCATCGCGTAGTTGTACGAGTGAATGAACTGCTTATGTTTGTTATAAAGTAGGTGCGAAATTAACCCCTACAACTCCTTAGTGTTGTCAATCATATGCGGTGTCTCTAACATTTCCTGTTTATCAGGGTTCGTGCTTCCGTGTGTGCAGCACCTGCAGTTATGCTTACGGCCATGTGTATTGCAAATCTGGAAATCAATCAGTTTACAATCAAGAAGTAAAATAAGACAGACGTTTTCCCAGAGTCGAATCCAAATTTTAAAGATACACTATGCTATCGAAGCATCAGATTTCCGGAAAGATTTCGAAGCACACTCTTTCGATAGAGGAAAAGATAGAAGTTTTGGATTATGCCCGAAGTCATCCATCAGAGAGTTGCAGAAAGTTGTCCTTGAAATTTGCCGTTGGAAAGACACAGATTTCAAATCTCTTAAAAAATGAAGCAAAAGTTAGACAGACATATGCTGAATTTCGAGGTACCAATAAAAGGGCAAGATCTGGGAAGTACCATGAAATAAACGAAGCGTTGTATACATGGTACAATTTAGCAAGAGAGTCTTTGGTGCCCGTAAATGGCCCTATGCTTCAAGAAGAAGCCTTGGAAATTTCAAAGCGATTAGACAGTGCCAATTTTGAGCAATTCAAGGCTTCAAGTGGCTGGCTAGAAAAGTGGAAAGCTACACATGGCATTGTCAACCGCTTGGTTGAAGGCGGGTCTGGTGAAGTCCAAGAGCAAACAATTGAAAGTTGGATGGAGCGGTTAAGAGAAATATGCATAGGTTACAGACTGCAAGACGTTTGGAATATGGATGAAACTGGTTGTTTTTTTCGAGCACTACCAGATAAAACGTTTTCTGAACGAGGTAAAAGATGCAAAGGAGGCAAAAGCTCAAAGCAACGAGTAACAGTTGCATTTTTTGTTAACGCGGCTGGGGGGAAAGAATCAGATCCAGTGGTTATCTGGAGAAGCAAAGCACCACGCTGCTTTAAGTCTTTAAGGGACAAAACAAGACCAGCTAATGTACATTACTTTAGCAATCCAAAATCATGGATGACCAGCGACATCATGCGGAACATCCTGGTATGCACTAATCGAAAGCTGAAATCAGAGTGCCGAAATGTTCTCCTCTTCTTAGACAATGCTCCCTGCCACCCATCTGGTTTAAGCTTCTCTAATATCAAAGTCATTTTCCTGCCAAAAAATGTAACATCGCGGCTTCAGCCTTTGGATGCAGGGATCATACAAAATTTCAAAGTGAAGTATAGGAAATTGCTCTTAAAATTTGTGATTTCAAGGGTTGACAAACAAACTACCGCTGCAGAGATAGCAAAAGAAGTTGACATATTGAAAGCCACTAGGTGGATACAAGAAGCTTGGGTTTCAGTCAGCGAGTACACAATCCGCAACTGTTTCCAGAAATGTGGATTTACCGACGAAACTTGTGCAGAGGTGGACACCAACGATGAAGAGTTTGCAAGCCTCGTAAAGGAAATTAATTCTGAGGTGTCTCCTGAAGACTTCATTGCTATAGACAATGCTGTCCCGTGCTATAGGACACCATTTGATACAAGTACATGCGAATGGCGAATTCGTCTACGCGAAGAAACACTTAAGAGTCACATCGCAAGTGCTAAGAAAATTTGTGTCGATAGTGATAGCAGTGATGATGAGGCGGAATATGAAGAAAAGAGAGTCAGTGTACCAAGCATTCGTGCTGCTATTCAAATGGTAGATGAATTAACACTATTTGCACAGGTTACTCTAGAAGACGAGGAACTTGTCACAACGTTGAAGTCAGCCTGCTTCAGGAAAAGAGACTCTACTGTCTAAAGCAAAAAAACATTAGTGACTACTTTTCACGGGCAAAAAAGTTGTAAGCACTTTCAATTTTAATTATTAAAGGGATACTAGTAGTCCCCTTTGTTTCTGAGCTCCTCCGCACTCAGATATGGCAATTTTCTATAAAGCGGACACCTCGTTAAAGCGGACACTTCTTTGAAGTCAAAAAGGTGTCCGCTTTAGAGAGAGTTGACTGTAGTATACATGGATGCTAAGAGATGACAATGATAGATTGCCCTGAAAACCAAACAAGCGAGGGCCAACTGACTTGATGAATGATTAGCTAAAAGGAACAATCATCATGGAGTCATTGGGACATTGTTTTGGCTCCCTTCATAAGAGCTCATCATGGGCCTGTTTATAACATAAACTACAATACCATAAATCCTTGAAATGACTCCCCATGAATAAGTGCTCTATTAATATATTAAAAAAATGAACCATTTGATTTCAGACAATGTGGAATTTATCAAGCATTATATATTCATGTGTGTGTGTGTGTGTGTGTGTGTGTGTGTGTGTGTGTGTGTGTGTGTGTGTGTGTGTGTGTGTGTGTGTGTGTGTGTGTGTGCGCGCGCGTGTGCGTATATATATATATATATATATATATATATATATATATATATATATATATATATATATATATATATATATATATATATATATATATATATATATATATATATATATATATATATATATATATATATATATATATATATATATATATATATATGTATATATATAAAAGACAGTAAAGTTAATTATTCACTCTCTTGGCGCACCCTTTCAAAAGTCCAAGTATATAGCAGCACAAGCAAAAGATGCAATCTCTGCCTTAAAGAAAAACTATTCATCATTCGCCACCCGGAACTGTCTTCACTCAACAAACACAATGAGCTCGTATCATCTTGCCGGCACAGCCATAAGGCCTTACTACGTCATAATCAGCATCTGCGTATCCCAATACCAAACAATCGATAGTTCGAAAGATTAGTTTTCGACTTTAGTAACAGTTATATATGTTAGCGGAATATTGCTCGCTTTATTCTCCTGATGATTGAACAATATTGTTCACGAAACAGGCTTGTCGAGAGTATACAGTAGTTTCAACTTAACAATAAAAATATAATTATAGTATGTAGTCTAAGTATTGGCTTGCTACATATTAAACTTTGAATGTATTGTAGATCCAGAGTAAAACTAGGTATCCATTGATGATCTAGTCCTGTTTATTTTCATCAGCATTAAAATGGCTGTTTGGGGGTGAATTTGATGTTCTGACTGTCGCATGCCATTTACCACCGGCTGTTTCAGGTGTAATATAATGTTTTCTAACTAGTATGATCTCAAAATTGGGACAAATTGTTGTATGGATATAGTGATTGTGAAAAATGAGGAATAGTTGACTTTTCCGTCCTACCCTACTGTGGGAAATCACACCTGGTTGATTCTCTGATCTGAATTTATGCCAAAATATTTTGTAGTGACATATATATTAGAGAGACAATCAAAAAGATCACTTAAATGCTTAAATGTAGACATTTTGAAAAATATCTTACATTAAATATCTTATTTGAGTACAATGAATTTGTTGATGAAGATACTGATGAAGATATCTATCGGTCAAGTATATTTTTGATAAGATATTTATCATATTTACTGAAGAAGTATATTTTTGATTTTCTCTCTCATATATATATTTATATACTATGGAAATGTGGCTCTGATTCAGTGATATATATAATATTTATATATATATGTATATATGTATGTATGATGTATGTATATAAGTGTATACATACTTCATTGTTGAGGAAATTTCTCTGAGTCATAACTGTCAAATCAGTAATTTGAGGAAAGTACCTGTTTTTGTGTTGTGTCCACAGCATGGTCCAGGTCATAGTCACCAGTACCATATTTGTTTTTAATGATATTCTCTGTCTCTGACTTTATCGTAGTTTCAATCTATGAGTAGAATATAAGATACTAGATCACCAAAGGCTATCTTCTAAAGGAAATATGATTAAATGTACATTACCAAGAAAATTCACAAGAAAAAGTGATTATCAAATACACAATAACAATTCAAAGATGAGAAATAAGCCATCTGTGAACAAAAATATGTAAGATAACAACAGAACAAATTATCCTTTTCATACAGATATAACATGTTCAAATGGCTTGGTCCTATCTCAAGAAGTTACAGCCAAAGCAAAAACACCATAGAAGTTGAAGCTGATGGACAACGTGAAAGTGGAAGACCAGAGTAAAACCTGGTGAGATATTGTTACTGATGATCATAGTTCACAAGATCAGATCCATTCAATAGACTATTATAGAGAAGGAACTTCGGAACAAAAACATAGAAACTCTGCAACCTACACTCCCATTACAAAAGTACTCAAACATTTTGCTAAAATGGAAGCTTTCAGCAGCCAAAGGCCTAATCTTGGAAATTTACATAACAAAACTAACACACTATAAGGGTTTCATCCCTCGTAATTTTGGCAGGAAAGTAGCCACCATGTCTTCAAATTGGGAACGAAAGAAAGTTAAAATACTATTGAGATTTATTGATGGAACATTGGACAAATGTGCTGATGGGGTGCTGTTCAATATTTGGAAAGCGATTTTTAGGATATAGCAGATGTATCAACAGATACTTGAATACTTTTGTCAAGAAAGTTCACATCAAGTGGAAATGTCATAAAAAACAAAACATGACTGAAAAACAACAGAATGATGTATACTGCCTTGGGGGCACACAAGTGAGCAAAGAAAGGAAATTGATACAATATCAATACTTCAAGATTAATCTCTACCAAAGCAACAATGCCATACCATGATCAGGTAGGAAAAATACTATTTAGAAAAACATTTTGTGTGATTGACAAAAAGACATACTTCAACACATGATTTTAGCACAGAGCATAAATCAGCCCCCCTATATTCTTTTCTACAGTCTACAACCATCTTCCATAGATCTAATATAGATTCTGTTCATATGACTATATATATATGATCTTTTGTGCACAATCATCCCATGCATAGTAGTTTACTTTAGAGGTCAACTACTTTCTGGCTGAGCTAAACAGCAATTTCTTTACTACTTCAGGCACAGCAGCATTGAATAAAAAGTGGGGCAGGGGCTACATACAAAAAGTAGGGGCTCAAACACTAAAACTGCTTGATAAAGGGTAGAAAAGTTGTTGGCTGGCAAAAAGTGGGGGCTGAAGCCCTCCATCCCCCCCCCAGCAAAGCAATGCTTGTACTACTATAGGATAGGTTATCTTCCTGCAATTCCTAGTTAACATCTAATATGTAGTGATAACATATCTACCTACAGACAGGTTTCCAATACATTTGCTGTGTTAGAACTTGCATTACACAAAATGGTATGGAAGAAAATCCTATATGGCATACCTTGTCTCTGAAAAGGAATCCCATTATACCACAGGTAATTTCTGCACAAAATATTATCAACAGCATGAAGAAGAACTAAAAAGTAATGGTGATCAATTGATAAATAAACTTCAATTAAAAACTAGACAAGTTGAATTTCAAATATATAAAAACATTTACAAACTAAAAGTTGCAATAAAAGGCATCAAAATGTCTACTTATTCATCAAATAGTGTTCCTTGAGCTATAGGTAAATATCAAAGAGTCCCAAGGGGGGTGCTCCCTACTTCTCTATACAGGGGAGTCCATGTCAATATTTGGGGTCTGGGATTTTACAAACAAATCATATTTCGGGTCTATGAAGAACAGCTTTAAATAAGTCAATATTTGGGGATAGAGAATTATAGCATAAGAGCTATTCACTATTTAGGGTCTAAGAATTGACAATGACGTTACAAGAGAAAAACGAATGTGCTGGCAGAACCCTAGGGCTCTGGGGAACCCCGGATGAAACCACTGGTTTAGGGCATTAAGAAGGTTTGATATGAGATTAATGATGTGAAGTTGTGATATTCAATGAAACTTTATGTAAGTAGTAGTCCAAAATATGTCACAACATTTAGGGTCTCAAAATTTTGGGATTCAATATTTGGAGTTCCTCTAAACTGTGAGTTAATATTTGGGAGTCAGCTACCAATTGCTGACATGGACCCCCATATAGAAAAGTAGTGAGTACCCCCCTGGGAAAGAGTCTCATTTGCTTCTCAAATGGTGGCAATTTGCAACTCCTGTTCTAATGCATAAACTCAGTAGCCACTACATCTGCATATTTTCAACAGAAAATTTCAAAAGGCATAAAGATATACATAGTAACTGCCTAGAACCTGCAGCTACTAATGATATATACTTCTTGTTCTATGAGACAAAAAACACTTACACTTCCTAAAAGGCATCTGCTTTCCTTTATGGCACCGAGACACCCACAAAATCCTGTTAGCATTACAATGGAACCAGCACCCATTAGGATCGCTGATGGTATTTTGAATGAATACTTCCCCATGAAGTTATTGAGAGACCCTGGATCAACATAAATCCATATGCCAATACCTAGAGCTCCAAGGCCAGCAAGCTACAATCAGAAGTATACCAATTAGGCAATGCATGTAATCATAAAATTATAAAATCAATTATACATATAAATATACAAAATAGTAATTATATATATATATATATATATATATATATATATATATATATATATATATATATATATATATATATATATATATATATATATATATATATATATATATATATATATATATATATATATATATATATATATATATATATATATATATATATATATATATATATATATATATATATAAACATCATAAAGCTACAAGCAACCAAGTAATTTTAAAGCATAAAGAGAATTCAAGAAATAAAATTACACCATGTGGCTGGTATGCTATTACTGATGAAAGCTTGTGCCCAAAAGTTTGAAATGGTGTAATTTATATTGTGGTACAGCTGCTATCAAGAGAAGCCCTGTATATTGGTTCAAAAGATAGTGTATGGCCAAAATAGTGAAAGGGTACAGCGTACATAAATAAACCTATCAACAACATTCGTCATCCTGTATTGATAAACACACATATAAATATCAAAATATCAAATGCCCTTTTAGCAATTCTGAGTTACAAGGTGGAAACTCTATTGCAAGAAACAAATCTTGCATAGAGAGCACTCTTAGTTTAGATGCAAAATCCACCTGTTAAATCACAAATCCACCTGGCATCTACAACATCTCATTAGGACAATACTGGAAAAGTAAAAGGTGCCTCCAGGACAACAATGCAATGCATTATTTAACTACACCTATTAATCATCAAGAATTGATTGTGTACACCTGGGCCACAAAATGAATGAACTCATCTTCATGATTCATTGAGAAATTAATTATTCAGAAATGTTAGGCAGATCACAGAGTCTAGATCATTTTATTTTAATGATATGTTCTAAGCAGAGTAGGATAAAATATCTTAACTTCTGCAAATACCTCAAGTAAATGTAAATAAGTGAGTCATTGTGTGACTGGTGACTATGGTGGTAGGGATCAATATACCAAATTGTGATGAAGCTGAAAATGATCACCAAAACTACAGGATTTTTAAAGAGGTGGGAAAGCCCCAAAAATTACTACATGGGGGTATTGGATAGGCAAAGGAACTCAAAGAGCTGCAAAAGCTCATAGTTCAGCATTTGGACAAATGGCTTCAAATGTCAAACTTTGAGCATAAAGAGGAGTAGTGCTCAGCAGAAATAAATCTGTATGGCTATGGACTATAAAAACAGGGGGTAAATGGCTTTCATATAATCAATGGCTTAGAGAAGGCACTTTTAACACTGAAAGCCCAAAAAAGTCAGTGGAAAGCAGACCTATATATGCATCTCATGATGACTGCAGCTTGTTGCAAAACAGATGCTGCTTTCAAATTCAATGCCTGTCCATTAGGCACTAGCAGAGAGAAGCAATCTGACACTCACAACAAGAATGATAACATTCATATTTCAGAACTTTCATTCCATCCAGGAAATCCAGAGTTTGGACAAAGGCACAAAGGACCATTCTGTCAGTTCTTCATCACATACTTCAACAGTTTATATGCACTAGAAAATTTTCACTGGGTAACACTCCATGAAGGGACTGAAAACCACCTAATTGTCCTTTCTAACAGGAAATAAGGGCTATCAACTCTTGGCAAAATTGTCCATGGGTGGACTGCCTGGTAAGGGTGCTAGCTGGGCCCCTCAACCTATGATACATAGCAGACTTTTAAGTGTAATATACTTTGTGAGGTGAGATTTCTTTACAAGGAATGCAATAAGTGAATGAAAAATGCCTAGTCCACTAAGTCCCAGCCACTCCACCACTACCCATACCCCCTTCTTTTCAAACTTCTGTTAACTTGTTCCTAACAACCATACAAACCTCTCAACCATTCACACCCCAAAAATTGGAGATAGGAGAGCATTTAAATCCTAAGCCAGCATATATCCTTAAATTCTGTGAAGACAACTCTAGGTAGTCAACATGACAAAAGCAAACTGTGCTAAAGTAACAGGGTACTAGCCTCATAAACTACTACAGCTATATTACTCTAAAACACTGTACTCTTTTCTACTATCCTATGACTGACATGCATATGTTTTTATAGGATTTTGTTTGAGAAATTTTCAGACCACTGGAATTGGGGGACCTAGGCAGGAGAGCGGGAATTTTAAGGGCATGTGTCTAATCCCTAAAAAGGGAAGGGACACACTGAAATCTTTTCATAAGCTGATAGGGGTCATCCAAAAAGCATGTAATGGAAAAATTATCATTCTGATCACCCCCCCCCCTATGTATGGCTTGTCATACTCAAGCTGATACCCCCTCTTTGTTATGTAGCATTCTGGCATGAATCCCCCCTCAACAATACCAGTCTCAAACTTTCTAAAATAATATATTTCTATAAGAACATTGCATTAAATCTCAAAACTGCTGAAATTAAGAATGATTAGAGATAACACAAGACTCAAGCTCTATAAAGTCTTAAACTCTTTTTTATTTGAGTACTTTTAGAAAGCATTCATCAAAAAGTGAAAAAGTACAAACATTGCACTAAATGTTTGGTGATATGCACCAAAAGTGATTTGACACCCCTACCCCTCATATTTTTCATAACAGTTTGTGACAGAAATGGCACATACCCACTCACCCCCCTACAATTATGTACTTTTTGATTGAACCCATATAGCGTGGAATGATATTGTTCAGATTTAAAACAGAAAAAATACTACTAGAATTTGTATGATTTTGCTACTTTCATTACGTTCAAGTAAATTGTTTATTTTAATACTAAGCAGATCTGTAAAATGCAATAAACGGTTTTAAAACTTTCCAAGAAAAGAGCACGTTCATGTTTTTGCGGAAAAGTGTTGGGGCTTTTACCTCAGGGACTCTCTCCCTAGCTGCACGCCTCAGACTCCATATAGATCCCTATACCAAGTTACAAAATAGCATTTCACTAGGATTTTTTCTAAGGGGAAGTACTGAAATAGTAATCACGGAAGCAAAACGATAAATTCTACATGAAACAAATTCAACAAGTAATGATATCTTTTTTTTAACTAACTGAGCGTAAATCAAACTACTTTATACTTATACTTATACTTATACTTATACTTATACTTATAAGGTTTATGCGTAGGCTTATTTATAGCCTGTAGCAAACTCCTACAGGGACCACACGGGCAAAAGGGATGCATGGTCTTCAATTCTGTTAATGTTTGGAATTTGCTTGTACATTGATGGATGAGATTGAAATGAAAGCTAATAAAAGGGAAGGATGTGCTTTGGGCTTGGTCGTGACGATTGTGAAACGTTCAGAATTTAACGAAGCCATAATGACTCCCTTACATCAAATCCAATTCAATAGCACTTTGGTGCTTAGGTATATGTTAAAATAGGAAGTGATCTGCAAAACACTGATTTCCATAGACCTTGCGAGATTTCTCGCCACGCCACAAACGACATTTATATTAACACTAAAACAAGAAGGAATCCAGAATAAGATTATAAGATTGTGGCGATCTGGTTTTGGGTACAATACCGAGGAACGAAACCAAAAACAAAGTGACTAGATTCAACATTACAAACCCGATGTAACTCTAAATTGTACACTGATCTCGTACAAATCAAAGATTGCAATAGTTTTCGACACACATTGTCTATGTTTCATTAATGAGAGCTGTCCTTACATTGAGTGTGTTGCTGTGACTGTCAAGCGGTAAAATACGTTATGTATACAAAAGAGTTCTCAGAGATAAAAGCTAAGGGCCCAATAATAAACATAGTCTAGATATTGGCCTACTACAGAACCATCCATTACTATTGATCTTAAACATATCGTAAAGACAACTTTTCTCCTTTAGAAAGCTACCAGAGTTTAAGATCCTATCACTGTTTGAACCTAAAACTCTACGCACAGTAGGCAACTAGTCACAAAATAGACCTGCCCAAACAACAATAGTGTAAAAAGAACAAAATATACTTACCCAGAAGACAAAATTGAAAGCAAACAAGAGATGCTTAATGCATTTAAGTGCACCCATTACTGTTAGTGATTTTGAATCTCCGTTCGTTGCACTTTCCCACGATTTATAGTTCTACACCCAGCCACATACACAGCTTTCAAACGGTGCTCTATACTCTATCAGAGGCATCCGGATGAGACCTTATCGCGGAAAACAGCCAATCACAATTGGCGAACGAGCAATATAAAATTCTAGCCCAATCAATGATCCAGCAGGATGAAGACAACAATAATATACGAATTGTTCCCTGTTCACTGGTAAGTAGAAAGAACAATACTTGATTGATTTTGACTAATCCAGTACTAAAAGGAAACAATGGAACAATAAGGCAATAGAAAGTTTATTATTCCCATGACAACATAACAATTAGATGAGTAATGTTTTGGAATGTGTGACGCATATAGTTGTAATGCAGCCAGGTAAGTTGGGGGTAAATTGAGGCCAACTTTTCTTACACTTATTTTACATTTTAGACAATACCACATGATGCTAGAAGGGCCTGCAGACCAGCTAACGTGTGTCCCTAGGAAGTACGGCATACTTTACTCCGAACTCATCTGTTCATAGGATTGTAACTCGTCGCGTAACCAGGGGTGACTTCTGTCAATCCTTCAAAAATACTACCCTTTATGGTCTTAAAACAATCAAGTATTTTGGTTCCAAACTTTGGAACACAGTCCCACTTTTCATTCGTGTTTCTTGTTCTTCTTCAGCATTTCGATCCAGTCTCAAGACCTTTATGGACTCATATTTAAACTGAAATTTTTACTTATTAGCTCAAAGCTTAATGGATAGTCATAATTGCTTGCTACTTGATACACATCTGGATCTGGTTGGTTGTTGTTTTTAATAAAATTCTTTTAGTTTTCTTTGTTTTTAATGGGGGACTCTCTCTCGATTAGTGTATCTATTTAGAGAGTTCCTCCTTAGTCAATTAATCTTAAATACAATCTTGTAATATGTTATTGTCTTTTTTGTGTATCTTATGATCAATGTTAAATTAAATGTAGTTTGTATTAAATAATGTTTTTATGTAATTACTTGTAGATTGGATTTAGGATTAATTGATAAATGAATGAAAAATTGAAATTGAAAACGGCTCTTGAAAGTAAAAGGACCTCTTCGCAATTTCATTTGTAACAAGAGGGACGCCGGAGCATATAATGGCTATACTGGGGAAGGATTAGGGATCAGACTAGTAGGGGACGGAGAGTATGCCCTATAATTCAGGAGGTGACGCCCTGTTTGAATATAGATATGCATCCTGCCTAGGTAGAAACGGGAGACAAAAGCATTGAAATGGTTCTGAGACAATTGAGTACACGCTGTTTTATAAGTACCGTGGAGGGTTAGAATTTACAAAATGGTCAGAATTTTATGCCCCTTCAATTTTGGCTCAAAAAGTTTCATACCCCATTGAGAAATAAGTAATAAGTTTCACACCCCACTTGCTATCTACCCTGTAAGGATTTCAGGGTGGATTTCTTCATTGTTACTTTTAACGTAGCAATTGCCATTTTCATCTACTGGAAAAGATCACATTTAGAAAATGTGTTCTACGAAATGACTTGTTGGGAAGTATTGCAAGGAAAACCTTTTTAAAAAATATTGCAAATATCATTCTTTGTGGGATTTCTTTGCATAAGGCATACAAACGTTTTCATGAAAGTTGATTCATGCTTGAAATTTCATTGGAACAAAGAGCTGTAATGAACACTGATAAGAGTACCACAATAACACAGTATACCACAGAAAACTTAAATCAGAGCAAAATTGCTATTGGAGAAACTCTGGCAAATAGATACGTATAAATACAGTGATCAATAGACTTCTGCAAGTCAGTAAGCTGCTTTTCTTCAGATTTTGTCTTTAAAGGATTTTATACCCCTCAAAAGTTCTCCACAAAGTTTCATGCCCCCAAATGTCCTCGGGGAAGTTTTCATACGCTCCCCAATTCTAGCCCCCCCCCCCGGTACGCAGAGTTATAAATGACTGACCATTCAGGAACTATTGAATTTGAACAATTTTTACAACACTAAAGAATCAAGAATTAGGAAGCTGGTTCCATTCATTTGCAGCCAAAACCCATATAGATTATTTGCTATGCTTTCATTAAGTCTTACGTTACAGCCAAAATTAAGAGCAAAATACAGGACTTTACAGTTTTACACGTGTCTGTACCATTTTTATTGCATTAATTTTGCTCTGAAAATTAAGGAACTGTTGGGGACCTGTTAGTGCTACAATTTGATCATTGGAGTCCAGTTATAAGGAACTTTTGGGACTAGGCCTTGATCTAGGTTCCTTATAAAGCATGTAGTCCTCTTTACTACTTTTTATATAAAGGATTGTTGCCAGCACAGGTGAAATGATGGAGGCATGCGTTTTCAGAGCAGGTACTGCTGCTCAATATGGGGATGTGCTGGCTCCTAGCAGGAAACTTTTGGTAATTGAGTCTGAAATAATCGCTTATAAAACTCTAAATGGGTTGGCTCCACTATACCTGTGTGACTTCTTTACTAGAAATTCAACCCTCTCCTCTCATAGCCTCCATAACACTGAAACAGATTTGAGGGTTACCATTGTTATTAATGCAAAATGCACTACCTCAATATGAAGTATGGCAGCATTACAATAACATGAACATGAACATAGCACAAACAAAATTATAAGGATCACTAAGTATAACATCAATTAACTAACGAGAGTTACAGAAAACAAAACAAACCATTGAAAAGAACAAGGGCTGTATGGCAATTCATGTACTGTAATTCAGGGAGATACTGTACTGTACTGTACTGTACTGTACTGTACTGTACTGTACTGTACTGTACTGTACTGTACTGTACTGTACTGTACTGTACTGTACTGTACTGTACTGTACTGTACTGTACTGTACTGTACTGTACTGTACTGTACTGTACTGTACTGTACTGTACTGTACTGTACTGTACTGTACTGTACTGTACTGTACTGTAGTGGCTAAGATGGGAACAAGAAGGAAACTTGTTGAAACGATCAGGAAGAGGCAACTGCAGTTTTTGGGCATATTTTAAGGAAAGAAGAACTGGAAGGCGTGGCAATAACTGGAAAAATTGAAGGAAAAGAGCTAGAGGAAGACAGAGGCTCACTTTCATCTCAAGTCTGAGTCATTTGATAAAGATCGGCAGAAAACAAATGATCAGAACAGCAGAAGATAGAGACTTATGGAGAACCATGGCCGTTAACGTTCTGGAAGAACAGGGCACTTAAAGAGAGAGAGAGAGAATTCAGGGAGAACTAGAGAAAGCTTTCTGTGCTGGTATAATGCTCATGAACTATCAAGTCTATTTACAATAATTGGAATAAACTTCAGCTATATAACATGTAGTAATATTCACCATGAAATAGTTGGCAATCATTCGACTCGCCTGTCCCGTAATAACTATTTAATTACTAGATACAACACCGCGCCCGTAGCTAAATACATGAAATGAAAAAAATGAAAATGAAATGAAAGTGAGATCATGGCGCTAGGCGACCAATAACACAGATCCTTCATTGACTTTAAGTGTTTATGAAACTTTGGATCAGTCTATAGCACCATATTTTGACAGAACATGGGCACCTGTGACATGGGGTATTACCTCCAAAAGGCCCTGATGACTCCGCCACTTGTGCTTTTTGAAGGTGAGTCAACTTTACACTCAACAAGGAGGTCTACTTTCTATTTGATATAACCTTATCTCGACATCATACATTAGCAGAAAATTTGGGGGGGGGGGCGGACGGGGCGAAAGCTCTCATATTTCCATTTCAGATATTTTTGGAAGCCTGTGAATAGTATTGATCTCCTCTTTTGTGTCTTTGTATTGTTTCGTACGAGCTCATCTGACTTTACTATTTCACATTTCATTGTTGCTATGGTTTGAGAATTGCTTACGCTAGCCCTATTGCGTAAGTTCAATTTCATCATGGCGTTCATGGTCAACATCGCTTTTGTGGCAGTGTTGCTTTGGATGAGTAGTGTACGAGGATACACTACAAAAAGACTCTATGCCACACAGAATAGGAAAGGTGAATACCTTTATTCGTATAATAATAATGACAGACGGAGTTTTTACATCTCTCCTGCCTCTGGGTACAGCAGCTCATCACACTACCTAGAAATTACATGGTCAAGATTTGATATCCGTGGATATATGCCATATTGTCACAATGATCGGGTGGAGGTTTATCTCACAAGGTGAGTAAGAGTTGCAGTAGTTTTGTATTTTGTTTTATGCTTTACGCCTGGTTTCTTTTATAGTGGTAAAGCGAAGTTGTTAAAGGCGCTATTGCAGAATCGTACATCTCCTGGAAATAGACGTCCTACCGTAACATACTATACACCCTCTCGGCGAGTAGATTACGTTGATACCCTCATTTACCCCATAGCTCAAATTTTCGAGGAGTTAGTTACGGTTGGACGTCTATTTCTAGGAGAGGTATGATTCTGCAATAGCGCCGTTCTTAACTTCTTGAAGTGGGCAGAATGCTTAGCATTTTGACCTAGGCCCATGCTGCGCAACTTGACCCAGGGTGCATTCCATGTAGATCCTATGTTGGATCTTTCCCTTCTCGCACTAATCTGATATCACGCCATAATGGGGATGATTTAACAGATGGTGGATCCAGTCGTACCCCGAAGTTTTTTATTGTGTGTCAACGAATCATATAGAAAACAATTGGAGAGGGCAATAGTATAATAAAACAACTTATTTCCACGATTCCATCAAATTCAGACAGCGATACGCCAATGAAGTTGAAAAATCATTCAACTTACGGGACTCTCTGTTGCCGATACGCCAAGAAGCAAGATTTTTCCTTCGTACACCAAGGCATTTTTCGAAGCTCATGCCGGACATATTCTGGCCTAACTACATGAAATGCATCCTGGAACTTGACTTAACACACAAGTAAGATAATACACTTAGAGTGCAAATGTAGTCTAGTTGCTGCGGCATAGATATATGACATTGCAGTAGAGCATGCTGCTTAGTACCCTCCTTATCAATTTTTTTCGCGTATCGCATAAATTTCGGCGATAATAGGGCTACAGTACTTATATGCACATTACTTTACGGGTCTCAGTACATCCTGCATTATAGGAAGTGAAAGGCGCTTTTGAGCAGAAAAACGTGGTAGTGCAAGGTCAAGCCCAAATGTTGAATATTAAGAATTTAGGTACGTCACGAATAGTCAATTTAATATCTCACACATGAAACTTATATTAATCCAGTGTTTTTGTTACAGAAAAGGATTATAAGGGCAATGTCTTTTAAACATTAAAGTAAAATTACTTCACATTCCACTCCCATCTTTCATGATTTAAAGATTCTAAAACTGCATGATCTCCTTCATCTAAAGTTGATGAGCTTTGTATATGAATCTGTGCATAAGATCTCCCCCATCTGCTTCCATGATTTCTTTATATCTCTAGAATCTGTTCATCAATAATATGGTACCAGACAGTCTGGCAAGGATGATATTTTCATACCTCAGAAAAATACTAGTCAATATGGCCTTCGATCAGTGCGCTACTATGGAGCAAAATATTGGAATAAGATCCCTGTAAATATAAGAAGGTCACCATCATTCAAGATTTTTCATCAAAAACTGAAAATTTCCCTGTTTGAGCTTAACTACTGAATCTGACCAGTTATAGCCATGTAACCATAGTTCTTTAACATTTAACTGACAAGAGGGGTGCTCTCTCCTCGATTAGCCTAGCTATTGAGAGAGTTCCTCCTTAAAAATTCTCCTCATACAAATCTAGCATTTTATGTCTTTTCCTTTACTTGTATCACTGTTTTTTAATTCTTATGTAGTTATTTGTTGCTGTTAATTGTTTACTTTAGAGATTTGTAAGTTGTGGAATTTTAAATAAATGAATGAACTGAACTGAACTGAATATTTGCAGCATTGCACATGGGAGGGAACTTATAGTGAAAACTACCCATCCCTATGCGTACAAACACCTAAGGAACCAATCTGCTAGCTTAAATCTGCAGTGTTACTGTTAGAGAATGCTTTTTCAAAGACTGTTGAAGAGAGATGTACTTTCTAATAGTATCATTCATAGGGGATTTCAACTGTCCCTACTCCCAAATTATGTCAGAGCAGTCCTTTCTGCTTTGACATTGGTTGCATTTCCTGATCAAGCCACCACAGACTGGGAGAACTTAGCAAGCCATGACTTTTTTCCTGACCGCACCATTTTTGGATCACAGCCTTGGATGCAGTGGCCTACAATAAAATATGCATCAGTCTGGTATGCCTTGACAAAGGGTACTGGCATGATACACTCATAATAATTTTTTTACCAGAAACATGGAGCGATATGACATACCCTAGTTTCTTTTTTTATATATGCAATATGCTATATTAAGGCTAGACAACAACTACTTCATATGGTGTCATCCATAGAGGGAAAAGACACAAGGTCATCGAGTTCCCTCTATAAATGACACTTACAATATATTAAGCTATTTTGTCACTCTAGCAAACAAAGAGACATAGAACAACACAAAAAAGAAAAGAAGAATACAATAACCAAGAAACAAAAGCGAAAACATAACGAAGAGACAAAAAAAACGAAATAAACAAACAAATAACAAGTACTAACAGTACGAGAACTAAACATGTGGGGTAGCTGCATTCAGTCAAATCATTTTGTTTCTTTAATAAAGGATATAGTAGCTTCCATAATTTTCTGTTGGCAATTATATTCAACAGTGGAGATCCATACAGAAGCAGTGCGCATAAGGATTTTGAGTCACAATGTGAAATGTCTAGACCAGGAATTTCCAAGCGTTGACCAAGGAGGTCGCAACGCACTATGTCGTACAATGGGCAGTGCAGGAGAAAATGTTCATTATCTTCCTTTTCTGTTCCGCAAGTGCAAACAGGGCTTAAACAATCAAAGTTATGCCTGAATTTGTGCTCGTTAAGTGCACTAAATTGCAAGCGTAGTTTAGTTAAATGCCTAACACCTATAATGTCATGAATGTTATACATAGAATGTCCCACTGGTCTTATAGCGGAAAGGAGTTTGTTCTTAAGCTGGGCAATGGATACGGAGTGTCTAACCTCATTGTCAAGCTTATTCCATTCCATAAATGTGTTTTGAAAATGGGTATTAGCAAAGCGATTGGTCTGTCCAATGTTTTGGTCATAAATGTTTGGATTTCTAAGATTATATGTTAACTGGTGTTCATTTGGAATCTCAGTGACCAAATATTGAGGTGAGTGCTGTTTCTTCAGGGTAAAGAAATGGCACAAGCGTCGATACCATCTCCTATCATAAAGACTTTCCCAACCCAATTCGTTGTAAAGTCTCTGCCTACTTGTACCTCTCCGTGCTCCAGTCACAGCAAGAGCTGCTGAATATTGTGTTTGCTCAAGTGTTCTTATAAAATGAGATTGCATTTCAGGATCGTATCTATGATATATTATGTCACCATAATCTAAAGGAGGCCTCATGTAAAGCTTATAGATCTGATCAAGCACATTTCTGGTTATGTATTTCGATAGGTATCTTATCATACCAATGCCTCTCCTAGCTTTCAAAATTTCTAGTTTCTTAATGTGCAGGAAATTTCACTACTCATTGTTTCTTATGAGTTTCTTAATTGTGATGCCATGACTTTTACAAAGAGGTTTCTTTCCATTCTGATACTGTAGTTAGATGTAGAGAATACATATTTTTACCTCTTAGGTTCTAGGCCAACAGGGCAATCATGTCCCTGGATTTTTTCAAAATTTCAATGTTCTCAGTTTTGTCATGATTCAGTAGTTTAGAACTGGAGTTTCTTTCTGAGTACTGCAATTTCTTAATTCTTTCTGCTTGTCCAGTACTTGCTTCTTATAGCCAGTTTCTTATTAGAAAACTGATTGTATATTGGAAGATTTCTAGCATGGCTCAGTTTTTGTTATATAACAAAAACTGTATCTTGCTAGAAATCTTCCAATCCTGCAAACTCTCTCCTCAAAGTACAAAACTTCAATGCCTAAGAGAGCTTGGGACATGCCTCCCAGTCATTACATAGTGTTACCACTGGATAGCACTGCTGGAATGAGTTGGAATCTTTCAGTTTGTTTGAGCTCTCTAATGTATTCACTGTGAAATCAATACAGAGTTAAATGTCCCCTCCTGTATTGTTGGTGACACAGGTTGTAGAAGATGGAACATTTAGTAATAATTAGTACATGTTCAATTTTCGTGCTATACCTTATTAGCATTAATCTAGAAAACCTACATTTACTTTTTTGCCTTCCCTACCCAAGAATATGTTTCCTGCATCACTTTCATGGGTGTCTTATTGACAGGCCTGTGAATATATCTGTTGCATTCAACTTACATTGTCTCTCATTTGGGACTATTAGTTATGTTGTGTGATATAAGAGGGTACTTATGAAACTAATAAATCAATTTCTTTTTGCAGGGCAAACAAGACTGCTGGCAGATTCTGCTCATATAATGCTGGAAGCCCATTTGACATGTACTCTCATGATGGACATGCAAAGATTGAGCTTGTCTCTGATTCAAAAACCACTGGCCTTGGGTTTACATTTTACTACAGGCTGCGATCCAAGACATCTGATCCCATAAGGGGATCACGGCATTCAACATATTGCTAGTAGGTTTATTTTGAGAACCATATTTTATCATTTGCATGAATAGCAGAGAGCTTTTATTTATTCAAAAAGTCAGTAGGGGGTGGGAGAGGTGTTTCCCTTTTGAACTTTGGAAATGAATGGCTTGTTTTTGAGTTCCTGTTGTGATGGTGAGACTTTCCTCATTGATTGTTGCTTGACATCTTATGTCATGTGCAGAAAGCATAGCACCAGAGAAAGATGATGTTGTGTTACTGAAATAATCTACTGACTGACTATGAAACATAACTTGCAGAGATGTGTAAAGGGAAGGTAGTGTTCTTCCAAGGGTATTTACTAGTATAGAGAAACAAACAATAGAACTCTGACTGACTATCATTTGCAGTTTTTAACACCTGTGTCAGGATAAGAATTTGAGTAGTTGTGTGATAAATCACACTTTTTGTTGGTGTCAGGCAGGTGATTTTATGATGCATAAAACTGGCTTGGAAATGTCTTGAAGCATATATTGAAACAAAACATTCAATATGTCTGAACTAAGATAAAAGGGATTTAAAAGCATATAAGATGGAATCTATCCATATCTGGCTATATATTTTGGTTCACCTTTCAGTCATTACCCAACATTTCATACTCTGATGAGTGTCAGATGAAAATAGCTTTTCAGTATGCATAAAGAATTTTCCTGCTTTTTTGAGCCTTAGTGAAGCCCTGTAGTACCAACAGCCTTTTCAAATAGTAGGTGCAAATCACTAATTTATAAAATACCAAGGCAGTCAGTTTCTTTAGCAAGTAATCAAAAAACCGAGGCAGATGGTTTCTTTAGCAAGTAATCAACAAGGTGGGCAATACATTGTCTGCCTCAGGTGACTGAGGAGGGCATTTAGGTTTATGTGGGTAATTGCCTGCTTTAAATGGCCAGACCTGCTGTATGCACACATATTACCAATGTGAGATTTCATAAGTATAGAGGGAAAGTAATGCTCTGCTAGGGGAATTGACTAGTAGAGAGAAACAATAGAATAGCAGAACTAATCTGCTGATTGACTATTAAGCATAACTTTATGCACCTGCATGCACAACTGGTACTGAAGCAATATTTCATGTGAAATTGCTTATCTGTATAGGGAAGCTAATGTTCTGCTAAGGGAATTGTCTAGTAGAGAAAAACAACAGGCCAATGGAACTGATCAACTGAGTGACTATCAAATTGAGTAGAATTAAGTGATAAAGATCATTAGGTCAAGTTGGATGCAGCTATAGCTATAGACTTGGGGGGCTGCTTTATATTTAGGGATGGCTGCAGCTTTATAGCTATTCTAACTTTGTACAGTTTCAAGACCATTGTATATATACTATAGTTGAGGACTGTCATATATACCTATTGCTGAATCTTGTCCAGACTATTATGTATAAAGCTTTTTATTTCATAAGGTCAAGCAACTACACATTTGATTTTTTATTTGTACCCATATGAAATCAGACTGGGTATTAATATTTGGTTTTCACCAACCTAATTGATTGACTCTCCCTCTGCCTACCTAAATAGCCTGCAGAGCATTGTGATGAGCAACATATCCTATTTGTCAATCCTATCTCTTCATGATTTCCTATTCTAGCAAAACTTCTAACTACGCAACGTCAGGAGCTCTTTATTCAGCTGGATGGCCAGATGGATACCAGTCTAGCTATTCTGATTGCAAATACTCAATAACACGAAGCAGTAGCTATGCTTATACAAAGTTTGTTTTCATGGATGTTGATTTGGGCTACACTGGTGATAGTGTTGAAATTTATGGTAAGTTATTGCAAAATACTTAGAGATGTTCTTAGCTATTACATAATTCAAACATAAAGTAAGTCCCATTCCATGTATTATGGAATGCCTGTTGTAGAAGACACTTACCCTGGGCTATCATCATAGGGGGGTGGGGTGGGGCAGCCCCTTCCTTGCCACCTTTATCTCCCCAATGTTGGCACCAGGTACCTATTTTGTTCTGGGTCAATACAGGCCTTGCTCTGAGTAAAATAAAGGTGCTGTAAAAGATGAGCTCCTTGAATGATTTAGGGGCTTTGTTTTGCACCCCTTCTATGAATGCATGCCTACAGCTCAGCAGTTGGGCACTCAAATCACTCTATCCTGAGGTGAAATTGTTTTCTTGATTGCATGATGTGTGATTCACATATTGTATTTTAAGTAAATTGTTCTGAACTTAGGCATATTATGTGGGGGTTCTAGCCCCCTCCCCACCTGTTAAACAGAGTCCCATTTTATTTTTGCACTTCCTTCAAGACAAACAATAGTTTTTGTGGAAACTAGCTATAGCTGAATATAGCAATCAACATGTCAACATGGAATTCTGAAATTGTGTGGGAGACCTTCATTCATCCTGGCTGGTTTTCTTTTTTATTTTTTTGTTTTTATTATGTAATGTTAGGGAAAGGCCAATAGAGCCTATACCAAAGCCCTGACAAAGGAAGAAAGAGAAAGGAAAGTTAATTAGATAGGGAGATGAGATCCAGTTTGTTGATGTTAGATTTGAAGGAAGATAAGTTGTAGTATTCAGGAGACGAAGTGGAACGTAAGGTGTTCCAAAGTTTACAAGTTCTTGGAATGAAAGAAGATCTGTGGGAAAGAGTTCGTGGATTAGATAGCATTACTTAGAAGGGGTGTGATTGAGTAGAGCTTCTGGTGGGACGAACATGCTTCAAGGGATCAGGAATAATATTCTTGATTTTCAATGAGCAAAGTCCATGAAAACATCGATAGAAAATAAACAGATCTGCAACCAGACGACGATGAGAAAGAGATTGGAGAGATTTGGTGAGACTTGGATTATTTATGAGACGAATGACTTTAGACTGGACTTTGTCAAGAAGATGTAGAGAAGATTTAGGAACACCACCCCAAACATGGGAGCAGTACTCCAGAGAAGGACGAATTTGAGATTTGTATATAATCAGTAGCTGAGAAGGAGAGAAAAAGCCACGGGCTCTAGAAAGGAAGCCAAGTTTCTGAGATGCATGTTTAGCAGTGGAGTGGATGTGGGTTTTCCAAGAAAGGTTTGATTACACCGAAAGACCAAGCTGAGTGAAAGAAGATAAAATGTCCAGTTCATGGTCACTCATGAATACAGGGGGGAAATCTCGATGATGTTTACGTGAAATAACAACCTGTGTCGTCTTTCCATGATTAAACTTAACACGGTTATTATCACCCCACATCTCTATGGTTGACAAGTCATTTGTGAGAAGTGAAGCTGAGGTGTTACGATAGGATGAGACATTGGAGTGGGAAAGATTTGGTGAATTAGATGAAAAAGATGAACTTAGATAAGTATAATCAGCAAAAGAGTAAATACTGGAAGATTTAGAGGAAAGTAGGTCATTTATGAAGAGGATGAATAAAACAGGCAAGATAACAGAGCCCTGAGGTACACCAGAGTTGATAGAATGAGGTTCGGAGAGGAAACCATCGACCCTAATTGCAATTGATCTGTTAGAAAGAAAGCTAGCAATCCATTTAATGAGGTTGTTGTGCAGACCAAACATTGGTAGTTTAGCAAGGAGACCTTTGGGCCAAACACGATCAAAGGCTTTGGAGGTATCAAGAGAAATCACTCTGCTCTCACCATAGGATTCTAGAGCAGAGGACCAAGTATGAACAGCTTAAGCTAGAAGGTCACCAGTAGATCTAGCTTGTCGAAAGCCATACTGGTGATCAGAAAGAAGGTTGTTTGTTTCAAGGAAGGCAAGCAGTTGTTTCGTGATGATAGTCTCCATAGTCTTAGAGATGAGTGAAGTGATTGCAATTGGGCGATAGTTCGAAGGGTCAGACTTGTCCCCTTTTTTGGGGATAGGGAAAATGTGGGCAAGTTTCCAAGAAGAAGGAAATATACCAACAGAGTAGGAAAGCTGAAAGAGTTTGTTGAGAACAGGTGCGAGTTCGGGGGCACAGGTTTTAAGTACTATAGCAAACAGTTTATTAACAGTTTGTTTTATTTAGCAGACAGTTTGCAGTCCCCACCTTCCTGTTAAATTTAAATGATGCTGCACTCATGGTTCAGACTGTTTTATGAGTTTGGAAAAGAGACTCTTAGTAGCATTTTTCCAGTACCCTGTCATTGCTGAATTTATAGAAGCCCTTTTTGCAATACCTCTTTTTCAAATTGGCAGTTGCATTGCAGATAATATACGGTGCAGTAAAGTAGACTTGAATATCAATTTAACTTCTACTCTTAGGTCCCTACTAAATGGGGGAACATTCATTAATTTTCCATACTTTTCCCAACCCCCTAGAGCTTATTAGGACCCCCGTTTATTAAATTTTAACAATGGAAAAATTGTTTTGATGTTCTTTCTTGGAGAAAAAAATTTTGCCTTTCACTAAGTGATAGTGTTTGTCTTGCCACTTGAATGTGTCTTTTGATGCTTACCAGAAGCGCAATAGACAATTAAATTGCCATTAGATTTTGGTAATGTTTCCAACCCCCCCCCCGTTTATTAACGAACCAAAGCCCCCGTTTATTGGGAACCAAAGAGTGCAGAGTTCATGATGGTCATTAGCCAAGCTTGTATTCTTGTGTATTGCTGTTGTGTGCTAAACCAAGTAGTATCTGCAAGCCTGCAAATGTTTTAAAAAGTGTTCTTGAAAGCAAAAATACCTAATGTAGCCTATACAGTGTAAATTTCTCTTGTAGCTATATTGAAACCAGTTTTGCACAAAGTATTTTGCATATTTCTTAACCATTGTCAAGTGATGTAAATGAAATAATAAATCTGATGATATTGTCAGTTATCATATGTACTGTGCTCCTCACCAGAGCATAGCATGGCACTAAGCAACCATATAATATTCATCAATCAGTGGAGTTTTAAAGTCTGATAGAATTACTACTTAGACTTTATATTTGTTGGTACGGTTAGCTCTGAACCACTTCGCATAATTAAGATCAGTAAAATACTTTAGTACTTGCTGATATCATCTTACATGGGCATATCTCTGTTCGAAACCATGGGCACACCAAGTTGGCTTGATCCTAAGTCTACAGTTGATTTCTCATACAAATTGTCATATGCTATTTTACGGTGTTGTAGTTGAATAGGGCTTTAACTTTGTGTCTTTCTCCTATTTTGATAACTGTATTCCTAGTCATATTGTCGCATTTTCAAATGCTAATTTGTTACATTTGCAGGATCGAGTTCCTATTCTGGTTACAAATATCGCCTATACAAGACAATCTCTACACAGTCATACATAAGAACGTATACTACCACAAAAAAATATTTGGAACTTGAATTTGAACGGTCTCATGCATATAGTTCTTCAAGAGGCTTCGTGCTTGGCTACATCCAATACGGTAAGTAACACACTTGTCAACTCTCCCAGTTTTCACTGCTTTCTCCTGTCCTCCTGACTTTAAAGAGATTTAGCAGAAATTAAAAGATCTGTCGGAGTCCTTTCATTCATTTTGTGCCATCGCTAAATTCATAAGTTACTCGTATATTTTCCAATTTTTTCCTGGAAGCCTTCCAGTATATGTTGGAGTTTATGCATCTGTAGGAGATTTTTGGCAGAATGTTTCGATTGAATTACCCATGTCTGTGATGACCAACACTTAACTTGAATTCTTGGTTGTGCACGGATAATGACCTATGACCTTTTTGCAGGAAAACGTAGCCTGATTACGAATTTGATTATGAAAACCGCAGCGAACTGCATTATGATTAGAAGCAGTAAACAGTCCAGTTCATCATTGTTTAGATTTCATTTGTAAATTACGATTTCATTTGGCTATTTATCCCTTCCCCTCTTCTCTTTATTTAGCTGAGGATGGGACTAGTAGTCTGTAAAATGTACTAACTTCTGGGCATTGTCAATTATGGAATGGTCTAACTTAGTAACTTCTGGCATATGTGTTCCTTTTAATACGACAAGTCACAATTTACAGATTAATTCTAAGTCAGCAGTATACACTTGACTGTTCACTGCTTCCAATCCAAATGTGGTCCGTTATTGTTCTCAAAGTCAGATTTATGACCTGTAGGTATAATTCACAATTTATTATTATTATTTTATTATTATCATCTCAGAAACTTGGCTTCATCTCTAGAGCCCGTGGCTTTTTCTCTCCTTCTCAGCTACTGATTATATACAAGTCTCAAATTCGTCCTTCTCTGGAGTACTGCTCCCATGTTTGGGGTGGTGTTCCTAAATCTTCTCTACATCTTCTTGACAAAGTCCAGTCTAAAGTCATTCGTCTCATAAATAATCCAAGTCTCACCAAATCTCTCCAATCTCTTTCTCATCGTCGTCTGGTTGCAGATCTGTTTATTTTCTATCGATGTTTTCATGGACTTTGCTCATTGAAAATCAAGAATATTATTCCTGATCCCTTGAAGCATGTTCGTCCCACCAGAAGCTCTACTCAATCACACCCCTTCTAAGTAATGCTATCTAATCCACGAACTCTTTCCCACAAATCTTCTCTCATTCCAGGAACATGTCAACTTTGGAACACCTTACCTTCCACTTCCTCTCCTGAATCCTACAACTTATCTTCCTTCAAATCTAACATCAACAAACTTTAAGACGAGAGTGACGACAAAAAGAGACCACATTTAGATTATTTGACGACTATTCCATGATATTTTACTTAAAATGACTATTCCAAGACTAATTCGGTGTAACCATAAACGTTTCGACTCGTGCTCGAGTCATCTTCAGTATGAGGATACTGGATGAGACCGAAATATAAAGTAAGGGTGGATCAAAAACCACGTGATGGGAATGGATGAATAGGAAAGATGCGGAAGAAAAGGATGTTGATCAGCAAACTTGATCTCATCTCCCTATTAACATAACTTTCCTTTCTCTGTCTTCCCTTGTCAGGGCTTTATTTCAAGCTCTATGGCCTTTCCCTGGCATTACTTACTAAAGAAAATTAAACAAAATTATTCATAAATTTACAATCATATGTTATTCATTGATTGGATATGTAGTCAAGGTCTGTAGTCCTTTAGAGACAGCCCCCTTGTGCTTTTTGTTATGATTCAAATACTCTACAGGCGACAGTACTTTTCAAAGATATGTCTGTTGTTCGCTTCTTTCTAGAGAGGTATGATTATGGTATAATGTAGTGATCGCAGTGGCTTTCTGTATGAAAACAACTGTTATCGCTTTGCAGATTAACAAACACTGGAACACTAAAAGTCGTTGTGAATATACTTTCATGATAATTTTTGCCCTAAGCTATTTATGGAGCAAAATTACTTATAGGCGTATTTATACCTTTACTAAAACCCCATGACTTCCCAGTTTTTTGGCCAAATCCCCCTGCTTTTGTTAAAGAAGAATTCAAGATGTCCAAGCTTTTAAAATTGTAGGTTGACAGATTTGAAGTACTGTAAAATGCTTACGCCCCGTCGGTTGTAAGTTCCCTCTCAGAAACCCCTTTATCAACCAAATATTTGAAATTAGTTCCCCGTCTGTATTAAACTCCCCTCTGTTCTCCCTGTTGTCATGCAAAGAAAGCCCCAACTGTGAGAATTTAATGATATCTTGCAATGTTTTTAATTTTCTTGTTTTTAGTTTCTAATCTCATATACTTTAGAGTCGATTCTTCCCTGCTTAGCTGTGCTTCCAATGTCTCTACCGGCCTTCGTGGCGGATTCAATGCTTTACATGTTCCAGTATCAACCAGTCCTTCCCCGAGGAGAACCCTTGGTCAAGTTGGTGAGAATATAGGGAAACAGCTTTCTTGCTCGAGAAATTTACAGAGCAAAATAGAAATTTGGATTGATGAATGACCAGCTAGTTTGTCATAAAAATTTGCGCCGCCGTATAAATCTATCCCCATTGCCAAATTGTCGCACAGTTTCCTCTCTTCTCGTCTATTGCGATGGCAAAGGGATGTCTCACCGTCCTGTTTGTGAGGTCTCTTGGAAATATAATTTCCTCAGCCAACAAATTTGACGTATTGACACAGGATCTAGTGAAATTCAGTGTAGTAAAGACTCGCCATCTTTTACTAGGCAACTTAGTGCACAAGAATATTTGTATGCTATTCTTCACTTTGATTTATTAATAAGCCCTCTCTCTTTGATTAGCTCCACCCTCCTTAAGCCCACTCTAGGAGGGCAAGAAGTAGATTAGCTCTGTCTATGATGCCATAAGCATGATGGGACATCTTTACATAGATGTTTTCGAGCTCTCCGATTTGGAACCTTTATTACATATTAGCAATATCGCACGTTTTTATTGTTGGTTTTTTATGAGATGTGTTGATCGAATAACTGTACAGAAACTTCGTACGGCTTTAGGCAACATTTTAGTCCTGTCCTGTGGCGATTGTGTCCATCCGTCTACGATGCCAGTGCTACTGATTTATCTTCTTTGGTACACGCCCAATAACTGAATTGTCAGTCTGGTTCAGCCTCTATGGACCAGTGTAATTGCAATGACTTTATGAAAATTTGTTTCATCCTATAGTAATCCTCTATGTGCACATTTTTCTTTCCATATTTCATCCCATTTTATGCCCAAGTGTACCATTGTGAATTTGTGCATATTCAGGGACATCAAGCTACAAAATATTTAATTTTCATTATCATTCAGTCGAATGTATAAGTATATATTTATTTAAAATGGAATAATTGAATAAGCTGAAAGAAAGCAGGTTGGTTTGCCTCCATTACAAAGGAATGGAAGAAATGAGCGCTACTTTGCGATAGCTGGGAAGACATGCACACGTAATTCCACCCAATCGAGACTTTCGTATGAAAATGAAGCAAATCCCCTATTTTTGAAATACTTACTTCTTGCTCTTCTACTTCTTTAAAAATTAAGCAGTTCGAATAGGGCTCATTGAAATCTTTTATATAATGTTGTATTTATTTTATAATTATTAAACATTTATCTTTGTAATTAGTAGTCGTTGCAAGGGTGATTAAAGAGCAAGGTACGTAACCTGAATTGCTCTCTGGTTTGAAAGTTTGAATATGAAAGAAAACTGAAAGATATGTACAAATATTTGGCGGACTCATTATCTGTACCATCCTCTTTTTGTCATAGCCATTTGCATCATTCTCTATTTCATTATGTTGCATTTGTTTTTGCGTAACTATTCCTTTGTTTGTGCATATTTAAGGAAAGTCATCGTCGGGTTCAACGACGAATACCAGTCCTACTACGAGTCACTTCTCCTACTCATACCTAACACCAGTCATCATTGTGATCATACTAGCTGTCTCAATACCCTACATCAAGAAGCGACGCCAACTAATGGCCATGAGAAGGAACAATGCCACAGTCACTATAGCCACACACACCACCCATGGTACGGCTGGAATCAATCAGCCTGAAGTCGTGCCTCCCCCGTATCCTGAAAACCAGCCACCATTTTCTCAGTCGTATCCGATGTCTTACGATGGAAGCTCACTGTCGACTGCCCCACCACCGAACTATGCATTCACTGTTGCTAGCGAAAGTAAGCCTACACCAGGTAACATACCTCCGCCGTATCCTGACTTCCAATCGCAATATCCAGCCCCAGTGCCTTACCCACCTGTGACATCAGCATTTTCCTCAGACATGCAGGCCCCAAACGCTCCTCCGCCGTCTTACGACGCAGCAGTACGAAAGTGACAATTCTATGTGCAATGCCATTTAATAATATTCACATGTGGTTTGTATACGAGTTTCCGATTGTGATTACGTCAGCTTGTTAATCTCTCTTATGAAATTTGCATTGATGCCATAGTCGTTCACTTTTATAATCTTAGCTATCCCTATGTTTCAACGGAAGGACCAACACGTATGCCTTTCTGGTGATGTAGTATAGCTAGGTTTAAGCTGTTGCATCTGACATACAAGAATACTATACGGTCTCCTGCTAGTAAGAGACAGAATAGCGAGAAGTTCTTTTATTTCATAATCCATTGATAAAGATGGCCGGCTTAATATTTGGCTATCAGGGGTTTTTATCGTGCAGTTCTACACATAATGTGCTGCTCTAAAAGCTCGGTGTGCAGTGCTATAGAGAAATCTGTCCAGATTACATTGTTTATCTATTAAGATTCTAGTTAAAGTAGATTGTTATCTATATATTGTCATTTCCAAGGAGTATGGCTACAGAACATGCATACTGTCATTGCTTGCTTGCCAGGTGCATGTTGTTTATGCTTAAATCAAGGATTATTCCTCAATACAATAGCCATGAGAAAAATGTGCAGTTCTAAATTTCATTAAAAAAACTCTGTTTGCCATCATTCGGTATTTTACTTGATGATACCTTGTGTATGTATGGCAGAATATATTTATCAACGTATATTGAATTGAATAGAAGAAGCTTGTTGGTATTCTGCTTCTTATAAAATGTAATCAGAGAGGACCAAATATCTAGGTCTACCTTTTTTGTTGAATAGAAGCCACGGCCTACTCTCAAATCCGGAGTAGAAGGGGGTGACTATAAATGGGGAGGGATTCGAAAAGTCTGAACGTGAATAACCGGAGGGGTTGCAATAAAAAGAATTTGTAAAAAAAGTATTTCCAAATCCCGTTTCCAGTTGTATATATTTAGTTGTTTGAATCGAGGTATCTTGCTCCATGCGCTTTTTACATAACTGCGAAGGATGTGGAAATTGGCTCTTAATCATGCACACTGGGTTTAGAGAGCAATATGTGTAGATTGCTGTATCTAGAAAGTCTCCTTTAAAGTATAGTGTTATATATGCATTTTATTTCCCACGAGCATAGCAACAAAACACAATTTCAACGACTGCATGTCTGGTACATTTGTTGGCGTTATCAGAAACGATTATTCCTTAATGTGCTGTACCCATGGGAAAAATGTTCAGCTCAACACTTTCATTAATAGAATCGTGTCGTGCGATACATTATCAATGCAAACAGTAATGTAGTAAAGTAGATAAGTCTAATTCATATTCTCTTAGCAGAAGTGGATAGAAAAAAATGGAAACAGGGACGAACTTTTACTCATCTAAATGAAGTAACGAGGAGTCAAGATAAGAGGCTGGGTCACCGTATAGGTAGTAATTAGGGACTGGTCATTGTCTAATGCCAGGGACTGGAGCGGAAGGAATTGAAATGGGGCATGGAAGTATTAATGGTCACTATGTTGGACTGCTAAACCAAAATTATAGTTAATTGTTGAAGTGTCAGATTCTATGCCTGCTTAAGGCCCATGTCCACTTACATTCGTACTTCGCATGTCGGATGCGAGCTCGTTGTTCCCAGTCCGTATTTGAACGTTTTGCGATGTGCGAATTTTCGGATGTGGACTGGGAACAATAAGTTCGCATGCGAAATGCGAAATGCGAATGTAAGTGGAAATGGACCTTTAGAAAGATATGATTGTGGAGAAAAATGAAATATTTGCCTCAACCTCAAGAATGACCTTCATAACATTTCAGCTTACACTTGCTTTTGAAACAAGGAGTCGATTTTCAGTTGCGATTTATGAAATTTCTTCTTTTGAACAAGTGTTTCCTTTCGTAGCTCTTCTACATCTTTTGCAGCTTGCTCAGCATGCATGGCTAGCATGGCAACTAATTAATTTGCATTTGCAGGAGCATCTTCTTCAAACCACCCTTCTTTCATTAAACTTCTCATTTGCACCAGGTGAAACCTTCATGATTTTCATTCCTGCGCTATGGTAATCTTCATCTTTCTACCTGTACTTTCTTGGAGAACCACAAGTGAGGAATGTGCTAGCCTCTTCTGCTTGCAGGCCTTAGATTTCAGGGAATTTTCCCGTTTTTGTTTCTTGGGCTGCAATGTCAACATTAAAGAACTTCCTCTTCACATCTTTATGTCTTTTTCTAATTCCGGCTACATTTGTTGATTGACCAATAAAAATTTTGCATTTTGTCATTTGCTGCAGGAGATCTGGACCCAATTTGATGTGAACCTACAAAGATAAGATTTCCTTTCTTGCTGTTACTTTGTTTATTTGTTCCATTTCAATGTTCATGCTATATGAATTCATCTAAGTTTCTCCTGTTGTCGCAGGTAGTCTTCCATAACTTGAAGTCATCAAAACTGTCAATTTGTGCGAGTTTTTTCCTATATACCAGTCAAAATGTAAGTGACTGTTTACACCTCGAGAGGTTGTAAGGTATAGAATACAACATCCATATTGTCACCCATAAGGTTTGCCATGGGTATTACATTTTGTCTAGATATATTGATGGAGTCTAAAATTTTCAAACGAGAAATGAGTGGGGATATTACTTTTTCTAGGGAAATTTTATTATCCCTTCCGCCCCGGTCCCTGACATTAATAATGACCAGTTCGTCAGTACCTTGCGTTTTATATCCTATTTCGTATGTAGTACTTTCAGATTGAAAAGTGTGAGTTGGCTTTCAAGCTCCTTGTTTATCGTGAGAATCTTTTTTGTTGATTACGATACCTCTGATTCATAGCTTGTTCGTTTTAAAAAGGGTATAATTCTGTATATGCTTTCTATGTATTTTCGAACTAATTCGAGTGTTTTTAACGAACTATGATTTCGATAGGCTGCTAATATTCAAACATTTAGACCTTACTCATGGTCTCTAATAGTGCTGCCCGTTCGAATGTTTAGAAAATCATCCACTTAGGAGGCTCGTATTCCAAGACGCCATATCATTCCTTTTGCTTACGTGAATATTGCTTCCACTTACGTTATTTTTGAATGTCAAAGAATATGACTAGAAATACATTCGTCGCTATTATGGTAATACACATCACCGTCGTTTGACTTTAGATCAGCATTTGACCAACTTTTCTTGCAGTTACCGAATACCACCAGACCCCTTTCAGTCTAGCCACTGGCCCACCAAATATCGGCAGATTGTCCAACTCCCAAGTTTGTTCCTGACCCTCCTTAATATTAATGCTTGGTAATTTTTCCAGCTTCTTTGTTTTTCGAAATCCTCCAGGAGACCTTAGGGTATTTGGTATGTGAAAGTCTTGATTGGGAATATCTTATATAAAAATACCAGCAGTTACTTCGTATAATTGATAATTGTATATATTCTTTGCTATTTGTTGATTTATCACGAAGAGATAATATAGACATACTATTAGTAGCACGCTTTATTCAAAAGCGATGCGATTAAAGTGACACACATTATTGTTAGTATAACTTCAAGCAGAGGTGGAAAAAGTATCAGTACGTTTCAGTACGTTGGAATGTAGTTCCCGGAGCTTGGCTTGGTGACAGAGGTGCAGCTATGTACTGGGTCCTTGGGGCCTATGGTTGCAACTATGGGATGGGTCCTGTGCCTTTTCCTCAAAAAGGTAGAAGTACCCTTTTTATTGGATAATTTTAAAAAAATCGATAGATAAATAGAACAACAAGTAAACAATAGATAAGCACATACAAATTGATATCATATATGTCTATTTTGCAGAAATTTGTGAGACGGGTTCCTAGGCTCCCGGAAACGAAAAAACTTTTTCCACCTCTGGCTTCAGGTATTTACAGTACTATATGCGCCGAGCAATATTTAGGTCTGAGCAGGAGCTATTGTGCACTTGTAGTATCATAACGTGCACTTAAGAGAATTCATGATGAAATATCATAGCCTAACACTGATCTTTTTTCCACATCTTCACTCGTCGGACTACCTCTAGAAATGGAAGCTTGTGGCATGGATCGTAATCTATGGTCAGTACTGACTGTTGGGCGGGATACTGAGCACCGGAGAATTTCTAATACTTTGATATTTGTAATATAAATAGGCATATGAACTTAGTATAAGTCAGTCTTTTGCATATACAACTTCACTCAGTTTTTTTGCAACTTTTTACCTAAAAGAGAGTTAGTATGGTGTAATTGTGTTATTCAATTAGGAAAATATTGCCTTCTTTGCAGTTGAATGAAATTAGTTCGGCTCCTGACTTGGAGAGAACCTTGTGGAATAGTACTTAGTTTGAGTTCTTCACATATCCGCTTTGATTTCAACTCTTTATCTCCAAATTGAAAGATAACTGCAAAAATGTGTGTGGAGAAGCTTCTGATACTCGTCAAGCTTTGGCCCTGTTTTATACCAGAGGTCTCAGAGACAATATAAAGACTCACTTTGTAATTTTATAACTTCTAGTGATGATCCATCCCAGTGTGAATTCAGTTGATCTTCTCCTAGCCTAATTCCTCAATACTAACTGCTACTGAGTTTGTACACTGTATTTATATGTTCCTGTATTTATATAATTACTAATAACGTCATATCAAAAAAGGGTAAGGATTACGTAGCCTGGTATTTCTAGAAGATTAAGTAGTTTAGCAACAAAACAACAACATTGCAAAATCGATCATGAGGTCGTTTCTAACAGTATTCCTGATATAGTCAAGCAAATTACGTAATTGTCTCAATGTGTAATGGTCAGTACTTAGGACAGGAGGGATTAGGTGGAGTCATTGACCCGGGGGCTCATGGCTATCAGGGCCACTGAAGACTACGCCTCCGGTGTGCGTTGATATATTGCTTTGACTTTTCGACTTGCTGACCCGGCGCCCAAAATTCTTCTCCTCGACCCTGATAATCGTTTGTAGTACTAGAAGTTCAAAGCCGCAAGGCTTTCAAATTCAACAAGACAAGAGGGTTTTGTTTATAGCTTATCTATGAGTGTTCAATGTTAGCACCACAGAGCAGAGATTTCAGATCACTCTGTTCTGTGCTATAACTTTGTATAGGATTATAATTTCTCACGTATTTCCTCATGAGTGGTTTTGGCGATAGGTCATGGCATATCCTGAATGCGAGCACTTTTGTTTCCAAACCTCGCATCAGTGCTGGATTCTACAAGTACAATGGTAGAAACAGCTTGTATCTTCGTTTGAATGGAACTTTTTCTTTGAAAATGGATGTTTATCATATTATGGATTGTTATGTGGTTGTGCACGGCATTTTAATGGGAGATAATGCAGTTGTAGATTTGCATACCTATATTTATGTGAGATATCCTTATTGCTTATGCAATGCTACTATATAAGGTGCTCATTAACGAGAAATCGGGAAATAAAATAGGGGAAGCCATTCTTCGAACTGAAGCTCCAGCGCAGTTGCTAAACAAGCGAAACTTTGCGAAGGCGAATCACAAGTATGTGAAAGCATTGCTAGCGATAATTGTGATGCACATTTTATAAATCTCCTATTTTAGATCTCCTATTGACATTAGATAGGTAATAAGGATATCTCACTCAAATATAGGTATGCAGATCTACGACTGCCTTGTCTTTCCATTAGGATGCCTTGCATAACTACATAACAACCCATACTATGATAAACATCCCTTTTCAAAGAAAGAACTCCATTCAAACGAAGATGGAAGTTGTTTCCACCATTTGTTTCTTGAAAGAAATAGAAGAAAAACGCCATCATCTGACCAATACTAGCCTCCCTTAGCTAGTTCCATTTCCGTTACGCAACAATGGATTGTTCCATTTAGGCTTCTGTGAAGGAGTACGAGTGTACGAGGTTAAGAGTCTTAGCAAATATTTATCATTTTACTATTTCACACAATGGCATATTCTCTATGGTACTCATATAAGAGAGAAATGTTCAAGTTCAAATCACGTGAAGGGGTCATTCAATTAGTACGTACGCTCTAAATTGGCTAAAATTTGACCCCCCCTCCCCCCTCGTACGCACACGTACGCTTGATACTCACCCCCCCTTTTTGCGTACGTACTCTTGGTTGTTTGACCCCCCCCCCCCTTCCCATCTCTAACAGAATGTTTCTAGGCATCTAAAACCACGGAGAAAGACTTTTTAAGCTTTCACGAGACATTAAAATGATCACTTCAAATGTATTTCATGAAAAATCTGTAGTGCTGTTCAAACAAATGGCCACATAGGGTATAATATGGCGCCACAATGGCCTGGTAGTTTGACAGAAACCGAAAGGGCTAGGTAATATGGGGCTTTCAAATATACATATCTCATCGCATGTTTCCTATCTGGCACGCTAGGCAACTGCGAAAAACTGGGTGTTCAGCCTTGTAAATGCCACTAGTAAATGCCGCTATTACAATGGGAAAAATATCGCTAGGTTTCAGTTTATTCAAAATTCCTAGGGGCCACATTGTCGGATTCGGCCTGAGGGCCGTAAACTTGACACCCCTGTACTAGAAGTAATTTCACCTGAATACGTACTTCATTAATTAATTGTTGCAGGATGTATGCAAAAAGCTAATAATTTTTTGCTTTGCGTACGTACTTCATGTGTCAACCCCCCCTCCCCCCCTTGTACGCATTCGCACGCATTTGCTTGACCCCCCCCCTCCCCCCTTCGTGCGTACGTACTAAATGAATGACCCCGAAGGTATACGCTGGTTGTGATATTGTACCCTTACTTATGCAAATGAAAACGATTTGCCTGAGTCATATTGCTCATACAATATGAGCGTATCGCCAACATTCATATTACGGTTATACTAATATCATTACCTGATGTTTGTCTCAGAATAATAGAAGAGCACTTTGACAAGCTACACCTATCGTGCATTTTGTTCCGAATACAGATAATTATTTGAATTAAAGATACTATTGAGTCATGTAATGGCTTCCTCTCTCTTTTGAGTTCGTAGTTTGATGGACTAAAAGCTTCAATTAATGTGATTATTGTGGTTCATACTTCTTTGTGAAGATAACTGTAGCCTCCCTTCAGGGCCATCCTCTTATGGGTGAATCTGGACGTGGCTTCATAGTGAGTTGACGGGGGGAGTACTTCTAGACTTCTTCAGTTGCAAATTCTGAAGTGAATTCGATGGGAAGAAAGCAATTATTGAAATTTATTTCCTTCCAGAAAAGCTGCCCCAGCTGTCATGTGCACATGAGATACATTATGATGGCAACCAAGAGGATACTGACAGCAATGGTTATAGTAGTGGAGGGACAAAACTTATAGCTAATATGGCCTGTGCACCTGTCATAAAAGATCATTTGCACAGTAAAAATATTAACTGGATTTTTAAGTAAAATAGATAAATCAAAATAAGAGAAAAAGCTGGAATAAACATCAAATACAGGCCAGTTCCTACAGTGGGGGTGTGGGGGTATGTTGCACGTTTCCAGACAAAAATTCTGTTGGCCAATAAGCAAAATTTCTCTGTCTTGCGGCAAATTGCTTTGCCTTTGTGCATTCCTGAAGCTCACAAGGAGGAATTAGGTGCTTCAATCCTTTGCCTGCTAGTAGCTTAAGAAGAAGAATTAGGTGGATTCAAACAATTTGTTGGCAAAATGAACAGCACGCCCGCTCCGTTGGCAAATCTCATGTTCAACATCATCCAAAAAAGTTCCAAAGAACGGCTCTGAACACATATTACGCAAAACAAGACCGTAACATGTATTGGCATTTCATAATAATGACATGGCAACAGATAAACAAGAACATCACACTGTCAAAAATAATAGTTAGACCACAAACATGAGACATAAAATCGTAGTTTTAGTGGCTTTGAAATTCTATTTGAAGCTTCATTCCGGCCAAGTACAGTAGCTTCTTTTTCTTTCAATGGACCACATATATATCCCATATGATGTTTCCCAAAGCACATTACACCCTTTTTTATACAAATATAGTGTATATAAGCATATCAAGGCTCAGAATCACCGAAATTTACGAACAATTTGCGAATAATGTAGTCTGAAGCTTCTTCAGGGCTTAGATGTTTTGTTTATTTGAGTTTTGTTTTAGAAAACAAAACAAGTGAGAGCTTTACTTATCGGGTTTCTGAGTCATTACAGCAACTCTTTGGGGACTGTCAGTTACACACTTTTCATTTCAAGAATATAGTCTATATGAGTATTAATGCTCAAAATCACCAACATTTGAGAATAATTTAAGAATATTCCTAGGCCAAAAATAAAGTAAGTTTTAGCTCCACTTGCCGACTCAGCAACTCTTTGGGGACTGTCAGTTACACACTTTTCATAATAAGAATATAGTCTATACGAGTATTAATGTTTTATAATCATCAAAATCTAAGAATAATATTGAAATATTCTTAGACTCAAAATAAAGACTTCTAAGAGTTTCGAGGCTCAGCGACACATTTTATTCGAAAAGAGTATGTTTACTTCATTAAATAAGTGTGAAACAAATCTCTACTAATAAATATTAGAATACAATCTTGAAATATTGCAACAGCAAACAGCCACTATTTCCTTACGTACTTCCAAACATAAGTTCTCTCAAAAATTCTCGAGGCAGTATGGAAATATATTCAAATCTCTGAACGATTTCAAAGAGTCGTCATTGTTCCTATGTATTTCCATGCTCCCTGCGGCATCATCTTCAATAGTTGTTTTTAACTTTTAATGAGAATATAAGAAAATATATACAGTACCTCCTCGATTATCCGTATCTCGATTAACTGTCCATCGATTATCCCGCTATGACCCTGTTGCTAAACTTTTTAATTGAAGTGTTATCTTCCATTTACAAACATAAAATCTTGATATTTGCTATTCAAATCCCGTCATGTTGTTATGAATAAAAATGTTGTTATAGATCTGGACTGCATGTGCAGGCAGACTTATTATTATAGTGCTACGTTTCAAATAGTTTAAGTAGGGTGTGCCTTTTTGGAGCTGTTCTTTACTACACGCTTTTCTTTTTATAAGGAACCACTTGATAAGGAACCTACATGAAGAAGGTCGAAATATTTAAAGAACTTATACTACTAAAGGAAAAATCCCTAAGGAACTTTTCATTTTCAAATTCCGAGTGCTGTACTCAGATGCAAATGAAGATTACATTACATTGGATGATATCAATGGAATAGACATGATACTTCTTGGTTGAAATGATGCTTTGCATATATAAAGGTTATTTCCTGTCTCATTTGTGCTTTTGAGGTTGAGTTCTAGCCATAATTAAAGGTAAAATTGAGAATTTCAATGCTTTTCTAGTGTCTGTGCCATTTTGTGGCACTCTATGTGCAGTGAAAATTAAGGAACTATTAAGGAACTTTTAGTACTAGAATTTGACAAAAAGAGGTCCGAAAATAAGGAACTTTTAGAACTAGGCCTTTAGCTAGGTTCCTTATAAAAAAAAGCGTGTATGCCTTAATGTACGTTTAAGGAATATAACAATCACAAGTTTAGTTGTGTACAATAAGAACACTTTCTACTTATCTTAGCTTGTTTTCTTGTGCATGGTGTCCAAAAGCGTAATTTGGCTCTACCGGTCTTTTTGGATTATCGGATCCCCTTTTTGAAAAGTTGTGTCCAGTATTGGCCGGGTAATCGAGAGAGTACTGTACTCAAAAGGCAAATATACTTTGTGCGGCTGGTTTGTCACACTTTAGTTGCCGAAAAGGGCATGTGCAGTAGAGTTGAAAATTGAGCAATTTTAATGTTGATTGGATGCGGGGTACCAACTGAAGTGTGTTGCACATATGCTGAGTCAGTGGTCACAAACCTCTAAAATTTGTTTTGCAAGGCAGTTCCTCATGCTTTTTGATATCAGGTCCCCTGGAGGGAAACATATGCGTTATGATAAATATGCTTTCACTGAAAACAAATACCAACAATGGCACAGGTTCTACGCGGTAGCACATTATGACTCATGGAAAATCCTGTCATTGGTCAATGTGTAAGCCCCCGTCTCGGTATTTTGCTTACGAAGCTAATACCTGTATGTTGTCTTTACTGAAAGCCACGCAAAGCGGCAGTTTTTCGAATGACAATCACCTGCTCTGGTTGGCACGTCAACACAATCAAACTCCAGTGGGAAACAACTCTTTCACTATTTAACAAGGGCTGTTGAGGCTGTTGACCGTAAGGAGGGATCGACTGTGAAGGCTCAAAGTAAAGCTGCCTAGCTTGGAAGAAAGAAACGAAGTTACGATATCAAGATGGCTTTGGGTTGTGGTGCAAAGTGCCTAAAGTATTTGCTGTTCATCTTCAACTTTATATTCTGGGTAAGTGTAGTATTTTATTTAGTATCATAGCATTTTGCTGGATTTCGTAAAGAAGGTTTTATCGCACTCACGTGAGTCGGAGATTTTGAATTTCTCACCAGCTACCAAATTGCTGAATCACAACTTATAGTTGCTCATCCATATACCTTTGAACATGTGCAGGGCTTTGCTGTAATACAACTAATCACGCCATATGCTCATTTCTTTCGACGGTTAGCAAATTCGCGAAAAGAAACACTAAGCCTTTTGACATCACGTGCTGTTTATTCAATGCCGAACAGATCTGAAGGGTGCCTTGAACACCAAAAAACAAAGTGGCCATTGATTTTTCATAGACGATATGATTGAAAAGAGTTGGATCCTGGATTGCCTAATGATTTTTTTATTATGTGCATCTGCTTTTGCGTTAGCAAATGCCGTATGAAATATCGCTACTTTTGTCAGAATCCACCTGCAAGCATTTTACTGAGCTCAAAACTTCAAATGACGAGCCACGCCAATACTTTCGTAAAGAAGAACGGAAAACACGTTCACGCGATGTTTTTTGGGAACATATACGCACACGTAGAAATATACTTCAGCGAGTACTTTTGTTTTCGTGCCTAAGATAAAGTTGCGATGTTATTGAAGTGTCACGCCCTCTCGCGTTGAAGAATGGATACGTGTTTGACATTGAGCTGGTAGCTGTAATATGCGTAGATGACGCAAGTGTCTTGGAGACAGCTGTTTGAAATTGATAATCGGTAGACGTTATTCGCAAGAGAATTTTATTTTTCTCGATTGCATTTCGTTTTTGCTCATTGCCTAGTGTGTCATCATTCAGGAAGTTTTACCTAAGCCCATTCAGCATACTGGCATCCCCGAAGCCTATGCCCTGCCAAACAGGTCAATATTGTCAACTCTACAGTATCTACCTACTGCATATCTCAGTTATTCCGTCTAAACTCCATTTATTTTGTCTAAACTACATCTATTTTGTCAGAACTCCAGTTATTTCTTCTCAACTCCATTTATTTATCCCAAACTCTGTTCGTTTTGCCTGAACTCTATTTATTTCTTATTAACTTTATTTAGCACTGCTCAACTTTTTCACCATGCTCAACCTTTTCAGCATGCTCAACTTTTTCAACATCCTCAACTTTTTCAACATCCTCAACATTTTTGACATGCTCAACTTTTTCACTATGCTCACCTTCTTCACCATGCTCAACTTCTTCACCATGCTCAACTTCATCACCATGCGCAACTTTTTCAACTTGCTCAATTCAACTGTTTTAACTACTCGTACTCTGTACCAAGAATTGATGGCATCTCTTTCTCTATAGCTGTACAAAGCTCATACCCACCCCACTGTCTGCTAAATGCAGAATTGTGAAGTACTCTTCCTTTCCTTTGCAGAACTTATCTTGCCTTATGTGCTGGAACTTTCATTGTCTGAGGGTTTCTTAGAAGAAAAAATTTTCATTTGCTGAGGGTTTCTTAGAATAATTAATCTTTGTGAAGAATGGTCTTTCTGACCTTTAGCTACTCTACAGTGATTGGTCAGTGGCCTAAAGTCTGTCAGATTGTTACTTTTCATGGCAGTAGATGGTGGAAATGCCCTTTTTACTTTAACCAATAATTCATCTACTGCGACTAGCTAGCTGTGTTGGGTCTATTTTATAGTTTTTCAGAATTCTTAGATGAAAAGGCTTTCACCCTACAATTTTGGGGGCATGGGGGGTAAAATAATTGTTGGATGGGTAGTGCCCCCCATATGCCCTCTAGCTTTGTGGCTGCTAGGACAGCAGGCCTCAGTTATATACTGTTGTCACTGTATTTATTTACTTACCTGCGGGGTGAGTGGCCAAGCGGTTCAGTTGGCTTCCGTTAGCTAGCTGAAGTTGAGCTTGGCTGTGTTAGGTCAGCAGCTGGATGGGCAACTATCCACATAAACGACCAAAGCAACTCACTCCGCCGTCCTTCGGAAGGGACATTAAACTAGGGGTCCCATGCCTGGATGCGGCATGCACAGTAGGCCTAAATTAGCTGAAAACGCTAGATATAACAGCCTACTCAAAATAAAGTAAACAACAACAACAACAACAACAACAGCTTACCTGCTTACAAAGTTGATAACTCATTTGCAGACTATTTCACCTGCCTGTCTACCTTTAGCTCACCTAATTGCTTACTTGATTGCCTCCATTTCTAATGAAGATCCAAATTAATCAGATATTATATTTACAGCTTGCAGGTATTGGAGTGCTAGCAGTTGGGATTTGGAGCAGAGTTCAAGCTAAGGATTATGACTCATTCCTTGGAAGTGGTGGTGTTACATCAGCAGCTAACATAATGATTGCATCTGGTGCTCTTGTCATGGTCATTGGTTTTGTTGGATGTTGTGGAGCACTGAAGGAGAGCAAAGTGATGCTTGTCATTGTATGCATTGTTTGTTGTTTCTTTGCTAGTTGTTTGAGTTGTTTATTCTGTTGGTCTTTTTGATAGTCTTATTATACAATTGTGAAGTTATTGTATCATATTCTATGTTATATTGCCTCAACCCCTAATCTTCCTGCCTCCTTCATAATCTTACCATTGGTGGATGCTTTAAAAAATGGTTCCTGTCTCCAATAATTCTACATATGGTTTGATGAGTAAGGAACCTGGTATATTATGACATACAAAAAATATATATACAATCAATTTTTACAAAGCAGACAGTCAAGTTTTAATTTGTTTCAAAATTTTCATTCTAGAAAGTCAAATTGCAAGTCATGAAAATTATCAAAATATATATTTCTCTGACCTCTCTGATAATCTTGCCCCCCCCCCTCAATAATCAAGCTTTCAATTAGGTGACTGAATCAGTAGACCTGCTGGAGGATTACAAGTTCATTTCATTATCTCTCCTTTTCAATATTTTTTATGATGAATTATCAGAAATACAAGTGTCTCTTTCATTAATAATTTTGAGCTAAGTATCATCTTTCATTGTTCTATTTCTTGAAAATTGTTATTGAGAACCTATTTCCTTTGATGACAACTATTTCTTTCAGTTCTTCATTCTCTTATTGCTCATCTTCATTCTGGAGATTGCTGCTGGTATTTTTGCATATGTGAAGAAGAATGATGTGAGTTATTACTCGTATTAAGCTGTGCAGATTCTGGAACCCACTTCTTTTGTTTGTGATTAGAATTTTAATGTATGCATTTATTTTTGTTGTAATAATGTATGCATATTTGCTTTAGCATTTACAAAGGGAGATCTTCATTACAACATGAAAATGTGGGGTGGGAACATTCTGTAAGCATAGCTCAATAGCGTTGGGCATGCTGTAAAATGTGTAGCTGAAACAGTATATGTAAAGAATGTTCCCACTTTTTCATGGTATAGTGAAGTTCTGTAGTACCAAAGGGAGATTTTAGTTCATATTTGATATTGATTGTATATTTTATATATATATATATATATATATATATATATATATATATATATATATATATATATATATATATATATATATATATATATATATATATATATATATATATATATATATATATATATATATATATACAATCAGTAGCTAGCGAATAACCAGGATTTCTCCGTTTTTGGTGCAAACAGAAAGGTTGATATGCTCAGAAAAACCAGGAGAAAATTAAAATTTGCCACCACCTAGGAATATATATATATATATATATATATATATATATATATATATATATATATATATATATATATATATATATATATATATATATATATATATATATATATATATATATATATATATATATATATATATATATATATATATATATATATATATATATATATATATATATATGTTATTTGTTTCATATAAATCTCCAGGTCTATGACGCAATCCGCAAAAACATCAAGAAAGTAATTGATGAGAACTATGGAAAAACAGATGAATCTTCTAAGTCTTTGACGAAGTCAGTTGATTTTATGCAAAAGGAGGTTAGTGACATTAGTGTTTATCTATAAAGTGAAGGATATATATGGTATTGATTTTTAAGTGAATGTAGCTTTTGGTGGTTTTTCATGTGCAGTTATAGTGCACTGTTGATAGGCAGTTACAATACCAAGTAATGATAGGTACTGTGAAGTATATAGTGTTTGTAATATTAATGTGTATTGATATTTTGTTGTGATAGGTTGCAATGATACTATACTTTTCATTGACTTTGCGCTGTGGTACTGTGTGTGATACTGTGTTGTGATATTGTGTAATAGTACTAGCTGCCCCTGCATAGAAATTACAAGTATTTTTCTGTATTAGCAGCCTTGTAGGTGTATATCACTTGTGTGCTCCGCATTTTCCTATGTTTTTCCAACAATCTTAGGTTATCAAGATGGTCTATTGATTTGAACTGAGTGATATTGTATTTGTTTTTGGTTTGATGTTTCTTTTGCCATATCATTGTGTGATGAACTTGGTAGTGTAATTACTGGTCTGCCATGAAATTTCTTTGAATTCAACTTTTCAAAGTACTTAGTAGTTCATTGCTTGCTATGTAGTGATACTGTGCAGTGCTGCTTTGTAGCACTAACACAGTACTTATGGTGCTTTACAATTCAATTGGAGAAGACTTTGGGCTTAAACAGTAGAATCTGCATGTATTAGAACTTTGAATTTAGAATGAACATAGTTCTATGTAGAGAGTGTCCAATAACACTATGCATGCTGTAAAATGTGCAACTGAAATAGTTGTACTTGACTTTTGGTATGCATTGTAATTTTGGTAACCTGCAAGAAAATATCAATACAAAATATTTGTTGATGCACACAGATGGTTGGACTAAAAAGCAAAGTTATGTTTCTACTACAAAATGTGTGCAGATGTTTCCATTGAAATAGTTGTAGTAAATGTACTAGTCTGCCATTTATTGCATACATTCTGTTTCCTTCCTCTTACATAGCTGAAGTGCTGTGGGGTTGATGGCCCAGGAGACTGGAACAGTACCGATTGGCATAAATCCCACCAATCTTCGGTGACACCCAAGTCATGCTGCATGAATCAAAATAGTGCAGATTGTCAGAAAACGCTTGGTGCTTCTTATTCTAAGGTATTCAGTCTGATATTTTGGACTTCTAGCACTGTTGGAATATATGTGTTATTTTAGTAATTGTCAAACAATTGTTATTAATTTGTTATGGTGTGTAGGCTCTGCAGTGGATTGTAAATGACCACATACTCTGCATCATAGGCCATCCAATCTCTGCAAAATTTTGCTATTTCAGATAGAAGTCATGATGTTTCTTTTGTCTGGTAAGATTGGTGATTGGGTAGTATGGTTCAGTTTACCATTTGAAAGGTGTTCATTTGTCATGAAATGTTATAGCAACTTCCTGTTTATTGCCAAGCCTATTGATTCACCCATGAAGTTGTTTTGGAAGAAACTCTTTTCTTTCATTATCTTCCTTGCTAAGATGTCGTGACACCTAAAATTTTGCAGCCATGTCAAGTTTTAGATATCTTGCAGAAAGCTTTGCTGTATGTAGTCTTGTAGTATAGTAACCAGCCTGAGACACTGTGCTGTACCTGATAGCAAATATTACCTTATACACTGGATTCATGGATGGCAGAGGCAAAGATAGCCAACCTAGGCAATGTGTCTAATTATAGATTAATGGAAATTGCACACTTAGGTGTAAAAATGGAATAGCCTCTCCCCCAAGAGCAGAATGGCTGGTAGTTTCTTGCTCTTCTGAACTTCTCACAAGGTTAGCAGTTATCGGTGCAGCAAGGTTGTGCTTTTTAGATTGATCAAAGATACTCAAATAAACACAGAGTAGAAAGTATGGACCAATCACTAGAGTATACCAGAACTTGCCGTGATTTTGCGAATTCTGCAGAAGTAGATTCCCTGGGTACAAAGAGAAAGTTCCCATGGGATGTTAAATGTGGTCTACTTAAGGCTGAAATACATGGTCCTTTTTTTACCTCAATTGTCACCAGAAGATGGGCAAAAGGATAAGTGATTGGCATTTACACGTACTTGTCATTACATCGCTTCCTGTTATTCACACAGGGTTGCTCTAAAGCTTTGCAAGATTACATCAAGAACCACATTGCTATCATTGGTGGTATTGGTATTGGCATTGCCTTTATTCAGGTATGCAAGCTCACATTGTTTAGTAATTATTATCAAGTATATATTATTGTCATCTGTTTCTTTATAGTAGAAACTGGTGCGCAACTGTGGGGTTGGCCCCCTATATAGGTCTAGACCCCTGCCCTTTTCCTCAAAAAGTTAAAAATGCCATTTGTATTCAAGGATTTTGCGGCTGCTTATTATATATTTTGTTGAGAAGACCCACTTATCATCTTTGTTGTTCATGACAGCAATGAAATCCTGAAACTTCGCGTAGGACTTCTGTTGTTTCTAAATCTTTCTGAATCTTTCTAAATTTCAAGGTGCATTTTCTCCAGAAAGAGTTTAGTGTACGCTTTTTTCTTGATAACACCCTGCCCTCAAAAGTTCCTAGTTAAACGTCTGCAGACATGTACATAAGCAACTATAGATTGAAAGCTAATTCAAACCTGTTGCAAAGTAAAGTTGTCCAAAAACATATAAATCTAGTATATGGAACAATTAAGTATAAGTGCATGTAAACAAATTTTAGTGCAGACGGACAGTGTGAGAATCTTGCGTGTGCGTATGTGTACATTCTAATGTCACCAAAGGCAAGACTCCCTTAGATCTACCTCATTATATAGCAGTGGCGGCTGGTGCTCCTGAACTCTCTGGTGGGCCAAAAGTAGAAAAATTCTGCCTGCAAGATTTTTACATCTTATGCTGCGTATCAATTGTTTGAATGAAGCATGCTGATTAATAGTAATTTACAATTAGCATTGGGTTAGTATTGAGTATTGAGTCAGTATTGAGAGATGTAGTTATAGTGTTTCATTAGTTATAGAATTTTTAATTCTTGTCGCTTTGACATGTAGAATCACTAATACAGTTTTTAACTGGATTCATTGAACGATCTCACCGCTGTACTTCTCTTCTCTTATCCCACGGACGTTGTAGGCTTTTAAACTATATAGTTCTTGTGGGTCTGTTTTTTGCCAAAATAGAAAATCAACTATCTATTTTACAATCTCGATTTGTTATACACATTTGTTCCCTGGAATTACATAAAATAGATGAAATAAACAAAAGTTGTATTGGCAAGGAAAGGCTAGATATGAAAATAGGCCTGAATTAAGGGCAAGGTGTTATGACGGAAGTGATGGCAATGAGTTTAAGGAAAGCATGAATAAATGAATAGAGTGGAAAATATGTAACTCAAATGGAATTGCTACAAAAATCAATCACTTTACTGTTAGTCAAAACCTACTTGATAAACCAGAGAACCTCTTCTTGAATGTAGGCCTTCCGCTTTGAGCATGCAAATCAAGCGTTGGCTTGTTTGTTGTGTGGTTGTTGCTGTAAAGCAGGGGCATAGAAATTTCTTGTCCATCTTTTGCGGGAATAGGCCAATCACTGCACTTCAGAAATCACATGCAGATGTTACCACGAATGCTCTAAGCAGCTCAGGTAGTGCAAAATTGATTTTACCCTACCAGCGCAGATCATGTTCAAACTGGTGAAAGACCTGTGCAGACCATGGTTGAAGTCATTCAAAGATATGATGAGCTCCACCTTTCTTGTGAAATTTTCGACCATTAGATCTTACTAGACTTCACGGGCAACATGAGCTATGATGGTGTAGGTTGTTATTCATGCATTTAATTAACACTAACCAAATAGTAGGAAAAATAGTTTTTGATTTTACGTAGACCTTTTGGTGGGGCTCTGCCCACCTTGCCCAATAGCACAAGTGGCCACGGTTTGTTGTGTTGACGTTGCTTGCACAGGAATCTACCCAAGTTATTTTAAGTACTTTGCTTTGCAATGGTAACGGGTCAGATGACGCTGCATGATGTACCTCAGTTGCTTCACAGTTAATCAATGATATCGGTTTTCTGTTTGCAATAACCTTGAGCAGTCAGTACTTTTTGGGCCTTTTGTTTCTGCAGATCTATTTTCTAGAAGTTTGCACTCTAGTTCCTTAGTATTTTGAAGTTTTTTATCCTTATGTAGCTACTCGTAGGTCCCTAATAAACGGGGGGTACTTTTAATTTTTAATGTTTTTCCAACCCCCCGAGCTTATCAGTACCCCCGTTTATTAAAGTTAGAGGCATGACAAATGGTTTGGAATTGTTTTCCTTAGAATAAAATAAATTTCTTCTTTCACTAAGTGATACTATTTCTTTCAGTAATTGAATGTCTTTTGATGTTTGTCAGAAGCGCAGACCCGCTCCCACGTTTATTAGGAACCTAAGAGTACCATGTTAGCTCTATACTTTCCTATGTTTAGTCTTGTTTGCATTTGTTACGCGCATTTTCCATACGAAAGTGTTTTGTTAGAAAGTAGGTAGTGCTCGATTGATCAAACGTTGAGTAATTTCAATACTGCATTGTTGACACCTAAGAAATTCAGTGAGTTCCTTTACGTCTGAAAGTCCACTATTTAGGCAAGCCCATCATCTCTTCTATTTAGGTTGTATAGACTCGCTGTGTTCATCTATGTTGTGTTCCAGCAGGCAGTTTTAAGTGGGACCCCTAGCGTTCTAATAATTTATCGCGGATTATTTCAAGTGAATAGAATCAGTTATTCTCCCGGAACTTATTTTCTATTTCTTGTTATATTGCAGCTACTTGGTATGGTATTTGCCATGTGCCTTTGTAGAAGCATCGGATATGAAGAGGTGTAGACCAGGAACTTCCATTTTCTATCATAGAGGCTGATTTTATTTTTGTCTAGATATATGTAGCTGGTTTCACTTTGTTATTTTGTCATTACAGTCGTTGCATAAGCTAATGGGTGCTTCATTCTATATTGTATGCATTTTAGACAAGGGATAATTTCTGTCGTGGATCTTGATAATGAGGCAACAATAGCAGACTGTTTGTTATAAACTCAATGATATGAAGAGACAGCTGAATGGTAGAAATGGCGTAAGGCAAGAGCGCCTTTTCCCTTGGCTCTGTATGAGAATAGTTGATTTCATTATGCCTTTGACAAAACCTGGACTATTCTCACTTGAAGATAAGCATTCTTGTAAGTTGAGGAATACTGTTTGGGAGATAGAAATTTTGATTTAATATGATGGAAGGCATACCTGCATATTTCGACTACAAAGTGTTTCGCGTGTCTGGCTATTTTTGCCACATTATTCACATTGCATTTCGTTTTATGATACTATAATCTTTCTCAACTTATTTTTGATTAGCATACGTATGTGTCATTGCTTATCGTAACTATTGATTGTTTGAAAGTCGCCAGAAGTCGTTTTTTTATTCATCGATAACTCAAGGACTGGGATACATGGAGCTATCATAACTTACTGTTGTTGCAGGGTGCAGCGAGAGGGAAAATTTATATACCATGTGCAGGAAACCACAGGGCAACTGAAATCAATTATAGTGCCGCCATTGTGAAAAACTCAAAACACAACAAGCTCCTGGGTGAATGGACACTTGCTCGAAAGGGAGGCAGAGGGTGGCGTCGTAAACGTTTTTTGTAAGGAACCGCTTTATTCGGAGCGTACATGTCCAAGCTCCAAAAAGCTAAGGAACTTGTACTACTAAAAACAAATGCAGAAGGGACTTTTCGAATGTTTTAGCCATTGCAATCAGTTGTGACTTCGAATGTCAAATTCACCTGAATTGAGTTTTATCTTTCTTTGAGAACATTTGACTTTGTCTAACACAGACAGACATACAGGCACTACAATGGAAAGCACGGGAATACATATATTAACACAGGAAATGTAAACATAATAAGTCAAACACATGACAGACTTGCGTGACAATTACAGTTTCCACGTTTATGAGCTCATCGGCTTTCTTAGGATCGAGTTTGTTAATTTTTTTAGCAGTCAAGCACTACTTTCTTATAAATGACTCCCATACATAGGAAAATGCACAGATTGTCAGTGTAGGAATAAAAACATCATTCGTGAAACAGATATTACGCTGTAGTCTTGCTCGATTGATTCACAACAGCGCACTTGGGAGTCTTAGCATCATGCTCGAAATTATTTTCGCATTCGTTTTAAGATGGAAAAAAAATTGCATGAAAAGTTGATTGTTGCTGTTTGCAAAGCTGATTTAATGCTTGATAGTTCGTCAACCTGTATCGTTAGCAATCAACTTTCCATCGTGTTTTAGCAATGCAAGCGTAAGTCTAGTGTCAATAGCAGAATGAGTCAGTGATCCCTGAGTTTTTAGGCTATAAGTTCGTATCCTACTCACAATTGGATGGTTTGGTAGCTCGAATGTGTTGTCAATGGAAACCTGTAACCTGCAGGGGGTTTCTGCGCGAGACCAATGTAGATTCCAGTTTAAATCGTTAAGCTCGACGAAAGAGTTCCTATTCTGTATTTCTTGCTGATCGTTCTGCTGGAAAACTTATTCACTATAAATGTACCTGGTGGCACGGCGCCGGAAACATTTTCAGCCGCTTAGGTTTTACACTAATGCATTGCTGTTGTACTCTGCTGCTAGAGATTTTTGTCATGTTAAATTTACAAATATACTTTTTTATTTGAGGAACCTGGTTCAAGGTCTAGCTGGTATAGTTTTGGACGTCTTGAACATATTGTAATACAAGAAAGTTCATTATGAGTTGGGCCTATTTGATTTTAACTACAAATTTCATTTTGTATAGACAGTCTAAGTGATACAGTAAATGCTAGAACAGTGCACAACAGAGATTATAAATTTCAGCGCAAATCCTTCTTTGAAACAATACCACATGGATTACTCGCAAGTCATGCGAATATGACCACAATGAATGGAGGTAGCAGCGATAGAATTACTAGACATTGAAAGTTCCTTGGGGATTTTGTCTATAAAAGAACAATCTCTTTAATTTGTGGCCTTCTACATGTAGGTTCCTTATCAAGAAACACGTAGTCCGTACTTTTAGGAAAATTTTTTGTACGAAAATTTTTTGTACGAATTAGCAGGTACCAGTTGCTCAAAGCGTGAGCGTCTAGCAACTCGTCTGCTGCAGTGCAAACGGGCCGTTACAGGTCAGAGAGCAGAAAATGAAAGTAGCGTGGCATCAACGTAGTTGCGGCAACCCTTGATCAGTTTTGCGAAACCCAAGTGGAATCCACAAGAACCTCCAAAGATAACGAATTAAGTAGTTTAGATGAACAGAACTTTCATGAAATTTCAAGTTCTTATCGATAGAAAGGCCGCGAAATATTTGAAAATGAAATGAAGTGAAACGACAAGGTCGCACATGACAGAATCCCATTGGCATACGGACAGACCAGCGACCAAGATCATCTGCTGAATGTTAGAGGGCTAATGCTGAATCATTCATTTAAAAGTGTCCTGCTTGTCTTCAAAACTGTAAAGGGCACCATTTGCAGTTGCCAGTTCCTTTAAGAAATACTTACCATACTCTGCTGAATAGCTCTTTGTATGATGTATTAAAGATTGTGAAATGTATCAGAAAGTGCTTTTGAGCTTGATCATGGCAACAGTTGACCCGGTGCAATATCACCAGGTAAACAAGTAATCACGCAAAACGAGGCAGTATTGAAAGCGTATGTCAGTGTGGGTTACACAGGTTTTTCATATATCTTGTAGCATGTGCATAACATACACAGAGAGACGTGTTCTTCGTTTGACTCTCTAATCACGATTAAATCATTTCATAACTTACAACACATGTAACTACAATCATAACTACAGGACACTAATTGATACGGAGACACACCCCGATAGCAGGATACGATACAGACACCACCAAGGGTTGACAACATCACAGGTTTACAGGGGTTATTTTCACATGTATATTCTAATTAATTTACACACACAATTTCATGATCACATATATTACACTATACTCTGAGCAATCCGGTCACGTTTTCAAAAGTTACTCAAGGGTAGGTGCTTAAAGTATCACAAAATGGTCAACAGAGGTTCCGAACTAAGGAACTACGAGATCTAGACCGTAATCTAGGTTCTTTGTAACGCTGTATTGTCCATTACCGTCTAGTAAACAACGTCCTGTAAAAGATTCATATCAAATCAGTGCGCATTCAAGACGTCAGTTACATCGTTTTAATACTTCACAAAGAAGTTAATATTATAAGTTGGTCCTACAAAGGAAAAGTTACTAATAATTTTTCAAAACATTTCATTAATGAAAAATTTTATATCACAATTATACATGTCACTAATTAATAGGCAATGTATGATTTTAATGTCTGCACATATTATAATGATAATAATTATAGCTATTAATTAATTAATAACATCTTTCGATAATAATGATGTTAAGTTTATCATCCTATTTTTTTAAGCTCTTTGGGAATATTGGGCCAATCATGTGAGCCTTTTATTGATGTGTGTAGAGAATTAGGTTTTAAAAAGCGGCACTTAAACTTCGTAGTAAGAAAACTAACCACTATTATAATCTATTATATACATGCTTGTTTGTTTATAAGGAACCTACGTGCAGAATGCCGAAATATTTAAAGAACTTATACCACTAAAGGCAAATTCCTTTATGGTGATGAAAGGTTGCGTCTCCTTATAAAAAAGGAGAGTATTCTGCATGCGTAACAAGCCTTGGGCTACCCCTGACTTGCTAATATACTAATCACTTGTACTAACCTTATATATCATCTATTAATGTACTCCCTTAATCAGTCATGTTTTTAAAGCACGAATTCTTTCTATTGTTAGTTTTTTAGTATTTTCAATGCATGTACCAAGTTTGCCAAATACAAGTTGCCTAATAGTAGCGATCTTTGTATTTGTATGTTAAATATTATATCATATATCAGAAGTTTAAAAGAACCATTTTAACAGGGTAATTCAATCAGCTAAAACAGAGCTGCTGTCAGGAGAAGCACTTTCGAAAATATCAAGTGTAATACTTAAAACTTGAAGCAAATCAACTATGAATACCTATCAAAGTTTGTCCACGTTTTATCCGTAAAATCTTCCTGTAGTGCGTTCTTGAAATAAATGTAATATTTCTCAGTTTTTTTATGCAATGATAATGAAAGTCTTTGTTCCGCTGTTGTAGGATTAAATTTGGCGTTCAATTTTATCATCTTATCTGCAGTAGTTTTAACCAAACGATTCAGTTGTTTTCATTATTTATTATATTCCATCCTCATTTAGAATTCAAAGGCAAGTTGTCTTTCATAATACTGATATCATGAATACCAACACTCGAGTCCAATTCGTTACAGAAAATGGTCGAAAACCGACTTGTTCGAGAAATGAAGCAATCTTTCCATAAGAACATAACTGAAAGTCGATAAATACTGCATTCCATAAGAATGTAAATAAGCTTTAAGAAGTACAAACACTAACAAATATGCCGGTAGAAACGCACTCGCTATGGTTGCCCAGAGCAGACTGAGCAAGTGACTCATCGCTCGATAGACTCAATTAGTTCGAGCTGGCATAATTTATTCATAGTAAATAGTAGATTTGTTCGAACACCAAGGCAAGTTTTTCTCGATTTTGTCGATTGAATTCTGATTTATCGGACTTTAGAGTCGTTCTAGCACCGAAATTCCACTGTTTTTGAGCAGTGTAGCCCTTCGTTACTGCTGATTGTTAAGGGGCCCCCGCTATTAAGATAAATAGACCTATAAAGTTAAACTACTCCAAAAATATAAATAAATAGCGATCTGCAATAACTATAAAGAGTGATAACAATCACTTTTTATAAATATGAAGTCACTTTATTTTTGATAAGCTATATTCTATGTAAATCATGCTGACTACATTAAATTGTACATCATTATCATTCCTGGTAGCTGGTTGTTAATTTGTATTTGGTGTTTATGAAATGAGATACCCAGGAAACAAATACAACTTCAAACAAGAGGGGATCACACTAATGTTATATTTATTGACCTTGGTGCTTGTTCCATTCCATCATTTTGTTGTTGGTGTACAAAACACGGACCCAGCCCTTCAAAGATGGCGTCGGCTGTGCAGCCTCTTACTCTAAGTAAAGGTATGGCTTTATGTCTGCGTATTTGAGTATAGCTGCCAGTTAGGAGCTTAGGTTGTAAGCATATATTCTGAAGCTATATAATTGAGCCTCATTTCAAAAATATCGTACAATAGATTTGTATGAATGTAAACATCGTGAAGTCTGGAAAGCAAAGGGCAAGCACTGTCAGGCCTATCATAAGAGTAATTTGTGCCTTCGCTAAGAATTTATGTTTGAGCATGATATGCTTGCTTATTTGTTTTATCTTGGCCTTGATTTAAGCTCTTTCGAGATTTTAACTGTTCCATTACATAGGACTGTCAATCCGATGTATGTGTAATCGTAGTGTGGAATTCTTTGAAAACTTGTCTCATAACTAATCTGACCTTATGAGATGTATTGTATGTCATTCAAATGCCAAGCTATAATTTATTGTATAAGTATTTCATAGAAACTACACGCATTATACTTGAGCTTAGCATTTGGGAGTATTATGCCTGGACACTTGAAAGTCTGAGGAAATCCCAAGGCCTGTTTAAATAGATATGTTGTCAGTTTCTGATTTACACTAAATTATGTTTTATCTGTCCAGATGGATATGGTCTTCTGATCAAAGTTAAACTATTGAGCCAATATAAAAGAATGGGTGTGCATAACATATCCAAATTTACGATGGCCATAATTATTCTTCAATTTGGCACAAACTATTGCCACTGGCTTCAAAAGAACAACTCTTGTGAGATACTCATACATTCTCCTTAATACCACAACTGTGCTGTGGAACTTCTTTAATAGAGGATTAGGACAATTCATTGACATTTATAAAAATCTTAAGATATCAAAAGTATGATATGAAGTCAAATCCATTTTGGGATTAAGGTAGTTTTGAAAAGGATGTCCATTGTTATAATTTCTGTTTATAATGTGCAGTGACCCAAACATAAGTATTATGTGTTGATCTGATCAATCTAGTTTAAGGCATATCAATGCAGCAAGAAACTGAGTTGATACTCTGAATCTTAGCATACCATTGGAATTCTGCATACTATTTTGCATTCATATTATTATCTGAAACCTGTTTTGAGACAATTTGTGTCAAGCCAAAAAGATTTTTGAACTATTTTGTAAATAGAGATCTATGATACCAGGTTCAAGTGGGGGGGGGGGAATCTCTTAACTACAGCACAAAAACACAAAAAAGTAGAACCATGTTTTAGACATACTGAAAAGCTTTTCTTTTAAATCTCTTTATAGTGAAGTGACTGACTTTTCTATATTCTGATGCTTATTTCTAGATATTAAAAGAGCAATTGAGTTGCTGGAGGAACTTAGTGATAGTAAGATTGTTTATCTCTTTTTTGATTTTAAATGAGTGTATGTTTGCATAAGATTTTCTTTCTCAAAACATCTAATGTGTCATGTATTCTTGTATAATTAGTAGAGGTCCAGCATGGATAAAATGGTACATTTTGCAAATACCATACCTTTGGTTAATGTATATCCTCAAATGGCCCCTCCTTGAAAAATCCTGCCCCCTGTAAAGATCCCATGTTATAGCTCCTAATTGTTAATAAGTCCCTAACACAGATGAACACTTGTTTTGTATTGATGCTTTTGTGTAGACCATTCTCTTTTTGTAGTAGAGAAAAAGATTGAAAATACATTTCATGTGTGTCAGACAATTTTATTAGCCCTCTCAAATATGCACTCCCATTGAGTAAGCTGTCATCCTAAAATGTAAAAAGAAAATAAGCTGCCATACCGCTACTTTGAGGATTTACCATATATGGATTGTATTGCTCCATTGCCAAAAGGATAAACTTATATTATAATGATTAGTAGCAAATTATGTAAAAGGAATTAAAATTGATTCTTATGATTTTCCAGCTTATCATCCATCATTAATAGTAAGGACCAATATGGACAGCAGTCTTAAAGCTAAAAAGTCCACTTGTGAAAAAATGTATCATAATTTAGTTATTTTATTAATTATCTTTGAATGAGGTACTTGAGTAACATGTTTGGATAATATCCTTTGTATATATCTCGCAGAACTGATACCTGTATATCATGTACTACTCTTAAGTCCCGAATAGGCACCCCCTGCTCATTTTATGCAAGAAATTTCTGACCCCCTGCTCTTATTAGGAGCCCTCTGCTTATTATTGCTCCGTATTCTTTTTAGAGTCAAAAATTGAGTCTCTGAGTTTGAATTTCCATAATATTAATGTGTATGCAGTACTTATGTGTTACAAATGTTGTAGTCGTGATTGAATAATTGCTGGGCATCACTTGCTTAGATTTTCATCTGGGTTTTGTATGAATACAAATAGGTACCATTTTAGACCAATGCCCAACCCCCCTGCTTATTTCATTTTGAGACTTTTCAACTCCCCACTTGTTATTACCCCTTATTGTTCAGGATATAAGAGTACCTGAAGATCTTTGTAGCAAGAAAGCTTTCAGTAGTGCTGCTTCAATCTCAGGCCATTGCTGTATTGAACCACTATAAATTAATTTTCATGTTTCTATCCATGCCATGACTTCAAGTGCAAGTAGAAGTTCTTGTCATTATTCATTCTACTTTGAAAATAGCAGTGTTTTAAATGCCTGTTTCCAGTATTTTAGACTATGAAATTAATACCAAATTGCTATCCAATCAAAGCCACAACACTGACACTATCAGTTTTTGGTCTTTGTATTTTGAATTATCAATGAGTTTAGCTTTCTTTTCTAGGAAGTGACTTGCCTGCCCAAAAGCTCATTCATCTTAAAAGTGTCCTTGAAAGTAATTTTTGCCAATCAGTCAAAGAGGTAGCTATGCATGTTTCCATGAACTATTAATATATATTTAATACTTTATATATATATAAATATATATATATATATATATATATATATATATATATACATATATATATATATATATATATATATATATATATATATATATATATATATATATATATATATATATATATATATATATATATATATATATATATATATATATATATATATATATATATATATAATTAGATATATAGATATATACAAATATATTTAATGTGTATGTATATATATATATATATTTATATTTATATTCTTATATACGTAAATACATATGTGCATATATATAGTAAAGTTATGAAGTGAAATGAAACATACTAATTTATTTTAATATATTCTTTTTGTGTATGTCTGTGTGAATAGACACAGTTGCATATGGTGATTTGCTTTTGCTAGCCTTACTCTTTCAATCTTTAGGTCTATGAGCATGTGTATGAAACAGTTGATATAGAAGGCAATGCTGAAATCAGAGCAAATGCTACAGCCAAGGTATATTTACACAACTCTTTTAATTTCGAATTCGATATTTTTGATGTTATTCTATTATTCTTGATGCATAGGACATGACTTTGTAAGACTTTTGTCAGCTGGTGTGCATTGCTTCTATAGTTCTCAGTGTCTCTATGGAATATGATAGAAACTGAATATTGTAGTTTATTGTTTGTAGCAGTCAATGTCTTTCAAATCTCTATTGATCATGCGAAACAGATGTACTAATAAGAGTTATCTTTACAGGGCTAAGTCTCAGGTTCTCTACTTTCATGTTTTTTTTATTCATATTTGATATAATGATTACAAAATCGAAGGAAGTTTTACGCAATGTGAATTCAGGAAAATCTCCCATTAGTTTTCAGATTTTGGCTGATCTCAGGCAGGATTTTTGCTAAAAATACTTGAACTTTTTATAAAACTTTATATAAATATCTTCCGCCATAACTTTGGAATTACTGTATCAATTGCTCCCAAAACAACAAGAATGACTGTAGGTACCACAGGAAAGATATCATTATCAACTTAGTTCAAAAATAGAACAGAATTTAAGCTTTGGTTCACTTTGCACTCAGTATTTTCCACAGAATGTTGCACAGAATTTATTACTATTTGTGGATTTGTGTTTGTAACTCATTCTCCAATTTGAGGTCCAATGACTTATCCGTTTGAAATTCTCATGATTAATGATGAAGGGTGCGAGCATAGCGTCACCCAGTGAGTATTTTTGGGTGTGAGTGCGTACCTGCCTAGTCAATGTTTCAATTGGTTTTTTATGCGTTGAACCCTAGTTAACTTTTATGATTTATAATTCCTGAAGAGGGGTTTACGATATGATGTTGCATCAGTTCTTGGAGTTCCGAATCATTTAAAATGGCCTTATTCGATTAAGTTGCGATTGAAGAGCTATTCCAGTTCATACCCATTATTCCACTGTATTTTGATCCATTTTTGGACTTTGTGGTAGTTTTGAAAGGCTTTTTATCCTGTTTGGACAATGTAAGCCCTTATAGGGGTTTTAGACATGAGATAGCATTTTTTCTGAGAGTTCTCAATGTTTAAATGCGATCTTATTTCATTTAGTACATGTCTAAGTGTGGTCATGGTTCATTTCTCCTCTTTTCGTTCTATTCTGACATTTTTTTTGCCATGTTTGGTTATTTCTGAAGAATTTTTTGGCTTATTTTTGACAAATCAAGATATAATATTGTTAAGCATACTATTTTACCATTCCTGTGTGAATCAGCTCATTTAATGGGGTTATTTATATGCGCTGACATATCAGGATTGTTAAGCTTCGTCGAATTCTGAAGCCTAAAATCGGACCTTCTTGGCCGGCAAACAGTAAATCGAAACTATATAGGTCCGGTTTCATAATCACTGTATCATATGTAATGAAAAACATGAAACGTATCCAATCTGAAAACATTTCCCAAAAAGTACCCGCTGTAGCCAACTCTTAATGCTGTCCCAGCTCTTCCCTATTTAGGGTTTCTTTTTTGATGCCCACCTTAACTTTGCTGCTGCTTCTAAATATTTTCATATCGGTATATAACGCATGTTTGTTTTTTGTGGTTTGTGCCAATGTGTTACGTTTTAGATGTTGAAAATCGCAGCCTTATCACGACTGTAATGTTGAAATGGTAGCAAAGAAGAGCATGTCTTGTTTTTTATGACAATCCATAAAGGTAGCGATAATCCATTGCGACTTACGCTCACTTGCACAAGGAGTGTTTTAGATAAGCAGGTGGAATGTGTTGCTGCGACTTAGTTTGTGTAGCAATGGATATTTCATTAAAGGTACGAAGTGCCAATAAAAGCTAGGGGCCAAGGCGATTCCCGAATTGTGAATCATCCAACTGTTCCGCTTTTTTTCTAAGGCAACTGTAGCTGCATTTGCTGCCAGCGAAGGCCACGCACACCCAAGAATCGTTGAACTACCAAAGGTAGGTCATACCTTTCTTATTACATATAATATATTATGAATCCTACACCCAGCAGGTTAATTTTGTGTTAATTTCAAACAAATTTTCTTTATTAGTCGATTTACAATGCTAAATTTTATTCCAACCGGATCCTCTATTCAGTTTGGAGAAATCAATTGATATGAAAGATCATTTGTATTGGTTTGTAAATTAAGCTAGAACAATGGAATTATATTTTTACATAAACTTTTTCATATATATGTTTACTTATCTTTATATGTATATTTATTCTTAGTCATAACCGTATTTAGTAGGTATATAACTAAAACATAGAAACATGGAACAATAAACTGTCTTTTTTTAAATGCTTCAGCTAATGTCTTCATGTGTACTACAAGGATATTGGGCCTGCTTAAATTTCTCACATAAACGTAAAGTTGTGCTATATGTATGTATGTATACGTTTGGTTATGTGCAATTGTTTACAGACAGAGGAAGGACTTGGATTCAATGTAATGGGAGGTAAAGAACAGAATTCCCCCATCTACATATCAAGAATTATCCCAGGAGGTGTTGCAGACAGGTAAGAATTTCAATTGTTTCTATATCCTGCATAGTTTAATGCAGGAATAAGCACATTTTGATTATACTACATTACCTCACCCATTTTGTACCATATATCCTCTATGTACAGGAATCCATGCAATACTAGATTCAATACACACTTTTATAGAAAGTGATGCTGTTTGTAAGTTAACAAATAGATGAAACTAGAACAAATAATATCTTCATAATATATGATACCTATATATATATATATATATATATATATATATATATATATATATATATATATATATATATATATATATATATATATATATATATATATATATATATATATATATATATATATATATATATATATATATATATATATATAAATATATATATATTTATTTATTTATCTATTTATTTATATAGTGTGTTGAATAAATAAAACATGCATACATTTGTTAATTCTCTGTCTATTCATTATATACTGTAGAATCCCGTTATGTCGGACCCTCAAGGGAGATTGGAAATTGGTCCAAGTTAACGAATGTCCGCGTTAACTGAGTCTTTCAATAAGCTGGAGTGAATCCAAGGGGGATGAGAAATCAGTACGACTACTAAGCGAAAATCCGACCTATTCAGAGACGACTTAACGGGATTTAACTATAGTGTCTTTATGATTGATATTTGCCAAATATTTCCTCTTCTATCGCATGTGATGATGTTTTATAATGGTTGAAAATATCGTTTTGACTTACTCTTCTATCCCTTGTATGCAGACAAGGAGGCTTGAAGCGAGGCGACCAACTTCTTGCAGTAAATGGAGTGGTAAGGTTTTGCTTTATATTGCTTTATACCATATATGCATATATGAATAAATAAATAAAGAAGTGAGTTGATAGATAAGTATATATCAACATAAATATATGAATATAAATATATATATATATATATATATATATATATATATATATATATATATATATATATATATATATATATATATATATATATATATATATATATATATATATATATATATATATATATATATATATATATATATATATATATTAGTATATGTGATCAAGTATCATCAAAGTACCTCAAAAAGGTTGAAAAAGCATTGTCTGTGATAATGTTCTTGTGGTATGCTATTCCGTTGCATCTCAGGGTCTTCCTGCCTTGTCATTGATCAGTATTACCAATAGAGTTATGCTCAGTTGGGAATAACCCAAACAGGGAAGATAAAAAGCCCTAAATCGGCAGGAACCGTAGTTTCTTGTATAGTTGTGCTTTTTCTCGTAGAATGTGGAAGGAGAGAACCACGAAAAAGCTGTTGATTTACTGAAAGCTGCGCAAGGTATTTCTAGCATTTCCCCACCAATTAGAGACAATTTGCTGCTTTGGCACGTTGCTAATTATTTCTGTAATTTGTATCAAAATGGATATCTACAAACACTCTCTTTTTGTAAGGATGCCTAATTATTCGCTGAGCCTTAATATTCTTAAAGTCTTTTGATTTAGAGCCTAAGAATATTCTTCGAGTATTCTTAAGATTTAGCGATTTTGCAGATTAACACTCGTATATACGATATTTCTTATACTGAAAAGTGCGTAACGACACTCGCTGAAAGTTGCTGAGTCGTATTATAGCATACTCCCACACCAGCTCAATGAACCTCATTCAGTTTTTTTTTCTAAAGAAAACCCAAGTAGTCAAAGGTCTAAGCCCTGATAATGCTTGAGCCTTGCATTATTCTTAAATTGTTCTAAAATTTCAACGATTCTTAGCCTTGATATTCTGATAGACTATATTATTATACAAAAGAGAGAGTTTTCGTGGAATTTTTGTGAAATTGAATTTTGCCCATCAATCTACTGCAGCAGCAATTTTAGATTTTTTGGCCAATTCGTTTTCAGGCTCTGTGAAGCTAGTTGTCAAGTATACACCAAAAGGTAGGTGATTTTTGTGTCATTCATTTTCTCGCGCGTAATTGTTTCTTGGCGATGATTGGGTTAATATGTCCAAAGTTTCTCTTTACCTTGGGGTGTGACAAGGTGCATGATTGCATTAGGACGGCCAGTTTATGATGAATGTAATTGTTGTTGTGTTGTTGATATTGATGAATATAATGTAGGCGATAACTTTGGCCGCTTAGGTTGTCTGTAGAAATTGGAAGCTCGTATTGAAAGGACGGGAATGGGATTGTGGTCTCTTTTGGTTCCTAGAGAGGTTCCGTATTATTGGTTTGATCTCCTTTACTGTAATATTTGGAATATTTGAACTGGATATAAACCTAAAGCTAAAAAGTTGTTTTCAATGTGTGTCCAGTGAAAGTAGTGAAGCTAACCTAACATATAGCCTAACCTACAGTAAGAAATATTCGAAAACACACATTTATTTAGTAACGAGTATCCACACATTTTAATTGAAATGTTTCGGAATATTTGTGGAATAGTTTATCAGCCAGTATGATATCCTACCGGTTACAAAACTATCTATATTTTAAGTCTCTTTGTGTGGCCGACAATACTACTGTTCTAAAAGCAATTTCATTATCATATTAAATGTAATGTTGACCTCTGGATGTTACTTGACAATTGCTCATGTATAATTTTCGTATGTTGACATCTCCCTAATTAAATATCAAATGATTACCCGCGTGCGTTTCATTACCCTGTTAATGTCCAAACAAATCCTTTACAACTCTTGGCTATCAGGGCTGTTTCTCATTTCGGGCACTTGATCGTATTTATTGCTAATGTATTTAGTTGCAATAGTGTACTTGGGCCATAGGATTGCAGCTGTTTACTATATCATTATGATAGTTAAATGGGGGCATTACTACGAATAGAACGGCGATGTCCTGTTCTAGGGTCAGGGTATTCAAGGCTTTGTGCTCATAACAAGCAAGTAATAGAGCTTCGCAGAGGGCAAAGCTGTGAAACTTCACTGTGTTAGTAGTAGATGCCACTCAGTCTAAGCATAGCCGCCAAATGTTTGAGAACCCTACGAGGTCTATTTTCTCCCAACCTAATTGACCTATCATCATGTAGGATTCTGACCACACATGCTAGGACCAAGCCCATTGTGCATGATGATTGGCCAATTTGGTTAGGAGAAAACAGTCCTGATAGGGCTCTGAAACATTTGCCGGCTATGCTCTCAGTGTAGTAAAATTTTTGCAATGAGATGCACCAGGTGCTAAATCTGTTTAGTGGTCGTTCTCTCATTAGAACCTCAATTACCAATAAAGAATTAATAATATAGAGAAATAGCTACTCACTGCATTTACACCCATTGGTTTCCCAACTTTACTTTCTTTATTTCCTTTCTCAAATTCATTAATATTTAAAAGCTGTTCCATCACAGATATTCTGTAGTCATTGCCTCCTCCCTATTTTCCTGATATGTTTATCAGTCAATACCTCCATTCTTATTTTTGGATGGCGATAGGTTCGGAATTAGCAGAATGTCTTGAGTTTGAGGTTTTGTACCAAAAGTTGAATTCAGTAGAAGAGTAAGGCTTAGTCGCCATAAAGTCAGATCACGTAGCTGTGATGAAATTGGGGTTCTTACAGTGTCTTAGCTCTTCATTGAAAATAGGAAAGGTTTCTTGTCATAATAACAAGAGCCATATGTGTTAGGAGAACAGAATGTAATCCAATTTGGGTTTAAATACAGTTATGAATTAAGTCGTATGAATTTTGAACATATGAGATCTTTTGACAGGATATTTTTAATTATCCCTGTATGTTACTTATCTGTTGATAAATTGGAGGAACGCAACAATCTATGGTTTATCAGTTGGGAAATACAAGAGTTTTGCTTCTATTTATCTCTCCTGTCAAAAAACATGTAGTCACAATTTTGTTAGAGTATATCGGTTTGGAATCTCCTTCAATCACTCATAGCAAATGAGGCAATAAAAGACACCACTTGATAATATTAGTTTCTCATGTTTTTGATTACATATTTTGAGTTGATCTGATCCTGTATATAATTTACAATACTGCATTTATATTAGTTTGTAATTATTTGCTCAAGGTAGTAGTAGGTATGCTATAGATTTTGTTTACGCAATTCTGCTGAGTAGAATTACCATGGGAATTAATTAAGCATTCTGCTTTCATAAATCCCTTTGGAAAAACGCGTTAGAATCTACCTCAGTGGTCTCTTTCCGAATTTTGCTAGCCTTAGTGTTGATCATTCCTACCATCCTCATTAATAGAAGCTCTGTGCTTTCCGATAATGGGATTATCAAGCAATAATTTTACTTTGTGTTGCCTTTTGAGTGCAATTTTCCTTTTGGTGGCCTAGCAGTGTGAGAATATTGAGAATAGCATACGCGATCATATAGTTACATTTGTGCCTTTCTGTGGTTACTTTTAATATGTAGTGGTCATATTGACTATAGGGCACGTTACCAAAGTTCTTAGGGATATATATCATTAATTTATGTAGGTACGAATATAAGAGCTTTTTGTAGAACTAAACAGACTCAATGCATGCTCTTAGGAAATACATCGCACTTTGCTTCTCGATTTTCCCATCAGAAACTTTTGTCAATTAAGGGAAGTCCGGGGTATTTCCTTATTAAGTGTCTTTACTACTGGATAATGGAGCAAATTTTCCCCTTTTTACTTTTATAGTTTATTTCTGTGTTGCTGTTTTTGTTTGCTTTTCAAGCAAACGTGGACTTAATAGATGAAGTGCTTAGAGGGAGAATATGAATTCAAATGAACGAATAGGACTGTGCTAAGCTAGCTGCAGCGAACTATTGCATTACATTGTTACAGCCAAGTTGCAAGGATATGTTCCTTATTCATACCACTGTTCACCTCTACTCTCTCATTCTCCGAGATGCTCTCACTAGTTTTCTGACTCTCCGGAGTTTGAAATCGTACCCGCTTACTCATGCTATTGCGCCTACGCAGCACTCTAGGTACTGCTGAATCGAAAGAGTCACTAATTGTGCTTTGACTGTCTGATGATGCTCTTCGCTCCATAGTCTTTCCTGTTCCTTGTTTTTGTTGTGAACGCCATTCTTCTAATAGTTTCTGGATTTGTCCAGGATTGCTGGATGCTCTCTTCTCCATGTCTGTACGTATCTCTTTAATTTGAAATGACAATCGAGTTTTGATTTCCGATAGACCATCAAAGCTCCTCCGCTCCATTATTTCATCGTAAGTAGGAAGCTGGAGGTCGGCTTCCGGCGCATCTACTACCGTGCATGCATTCTGGCGTCCCACTGTTTCGATACGATCGCCATTGGGTGCTACCTCATCCTGGTTTGCCAACACAGTACAATCAGACTTTGGCAAATCCAATCGGTTAGCGCTCGGTAAATTACATGCTTTTCCTTCGTAACGGTCTGGTAGTGAGTTATTTTGATCCACTTTGAGCTTCTTGTACAATTCTGTTTCCTGAGGCTTAAGTATTTTATTTTCTGATTCACTTATTTCACAGATATTTCCGAATGAGCCATTTTGCAGTTCCTGACCTTGTAATTCAGTGCCAAGTTTTGCTAAACAGCTAGTGTATGAATTTCCTTCTGTAAGGTTCTCGTGGCACTTAGAGCACGCTGCGATGCACTCGTAGCATTCCTCCGCATTACACTCACCCGTATATGCACAATTTTTCAGGGCTGTGACAGCCTCTGTCCATTCATCATTTTTATGAGTCTCCATTTCGTCCCATCCAACTAGGCTCAAATCTCTTGTGTCTGACATTGTTTTGCCATTTTCCTGCAAAGAGGGCTCTCGGGCCATCGGGGTTATCCGCGCGAGTTTCACCGAGGCTGCTTTAGTCCTAAACGATAAATCTTGCCAGTCGTTTCTCCCCTTTGTGAAATAACCATCATCTGTACAACTGTAGTTTGTCCACGTTGTACTATGTTCTGGGGTGAGATATTCCCGTGGCACAAAACCACCGCGACCGTTTTCTGCTTCGCACATCCACCACACATCATCGCCTTTATTAAGTACGCGAACTGTCTGTCCCTTACACACATTAAGATCTTTGCTGTCATTTGAGTTAAAATCTTGTAACACCATCATTAAATTCTCGCCTTGAAATTCAACAAAACTATCGTATTGTACACAGCCATGAGAGGGTGCTCTCTTCATAAAGGTATTTTCTAAAATCCTATCATCGCTTGCCTCACTTTCGCTGTTACTACTGTCTAATAAATCTTTCGGTTTCAGCTGTAGTACCCGATGCAACGTTTTTGTCTTCGAATCGAGGTTGAAAGAACGACTACGAGATACACGGTTCCCACTCAGCTGCGAACTAGTCCTAAGCTTTCGCACATTTGCATACCCTATCGAGAATTCCTGTGAGTTGAATTCATGGGAATATCTGTTTGTTACAGTTAACCTGTGAACATCAACCTTATTGTTATCGCTTCCACTGTACGGCATCGTAGACTGTCGAGTCTCACTTCCTGTCCTAAAAGATTCGTATGCCGAGTCTTCATCTTCATCTGAACTGTCGCTCGACGATGAATAGTCCGGGTTGTTATATTCGAAGTTCAGTTGCATTAACCAGTCCGGTATCGGTTTCTTTTCTGGTACACTCTTGTACGTCTTTCCTTTGGCTCGCGTTGGCAAAGTAGATGTAAGAGCTTTCATTAGCTTCTTTGCAGTACTGTTAAATATTCCTTTGTCGCTCTTTTTTCTATTCGTATACTCTGCACTTTTTGCATCGTACGTTCCTTTTGATATCTTTTTTCCAAATCGCTTCCTTTTGACGGTTTCACCTGCCATTTCTCCGCACACACTATCGCATTGGTTCTGCGAGCTGCTCCCTTTGTCTCTGCTCGGTGCAATTTCCTCTACACTCGAGATCTTCCTGCTTGTCTCAGTAAAAAGTTCGCTGAACGAGCTTGACCTCCGCCTGTACAGAGAGCAGTAACACAGTGGTACAAAACCTTGCTTCTGGTGGCTGTTTTCTACAAACGCCAGCTCCCCGTTCCGGTAGAGAATTCTAACCCGCTCACCCTTCTTGACATCGAGATCAGTTGGGTGTTTTGCTATGCAGTTCCACAGGACAACAGCATTGATGCTCGCTGGCTTTTTGAGGCTGAATCCATCAAGAAGCGATGCTAGTTCTGTTTTTAACTCAACAGTCCGCTCTTTCGCAGTTATTGTATCGGTGTTACTTTCGGATTGATTTTCATTCGTATCTGAAGGCGTCTCATGGACTACATCGGCTGGGATTGCTTCATCATTCTTGTCGAATATTCCATCTTTAATAACTGAGGATTAGAAAAAAGAATGTCTAGAATCATAACAGATATCAAGCAAATAGCAAAGAGTTTTTTCTTCACAGCTGCGTCAGCAGGGTTAATGTCGTTATGTAGATGGTTGCAGACTTGTGATCGTAGTGATGGTGCTGATTATGATGATAGCAATAATGATGATGATGATGATGATGATGATGATGATGATGATGATGATGATGATGATGATGATGATGATGATGATGATGATGATGAAGATGCTGACGAACTTACTGATGCTCTACAATAGTGATTATGATAACGGTTTTGATGATTATGAATGATGAAAAACTGATGCTGATGATGATGATGATGATAATGATGATGATAATGATGATGATGATAATGATGATGATAATGATGATGATGATGATGATGATAATGATGATGATAATGATGATGATGATAATGATGATGATGATAATGATGATGATGATAATGATGATGATAATGATGATGATGATAATGATGATGATGATAATGATGATGATAATGATGATAATGATGGTGATAATGATGATGATGATGGTAGTGATGGTAATGTTGATGATGATGATGATGATGTTGATGATGATAATGATGATGATGATGATGTTGTTGATGATCATGATGACATTGATGACAATGGTGATAATGATGATGGTGATAGTGATGATGATATGATTACAAAGTGGTTGCACTGTCGGTAATCACATGTATGACTGTCAATGCTAATGCGTCTGACTATGGCCATGTGCGAATAGCATAGCATGGTGGCGATCATCTAGATCGCCATCCAGGTGATAGTAGTTATAGGTTGATTATAGGGAAAGTGGAGGATCTGGGGCGTGAAATTCATACTTAATTTGTATATAATATGAAAACACTCATCATTCCACCACTACGCAATAAAGTCTTGGCCTAGCGCAGAGGAGCGAAGGTGACATTGAGAGAACCACTCATTCCCTTCGCAGACATACGGCGTATGAGCATAAAGCATAGATAGCAAACCATCTATTCATAGTCGTTCATTCTACTACTAGCGCTTACTCTACCCCGGACACTACACCCTGAACCCAAACCTTAATGTTGATAATGTTAGCAACCTGGGTGATGATCATACCGTTGTTGATGAAGAATGGAAGTCCTAGGAGACTGTTGGCCATTGACAATCATGACCATAATGATGGTATTCAGATGGTAATACAAGCCATAAAGTGACTAATAGAGATACTGTTGATGGGGTAGAGTCACAACCCCCGCTGTATCATAGCACTAGCTGGATTGACCGTGCTAAAATTTGCAGACAGGCCAACTTCAAATGACGATCGTATCGCCCTTGCATCAGTGCATCTGGGCTTGTGACTCTATTTCCAGCAACTTGTTGACTTTCAACACATAGCTGTAAACTTGATTTGGAAATACATATCCTGGTTTTTAAATGCAGCTGAAATTTGCTTACGCATTTTCGATGGTCATCTACCATGCTCAGTACATTGGAAATTATAGGTCTATTAAATTATTATGATATTCTCTTGTCTTGTTTATTTTGAATAAATACATACTTACGGCCCCTTTAGCGATCTTGAATTGCCAGCCACCGGCCTGCTTCTGGCGCTATAATATTCTCGAAATGAAGCAGTTCCAGAGTGAAATCCACTTAAACGTTTTATACTATCTCGCAATCAATTATTGATGAGGTTTTGATAAAATTTAATCAAATTTATAAATAGGATTTGGACAAACGTGAGGATTTGTCGATAATCAAATCAGAAGATTTTACTTGTAGTGCAATTTCCCTTGTGCTTTCAAATAAGATGTGGCTTTGGTTGATTTTATAATGGAAAGGGTGGAGATTTCTGTGTTTATAAAGGGTTGAATGTCAGTAACTGAGGATTATTTCTTGTTCATGACAACCAGATATCAGAAGAGGGTGTTTTGCTAGGATCTATCACATATATTAAAGTGATGGTTTGCAGCACTGACATGTGAAAGGGAATGAATGTAGGAGAAGACTTAAGAGTCCCTGTATATGCGTTGGGGTTTTGAGTTGCGACACACACCTGCTAGTGCTGTTAAACCATTTGGCAATTGTCAGTCTTTTTCGGTAGTAAGCTTCCTTGACGTGGCAAACAGTATATTCTCATTCGATAGTGTTACCCTTTTTAATATCCGTTCTCTATTTCATAGTAGAAATACAAGGGCCTAAAATAATACAGAGCCGTAAGGCCACTACTTTGGAAGAAACAAGGGTTTAAGGGCGGAACCTGTAGGAGAGTTTTATATGGCCACGCCCATTTTTTTACATGAAACGCTTTTTTAGTGTACTGTACTTTCATGCTCTTGTCATTTTTGCGAGAAAAGTTCGTAATTGCGATACCTATTACTTTTTACACCGCTAACTTACTCGACTGCTTAAAAAGTTAAAAAGGTTCAGTACTGGGTTTTTAAGGTATAAGAATGGAGATAAGTTCATATGCGTTTGGAGTTCCAATATTCACGCATGCCCATCACTTCTTCTATTGAATGTGCTCAGGCTCTTGTGTTAACCTATGTATTCCATTGCCTTATTTATGTAGACCTTGTCTGTCTGAGAAATTACCCTCACTTACTTACACGTGTTCCTCGAGAACCAGACTACATGCCAAGTCATATACCGTATATATGGGGTGGACAGTGGGAAAGTGGGAGGTGCTTTTAGAGGAGGGGGCTAAAAGTATAATTTATCCGATAAATTTCTTTCTTTAATGCCTCGCGAAAATGGTGATCTTGGTCATGGGGCTAGTGACGTTCTAGAGCAGTGGTACCTAGCCTTTTTTGCTCTTGTGATTTAACATCGCACCCCCTACAACTGATATTTTGCTCAAGGCTGTTGGAGTGTGATAAATAGAGTACGTTTTTGGTCACTAGGAGAGACGCTACTTGCAGCCTGGTCTAGAAAGTAATTTTCTATGAGCACTTCAAGTTCTAAGGGAATGTGGCGCCACCCTATCGCCCTACACATCACTCTTCATTTAGGGACCGGTCATTAATTCGTCCAGGGGAGGAGTGGAAAACACCAAGGGGGCCAAAGTCTGCGCACTCAGTGGGAGGGGGAATGCAGAATAAAGATCGTTTTAAAAGAAGGAGTATGGAATTTCTTCTGAAGTCCTGGAGTGGGGACCTAACACTTTACATAAATCTGACAGCGGGACGAGAAGTCTATCAAATTTATGAGAATTTCTTCCACCCCCTCCCCACAGGTAGTTAATCACCCGTCCCTGATATAACACTCTATGCTGCTTGGTGGGAAGGGGATACTTAAAAATGCTTGGATTTGGTGCCTTTTATCATCTTTACCCCCTCCCAAATTTTTATCGCTGGATTCGTGCCTCATCGTGGAAACAATTGAATAAACAGCCCACGTTTTGAATGATCGATCAGATAAGGATGATAAAAACGATCTCCAGCCTTGCATATGGAGAATGGGATTCGCCAGAAGAAGTATAACAGAAATGTGACTTTCCGATAAGCAATGAAGGCGACACTGCCATAAGATATTCTATTAACAAAACGCAACTTCATATCAGATAATGCAGCAGTTTTTCAAAAAGGAGCATATATTACATACAAACGAAAGAAATCTTATCAGTAATCCTGATAGATTTAAGACACACTGATTGCTTTAACAGTCGAAAAGTGTCATTGGAAAGGTTGTAACTAAAGTAATGGGCGATGTTTATGCCTTACAGTTTTATTAGTGTAATAATGAAAGTTTTTCAGGGTTCACTATTGCTGTTCGTATATTACATTGAGCACGTCATTGGTTGAGGCAGAAAGGTTCACGCTGTCTTTCATAGATTGATTTAATTACTTTTTAATCAAGCTATAACTGAGCATTTAAAATTGGAGAAAGGAAGAAGAGCAATAGCATTTGCGTTTTCTTCTACTGAATTGGAAAGGACAGAACAGGGAACTACCGATATGTCTGCGCTTTTGTCGACTGTCTGCGGTGCGATGTGCGCCGTTCATATGTATCAGAGGAGAAGGATCGAACAATTCTCCCAGTACGTAAGATGAAAACCCAGTTGAGCCACTACTGGCTACATTGTTGAACCCAACATTGGAAACTGAGGGCGATTTAACAAAATTTTTCTAATTGAACAATTCTTTTATCACACGTTTTTATCAGAAATTTCGTTTTGGCCCATAGTTGAAACTCTCTTAGTTTTTTCAGCATTTCAGTTCTATGCTACCTTACAATCTCTTAGCAGGAATGAGTTTCTTTAATACCGCAGTGCTACGTAGACAGAGAGACGGTAGACTATATTAGTACAATAATACTGGGGTCGATACATTGTCACAGGAAATCTATAAGAATTAAACTGAAGATATGAAGGCCTTGCGTGAAATTTGTAGTTTCAAACGTGTATGAACTTATTGACTTTTTTAGGCCTTGGAAATCTAGTAGTGAATTTTCTTAATTTTTTGAGCAGTCTTGCACTACTTTCTTATAAATCACTTTCATATCGCAAAAATGTGTAGATTGCCAGTGTAGTAGTTGGTTAGTAAATCCTGAAACAACTATTATGACACCCTAACTACTTTGGTACGATACCGCACGCTTTGCTATCACAGAGCAAAATCGAAAATAGTAAATAGTCATGCAGCCGAGCTTTTATCCTACCTCTATAACATCAAAATTTCTTTAAAAATGAGTGCTATTACCTGAATACCAAAAGTCTAACAAGGGGTACCTGAAATAATTCCTGTCTGCCTTTCTCTGTACCTATGTATTTCTACATGCATAGCTCAAAATACTCGTCTGCAATTAACGGCCTCACACACTGTACATAATACCTATATGTGTTGGTATTATCCCGCCACCTTTCCCTATTATACAGGCATCTCGGGGGCGTCCTTAATGGCTGGGCTGGTATTAGCCCAGACAATGCCGTAAGACGTAACTAGGTTGATGACGTCAGGTCGTTAGCGTCAAATGGGCTAGACATTTTTGTTTTGATTCGTATACCCACGTGATTCCAAAGTGAATAATGGCCTCAGGCACGGCCTCTTCATTGTATTATATCAAGAGAATTCTGCGCGAACGAACCGCCTTGTTTGGACAGCTTCTGGCGCAGCACCACATGATTTAATTTAATATTTATCGCATATACTGTTGTCAGTGAACTATTTCATATACCAATCAGATCAATCAGGAAGTTACATCCACCAATCAGATTTTTAATATGCAAAACATGTTTCAGATTACTGCCGATACATCTCTATTGAGATTGAATCCAATCTGAAACTTCTTCAACAGGTATGATGAAGGTCACCCGAAACTTTATTTGTATAGATAATATTCTTATAATAAAAAGTACGCAACAGAAACTCCCCGAAGAGTTGCTGAGTCGTATGATTTCCAGACTGCGTAAGTGAAATTCACATTTGCTTTTTGTTCTAAAAGAACTCAAGTAAGCAAAAACAGCTGTATCTTGACGAAGCTTGAACGTTGTATTATTCCTTAATATTCTTATAGACTATATTCTTATGAAAAAAGTGTGTAGCCTATGCTCAGTGGAGATATCCACCTTACCACAAGTCATGTTTTTAATATGCCTTCAGAAATATATTGTGTACTTTCCCCCTTTCACAGAAATATACATAAACAGGCGTAAGAGATCCGTAAATACTTAATTAGCTGTTAAAGTTGAAGCAGCTTTGCGGTTCTCATGCCTTTATGATGGAATCAATAGGTCTATTCGATTCCTCTGTGAAAAAGTGTGCCCTACTTTGTACTAAATCGTACAGCTGGGTGGGAAGGCCATAATTTTTAAATGGTAATTAAAGTGGCTAAGTGCGACATTGATTACGCCTCGGCTTCTGCATTTGGCAGCCGCGAACAAGAGTCAGCATTGCTATTCGCATTGTTGCCAAAATCATCAAAATCTCGTGTTTTGACTGCGCTTTGACAATGCACTTTCGCGTGGAGAGCCGTTCGATTAATTTATCCAACATGTGTGTGAATTTGTGTAAAGGTGCACAGTTTCTTCAGAAACCTGATTTACTCTATTATGCGAAAACTGTTTAACACGCCGACTAGGCCATTAAGATTTATTGAATCCCCACCCATTATATACATGTGTTTCTACCTATTTGCATGTGTTTTTCCCTACATATTATCAGTAAAAATAAATATCTTAATAAATCTCTTTAATTCAAGCAGCTAAAAGACTTTTCAGAAGCTTCAGATGCTCTTAAGGACAGTTCGATCTTTTGAATTTGACACGCATAGTAATATTGTATCCTAGGCGTTCCCTGATTGGTTTTTGTGACTGCTTTGCACTCCAAACCTTACATATCAGTGGGCTCACAGAAACATTTGCTATGAATGTCTCATAATTGCATATCAGTCCTTTCAAACACTCCTCCTAGTTTGCTATAAATTTTGATCTACATGCACTGGCTCTCTAAAGAAGCAAATGACACCTGATTGGTTATCATGTTTTAAGACTTCAAGCTCATTGGTTAACTTGTGTTAAGGCTTAGCTTCCCTGGCAGGCGTATTCTTGCGAAACGTTGAGTTGGTTTCTGAATTAATTCATCCATTTCACCTGTAAAATCCTTTTGGTGTTCCGATGCAGCAGCTTTTATCTGAGTTTAGATCAGCTTCTATTACACGATGTTGTGTATCCCTTACTAATTTATTCTACACATTTCTTTTTTGTATAAGAATATAGTCTATAAGAATATCAAGGCTCAAGATCGCTGAAGTCTAAGAATAGTGTATGAATAATGCAACGATCAAGCTTCATCAAAGCTTAGATTTTTTGCTTGTTTGAGTTTTCTTTAGAATACAAGACTAGTATGAGCTTCACTTATGGGCTTTTTGAGTTATGATGCAACTTAGCACCACTGTGCGAAGTGTCAGTTACACACTTTGCATATTAAGAATATAGTCTATGCGAGTATGAATACTCACAAATCACTAAAATGTAAGAATTTTCTTAGGCGCACAAGAAAATAAAACTTTAAGAATATTGAGACTATACTCCTAATAGTCCAGAGTATTTACTTTTATACTTAGAAAGCATTGTAAATAGGTTTTTGACAGGGCAGTTTGTAAATCAACTTTGCGTTGTAAACTTTCCCCTGTATAAATAATTTGAAATGAAATGAGTGACTTAAAATGAAATAAGGCTCTGCAAGAAATTAGGTATTCTTATTAAAAAGTGTATCTAGTCCTTGCACCGCAATCGATGGCTGACAATTTAAACGAACGGTGTAAATGCAATCTTCACTTGATCTACTCCATGGCTACCTGCTTGCTTTTGTCAGAAAGCAGTCGCATGAAGAACAGCACACAAGGAAGCCTTGTGACTTCTTTATTGCGATACGTCTTTTTGGGAAGAGCAAGGCGTGCGTAAATGACCAGAAAGGCCCAATGAGCTAGTGAGAAACTTTAGGAGATTCTCTTGCATCGCACCACTTCGCTTGTATGAGTTTCAAACGAACTATGTTCTAGAATCAACGTCTTATTTTATCGGCATTTTCTTCATCGTTTACAACAAATTCCTGGGATCACTTTGCAAAGCATATAACAGCTTTAAAGCTGGAATATGAAAAAAGATTTCAGGAAAAGCTAGAAATGGTAGAGTGGCAGTTACCTGAAGAATATACACGGATTATTAGGTTGTGTAGTAATTTTGGCATTTGCATTCAATCCTATTTGCATTTTGCATAGCTGGGGTATCAAAGTATTTTCAGTCCTCAGACCGGGCTCCAGATAATCTTTACGTGCTTCAAGGGGGGACAAAATTTTGGAGCTACTTTTTCATTTGCCTCCAACCCCTCCCCCTCATACCTAAAATTACTGCTTCCATAGTAATCATCCGACAACCCTCCATATTTGCGCTACAGTTCTCTTGCGTACTTTGACGTTCCACCGAAGTAGCTCCGCTGTCGTGAATACAGCATTGAATATATTACAAATGGGATGCTTATGTTTTTCAGCAAATCACCACGTCCAGAAGTATACGTGGGGTAGATTGGCAGGGCAATGTTACTTCAGTGCATTGTTCTTTGAACGATTTCTTTCTACTCTAGCGCTCTTCAGGACTTCCCTCTCATAGGAAATCCTTCATCAGAGACTGTATATACTCAACAACCACTTGTGAGCTCCTTTAGACTTACCAGTTCTCCATACCCAGCTTGTACATTGAATCTTCAGACGGTGTCCATGTGTTAGTTGCTCCTTTTTTGTAGGCACCGTTTGATATTTTTGCTTTTCTAGCTAATTGGCTGTTGACTTCTACCCATCGATCTCTTCAATTGAACTTCTCTCCATTTGAAATTCAAAACGCATTGCAACCCGTTGACTCAGGTTTTCCAAATCCCTTCTTATAGACCATTGGGATTTGTATTGAATATCAGTTGAAAGACAGGCACCGTGATGTTTTATGAATTAGATGACGGGACGAGGATAGGCTGGCATCCTCCCTTGATATTTTTAAGCTATTTGTATAGGGAATGATGGACAAAGATATATATAAATTTCCTTCTATGTGTAAGGTTCTACGATTTTGCCAATATTGCAGAGTTCTTTACGGTTAGGTTAATTTAGATTATAGATTTATTTTTTGTCTTCTTGTTAGTTTTGATAGTGAGTCCAATGAATATCAGCATTGCTGCTGGGCTTACCATCGAAAGCAGTTGGTGCCCATCCTGAGAACTGTACGAAACTCCTCCCTGTTATGAGCTGACTTCTAGTACCTGTAATTTCAGCTGTAGCGCATTCTCTGACCCTTCTCACACTGTCTTCTGGGCCTACCTCGTTTTCTCTTCCCCACTGCTCATACCTTCCATGGTAATCCATCGAAATCCGCCACTCCTTAGAAGGGCTATCTTCCTTGAATATTTAAAATGAATGAATGAACTGAATCCTTACTGTGACGTAACTCTTATATAAGACATTAGCTGGCCGCCATAGTGTTTGAAATTCAGTTCTAATCACTTTGGTCTTGTGAAGCCCCAGGTTGTTTATTGCGGTATGAGGCACTTACGATTCTCTAACCGACAATCGATGTATTTTGTATAGGCGAGGGTACCTTTCAGTTACACCCCAATCCCCCATTTGAGCATTTTTCTGAAATAAACAAACCCAACAGCTGGATGTTTCATTGATTGTGTATATATACTCTTATTACATGAAGTAGTTTCTTGTGCATCCATTGGCTATGGCAGCATAGGGAGTGGCTCGCTGCCATCAAGAGCTTTTGCAATAGTCCGGACTGACCTTTTTGAGTTGCCAGTTTCTCTGAGTACTGAATATTCTGGGAGTGCAAGTACCGTAGAGAATGCTGTGGCAAACCTTTGTAATATAACAACTGGCATGCATGTCATTTGGTCTAAAGACCTTCTCGTATACGTCACCAAATTGGTTTTTCATCTGGTCGACCTTACTTGTCCCTTCGAATGCTACACCAATCTTTAAATGAGAAGCTACACTAATTCCCCGCAAGATTAACTGCTTGGCGACTTCTCTGTATAACACTCTTAGGACAGATAAAGCTAGATTTTCCATCCTAAAAGCTTTATTAGGATGCTATGCGGATCACTACTGACTAGTAATCTCAGAAAAAGTGTAGACAGGTTGTTGAGAGTATTGGATAGCATATCTAATACAGTAATAGCCCGCGTATAAGAACCAGGGTTTTAAGAACCTGCTAGGCTAAAATTTTCATTTCAAGTCTCCTGCACATAAGAACCTATTTATTCTAAAATGTATGCTAGTTTCTAATCAGTGGGGTTTCTGTAAAAGTGTATTGGCCGAAACTGCTTGATTAAGACAATCAGCTATTTGAAAGTAACTTAATATAGCTTTTTACCTTTCTAGCTTAATGTATAGGATGTTACTGCTATATGTAGAATATTAAGATAGAATTGGTATAAACATAAGAGAACCTACTTTAAGAACCATGGTACACTAAATCTATTTTAAGTACCATTTACATAAGAACCCATTTAGGCGAAATTGAAAACTTCAGGTTCTTATATGCAAGCTATTACTGTATACCATCACTTCAGCAAGGTATATATTTACTGTTTGCTTTAAATCCCGCCTTGAGCAAGAGGTTTGGCAAAATCCCTTACTCGTACCAGTCAACTGGGCGTATGTACACGATCTTGTAAAAGGAACCGCTTTGTAAAGGCAAAGTCAGATAGCATTTTTCAATTTCGAGTACTTCTGTCACTGCTAACAATCGAGAAAAAGGAAGCCGGCTCAGCTTATTGCAGTTGAATCAGCATGAATTGATCATAATCATCATAATCAGCATAATTATCATAATCAGCATAATCAGCATAATCAGCATAATTATCATAATCATATAGGTGTGCTGGATGTGTTGTTGACATTGAAGAACTACACGTTTTTTTTATAAGAAAAAAGTTTATAAGAAAATGAGGCTCAAATGGCCAAAATCCTAAGAAAATCATAAGAAAATCACAAGGCTCAAGTTCAAGAAAATGCTGAGAAGATTACAGTTCATCTTCTTTACATGCCAGAAATTGATATTGGCTCATTTTTTGCAAACTCTCGTACAAAGATCAAGACTTATGGTGGCCCAACAAATACAGAGTAGCCTGTTTCAGCCAGTTTTTTCCTTCAGAAGTTAAGAAAATCTTAAGAAAATCTCAGCCTTAAATTCGTGAAAAGTTAAGAAAATTGAGCCTCAGGAAAAAAGGTGTTTTTCTTATATAAAAAAAAAACGTGTATTCAGAGATTTTCAGAACTACAAATGTGGTCGAAATGGGCCCAAAAATAAAAAACTCTAAAAATTTGGGCACAAGCTAGGCTCCCTATAATATTATGTATTATCAGTCCCTCATGTCGAATGTAACACTCAACATAAATCGAACTGGAGATTCTATGCCTTCATTGTAGGAGTATTTCGGAACATGTGGTAATGTCTCTCTAAATCATTAATTATGGTAGAGAATATTTACATGATCTTCTATTAAGTTTCTCCATACCTCAACGAAAAATGAAGAGTATGTTCTGTGGCCTTTTCTTTCCTAGGAAACTGCCTCTTTAAGCCTGTACTCAGACAGCTAGAATATCGTATGTCACTGGTTGTGTATGAACCAAGCTACTTATTTACTCAGCATTCCCAGGCACATACCTGCATGGTCGTCATTTGATGAGTATCCCAGTGGATGGTTGTTCAGTGTAGAAGTGACTTTGGCTCACATTACACAGTAATTACGCCTCTCAGCTGCGTGGTTTATAGATTATAGACATCTCAAATAATGACCATGACGGGATACAAGCAGGCTGTATCATAAAATTTTTGCACGTAGTAGTTTCAAATGGTGATAGTTTCAGTAGCATACCTTCGTATACTTGTGTATCTCTAGGGTTTTCCAATGGATCTTGATATTCCTGGCTACTTCGTCCAGTTTTCTCATCGATATTCATCAGGAGACGTGTTTACATCCTTGTGCTCGTCTCTTCAATTATTCGAGCTGTCTTACGCTGTGTATAGCTTAGAGAGATGGGCGCTTTCGTTAGAGAACCTTCGGCTCATTAGCTGAGGTGAAGCCACTATCATTTGTTAATCATGGGGTTGGCATTCGATCAGCAACTTTTCTGCCTTGTATTTGATACGCAATCAAACGTGCACGTATTTTTCATTCAAGCGATATTTTTAATCTCATTGCATTTAAGGTCCAAATATATACATGCGTCTTATTAATATTTCACGCCTATTCCTAAAGAGTTATTCAGATTCTGGGCAGTTTCCAGAGTCATTCGTAACCACAAGCTCCTTCAGATTCACTGGTTCAGACATACAGCTATTCAACTATAATGTTATATAAACTTGGTTAACTTTTTCTCTTATACAAATGCCAGCTTGTTTTCTGTGGACGTCTGCAAGTACTGCGGGGGAGACATGCGCAGGTTGAAACATAATAGTAAGTACTAATAACATCGAGACCATAACGACTGTGGAGGAGTAGGAGATTAACGCGGGTCGCTTTTTTCACATAATTCAATACATGCTTGCATCTTTTTCAAAATGTCAGGATTATTGCTTTTCGTCCCTTTCAAATTTGGCAGTTTTGCTATTTTCAAAATTTGGACACCCATAAATGTTTTATATATTCTTTATACTATCCACACCGTCTGCAAAGAATATTGCGGTGCCTGCCTTTATGGCTTTCTTTTACTTCATTCATATTCAGCTTATAGTTTAGTAATTTGATTATCGTCTTGATAATGCTTGATACAAATGCGCCAAGAATATTTCCTAGTGGCCCCTTGCCGGTTAGATGGGGAGGGCCCCCATTTTCTAGTAGAGAATCTACCGTCATTCCCGAAGACCAGCATTAAATCTTGAAATGTAAATTTGCTCAAAAAATTTCGTATTAGATTTAGGGCTCAGTACAACACAATATACACTTTTCAATTATCAGGATTAACAAACCAGTGGAATAGCCATTCGTCCAACTGCAGATTGTGTAGAGTTTTTAAGAAAGATTTGGTGTTGTTTTATTAATTCATTTTTTGTCATTATCTAAGTTTCTTTTCTTTTTTTATTGTTAATTATAATGAAATTTTCTGTTAGTTTGGCCTTAATCAGCTGTTACCTCAGCCGTATTAAATTAGAAACCCAAGATTAAAGAAATCGATTGTTTTTATTATTATATTATTAATATTAAGTATTGTATAGCTGGCGTTTAAATGATGATTTCATTATTATTGCTCTTTTCATTTTCATATATGTCCAGTTCGAAATTTCGAGCATTTTAATTCAGATAGCATCTAAATATGGCAAATGGAAGATAGTCTCTAAATGTGGCAAGTGGAAGATAGTCTCTAAATGTGGCAAGTGGACGGCCTAATGTATGTCACCATCAGGGTTGCAGTACTGGGTGGCTCAGGAGGGGCACAGCTCCTCGTCGTATATTAGTAATAGCTTTTGAGGGCGCATCTCCCTTTTACTTTCCAGCCTTTTGAACTTAGTCTGTGATATTTGGCCTAGGTCAAGAGTTGTAACTTCACTTTGATGTTTTTTTCAACGACTGCAGAGATAAATTGTAAAATCAATGCAATTCAGTGCAGATTGAGTGGGGTATCAAGAATAGAACTGGTTTAATTTTGCCCGATTCAAAAGGGCGTTGTCTCAAAATTTTTCCAAATAGAAAGGCCATTTTTGAACCCACCCACTCGTTGGGAATTTACCAGTAAAAACCGCTAGTTGCTCAGGTTAGGCGGGTACCAAAGGGCACGCACACTACACGCTTGTTCTTCTCGCTTGCAGTCCTTTCATAAACGCTTAAATACTATATACATGTTTCCTACGAAAAATATTTTGTAAGAAAACAGCACTCGACTGGTGAAGAAAGTTTAATAATGGAGTTTTGGGACCTAAGAAAGCTTATAAGTTTATACACATCTGAAATTTGAATTGTCACATAAACCCATAATCCCCTTTGTTTTATGTGCAAAAATTTCCTTTGATAGTCGATGTATTTCAGTGTTGTGTTCGTGTAGTGCCTATCTGTCTGTCTGTGCAACACTGCAATGTTACACAAGCTTGAATATTCTTGCTATGAAAGTCTTGAGAAAGTGTTAATACTGAAGTCATGAAAAAGTTAAGAAGGTTTCAGTACCAGGCAAAAAAGGTCGTTGTGATAGAAAAATAGGTTTATCCAATCAGCAATGAAGAACTACTGGCTGCAGTCGCATTTGCCAGATATTACATTGCGGTTAGTTCGTAAATCGGATTTATCCTAAAGTTGCTATTGCAAAATTACAGGATATTTCGGCTGTCCAGTATCTGGATTCCAATAATAACCGCTCCATCAAGTGAGTAAGCGAATTTTTTATCGTAATTGCCGATTAAAGGCATTACAGAGGGCATAAATGTAGTTGTTAGGTTTCGTTTCGTTGATAAGTGGCAATTCGGAATTTTACTGCCCTATCTTCCCAATTTTACTGCGCTGATTTCAATTCCCGCGTATATTCTTAACCTTCTCGATAAACCTCAAATAATCCATAGGAAAAATGGCATACCGGATCATTTCTTTCAAGTTGATCTTTGTACACTTTCCTCCTATACTCCTCTCGTAAACGCACAACTGTGGACGTCGTTGAATGGGACGAACCTTGCTTATATCAATCTCTGTTCAGCCCAACAATTGTTTTTTTTAATTTTCCTTTATCTCCAGTATCCTGTTCTTAATGACTCCAATTCGTGTCAATCATAATTTTATTGCCTATTTCTTTTTTCATTACGTATTATTTATTGTGTCGGTGGCCATTCCTTACTTATTGAAATTCAACAATACGCAGACAAGAAGATAAAGCTGTGTTTATCGCAAATTACTCCATCAAATTAACTTTTTCTGCTAACATTAAAGTGAATATGCTTACTTATCTCAAAAATTGACCCTTGCTGTTGCATTTGGTGTTATATTTGTTCATTTTCATCATACATACATACATATATATATATATATATATTTACATATATATATATTTATATTTATATTTATATTTATTTGTATACATACGTTTGTCATTAATGCTAAGTGAAGTTTGTCATGAATAATTTACAAAGCTACGCGCTAGCAGACCAAGTACTAGTTTTGTTTTGGGCGTCTGAAAGTAAAAACTAATTGAACAGCACTGTTTTCATATATGGTTCTTCGAGAAATAAATTTTAATCTCAGTTTATTATGCAGCTACTTGTGTTATAGGTGAATATCAAGATCGTATGAACTCCATGGTGAAAGGATAGGCTTTTTATGTCTCGTTTTTGTAGTGAAAGCTAGCTCAATACGTAATCTCAAGTTTAGACGTTGAAGATTGTTGCAACCTGTAAAATATCCCGTGGTATCAGGATATTCTATTTTCTTTGGCAGTCCCCTAAGGTTATGTCACTGGCCGTGTTTTTGTCATTTCGTCCAGCTTAGTGGCGGTGGTCCCTACAGCAGTACGGTTTGCAGAACAAATATGAAAATAGAATCATATCGGGTATAAACTAATTGTAAACTGTAGCTGAAGAAAACCTATTTTGTTACGAAAAGTGAATGTGAAATTAAAAGCATTTGGATGAAACAGATTAGTTTTACTTAGAATAGTTTATTAAAATTGTCATGAGTCAGGCGGTTTAGATGCCCTTGCCAGCTTCCCAACTCTTATTAAAATTTTAGGGTACTCAGGTTTTCTCTCCCTTGAAGCTTCAACACTGGTATCCCGTGTCATTCTACAACTAGCCCCTTTTCTTTCTAACAAAAATGCTCAAGATAAGATTTTGGAAATTTCGCTTCTACTCACAATCTATTGTCGGTAGCTTTGCTGTGTAGACAACACCATTATAGATATTTGAAGCCATACGGCATTGCGATGTCGTTAACAATTCGGTGCAATAGACATTCTCTGGACTTGTGTTTTCCTATTGGCTTTGCGCGTGTGGTTGTGATGCTTATGCACAAACACAAATTGATTGGAATCCTGAGCATGCCAGTTACATTGCAATATTGGTTCACATTTTATGATCTGCCGTTTTTGAAATTTCTCAAATAGATCTGATTCAATTTGATTTATGCATCCAGTAGCTTTCCTTCGGTCTCATATCTTCAGTGGGGAAACCTGACTTGTCCAGTTTTCATGACATCGAGACCGTCTCGTATCAATCTCTAGTTGCGCAAAATATACTATCTTTGTAAAATCGCAGAGCCTCAAGGTGGTAGCCAACTGCTACCAGGGCTTTGAAATTTTGATATAAAAGTTCGGAGATTGTGCCTCCACAGCGTTCCTTTGAGTTTTCCTCTCAATAGGCTCGACGACCCTGACGTATGTACTTATTGAAGACTTTGGCTAGGAAATTGATTATATGTGACCAATCAGATTTGTGCACATGCATCTCACCTGTTTCCCGTGCTGTCCGACGCTAATTTGCCTCCTATCAATAATCTACGTAAAGATGCGCCCACGCAATTTCCTATAAAATAACCCATTTGTTCACATTCAGATGCTGCGCAGAGAAACTTTACTGAAGTACCCCCATCCGAGGATTAAATTTGGTCCTCCTTTATCTACCATTCCATAGAGTTTCCGCTACTTTGACCCTGATTTTGATTAGCAATTTCTAATCAGTATGTTTATCGGGATTTTCACTGTCAGTAACTTTTAACTGTTGTAGCACAGTGTTGTCAAAACGCGATAAGTTACTGTTCTAAAGACATTCTAAATAAGTGAAAGAGATTAATAGAATCGTGAATGAGCTTATCTGGCCCTTTTTAAAGAGCGTAGGTAACTGTGCTGTTTATTTTTTTGCAACGTGTAAACTTTATTCGAATGGGAACATCTCCATTGAAACAGTTTTTAGTTGCTCTGATTGTGCTCAGTTCATTGCATTGCACAGGTGACAACTTAGCAATACTAACGACCTCTCGCAGTTCCATTCTCTAATTGTGGTCAACGCACAGCTTCACTGCGCGTGACTTTCACTGCAGTAACATTTCACCTCCCCTTGTTTGCAAAACCTCATATCGAATTTGCCCTTGTACGCGGCGTACAGTAGGCCACCTACTGGAGTGACCATGCTAGTTTGTCACACACTTCTCCATGCTAGAATACTGAATCCTTACTTCTACATCTGGCGTTTTTGTTCTCTTTTACATAATTTAGGCCTTAAGATTATGTGATTTGTTACGTGTTAATTTAGAATCCAGCGCAACTGAGTTTCGACAAAGCGGTGGCAAGTGCGTTGCTTACAAAACTGGAATGTTCATTCTTTTATGGCCACCGAATGCTCTAGTCGCAGGACTTTTTGTTGTTCAGTCTTACGCAGGAACGCCTGCACTTGCTTAGGGCAATGGGGCAAGGTTTCCACCGAGGGCGCATCATGGGAATGCTCTACTAAAATACATTAGTAAATATTTTATGAATCCTAGGGGTAGAATCTTCGGGGCAGTTAAATGTTGTTTACTTAGTTATGTATGCCCTCAAGGATAGGTTTTAGCTCTTTGATTATTTAGAGGGACACTGCGCCCATTGTCCTACTCATTGACGAAGCTACTGTGTAAAATAATTTTTAAAAGTAGTGAATTAATGATGTTGTTGCTACTTCTGCCGCTGCTTTTACATGCGTTGTTGTTGTTGTTATTGTTGTTGTTGTTGATGAGCATGTCGCATGTTTTGAAACGTGACATGCCAGCAAAACCACCTATTGTATTCACAAAGGAAGTCATACAGTGGACGTCATGTGTTGTGCTAACTACGGGCCAAGTGTCACATGTAGCAGGAATCTGTATCAGTTACCAAACTTAGCCCATAATTTGTAATTTGCTTTCAAATGTTTGAGAGGTCTGTCAGGTCTATTTTCTCTCAACCTAATTGGCTAATCGTCATGCAGGATTCTGACCATACATGCTAAGACTGGGCCCATTGTGCATGATGATTGGTCAATTAGGTTGGGAGAAAATAGGCCTGATCAGACTCTTTAGAAATTTTGCGACTATGCTTACCATATCACATTTTCTAGTTTACGATGTACAGTTTGCCATATACAGAGCGAATTCAGTCCAAAATAGTGTACTAGCTGACTGTTTGCTACCATTTTTGCATTCGCAACAGGGCCTAAACTAACTGTGGGTCTGATTACGTCGTGGAGTTGCAATTCGAGACTATTCACCTGCAATCAGGGGGGAAAATGTGAAGTAGTAAACATGGCATATGTAGTTATTAAAAGCAGATCCTTAAATCTATCATTCCAAAAATGAAATCTGGAATTCTTAAAGGGAAGTTTCTTTTACTCTGGTGCCAAGACATGGAATGAAATTCCAAGTAACATCAGGATGAGCCTCAATCTCCCTGTTCAAAAGACACTTGCAGGAATTCCTAAAAAGTTAGTAGATTCCCAAAGCACGATCCCTAGGTAGAATAGTAACGTTTTTGTTGATTATATTAAAGTTTATTTATTTTAGCAGTTATTTATTATTCTGATAGGGTATTCATGGGTAAAGTTTTATTGTTACACTACATATTACATTATATCATACATTAATCTCTCAGAACAATGCAATTCCGGGGTTAGATGCCACATGTCTGAAGCACCATACAGGTTTAAGTTTGGCCATTGAATATTGTTTTAAAAGTCAACTTGTAGGCGTAGCATTTGCTAGTGCTGTCAATATTTCATAATTTGACGTGTCAAGATCATCTAACATTTTTATCCACTGTTTGCTTTGGAGAATGGACCCGCCAATGGTTAAATGCTATGATTACAAAAGGTTCATTTATCTTTAACCCATAAACTATTCCTGTAAGAGAATATGCTTATTTGCTGGCAAGAACCTCTTAACAAGAAACTTGATACTGGGGCTCAGCTTGAAACTGAAGAATAGTTATTCGAGAATTGCGCAATTTTTTTTTAAATCTTAAAATGTTCGGACAGTTGTTTTAGTATTATTGTTATTATCAGTATTATGTAGATTTTTTGCTGTATATGACTTCCTTCCAATGTTCTTTTTGCCCATCCTGTTCTGTTATAGTTTCTCGTTAAAGGAGCCAATGTATTGGTGCAATGAGGTCTCTGTAGGGCGAAATTCTTTGAACATCATATGAGATAGCAACGAACAAATGTATCCTAAATATTTTAAGTATCAGCATGTAAATAGATCATAACATAGCTTGTTTTAGGGATTATAATCTGTAGAAATAGAGCCCCTTCAGCCTGGAATTTGGTCTTTGGTAAAGACGTGGGGCTTTGTGGTCTTATGTGTCGGCCCAAGCCGGCGGCGTCGGCGGCGTCGGCGGCGTCGGCGTTGGCATTGCCAAGAAGAAAAGTTTTCTGACAAATCTTGCGTCATGTTTGAGTATGGAACTTGGAGCTAGTATGCTGCAAGTTTTCTGACAAATCCGACAAATGTTTCCACGAAGGGGACAGTAGACCCCCTGCCCTCCATCCACGACGTCTCCGTCCCACCGCTATGGGCGGCAAGATAAGATAATGCGATTCAAGCATTGAGTATCAAGACGTGAAGTCATTATTCAGCATGATGTTAGTTAACCAAACCAGCCAGTATGACTTTGCGTGCCTCATTTCTATTTAGGTAGTACAAAAAATTGTTGTAGCCTACAAATATTGTGTTTATATTCTGGGTGCAAGTAGGCTTGTTTTGAAAACAACTAATGGATACTGTAGTGTTCCAGCTGCTTCTTAAAACGACCCTTTTTGACATGACGTTTGAAATATCATTTGGAGTATTTGGAGTGTAATTTCATTCTTGAACTTTAAACCAGCTGCCCTCGTGAGGTGCCGAGATTCAAGGAGGTGCGAATTTTGTATCAATGATATGAACCAACTTCACATACGCAAGTTGTTGCAATTATAGGCCCTCGTAATTATTGCTTCCCGTAGTTATCGGTTCTGGTACCTGTAAGTTCGCGTAATAATAGGCCCTCGTAGTTATTGGATCCTGTAATTATCGGTACTGGTGCTTGTAAGTTCGCGTAATCATAGGCCCTCGTAATTATTGCCTCCCGTAGTTATCAGTTCTCGTACATATAAGTTCGCGTAATAATAGGCCCTCGTAGTTATTGGATCCTGTAATTATCGGTAGTGGTGCTTGTAAGTTCGCGTAATCATAGGCCCTCGTAATTATTGCCTCCCGTAGTTATCGGTTCTCGTACATATAAGTTCGCGTAATAATAGGCCCTCGTAGTTATTGGATCCTGTAATTATCGGTACTGGTGCTTGTAAGTTCGCGTAATCATTGGCCCTCGTAATTATTGCCTCCCGTAGTTATCGGTTCTCGTACATATAAGTTCGCGTAATAATAGGCCCTCGTGGTTATTGGCTCCTTTAATTATCGGTACTGGTGCTTGTAAGTTCGCGTAATCATAGGCCCTCGTAATTATTGCCTCCCGTAGTTATCAGTTCTCGTACCTATAAGTTCGCGTAATAATAGGCCCTCGTAGTTATTGGATCCTGTAATTATCGGTACTGGTGCTTGTAAGTTCGCGTAATCATTGGCCCTTGTAATTATAGGCGTTCGGAACTATAGGCTATTTAGTAGTAGGCCATCACAATTTTAAGCTCTCATATTTTCTTATTATGATCCTTAGGGGGGTAGGGGCAGTAGTAAATGGAAATGCGTACAATCTTGTGGCCACAGCGTAATTGTCAAAACCAATCTCCGCTGCAGTTTGCCATGGTTTTTATTTCACTCGCTGTGCATCAATATGTTCTAATTCTCATGTTAAGATTCATTCATTTATTTTGTTCTCTTTTAAATCAACCTTTAGCTCCTATTGTCGCTTGATCTTGTTTGATCAAATCCACTAAACCGTGCGCAAATTCTTGAATAGATTCCACCATATGGCAAGTTTCCCTTTGGGAAAATTCATTTACGGTCTCGGAATAAATTACGCATTTTTAGATTAGTGTACTAATGTATATTCACAAAGGCGCTTTTGTCGGTATTATTATTATTAATTATTATTATTATTATTAACACTTTCTTTAAAGTTGGCTAAGATATACAGATATCTATATACCTTACGAGCTAATTAATGCCAACTATGTAAAAACGAAAAACTATTACAGATGTTTTTTTTTTGAGAAAAGAGAAAATAAAAACTATAAATATCCTAATCCATTAATAAAAACTCTACACAATCTGCAGATGCAAGTACTTCCTTTCCATACTTTTATTTTCTTTTTGAAATTAGCTAGTGTGCCAGAGTCCTTAATCGCCTCCGGCAATGAGGCCCATAGATGGTGACCTATGTACTGAATGTTTTCAATTCCATATTTTGCTGTCTTGACATTTGGCAATTGCAAATGATTCCTACTTCTCAAATTATATTGGACATCTCTTTCAGCAAATATGTCCTTCATAAATGTTGGATTTAGATTATTTTTTGTTTTAAAAATTTCAATCATTAGCAACCGCAGATTGTGTTCATGAATGGTCCCGTATTTTTCTTTTAGTTTTCCTAGCTTTGATTCACTGCCTTTGCATACCAGCCGTAGTGCTTTTTCAAAAGTACGATTTAGTTTTGCATTAGTTGCCCTATCGTTAAACATCCATACTAGTGGGCAATAATTGAATTGTGAACTGATGAAAGAGTTCATTAGAATTTCTGATTTAACGGGATCAATATAATTTGACAGGCGTGCAAGTGCATGAATCTTTTGATTCGCCTTTCTACATAAGTCCTCAGTATGCTTTTTGAAATTTAATTTTTTGTCGAAAGTTATTCCAAGCAACTTTTCATAGTCACTTTCCTTAATTTCTGAATTTCCAATTTTGATTTTGATTTCTGTGCGTTTATCCCCAAATATCATGAGATGACATTGATAGGTGGGAGAGATAGTGTGTCCAGTTATCAGCTCAAAGTCACTGATGTAAGGACGTCACCAATGGCCTCTATACCATAATGGTGAAGGCATACAACTCACAACCTAATGGTCACGTGTTCCATGCAAGCCCTCATGGAGGTTAGCACCTGTGGGTCAAGGTGCTTACTCAAATTATGCTTGTCTCCACTCAGGATTATAATTGGGTACCAGCAAACATTACTATCTTGACTAGACATTCTGTTCAGTCTTTTGGCATTCAGCACTAGAAATTATTCGGATTCAATCACTAAGTACGCTTGGAAGTCCTAGAACCCTAGAGCACACAGTAATTTAATGGCGAAAGTGTGAATGATGGTGACGTTGGCAATGATTATAATGATGATAATGTCGGCCCTTCAAAGATGGCAGTTGATTGACAATAGCATGATCAAGCTTCCTAAAATTCTTAGAAAATGAACATGTTTTAGCTTGTCGAAGTAAATTAACTAATGTTTATATGAATCTTGCAATGAAAAATAAAAATATTTGAATGAAAAATAAAAGAAATCAATGTATCTTAGTCTCCAAAAATTTCGGTACCGCAGAATTTTGGCCGTGAAAAGTTTCGGTGAGAACAGATTCTAAGAAAAACCTGGAATTTTGAGAGCTAAAAATTTCGATAACTTCTTATACTCTAAAAGAAATTCATAGTTCACGGAAGCGCGTCATCTCTTTGATTTAGTTTGTATATATTTCTTGTGTTCATCTATGCTTCACTATGTTATATTTCTGTAGTGCTTGTCTTTTTACTTAACACCCTATTGTCGTACAGCGTGCTTTTCAGATTTCAGTGCAGATTCACACAAACATCAGAACACAAACATTGTTGCTAGGAAAGTCCTAGGAAAGATTTGGTACTGAAATCTTGAATAAGCTAGGAAAATGTTTATACTGGACCAGGAAGCAACTGTTATATGAAAAACGTGTTCACAGATCGAAGCACAGTTTCGAGAGTTTGAGATTAAATAGTATGATTTGCACATAAACTCACTTGCGATTAAATGCCACGTAACCTCGTTCTTTGGGCAACTTTTCGCGGTTTCGCTCTTGTATCGTGCCTTCTGTGTTAAATTGCATTATATGAGATATCTTCTAATGTCCCTGCATACGTCAAGCGCGCTGTACGCAGAGTATGGTTGCATTGAGCGAGCATTTTTACCGTGCACATCCATGTGCATGAGTTATTTGCACAGGTTATACGTGTCCTTGTGCTTCGGACAGCACTCAACATGCAATATCTACACAATATTGGTTTATCGACGCTACGTATTTCCATGCGCGCGGGAAATTCAATTGGGCCAGCTGCCAAAATGGACTGACAGAATGCCGTGTAAGGAAATGTTTTTGTACCACCAGCGCCATGTAGAAAGCTGGTAAGAATCTTGCTCCTTTAGCAAGTGTTCAATTGTTGTATCGCCATGTTGCTTCAATACTCAATTTCTCAATCTTTTATTAGTAACTACAGTTGGCATTCGGTATCTTGATTGCCGAATACCTCAGGCATTCGCTACTTCGATCGAATCTTCACGTCCCTCGTTTAAGATTCCTATATAAATATGGCCCAACAACTCGAACGTTCAATAACTTCAACAAATTTCGCTTTTCCATGGCAGCTCGAGTTATTTAATATCAGTTGTAGTTATTCATTCCTTTTTTTACGGTTTTAGTTCATTGCTTAGTTCACTGAACCATTCTTCAACCTTACTTCGTCTTTTAAGCATCATCGTATCATGCAATATTGCCTTATCTGATTTCGCTAATGCACAATATTTCTCCATCGCTAATTGCAGTACACTAGCTTAAGCTTTCCCGTTCATTCCTTCAAGTCATCCCGTGATTATTGCATTTTAATCTTTATTCATCCATTTATTTACTTGTTTATGATTGGCTTCTATCACCTCCTTTATCCAGAAACTTCTAATTTCGAGTTGTTTTGAGAGAATTTGCAATGTTCTTGTACCTTCTACCAGCAGCAGTACGATGGGCGACACCACTCCAATCATTTTTGTAGCTTATTATTGTAATATTTATGTTTCTATGTTAAGTGTAAGTCTTAGGGTTGTTATGCATTTCCATGCTCCCTAGACTTTTGTATTGTAATTGTTTGTCATTGTAAATTTTATGAGAATATAAAAAAAAAGCAGTTCTGGCCATATTTAACGAACGATTTAAAACTATGCCTTATTGGATATCTTTAGAAGCAATTTATTAGGGCTTTTGGCAGCATTTGCTTACCCAGCCTAAGTGCATACAGTCTCTATAGGAACCACATAACATTGAGCTTTTTTCATTAGTTGTTGCCTGAATAAAAAGCGTATCAACACTATCTAATTAACAAGACTTCAGGCTGAGAAGCACTTGTACACACGCTGAAATTCGGACCTTGGAAATCAATTAGAATTGTATGAGGGAGTAGTCCATTTATTACTTTGCAGTATTTAAGAGATATCGTGTATTGTGGAAAGTTTCGTTCCACCTAATACCAGTGGGGTGCGATCTACTTATTCATGTGCTCTATTTTTTGGTGGCAAAGTCTCTCGTTGTCATTATAATCTTCATAAACAGTTCTTGTTGATTTCCAAGTGTACCTTAATCTTGGTGCAAATATATTGAATACAGGGCGATATCCTTTTGAGGCTTACATTTATAAATATCCGAATTAAAGCGAGATTTATAGACACTACATCAGATGACCAAGCGATTACCAAAGTTGAACAGAAGGAATTACAACAGACGATTTAATGGTATCAAATCAGTCGTACGGAAGAATTGCCCTATTTTCTTCAGGTCTTCCGGCCTGCTTGCAAATTCTAAAGTGAAGGAAACTTACAAGACCATTATGTAGCAGATGCCATTGTTTTATAGTCAGAATCCGAAAGAAGATTTTCCAGGACCGACCATACCCAGCTCCTACAGAAAATGATGTGCTAGTTCAATGTACTTCCATGTTGTTGCTCTTTTTGCAAGAAAAGATTGTATCCCCAGTACCCGTTGAGTTTCTACCACTAATTTTCATTTCAAGATCACTATTAGTAGTCATACCCACTGAGTTTCTTTTTAAAGCTGAGTGCACCAGTTATTGCAATATTTGTGGATTACTTGCTCCATCAAGTATAAGAGGAGTAATATACAGCCAGGACGTGATACCTGTACATTATTTGATGTTTTAAGCCACTTCTCTTCTTCTCTGCTCTCTTTAGTTATCCCACTTTCTATCTCCAAGTTTCAACATTAGTAAGTAGTATTCAACTTCAGTAACTTTTAAGTAAGCTCAAACTCCAACATCTACTACTTTTCATGTTGCCTAGCACCCATGGTTTCTTCTCTTCTGAGGACATCACGTAGCTAATTCAATGACTTAGTGGTGTAACTAAGTGGATATTACCTAAAATTTTGGCTCAATAGGATTCTTCGCGTGCTTTTACCTCGTTTGGCTTTCTATCATATTATGCCGGTGCTGAGATGAATCAATGACTGGCATTTGATATGACGTCACTGCAGTTACTTGCCCATGCTGGCATCCCCTCCCACCTCGAGCAAATCGACCTTATTTACATCGATTGTTAGGTAATTGTATTTTCATTTAATTCCACTAGAACAGTTCGAAGGATATTGTCATTGAGACTTTGGAATTAGATATCTCATTGAAGCTATGAGAGTAGGATGCTAAAAGCTACGACCTATAGTGATATGAACCCCTGATTTTGGCGAGGCTCAGTGGTGTGGTCGCGGGGAGTGTGGGGCCATATGCCCTCCTCCTCACTTTCTGCTACAGATTTTAATTGGGATTTCCTTAGAATAGAATTGAAGGATTTCTCTTAAAGTATGCTCATCATAGCACTCTGTTTTATAGAATGATTGCCCCAATAGCAAGCATGAAACTTGGCAGATTTAGTCCAGGCCAATGTCATGTTACGCCACTGGCCATGTTGTACGAACACTCTGCCACTGAAAGGAGTTTGGCTGGCGGGCTATCGATAATCGTGTACTATTTGTTAGCACGATATAAGCATGGAATGTCAGCCAAGCCAAGGGCAGCCTAAGAGGATATTTTTCAATGGCAATCGATAGAGTAGAGAACTGCATTTTTGGATGGTATATATCTTTCTATGTCTTAGTTTTACTCCCTGTTCCATGCCTAGTTACAAGGAAGTTTTGTCATTGCACACTTTGTTGGAAGTAGGGGGCTTGGGTAGAGCCCTTAGGAATTTTTTCTCACCACGTCCTTTATTTTCCCAGTTAATGCGAGCGACACCGTTCTTCTACAAAGGTAATAGGTGAACGTCAATTAGCAACTGCTATTGAAAGAGCATTTATTAGTGATTGTTTTGTGATGAACACTGATTAGTGATTGCCATCGACTGAACATTGATTAGTGTTTGTTATGGATTGAGCAGTGGTTAGTGATGGAACATTGATACATGATTGTTTCTGACTAAACATTGATTAGCGATTTTGATTGATATTACAATTGATATCTAAATGAATAGAGCTTTGATACAAAAAGTTGTTTGACTGACCTTTAAGGAGCTGAGCTGTTTTATCACGAGGACACTTAACTGTTTATCAAGGCACAAAAGCCATTTTATCACTGCACCAAATGTTTATGATTATATCCTAAAATCAGGCCTACTCCGTTCCATCTTTTCTATACTGAAAACCTTGCTTTCCAGATTGTCGTATTCTCAAAGGGCGTTTTCGAAGTGAATACCGTAGTATTTCGAAAGATCACGCACTTAGTTTTTTGAACCTCCAGAAAGGGCACTTAATTCCAGGTGCGCTCATTGCCGCCGGAGCGCTTGTTCCGGTATGTTACGGCATCCAGGATCGCTTCGATCACTGCTCACAACTTACAGCAAATATTTAGCTATCACTTTATCGACCTCTGAAGCACCCCCTTGAATATGTAATGTCTAACTTGGATTACATCCACCAACAGCAGTCATTTCTTTTTAAGAAAAGATTTTAATTGTTTTATTTCGAAAAAAGAAATTTAGAGAGTGCATCTTTAGGCTATGACACGAGTATTCAAATGTTGTTGCGTGCCTTCGAAACATATAGGCATGCTATGCCGGTGTTTTCGCACAAACATTGTTTCTACTATTGTTCTACTTGTCTTTCGGTGCTTAATGATGTTTTTTACTAGCAAGCAGCTATACTATGGACCCCAGTTAAACTACCCAGCCGTGTATGATTAGTTTAAGACATTTAAAAGGCCTTACCAATTGTGAGAGACTTGCATTTTAACCTATTACAGGTTAAACCTCAACAGAGCAGAGCTCGTTCTGTTGCAGTCTATTACAGATTGTTCTCATATGTTCATTTGTTAATGAAGCTTTTCTACTGGCATTGCGCCTGGTAACCTTGTACTGATAAGTCTGGTAGCCTTCTACTGAACGAAGTTTTTTATCCAGTTACTGAACGATAAGGGAATCATCACTTACAATTTCCGTTTGCATCTAACTGTGTTGCTTCCATGGTTCGTACTCTGTTCTCTAGAATCTCTCATTTTGCACCCCGATGACCCTTCTCCAATCCATTTTTACCGCCTTCAAGCACTGTGAATCTGGCCTCGATTTCCAGAAATAAACAAACGCTGACTTTTCTTGTACGTTGATTGCCGTAAACTTTGATATTAACAGAATTTGAAAGGATTTGACGTTCAAGCCTGTTCTTTTATTCTTGTTTGTGATAAATCGGTAACTTTTCATTCACTCTCCTTTCGCGCACGCTGAGTAAATATTCCCATACAAAAACCCAACATGTTGGCATTATCAAATAAGATAGCAAATGAATATAAACCACCCGCGATTATCATGTCTTGAATACCACGATATTTGCAGTTTTTCCTGCGAGTTTCCTTCAAATTTGCAAGGTTCACTTCTCAATTAGCGGGTTTTTTTCTGATTTTATGGCGGCCCCGGTTCTCAATGACATTTACCTTATGCTACTGTGCGATAACAAGCAATCGTGCCTTTGATTATTGCGCGACTCAGAAAGTAGTCACATGATGGACAGTTTGTATACATGGCCTCGTTTGTTTGTTTCGTTATTGTGATCTATCATAGCAATATATTGCATATTATTATCATTTTATCCATCACCATATCTCATCATCATCATCGTCATCATTATCATCATCATCTTCTTCTTCTTCTTCTTCTTCTCGTTACGCCCCTCACGGGGCCTGAGACTGACCCTGGGGTCAGTGGACCGCCTATCAATTGTTTAAAAGAGGTGATCGAGTCGGCTACACTCAATCCACTCTGTTACCCCAACAGTTACTTATCAGATCTGCAGCCTGAAGCTGCTGTGCCTGACTTTCACTGAAGGGGCCTGGTTGGACAGTTTGCGACAGGTCGTCAACATCTGCCCCAATTCTGAATCTTCGCGAAATGAATCACTATCAACTTAAGGGCAGAGTCTCTCTGTGCCCGCTTGCCACCACGAGGAGGTCTCCAACCATGGGCTAACCATCATCATTATCATCATCATCATCATCATCATCGCCATCATCGTCATCATCATCATTATCATCACCTGCATTATGATCACCTGTATTATTATCGTTAGTAGCCATCTTGAGTCATCATCATGGTTTATTACCATGATCATCGTCAATCATGGCTGTAACTAAATCACTGTGGTGCCAGTTTCTAACTCAGCTTCCCAGCAATAAAACAGACCAGACTTTGCGGACACTCCTAGGTTGTGCTGTGCTGCACAAGATATTTAACTGAAAGTGTTTGTCATTAAAATCTTTCCCAAAGCGTGGTGCATATTTTTCATATTTAGTAGCCGCAGTCGTCTATGCCTCTCCTATAGCATCGATGATACAAATCTTCGGAGAACGCTCGTAAATTCTTATATTTTCCCCCATAAAATGCCTTAACGCTGCATTCTTATCCTTTTTAAGTCCTATTAATTAGCTAAAAACGACCTGTATTGCAAGGCTATATACTATTTCTGTCCAGAAGTACTTGTAGAGAAGATTCTCTCTCCAAATGGATCACACACAGACCACGTTGGTACTGTCGTTTTATTTTCGTTTTTTATAGACCGAGGTACACAATTTTCCAACACCATTGCAGTATAACAAAGTGCGAGTAGCTTCATGCTTTGTCGGTACGATGTGTGCTCAAGATGATGATAATACCAATTTTTGGGCAGTGAAATGATAATAATCCATATAATTTTGTTGTTTCTAGAAGGCTTCTCACTCATTACCAAAAGGTTTTTGAATATTCACTGGGCATGCAGTGGGGACAAATGCCATATGAACCAAATTGTTGTTTGATAGGAGCAATAGAAAGACGTGTTGCTGTTCAGATGGGCCGATTTTTCCCTCGGAACAGAGTCAAACTGACCTTCTATCAAAGTTCGATTCTCTGTAACAACAGACATCCCTTGAATCCAGTCGACACCGAACTGTTCCCTATATGCACAAAAATATACGCTATAAATTATTATTCTCAGATTCAATTTAATTTAAGTCCGACCCTATACAGGGCCTCTTGGTTTCATTTAGACTCGCCATCAGAACTGATTCTAGGCAAGCGCTATAGTCACATATTTCGTAAGAAACATTTTTGTAAAGAATCTAAACCTGGAAGGCCATGAAATATAACGAGCACCTACTACTTTAGACAGAATTCATGTGGAACTTTCATCTTCAGATCATATTCATCACTGCAAACGTATCTGGGTTAGTATTTCGGTTCAGCTTTCGGTCGTCATCCGACGTTTGATGCTCTGACAAGTGTCAGAAAGTGTCAGATGAAAGGGCTTTTCAGTATGTAGCAAGAATGTTCCCGCGTTTCGGAGCAACAGTGGAGCCAATCTGCATGCAATCTGCATGCAATCTGCATGCAATCTGCATGCAATCTGCATGCATTTATGAGTGATCCTTGTAATAAGAATTTTGTAGGGTTTACTGTTGTCACTTTTGAAGTCCTTGGTATCCTGTCTCAACATTGAATACTTAGCGCTAGATTTCCATTAATTCTAGGGAACTATTGAGAAGCTTTTAGTACTATGTCAGTGTTTTTTTTAGTATGGTCTTGATCCTGGCCGCACTTTGTTGCCTTTGAAAACGAGAGTGTGGCCTGCAAATTTAAGGTTTGTGGTCAACTTTTATGCAGTTGAAACTCTGAAGTTTCTTATATTTATACGTTCCGTACGTTGACCATTTGTAGCTTTTCATAGTATACCAAAAGGAACGTTTGCCACCCCTTAGCACGCACTTTCAAGCAACAGAAGGTTAATCCCTGCAACATTCGATAGCAATAGGGTGTAGTCAGGGACGTAGAGGCTGGGAGGTGTGAGGGTGACACCCTCCTCCCAACTTTTATTGATAGTGGAAGATTCAGGTAAAATAAGGTCATCACAGCATTAAAATCAGGTACTTTTTGAGGAATTGGAGGCTACATACACCCCCGTCCAATGGGTCCTCGTGACATCCCTGAGCGTGGCCATTAAAACATGTGCATGATGGCCCGAAGTTCGTTATAGCATAGTATGGCCTTTGAAATTTTCCTTAAAATAGGCATTTATACTGCAATGTGATCAGAAGAGGCCTAAGAAAAAGGAACTTTAGGAACTAGAACTAGAGCTAGACTGCATATAACACGCATGTATTGATAGAAAATTGAGCCAGATCTCTATCTGTATCTCGTCACTGTCCCATCTCTTCAGAATGGGAAGATCAAGCTTCAATAGGCTGATCACCATCCAGATCAAACTTCTCTTCTTAATGATGACTTTCCGTTTGATTCTTTTTTTAATTTAGTAATAATCCATTCCAGTTAACTAATTCGTTTAGATCACAATCCTATTTGGCTCTGAATGACCAGCAAGCAGTCATTCTCCGCAACAATGGTTGCGTGTTTTATCTCGTTATAAGAAAATCAAACGGCCACATTCATAATGTTGTCCTGGCTTGGAATAACTGGATGTCGAACGTTTGCTGCAGACCTCTGCGTAGGACTTCATGTGTTATTCAATGCAAAAATAAATGAACGTTGGTCACTGCTGTTCAGTTTGTATAATACCCTGCGGTGGTCACTTTTCGCATGCTGCGGAGGACATGAATCGTCTTTGTTAGCGTACCAGTTACTTGTAATATGTTTATACAAATGACCATGAAAGCACCAATAATCTGTATTTAAAGAATCCGAGGATTTAGCATCCAGCATTTCAAATATGTTTGTGTTTATTTGCAAAACAAAATTAAGTCCAATTAGACTAGATTGACCAAAGTAAGTTACTCGACAGTGTTGCCATGGTAATCGGTATCCAGTATGTTGTGCGTTCAATAGCGAGCAGGTTTGTGTGCTTAGTAGCTCCGAATTTTTAGGGGTGTTTTATAGGCTTGCGTTAACAATTTTTGAACAATTATTCTGTTGATAATTGCTTATATCTTACATAATATGTTTTGTCAATAGACCTACGATCTTTAGCAAAATAGTTGGTGCATAGTTTTTACGTTTCTTTCCCTTGCTTCCTCTCCTCGTCATAAAATGTTACGTCACTGTGATGTACTGTACAGTAGTTATGCTAAGCAGGGCAGTTCTTTGTTGTTTTTAATACTGTACACTTTGCCCTATGTTTTTAAGGACTATAACATGAAGTGATGACATGAATTAAAGTGAACTGAAATGAGCCAATATCCTGGACATATGTTGAATATATATATATATAAACTCAAAAAAATGATAACTAATGTCCTTGCGACTATATATATATATAAATATATATATATATATATATATATATATATATATATATATATATATATATATATATATATATATATATATATATATATATATATATATATATATATATATATATATATATATATATATATATATATATATATATATATATATATATATATATATATATATATATATATATATATATATATATATATATATATATATATATATATATATGTATATATATATATATATATATATATATATATATATGTATATCTATGTTTATTATATATATATATATATATATATATATATATATATATATATATATATATATATATATATATATATATATATATATATGTATGTATGTATGTATGTATGGATCGTACGTAGGCAATTATTAGGCAGTCACGTCCAATGACTTAGGACACTGAGTCAGTGTCCACTTACAGCCACTTGGAAAATCAAAAGAGCAACCTCTAGGTTTTCTTGGAACAAGAGTGGTCCAGTTGCGAATCAAAGGACAACTACTTATAGTTAATGCACGTGTAAATATTTCAACGACTGTTGCAATATGTAACAGAGCAACGTATTTTTGACGCACTAATACACTTGTTACTTGCTTGTTCCAAAGTGTTTTATATAGGTGACTGCTAGATGGTTTCCAACAATAATCAAATGTGATTTTTGCTGTTGAGTAGAATTTAAAGCTACCTTGAAAAGAAGACTCTCAGTCTAGAACCTTGAGGTGCTTCCTTAGTCCAACGTCTCCTTCCATTCCCTCCTCATACCTTTATTCACAGTAGTCTTTCTGAGATAATCCAAAAGGAGCCTTTTCTTTCTTTGTGTTTGTTTTCATTCTTGTGAAGTCGTAATGCATAAAGCCGTTTCTGTGCTTTCTAACCACTTCTATTTGCTTGAGTTGCCTTTTCGAAACAACTTCATTTCAAGATTTCAAAGCTCCATAGGCAATGGAGAATTCCTCGGTCAGCATAATCCTTGTTGTTTGGCTGTGTGGTACTGTTTTTTCTAACATTTTGTGTTTGATTTTGAATACAATTGATTTGAACCAAAATAAGAAGAGGATCAACTTTTTGTTCATGTGCTATACGTATTGCTTCAATAGCTTTGGAAGTAGTATAATATAATCTAAAACTTTTGATTTGCCTTGTGTCGACAAGGGTACGTTCCCCCTCTCAGATTTAAGTAAATATTTTGATCCCCACTCCAGGATCTCAGAACAAACTCCATAGTCCTTCTCCTAAAATGCTCTTTATTTTTCAACCCCCCTCCCTCTGAATGTGCTGGATTTTGGTCCCCCCTCCCTGATGTCTTCCACCCCCTCCCCTGGAAGAATTAATGACCGGTCCCTAAGAGATCATAGTTTACTAGTAGCTGCTACTTTTGGTAGGTGAACGCTTTCAATTTTTGTCTCAAGAATACATGCAAAATTCATTAGTTTTGTTTGGCTTACCATTTACTGCGTATGCACCTTTGTCTCTGACAAAGAGGTCATTGATGGCTCTGTTCATTGTAAAGACACTGGGAGTTTATTATCATTTCACCAGTTTTGCTTCGCCAACTTGATATTATACATCAAATCATTATTCCTTCAATCTGAAAGGCAATAATAAGAAAAATAATGATAATGTTTAATGGTAGTTATAATAATGGAAGCTGTGGAATATGAAGAAAGTTATAGCATTCCCTGCTGTGATTAGTATACCAGGGTGCATTTCGTGAGGCCAACTTAAGTTACACGTAATAGATTGAAACCAACTTAAGGTTGAAACTGATACAGAAAACAGCACTCCTGGGAACAGCAGGGATTTTACAAAAGACATTGCCTTCATAATGGACATGATTATGAAAACAATGTCACTCTTAAATGGAGCCGTAATAGAATTGTCATCATAATAGTCTTGAAAGTTTGATATACTGATAGAACTTTACAATGGCAGCCCTTTTTGTCGTCGTTCTCATCTTCAAATTTCTACTGAGGCTGCATTTCCCTTTACCGACATTGTCTCTGTAGGTATTGTGATGTGATAGGGTTGGTCCTTTATGGGCTTGTTGCTAATTGTTCCCACCTTACTTACCCAGACCAATTAACATCTGATTGTCTGTGAGAAACTAATTTACCAATATTAAATGCTTTATTTATGGTTGGCCGTTTATGTTATAGCTTGTTACAGCTAATCAGTATTTGATATTTAACTCATGCCACGCCTACAACTGCATATAGCTCCTTTCCAGTTTTATTCAATAACTATAAAGTGCCGTGTCCATTGCATTAGAACGCCGCCTTAAATGTCTCAAGATCTCCATCAGCTTTTTTCCAACACCATCCGTCCTAATATTATCATCACTATCTATTATCACTATCATACAGTGCCTGAAAATGGATACGTGTTTTTTATAAGAAAAAAGTGATAGGAAATTGAGGCTCAAAATGCCAAAAATTTTAAGACAATCTTAAGAAAACCACGATGCTGAAATTCGAAAGTTCACCTTTTTGCATGCCAGAAATCGATTTTAACTCATTCTTTGCAGGCTCCTTTACACAAATCGAAGCTCTTCTTTGAAAATTTTCTTGGTTAACAAAGGTGAAACTTTTTATAACAAACCATGGTAACCTCCCCTCTATTCAGTTTACTCCGATAAAAGTTAAAAAAATCTCAACTTCAATTTTGGGAAAAGTTAAGAAAATTAAGCTGTTGATTGAAAAGAAGATTGTTATCTTTCTTGTTTTGTCCTTTTTCTGGTCGTTCTGATTTTCTCTACTTGTTTATTTTCAACGAATAAACTCTCGGACTCTAATAACATTCAGAAGTGTATCCCAGGACTCTAATACTGGGATCTGACAATACTGTTCATGGACCACGTCCTCGAAACTCTCGCAAATGCAGGGAGCGCCGTTTTGAGCAGTTTTGCTAGATACCAGAGTTACTGTAGTATGCATGTCGTGCGTGTGCGTGTTTGTGTGTGTGTGTGTGTGTGTGTGTGTGTGTGTGTGTGTGTGTGTGTGTTCAAGTTTTCACAGAGTACCTTTCACCACATTTTTTGATTCAGTGAAATAATTTCAAATGCAGCAAAACACTCTTTGTAACTGAAGTGCTAAATCCACTTTTGAACTGGCTTCTTGTATCGACAATCGGCTTGCTTGAAATTAGGAGCGGATTGTTGCAAAATTAAAGTCATTGTTTTTGAAAGGTAGGTGCTATATATTATAATTCCTTAACAATTATAAATATACAGCTTTTGCAATAGTATAAATCGTGAGTAAAGTTTCTTGAAATCTGGTCATGACCTGAGTCTCTGTTGCATCGCCCTTTACTTTGTGCACAATTGTTTTGTAGTCATGCAACCTTACTAGCTAGAATTATTAAATGCTTGATTCTAAGAATATTCACACAGATACCTTAACGACTGTTGAAACGGGAACGGCATGGACTACTCTCATCCTCGATAACGTGATCGTACCATTTCTCTTTCGCCATCTGCTCTTTACGATAACTCATAGAGGAAGTAAGACTTTGTATATAGAGAATTTTTCAGCTGTCTCAGCTAACTCGTTAACTGGTTTTAAAGGAGTTCCAGCCCCTTAGCGCATATACGATCTTCTCAAAACTCTTTTACTTCCCGACGAGAATGAAAGGCGAACTGCCCTGTTGATCCCTGTTTGGTTAGCATCATAATAGTCGCAAAATCCCTGGTTTAACTGCTCAACAGAGATGACTCCGAATGACAAACTTATCGCAACAATCGTCTCTCCTTCTGTAGCCTAGTTTTGTCGCTACAGGAGCAAATGAGATAATAGTTTTGACATGAAAAAGTGATAAATATTTGTTTAGTATATCCATCTACCAGACGTAAGAGGATTTCGCGCATAACCTTTCCATTACACTAGCTTTTTGTATACTTTTGTGTGAATGAATACAAACAGTCAGGGTGCATATTTCGCAACCATGACCAAACTTCGTCTGAGCATGAGTGTACAATATACCCCAAGGTGAACGCACATAGTCTTGAGCGCTTCGGAAGAAATGATTTTAGCATCTCGAGAGCTGTCTTGATGTCTTAAATCGTCTAGAAGAAATAGATCTCCACCTGTTTCAGACGTGACGTTTCTAAGTCGAAAAAATTTTCTGGCATGTGACGTAATTTTCTTGATCCTCTCTCACACACAGAGCAGTGTACTTCCTTTGACTCTCCGAGGAAGAAAGTACGTTTCTAGTGTAGAAATACCCTAAGCTAATAAACTATAAAGAACAGTTATCTGTTTCAATATTTATGTGACCTTACAATTCTTCTAAGATTTTGTTGTTTGGTGAACTTCTACGAACAGAATACTTTAGTTTGTGGGATTTCTAATCCTGAACACAGTGCCACACCCTTTGTGCCAAGCTAAAGCCGCTCCACCGTACTCTTTCCTGGATGCAGTCGGCAACTTGACTTCAAAAGATTTATAGGGTATGTTACCACAAAAAATTCATTACATTCCAGGGACTTGGCCGTATCTATATGTTACCACAGGAATTAATCGGTGTACTTGCGACAAGTTAGGGTCTTTTGGTGTAGTGAGCGCATTCAGATTCAGAAAAGAACTGGTGTGCTGGCATCTGCAGCAGAATGCCATTAGTTTTATTGTAGTTCTACTCAGTTTTGTACCGGAGTGCATGAATGGAGTTGTTGAATTCCATGCGGTAATATCTCATTCAGACTAGCAGTCACGTCAGGGATGAATCAGATCTTCTTTTTTGCGTTTTTAATATTCGTAGAAAGATAAGATAACACGTGACTGGCTATACTGCTTGCAACACTACTTTCCCATACTGTATACTAGAATGATACTTTGGGACGAAAAAGGGAAAGTCATCCCCAAGACGACAACATACCGTTTCAAACATGGGGGGGGGTGGACATAAAACAAAGTTTACCTTTATTTGTACAAATGAAATTTATTGGAATCCACGAGTTTTTTTTTTAATCCTCTAAAGTCAAGGGTGCCCCTGATGTTTTTAAAGTCAAATCACTTCTGCTTCTGCTGCTCCAGTAACTATCTCTGAATTCTCGCTCAAAGTTTGCGGTCGCTTGCTTTCTATCTTGTATCTTCAGAATCTTCAAATTTTCATTAGAAATTCGTATCAATCCTACTTTTATTTCCAATGGTAATGCTCAGCTACTAAGTGTCCGATGAGCAAGACTGTTGATACGTTGTGCATCAGATGAACCCCTCTGGAAGTTACCATGCTGATAAGTGCCCTTGTTTGATAGAATGTGATACTTGTATCATGTTGAAGAATGACACAAACTTTTTCTCAGAATTAGATCGAGATCGCCAGTGTTTTAGTCCGATTCGCTCAAGTTAGTCTTCATTACCCTTTCGTTTCTGTTGGCCCTTTTTGCCCTACTACTGCTTTGGCATCCCTGGATGCAGTTGATCAATTCTTGTCTTTTGTTAGGTGGTCATTGCTTTTGATGGTTAAAACATATGTTTTGTTTTTAAAATATATACAAAATTGATCACCTTTACGACCAGCCTGAACAACCATGTAACGCACACTACAATAACATCATATTACTTTGTGTTTGTTGTAATCTGGCCTCTCATGTGTCTTTACTTTATTGTTGTTATGGTACTCACGGGTTGAGCTGGAATGTTGTCCTGGCAATTTGCCAACCAGAGTTCTATTCTCCGCTTTGGCGATTTTCGCGTCGTTATCAAGGCGTTGGTTTAAAATTGCTGATATTGAAGGAGAATTGATCATAGGTTTTGGTAGGTAATAGTATCATTTTGAAATGAATACCTCTCAGCTGCATTATTCTCTTAACGTAATTATGTAGATCTGTATTCGGTAATTTTCTATTTTTCTATATTAGTTCAATATCATCTTGTAAGTTTTTAAGCGAAGAGCCTATTGAAAATCAGCAACGCTGAGGGGCGACCCGAATCAATCAATCAATCAATCAATCAATCAATAAATCAATCAATCAATCAGTCAATTAGTCAATCAGTCAATCAGTCAATCAGTCAATTCAGCACATTCCACACGTTGGACAGCACTATCACTGCTTGTGATAGTAGTAGTTACTGTCAAACTCTCTTGCTTCATATTCGCGAAAGTTTTCATATTTTCAAGCTTGGTAGTTGTCTCAATATACAATGTCTGCCAAAAGCCAAATGAGTTACGCTGTAGACGAGCTACAGCACTCCCCCACGCGTTTAGCAATCTTGTCTGAAGAAGATATGAATAACCTGACGATAGAAGTGCTACCTGTATGCAAACTTATAGGTTTCGGCTATCAACTCAGCATTGTATGATGGAGAAGAAGCTCTCATATCGATATCAGAGAAATGCTTAAGGAGTCCGAAATTTATAAAGATGTGTAAATTTTCCAAGTACTTTTGGCAGGAGTTGTAGAACTGATAGGCTTACTAAAAAAAATTCAAATACTAACCAATAATGTGGCTTCACTCGTCGTATGTTAGCATGGTTAGATGTTTTCGTATTCTACATTGTCAGCGCACTAGAGAGCTTATGCCTTACTACCATGTAGGCCTTGAACTGCCTCATTATTTAGCCAAACGTACTGTTACAATCTCAATGATGGAGATTATCAACTCTCCCTGCATTATTCAGATGATCTTCTCTGACTGTGGAGGATTTTTGTTTTCAAATCTCAGTGTTTCATCTCATAAACGGCAGAATACAGATTGGAATGCTCGGAATACTGTGGTTTGACATCATAGCGTGACAGAAACTTTACTTGTATGTTATCCAATTGTGCTGAAATTTGTATATCTTTTTCCTCGATGTTATTACCATCATTTATTTTCTATTCTCATTAAGGCTGAGGATGGAGTATGTTGATGTTGTGGAAGGCTCATCTATCCATAACCGCATTTGTTGGATTCATAATTCCATTTTGCCAGTCCATGTTCGTCATTCCATGTTTAATATTCCATGTTTCTCAGACAGCCGTGCTTTATCTTTCTAGCGTTACTTTTATCCTCGATAAAAACCTTTTGACAAATTATCCATCCATATTCCCGTGAGAACTTCAATTTGGATTTGTGGCCTTAATTCCGTAGCTTTTTTAGAGATTTCTTAAGTACTTTGTCGCTGCTAATGCCCTAGGAAGTAGTGTACTATTCAACAATAACTACCTTTCAGAGCCGCCATTGTGACATTCTTGAAAGACTCGTTTTCTGGCAATGGCCTGCTGTATGACGAAATCTTCACCAAAGTATTCTCAGAACGAAAATCAATATAGCAACAGTTCTTGTTCGAATATGAATTGGCACCTATCCATGTTTCTTGATTCAAAACCGTTTCTTTTTCCTTATTTCTTGCTGGATGTTGTTGGTATCTGTCAAAGCTGTTTGGTGTGTTTGTGCTACGTGCAGCAGGAATACTTGTGGCATGCATGTCCTTGCAACCATCAGTCCTATATTCTACTCAGAACATTGCGATACTTAACTTTCTCTGGAACTCCAAATCACATTGATAATACGGATTCTTAATGACAATGTCATTTGGCTGAATCGCCGTTTAGGCTACGTTTCCATATCTCCGTTTTTAAATGTCTCCGTTTCGGTACCACTCCGTTTTAGGGCGTTTTCAGTGTTTCCATTCTAAACGGTGCGTTTTAAAATGTTTTAGTCTCAAAATCACTCCACTTTGAACACCCTTTTCAAATATCTCGGTTTTTTATCATTGTAAATGGAAACATCAACTCTAAATGGACTAAAGGAAAGTCAACCTTGGCAACATGCTAGTGATGTATGTGGTAAAATAGGATTACAGTTGATATCCGATCATTCGACTGACCACCCAATCACTCGATTATTTGGCAACTCGAGCGAATCCCGATTTCCTGTCTGAGTTCGTAGTATCGATTGTGAACTGTATACACGTTGTTTACCTTGCCAGACTTTGAGGAATGAACGGCAACATTGTTACTATAATGATGGTAGCAGTTTACCTGCTTGCTTGTGAAGTCTACCGTGAGGCTAGGGTAATTGTAATATCATAGCTTATGGTATTAGGAACATGCAACGTTGAAGATTATTGTATTAATTCTAGTGAATTAGTCCTTTTCCACTTATTACTCAATAGCATGATTGGCATCGAAATTTGTTCCAATTATTGAATGTCCGAGTTATCTGAATTTCCATAGGAAATCTTACCGAAGGAGTTCAAGTGTCGTTTGATGTAGCGAATGCCTGAGTTATCAGGCTATCGAGATATCGAATGACTACTGTAAATGGACCACAGTGTTTAGGAATTTTCGGGTTCGGAATCCAGACCAAGAATTATGCCGTATTTTGATTCTGTATAGGTAGACCATGGGCGAGTGGCTGAGTCGCTTGACTGCTGAGCGGAACATCGATGGTTCGAGCCGAATCCTTGGATCATACTAGGGATGCTCACTCACTGTCTACTCAGCAGCAAATGGGTATATGGTGGCAACACTTGTGAGTTAATAGCGGCGAAGAAAGGAACTGACCACCTTACCTCACTATGCCGGCCGCTCAGGATAGGTGTCCTCTCTAACAGGCACTCCCCAACGTACGAAATCGTATGCAGGACATACCTCTATTTTATAGATAGTTCAAGAACACCCAGGTGAATGGAAATGCCCAGCGAAGCAGATAAGAATCTTGAATTTAGCTCAATGAAATTTGTTTCATTTTACATAGGGATCACAAACGAATCGTCAGCCATGGCTAGAACAATAGTGAAGAGAACTCTAGCCACTTATGTGCAGAGGAACAGCCAATATAAAATCAAAAGAAATCTTAATGCGAAAAATCACTTACTCTCATGAAACGTTTCCTTAAAAATGTAGAGGAGAATGCCACTGATTTCGATTGACAAGCAGCGAGATTTCAGAATCCAGTATTTTTATGTGCTGAGAAATTTTTCCCCTAGTCATTGACTAGTTCTTTGTACACTTATTAAAACATTTGATAGTTGTTTATCTACAGTTGGATTTATCTCATGAGTGTAGTATCTTATTACGGATTGTTATGAAATTTCATTGAAATACGTACGTGATTTTGAATGGAGAATGTGTCTTAGTTATCAACCATTACAGCAGCTGGAATATGATCGCCAGGTATAATCACCAGTAATATCATTAACTTGCCAGAATTCGTATAGTCTGCGTATAACCAGAAGAGATCATCTACATAGACTGCAATGAAATCATCAACATAGCCTACAATAAACTCGTGTTTCAAGGTTATCCACTTGCTAATTCTGCCAACTATTAGCAAGAACTTGCTAGTACCATAGTGGTCTGTCGCATGCTGTATTTTTGAATGCTTGCACATGCCGGTTTGCAAAGCAATTCTGAGTTATCCTCTTTATATCGCCATCTGGGAGTCAAATATTTTATTCATTTATTCAGGCATACATTCATATTGCAAAACAAAGCCATGCTGTGCAGTATGATTGAGCCTAACCAAGTACTTGTTAAAATTCATAAATTTTTCATGTTTTCACACAGTTCTGCTATTCGAAAATCATTAGCTTGTAGTTTGTGATCTATGAGGCAAATGCTATGGTAGAGCTTGCCAGGGTCTATCCAAGAATTTTCCGCGAAATTCAGTTACCGTCTTTCGATGCAACTCCCCTAAGCTTGTTCCCTAACACTCGCTTCTTTCTTATAAGAACCAGAAAAATTGATTTTTCAGGCTGGCTGTTCTTGATTCTGAATTGTTCTTAATATGTTCTTATATTATTGAGGTGTAGGCAATTTAGACATAAGACAACATACAAGAGAACATAAGATGTTTCACCAAGGGCAACTTATTCACGAAAATCAAAGAGGAGAAGTGACAAAGCTGTCACTTTCCCTCAGGTTAACAAGGGAATGGCTATCTATGTCATTATGTTATTGGAAGCGTATGCCTCTTTGCCCAAATATACATTTTACGAGAGTGCTTCAGCCTCAGCTTGTTCTTAATTTGTTCTTAATTTTCCATTAATTTTTCGAGCCTCGTGTTCTTATAAAATTGTTCTTAGAAAAAGAGAGTATATTTCTATTGTAATTTCCAACTGGGTATCTAAAAGTTTAGCCTAAGTCGAGGGAATCAAGTCCAGTGTGTTATTATGATAATCACTGCCACATTCGCTTCGGGATTTCAATTAATCAGCAAGTGGGCAAGAATACATCTTGGGGAAGCAAATCCGGCATGAAAGGCCTGTTAACTTTGGTCATTCTCTCATAGTCTTAGGACTCCGCTGTTACTACTCACTCTGTAAATTTCAATATGAAATCAATAGGCTTAATCAAACGACCTTCGCTTTAAACTTAAAAGTAAATATTCTGAACCAGAATAAGTGGGGAAAAGTATTGTATCCACCGTCATTGCAGACGACTAGAGCGAATAGCAAGTCTACCCTTGTAGTAGTGTGTTTTCTTTGAAGTTCTCTTCTAATTATTCTTATTGTTTATTGCACATCATACAGGAATCATACCTTTGCTATGAACTTGGGCATACTTCATTATTTGATCCTCATTAGAGATTACTTATTTATGGAGAAAACATTTTTGATCTGAGGCCCGGACAGATCCGGATCGTTTGAGATCTTCATTATCAACACAATCGAACGAAATTAATAGCTAGGTATTATTTGTTTACTAAGTAAATATATTGCGAATTATTTAAGGTTTGCCTTTTAAAGAAGAGAGAAAATATAAAGTCTTTACACCAGTACCATTGAAATAGAACATGTACCTTTAGTAGTTTACTGCGTCCGAAATACTACAAATATTGTGTTGCGTTAAAAACCCATGTTATGTTTAGTAATGTTTTTGTAGTTATATATACTATATGTTAAGCTATATGTTAAAAAAATGATGAAAATATTATATATATATATATATATATATATATATATATATATATATATATATATATATATATATATATATATATATATATATATATATATATATATATATATATATATATATATATATAGACTCTAATAATAAAAACAACTGTTTAACGTTTCGCGTATAGCTTCATCAGAAGATTCTTACCTTTACTTTACAGAGCGCACATATATACATAACCATAATTGAATAAATACAAAGGAAACACGTAAATAGAAACAATACCTTAGAAAATAAATATAAATATCATATAAGTATATATATATATATATATATATATATATATATATATATATATATATATATATATATATATATATATATATATATATATATATATATATATATATATATATTTATATTTTTATTAATCCACCAAACATCAGTTGCCAGTAGAAAAACAAAAAGCTTTGCCTGTCTGTTTCGATGGCTGTTGTTGTAATTGTTGTTGAAAGCTAGTTTTACTATTCTACCGTCTCACATGATTAATTTGGTGATTAGTGCTGAATATTGGGGTTTTCTGCATGGGGGAATTGTACTTGTTCTTTCTTAACGGCCAGGGGAATTATCTGAAGTTTTTATCAGGAATTCATGCTTATTTTTGAGTGCTCATGAACCCGAAAGAGTTTATTTTTCACTTGTTTTAAACGTGTCATGGAATACCCTCCTTCATGGTTTTATTTTTCTCACATTTCACGTGTTTTGATTCTGCAGTGCTTGAAGAAATGGAATTGCGATTCGACAGACAGAGAGCCCACCGGAAACGTTAACTTTGATTTGTCTCTTGGAAGAGGAGATAGTCAGGTGCTCTTTTTTACACGCATCATCGTCATGCATTCTCTTTCGATACTTGTTTAATTTTGGTTAAAATTGATTAATCCCCATAGCTACCTGTAATCAAAGCATACGCAATCACATCTCCTAGGAAAACAATTGTAATGTGAAAGATTCTCGCTTGAGCCATGATCTTTCACTACTTATCAGCGATGTTCTCCAAAGATTTAAGTATTTAGTCCAAATTTTCTTCATTGGTAGTGTTGCATTTTTGTGTAATCTTGTTATATCACAGAATTTGATTCTAAATTTTAATCTGTTCGTATCGAATCATTCTCATGCTCGAACGTTGTCACTTGTATAACACATCTAATGATATTTCATAGCAGTTTTTATTTGCATAATTAGCATGATTAACATAATTAGAATAAACAGTTTAATTATGATGGTATCAGCTTGTTTGATCTTTTCATATCAATACTTCTAGTACGTGGAAGTATTCATTTGTTATAGTATATCTAATGATATTATTTAGGAGTGTTTATTTGCATAATTGCATAATTTATATTTTAACATAATTAGCATAATTGCATTGTGCGATTTTGGTCATTTATTTGCTCAGACCTCTTCAATTGGCTATCATGTGACTGCCCCTCAATCTTCTGGCTGTGTACACGGTCTCTCTTTGATGGCCGGTAAGTCCTCAGTCTTTAGGCCTAGGCCTAAGTTAGAAACGGTGCCATAAAAACTACTACATCGTTGTAGCGTTGTAACGGCAAGTATACTGTATCGTTGTAACGGCAAGAATTGAACTGAAATAACTGAATCAAATACTAATATACACGGAATATAAGGCTAGGCACCAAACAACCCTCGTTACGTCAGAACACAATACACATTGACAGTGACAAACACATTGCCAGGAAAGGGTGATACGGCACTACTGCAGAATCGTACCTCTCCTAGAAATAGATGGCCTACCTTAACAAACTATATACCTTTCGATAGCTCTCGGTGAGTAGATTACAATGATACCGTCATTTACCCCATAACTCAATTTTTCCGAGGAGTTATCGAGGGGTAGGGGTCAGGGGTTAGCGTTAGTGTTTAAATAGTACCAATCATCAACATCATTTTCTACTACTATCAATATGATATCAATGAAATAGATCAAATTCCAACGCTTTGAGATGATTTAAATGCTAACACTAACCCTAACCTTAGCCCCTATCCCACTTAGCGAGCAAACATGACAGCCATGTTTCATTTTCATTCATTCATTTTTCTAATTTTTTAATCACGGTGGCCCCATCAACCAAGAGTGGCTGCTTTTTTTGTTAGAAATAACTCAATAACTCCTCCTCAATTTGAGTTATTGGGTGACTGATGGCATCATCATAATCTACTCACCGTGAACTAATGAGTGGTGTATAGTTTGCTAGGGTAGGCCATCTATTTCTAGGAGAGGTGCGATTCTGGAGTAGCGCCGCGTGATACTTACACAATACGGGAGTTAACTAAAAACAGGACTTGACGAAAACATATGATTTTAACAGGGGTAATGTAGAGTTAAGGGACACGACATACAACACAGATTACGCTAAAACATAGAGCGCTAATAGGTTACAATTAATGGATTAAATGATTTCCTTGCTCAGGAAATAATCTTAAGAGAAGATGAAAACATATCCAAATGAAGTAGCCATTCAGATGCATTACTTATGACCACGTGGTTTTGAATCCGTATCAATTTTGCTTTGCATCATTTGGTCACTATTTGACGTTTCGCTATCTAGTGAGTTTCATACGTAAATGTGAGTAGTGCTCTGGTGTGAGCAGTCCTCTCTCAACAGCAGGTCCAATGTACATTGCGATGGAGCTGCGATGGCTCCCCTGTGCAGATTGGTTAAGAGAGGGGCGGTGCGAGCAAATGACTAACCCTTGAGCAACAATTTGGAAGCGTGGCCCAATAGCTCAGTTGGTAGAGCACTGACGTACAATGTCAGGGGTCGCGAGTTCGAATCCCGCTCGGGTCGGTTATTTTCTCGCACTTTCACTTTCCATTTCTTCCAAATCCTGTTGCCTTTACAAAAAAATGTGAGTACTGTATGCTATAAATGCTATTATTTGGTATAACATTGAAAATTCTGCTGCTGCAGCATCACGGGAATTAGGTTTGATGATCGAGCGCGAATTCTATAATATTGTGCTCGAATGTGAAGCTAGGAAGCTGGGGGGGGGGGAGGGACCATTTGCCCAAGTAAAAGATATTGCCAATCTTTGCCCCGTAATTATAAGTTGTATGGCCAACACGTGTGTTTGCTTTTAGAGACATAGAAAAATACAAACCAACACAAAACAACCATTAGTTGCTACTACTGAGTGCTTTATAGATAGGGATATAGAATTTTAAAATTTGGAATTTTCGTCAGGCATTTTTGTGCCACACACCCCTAATGAAAAAAGTGAAGTTTCTCCGCTGCAAGTATTGACAAGTTCCAAGATTTGGACGTAAAATTGTCAGATTTGGGACCATTACTCAGCTTTACGCTCCCACTTTTTCCGCGCTGGCTTTGTGCCTAATTGTGGAGACAATGATATGCCAATAGTCTTCCATCCTCAAAGTAGTCCTCCCGTGAGACTCAGATGAATACAATATGACACTTTACCTAAGTTGAAAGAAGGATACAAAGAAGAAAAAGACAGGAATTAAGTCGTAATCAGACAATATCAGAAACACAACGGAATTTGTTTATTGACGTCAAACAAATTAATTCTTTTAATTCTCTTCTTTATGTTGTATAGTACTGCCTCCATTATCTGGTCTGTTTTGGTGAAAGGGTTTGAAAGTGTATCCGTATACTCAAGAATGAACAGATAATGAACACATATAATTCTAGACCCTTGATAAGCTCAAAACACGTTTAAATCATAGCTAGCAAATTTTCACCGAACTATAGATGTTAACATGTCCCTTTATAATGGCTTGAATAAAATGTATAGAATAAAATTTACAAAACTTTTCTGCCACGTCGGACCCAAGTATGGAGGGTCCTCCTTCGCCACTACCAGAGTTTATAAGCCCCAAGGTATAGCCACGTGATACCATCATTATTGATGGCTCCTAGCATAGATTCGGTCATTATTCAGCAGGTACTAGGGTTCCTGTCAGTACATTACCAAGGTTATTAGTGTTTCTGTCGGTAAATTTGAAGTTTGTTAAGGTTACTGTCTTCAAATTAGAGAGCTGTCATAAAATATGGAGCAGACTGGGGTGGAAGAGATTCAGTAGGCTCACCAAATCCCTCGAGTGCAAAATTCCGGACTAGGTGATTATTTCATAATTGGAAACTTTCAGTGTTATGAAATTAACTTTTACGGTGTATTAGGGCCTAGTAACTTTGTAATCTTTCTTTCAATGAGCTACATAAATTTCAAAGTGAGTTTGTAAATCTCTTCAATCCCTGTTTGTGCCATACTTCCCCTATTGATTTGCACCCTCTCCAGACAGAGGGGGCCATGCTGCGCCAGTTTTGCCGCTGCGCAGTTTGTCTCTTGCTATAGCTTATTGCAGTGATTTGAACAATTTGCCCTCTGATTGTTGAACTTTCCACCATACAGGTAGCTCTGTATAAGGGTGCTAAATTTTTCGCTGAGCCATAATAGTCTCAAACACTTTTGATTTTGAGCCTGCGAATTTTCTTAAGTTACAATATTGGTAGATTTTAACAACTCGTATATAGACTATATTCGTACAATAAAAAGTGCGTAGTTGACACTCTCCAAGAAGTTACTATGCCTCGCCATAGCATAGTGACTCGCTGGCCGGATAGGTGAAGTTCACCCGTGTTTTCTCCTTCCTCTTCCTATCTTTGTGTCACTTGATCTTATACACTCTCTGAGTTCTTTTCCAGCTGATCCTCTGGCCACATGACCAAAACATTGACATTGTCTACACATTATCTTTTTTAAAAGTATGGGGGTTCCTACCTTCATTCTACTTAGTACTTCAGTGTTTGGTACCATATCAGTCCACTTAATCTTTAGAATCCTTCTATAGCTCCAAAGTTCAAAGGAAGTAATTTTCTTCTTTAGAGTCTTTGTTAGACTAAAGCATTCTGAGCCATATCTGAAGATAGACCAAACCATTGACTGTAGAAGTCTTTTTTTAGTATCTAGATTTAAATCACTTGAGAGGAGTTTCTTGCATCGTCTAAATAATTCCTTGGCTCTGGCTATGTTGCACCTAATATCTGTCTCGTGATTAAGATTTTCATCCAGTAGTACTCCAAGATATTGAAATTTTGTGACTTGTTCTATTCTGTCATCTCCAATTTTAATTTTGATTGTTTTATGTCCTTTTGATGTAACTAGCATGCTTTTTGTTTTTTTCTTATTTATTTCAATAGAATATTTCTTGCCAATATCTGAAAGCTTGTTCAAATATCTATTCAAGTCTTCTTCATTTTCCGCCAGAATAACAGTGTCATCAGCATAGCAGACATGATGGATGTTTAAGTTGATGCTGATCTCAACCCCTTCCTCTTCTAATTCTTTGAATGCTTCATCCACATAAGTGTTAAAAAGAACTGGGGACAGTATACAACCTTGTCTTGTCACCCGTGTTTTGTTGTCTAAAACATTCAAATAAGCAAAAAATCTAAGTCTTTTTAAAACTTGAGTCTTGCATTATTATTAAATTATTCTTAAATTCCAACCATTTTGAGCCTTAATATTCGTATATACCATATCATAAGTTTAAAAAACTGTATATTGTATGGGTCCCATATTCGCATTTCTCAAATACCGATTTCTCTGAGATTATACTCCGTGTAGCCATAACAACTACACAGGTAACTGATTTTGCCCGGTGATTCAGAACATTGAGAACATTTCAGGCGGGAACATGTCCTCACCTATGTCCTTGGTTTCTTTTTCTTACTGATTTCAATATGGAGATAAACGTCTAGTCAATCTATTACGCAAAAAGTGGGGACTTCATTTCTTGTTCACTTTCTCTTTGGATTTTGACAAAAGCCGAGTTTTCGTGCCCCTATCAGTTCCAACTCGCTGGTCTGTCAATTAGATTACCATTTGTTCTCATCGACTGGATCATACTCGCATCATTCCGTCAGAAGATAATGCAATGAGAAAATGGACGTTGAGAAATTCCATAGCAAGTGGCAATCACTTACTGCACAGCATCAGGTATGTAGTAGTTTTTCTTCCCTCTCTGTAGTGATTTTGTCTGCTAAACTCCCTGTTCTAGAACAAATGCTGAATTTCGTAGACATTCGGCCTTTGAAAACTTCTCCTAGAATTCAATGTCATGGCGTTCAAGATTGTCCTTGCTTTTGGTGTTCGAAAACCATACTGTTTTATTGACTCCTTAAAGTTAGCCCGTGATTAGAAAAAGCTTTGGTGAGAGTTATGCGACTGGCAACCATGCGCTGTTCTCCTTCGGTGACTTGTTCTCAATGGTAGTAGAAAGTAGTCGGTCCTACAGCTGTCCCAAACAGTTTCCTTTCTAGACACTGAACAAGAGTACTTTGATTTTACATTAGCTCTTATAACTGTCTTATATTACGACTTACTTAGAGACTTTTGCAAATTTCCAATTAGATTTTTTATTTGTGCGATAGCAGCTTTCCTGGGATGATGGCAGGGGCTAACATTCAATCGTGACGATTTAGGGGCTGTGAGACTTGGATGGTAGTTTGTGGAAAAGCTCCTGGAAACGTATGACGTTTATTTCAAGAAATGCAGAAAGGGGAACAGAAAAGTTCTTTTCTATTGTTATTGTGAACTAATGTGTATATCGAAATACCTACTTTCAGGAAAAAATTTTTAGCGAAGCGCATGGTCTGATGCAACTTTGTCTGGCAAATGTCTTGGAAATCATACTTAGGGACATGTAGCCACCCATTCAGAGAACAAAGTGTCAATGCGAAAACTGTGAATGAAACAAAAAGTAATCAAAAACTAAGCACGATTATTTCAACTTTTAAGACGACTCTGTCTGGCTGCTTAAAGTCTGAAGGTGACAACTTTGGTAGCGCAACAACGATGTTTCCGTTCACTACGTAGTGAAATCTAGTTGTTTGAAAACATGTTGCACAAGAAACCAAATGATACAATTTTTATTCAGCTTAGAGTCTTTGTAATATTTATCTAAATATTTAATTCTAGAGTTAGTATGTCAGATTTTATTTTCAACTCATTCTTGGTACTTAACATTCTGGTAGATACCATTTATGGGAACTAAGAAGAATGTGATAGATTCCCAAGTATACATAAACCTACATTTATGATTCAAGTGGTCAGTGCTGTTAGGATGAATTTCATTTTGTTTGAATTTCAAACACCTATTTTTCTCGGTTTTGTATTTTATTTCATTTATTGTAAGTTGCTTATTTTGACACTTTTTCCATGAGACTTTTTCAGGCCCATGTCATTGATAGTAAGCACATTAGGTTTTAATTTTTAGTTAGTAAATGTATGTGTCAGTATATGTAAGTTCTCAATTTTCAATTGTTCATAACTATTTTTTATTTTAGTATGGATGCTGGAGTCTTGAACAATCTATTATCACTGATCCTTCTTTGATTGCTTTTATTCTGTAAAACTGGCAGAAATAAGTTATTATTTTGCATTTTCATTACATTGACCATCATGTTGCTTACTGTTGCCAATGTCATGAAGGAGGGTAGGCAGGATTATGAGGAATCTTTTGCTTAACCATTTATAGTGTATCTAGCCCTACTGTTACTTTGCCTGAGACCAGTTGGAAAGTATCCACTTTATCATAAACTAGTAATGTGCCAATTCATTAAGTGTCCTGTTTAAGAATGAAAAATCATTATTTTTTCAATATTTAGATCATTTGAGCTGCTATGCTTGAGCTGCTTTAGTGTGATGTATTATTTGAATTATGCTATGGACATAAATGCCTAGTGTTTATCTGCATGTAGGAATGAAAGGTGCTCCTCAATGCCCCAGCTGAAGTCAAAATCTCTGGGTAGCAGCTGTTTGCAGCTCTGATTTTCTAATTGCAACAGTTGTCTTTTGCCATAACTTTTATGTAACATCCAAATGACAAGTAGATGGTGGAGCACAGACTTGGGGTTAGAGCCCTGTAGTACTCTGCAGAACACAAACACATAAGACAAGGCTGATGGGAGATTTCAGAGGCCCTGGGCCAAAAGAGAAATATGAGGCCTTTTGTGAGCATAGTTAGCAGAAAACTTTAAGTGTTTGGGAATTAACTCCAGAAAATTACTGCTAGTCTTACATTATAAGGCCCCCTTGACCTTGAAGCATTTAGAGTTATGAGGCCCCTAGACCTTGAGGCCCTGGGGCAATTTGTCCCCTCTTACCCCTCTCTTGGTGGCTGTGTACACATACACACACGCGCGCACATGCGTGCACACGCACATGCATGCATGCGTGCGCGCACACACGCACGCAGGCATGCACACTATTTAGGAAACTGAGTCAGAAAATCATTGTGTTTACTATCAAGAAGTTAAGATGTGTTTTGAGTCACTGCTAACTTTCATCTCTGATAGTAAACAGAAGAACCAGCTTCAGTTATGATTGTAGATGTAATGGAAGGTGTTTGGAGAATCACTTGCATGATTAATACTCTAATATTCTGGTGGTCCACTCTTGACTTAGTATATATATATATATATATATATATATATATATATATATATATATATATATATATATATATATATATATATATATATATATATATATATATATATATATATATATATATATATATATATATATATATATATATATATATATATATATATATATATATATATATATATATATATATATATATATATATATCACCATCATCATAGTTATCATTTTTTGACATTAGTAACTATAAAGGGCTCGGTTTTCACTTATCTTTGTAAATGGTATGGTGGATATATTACTTTTCATTAATTTTTAGAAGCTGATTGAATGCCTATGTAGCACTGAAGAGGTGAGTGTTATTTAATTTTTATCATTTTTCATGAGATCTTCATGATTAAAAATTTAATTAGATTTCATTGACTGATTTTAATTTGATTTTGATTTGCTAATTAACTTGGTCCTAGATTTATTTTGTTGTTGGTCATGAGTTTGATAGCCTTTTGACTACTTTCTGTGTTTCTTCTTGCTATTTGACTGATCAGTTGTTTAACTGATTAATTAAGTAATCAGTTAACTGACTGTGTGATGGACTGAATGATTAGTTTATTGTTATAATGGTTGATTGCTTGACTGGTGAAGTGATTTATTGATTTGTCAATTAATTGATTGATTGATTAATTGTTTCATTGGTACATAAAATAATTTTTTGATAGAATAGTTCATTGCTTGCCTTATTAGCTGATTGATTGATTGGTTGATTGATTGATTGATTGATTGATTGGCTGATTGATTGATGAACTACTTGATTGGTGATTTAATTAATTGATTAATTGACTGACTGTTTGGCTGATTGATGAATTGATTGACTGATAAGGTACTTGACTCTTTAATAAATTTATTGACTGACTGAGTGGTTGATTGCTTTTCTGATTGACTAAATACTTGGTTAGCTGTTTGTTTGGTTGGTTGGTTTGTTGTTTGAGTGATTGATAAACCACTTGATTTATTAAATACTTAACTGAGTTATATACTGATTGATTGATTGATTGATTGATTGATTGATTGATTGATTGATTGATTGATTGATTGATGAACCACTTGATTGGTTAAATACCTGATTGATTGATTAGTGGTTGATTGTTTGACTGACTAATTGAGTAATTGATTTATTGATTGATTGATTGATTGTTTGATTGATGAACCAATTGATTGGTTAAATACCTGATTGATTGATTAGTGGTTGATTGTTAGACTGGCTAATTGATTGATTGATTGAGTGATTGATTAAGTGATTGATTGATTGATTGATTGATTGATTGATTGAGTGATTGATTGATAAACTACTTGATTGGTTAAATACTTGATTGATTAGTGGTTGATTGTTTGAATGATTAATTGATTGATTAAATGAATTGTTATTTGATTGATTAATCACTTTCATTGATTAACTGATTGATCAAGCAATTAGCCAATTAATTAATTTGATCAATCATTATCTTTCAAAGAATATGTCAGCACACTGTTTAGATAGGCTGGCCAAAAACTCCATGCTCTTACTCGTATATCCGTCTACATGGACACTGGACAAATGCAGTAGCTAATTAGAGCATTCATTCTGTCTCATTTTGTTAGCTTTTGTCCGCTCCTTTGGATCTTTTATTATAGAACTTTAGACCTTAGAATTAACAATGTCCACGAAGTGGCATTGCGCATTGCGTTCAAGGATCACAGGAGTGATTTTGGCTTTCTCCTGGAGCAGAATAATTCGGTGACCATCCATGTTAGAAACCTGCAACTCCTTGTGATAGAAATTTTACCACAGAGTATGATCTAAATCCACGTTTCATGAAAGACGTTATTTTGGAGCGAAGAATTAGTAAAAATATGAAAACTCGCAAAGGTACGGACGACGTCCTATGGAGTTGAGACCACAGCCTACCTTGGAAGTAAACTGTGGCAACTTTTACCGCACCCTATATATTTTTAAGCAACGAATTAGATGTTAGAAAGGTGATATATGCAACTTTAGGCTCTGCGAAACACATATACCGTAATGTTGGGGTTCTAACGGGATAAACGTTGCTCATCCTTTATCCTTTCACCTTCTTATCTTTTTATCTTGTAGATACAATTATTATTTTTTGATATTTGAGAGTTACGAATTGTGACTTTTTGTTCAGTAGGCCTAAATTACCTATAGCTTGGCTACTTTTCATTAGTAATGTACCCTATTTTAAATGGATTAATGATGATGATAGTTAAGTTTTGATCGGTTGATAATAACTGCCGGATTAATTTTTGCGCTTTCTCTTCTACTGTTTCAGAATGCTAGGAAGGACAAAATCAGAGATGCACATGAAGAATGTAAATCGTTCAGTCTTGAGCAGGTAGTCAAAACTGAAATTATTACTTTTCAATGGAGCAGTTCCTTGTCTATGAAATCAGTATTAATCGATTACGCCTCCAAAACATGTTAGCCTAAGTTCTCTCCTTCTTGTATTCGCATCCCGGCAAGACCGTTATTTACTTGTTTCAGTTTACCATTGTTAGTTGTGTTCATAATGCAACATTTTGACTCATTTGTTGCGTTTTTCATTGTGACGTTACGATACGATACGATACGATACGATACGATACGATACGATACGATACGATATGATATGATATGATATGATATGATATGATATGATATGATATGATATGATATGATATGATATGATGTGATATGCTATGATATGATATGACATGATATGATATGATATGATATGATATGATATGATATGATATGATATGATATGATGTGATATGCTATGATATGATATGATATGATATGATATGATGTGATATGCTATGATATGATATGATATGATATGATATGATATGATATGATATGATATGATATGATATGATATGATATGATATGATATGATATGATATGATATGATATGACATGATATGATATGATATGATGTGATATGCTATGATATGATATGACATGATATGATATGATATGATATGATGTGATATGCTATGATATGATATGATATGATATGATATGATGTGATATGCTATGATATGATATGATATGATATGATATGATATGATGTGATATGCTATGATATGATATGATATGATATGATATGATATGATATGATGTGATATGCTATGATATGATATGATATGATATGATATGATATGATATGATATGATATGATATGATGTGATATGCTATGATATGATATGATATGATATGATATGATTGATATGATATGATATGATATGATATGATATGATGTGATATGCTATGATATGATATGATATGATATGATATGATATGATATGATATGATATGATATGATACGATGTATGATTGATATATGATACCGTCTCATTTCACTACAGAAGGAAATAATAGCAAAAATTCATCAATCAGCTAGGATGCACGAGGACCCAAAATTGAAAAATGGCGATGTGAGCATACCAAAAATCAAGGCAAGTCTTTCTGATTATTAAATTCTAGAAATTTTCTTGTTTTCTAGGGTAGTTTGGTTATTAACATATTAAGAAAATTTTGCTAGGAGCTTCTAGATTTGTCCTTACAACCCAGAATATATACATATATATATATATATATATATATATATATATATATATATATATATATATATATATATATATATATATATATATATATATTATATATATATATATATATATATATATATATATATATATATATATATATATATATATATATATATATATATATATATATATATATATATATATATATATATATATAACATCAAACTATATGTTTTCACTCCAAAAGTAAACAAAGATATAACAGAAAATAAACCACTTCTTCGTTCGTACCGGTTTCATCCGTTATGCGGAATCTCCAGCGAACTATATATATATATATATATATATATATATATATATATATATATATATATATATATATATATATATATATATATATATATATATATATATATATATATATATATATATATATACATACATATACGAAAAGTCTGTTGGTACTACAGAACTTCACTATAGCACGAAAAAGCGGGAACATTCTTTTAGCATACTGAAAACTTTTTTCGTCCGACACTCGTCAGAGTATGAAACGATGGATAACGACCGAAAGGTGAACCGAAATATATAGCCAGATTCGGGTGCACGTGATATGATGAATAATGCGTCTATTTGGCCTATTTTATATTTCAATTGTCAAGTGGCAAGCTCGCTCTCTTCTCATTCTCAGAGAGTTTTATTTTTTGTGCATTAGACCCCTCGAGCCACGCATATTCATATAGAGCTTTCTGTGGCTCAGGACTTGCGATCTGGCATTTGGCTACACATCTGGCTACGTATTTCGGTTCACCTTTTGGTTGTTATCAGATGTTTCATACTTTGACGAGTGTCGGACGGAAGGAAGCTTTTCACGACTTGCGATTTGGCCACCCTTTGAACAGGGCTGAATATGCATGGATTAGTATTGTCATAAATAATTTACAAAGCCAATCCTATCATCTAGGATAGACTCTGCTCCTCTTTAAGTCTTTAAAGGAGTTTTAGCCCCCTAGCCCAGTACCCCTTGGCCTCCTAGCCTTCTTTCCGTTTATACCATTGGAATAGTCAAATTACTAATGCGGTTGCTTTAGTTTGTAATATTTAGTAATTTGACAATTGCGTTTCGATGGCATTCTAACATCGTTATCAAACTTATTGCTTTCTACCTTTGGATGTAAGTCTGCTAGCTCACACAATTTTTAGTTCAGTTGTAATACGGCTATTTTATTAGATGTGTATTTGTTGGAATGTGTAAGTAGATTTTTACGTAGACTAACACCTTGGAAACTAGGCCGAAGATAGAGTGGGTTACGAAAGCACTCGTATCTACTCTCGTATTTTGCCGACATTAATAATAATACGGAAACCTTTTTTACAGATAATCCCCGACGCATCTAGAGAAGATCACCCTAATATGCAAATTCGAGTTCCAAAACTTGAAATAGTACAGGAAAAGAAGATCAAGGCAAGTGAATAGCTTTTTGTACAATTAACAATTGATTTATGCGACATGTGAAGATGCACAGTTACATAGCACATACAGCAGATCAGTCACAACCCAAACACACCCATACCAGCTACACACAAACCGATATAAACAATGCAATTCATCCAATAGCACGCAGGGCACACCATAAAAAGTGTGCATGAACACACATAATTGACGTTTATCGCTTTTTTCATCATGGTAGTAGTTCTGTAACATTTCTTTGCACATTTCATGCAGATTTTCACGTGTGCACCTTCTGTTTGTCGTTTGTTCTGATTTTCTTTATGTGCAATGTTATAGGCAATCAGTGCGTCAAGGAATTTGAAATATGAGAAGAGGTCAACACTCAAAAGAAAGCAACCATCTACAGAGGTATTTCCCTTTTGCTTCTGTCATTCATCGTCATATTAAATGCAGTGGTTTTTGTTAGAGAAACTTCTGTTTCTAATTCTTATTTATTATTCATTCTTTATCATGTATTATTCATTATAGTTTTTTCGTTGGACCAAGAGTTCCTGTCTTATTCTATTATTTTTTCAATTTTGCTTCATTCACAGCAATACAATTTTCTTGAAAATTTGGGACTGGTTAGTCAAGAAAAGTACGCAGGTAGTCCATTTTGCTGCTTCACTTTACTTTACTCGATTGTATTAGTGGTCTTTAGTAAACTTTGTACAGCTGACGGATAATTTGGAATTTGGTTTATCTACTTGGTGGAGTGGTGAGAAGTGGTGAGTAGTAAACTTTATAAATCGTCAGATGGTGAAGGAGGAAAGCATTGTTGCTTGACTGTAGATAGATTATTTCACAATCATTTTTTTTATATGCTCATAATCAAATTACAATGCAACATAATGCAAACATGCTTCAGGGAGTATAGGACTACATAACAACCCTGTGGCATTTAACAATTAACTTAGCTTGAAGTCAGTTTCAAAATGTATGTCAGGTGAAACAGATTAATGAATTATATAAAGCCGGTTATGCACGAGTAATGCATAGCCTTAGGTTGGTTGGTCACAATCATTGGCAGATTCAGTGGTGCTATCAATATTGCAAACTCATATTTAAGGTGACAGTCCAAGCGTGTTAAACGTTTCCACTCAAACTTCACTCGCCATTAACACAGAAAGAAGAAACTGTAACGGTCAACTATAGGTTTTAAAGGCCAAGGATAATAATGGGATGGAAATCATGTGATATTATTTAGGACCTATAAGGAAGAGGACGTATGGTTAGAGAACCTTATCACGTGTGTTACACAGTACCTTCTATTTTCACCAAAACGTGTCGTGATAAACTTTCCTTCTAATGAGGTATAGTAGATATAACCAGATTGTATTGGAAGGCACCATGGGAAGGGGTATTGTGCAGAAAATTCTTGTAAGCTTGTACCAATTCAATATTCGTTTCGTTGATGTAGCGATTATCTTGATTAGTATATAAGACACGGGGGGGGGGGTTTATCGCACCACGCCCTTTGATTTTAACGCACCACACCCATTGGAACCACGACCTTTAATACAGCGTACAATGCAATCTGCAACTAAACGGTGTCAAACAGCTACGCAAACTGCAATATGACATAGCAAAGTATTCTACCTTGCCAGAAACCTCCCACGCCCTGGAGACGTTTGCACTCGAGAATTTGAGCGATTTACAAAAGTGATCTTGGAGAAGCCTGGGGGACATGCTCTCCAGCCCCCCCCCCCCATGGCAGTGCCTCTATTAGACACCACACGACATAGTACATCCAAGCCAACTATTAATAATGCCAAGGAAAAATTTTCATAATTAACCATGCGATCCTTTTATCACGTTGCATAATTTAATTTCAGATCTTGCATGTGCAAGTTTCCCATACCTTTGATGAACCTATTAAATATTGCTATTTCGCTTTCATTCCATATGGTATGCGGTATGGCATTATAGCCCAGACTTGATGCATTCTGTTCTGAATCAATTATGGCCTTTACGAAGTAACCATGATGAGTTATATCACTTTTTACGTGGATATGCATAAAAGTACTATTTAATGTACATGCACTTTTATGCCGCGCGAAAAGGGAAATAAATACGAAACTATGACTTCACAATACGAACGCAATTTTGTAATACATACACCAATTCTATAATACCAAACAGAGATTTTACAATATGAAGTGCCGATTTTTTAATACGAAAAAGTGTCGATTTTATACTACGAAAAAGTGTCAGTTTTATGATGCGAAAAAGTGTCGATTTTATAGTACGAAAAAGTGTCAATTTTATAATATAGAAATTTTTCGATTTTGTAATATGACAAAGTATCGATTTCATAATATGAAAATGGAATGGTTTTATAGTATGAAAATGGAGCGATTTCATAATACGAAGCTGTGACAGATTATAATACCTACTGTGATTGATGGTGCGATTTTGTAATATGAAAACGGAGCGAGTTTATAATATGAGAACAGAGCGATGTTATTGTATGAAGACGGAGCGATTTTGTAACACGAAAGAAGCATTAACTGTGCTGTAATGTTTGAGAGAAATGCTTGTTGAAGTTCAAAGTATTCAGCAATGAAATAAGATCTACAGAGCTGTGATCCATATTGTCCATATTTCATGCTGATGATCTTTCTAGACAAAATGCTGAGCGCTGTTTCCAACACCAAACTATCCCAACTTCAACGACTACAGACATGGGCAAAGGAGCTAATAGCGAATGCTAGGTATAAGAAGGGCGGATTTGCCAATGGCTCACTGTTAAGTCATTGATCTCCTTTGAGAAAGGAGTAATGACATATAGGATCTTGCATGACCTCTGTCCGGAAAATCTTCGCCTTAAGTTCACTGAGAGATCCATGATTTCAGATTATAGGACCAGAAAATGTGGAGATCTGCAAAGTCCCAAAGTTAGGTTAGAATATGCAAAGTGAAGTTTGTACTTCTCTTGTGTCAAAAACTGGAATGATATCCTTAATAATATGCAAGAAAAAGAATCAATCTCTTGTTTTAGAACAGGTTTTAAAGAGTACCTTTTGAACCTATCAAATGACCCAAACACGACCCCTAGGTAGAGCAGCAGTTTATTTACTTATTTATTTTTCTTTTTTTTCTTTAAGCAAATAGTGTGAATAGGTTATTTGTTTATTTTGTTTTGAATGCTGAGAGGTATATTGTGTGTAAATATTGATAAATAATACTAAAAATAAAAAATGCTCGGTGCAACCATGGATGTAACATCCAGATTTTAGGTAAGCTTCGCACTGCCCTTTATGAACTTTGTATGGTTACGCACAGATACAGAAAGGAATTTCACTATCCTGCGTTACTTTTGCAAGGGAAAGCTTGTGCTGCCACTCAGTTCAGGTGCGAAGCTAAGGAGAATGCTTGAAGTGGGCGTGCAATCCCACTTTGCCATAAAAAAGACTCCAGGTGAGTTTTGTTATGGTATTTTTATGGAGCACAGATACTCCAAAAATGGTAAGTACCAGTCTGCTACACAACGTAGGGGCGTTGAGGGAGGCTTGAATAGCTTTGCTTAGGGATACAGGAGGACCCACAATAGCTGGGTGCGCTGGGACAGAAGATTGATACTTTCTCTAATTATAATATTGACACATTTCCAAATTATAGATCGACACATTGTCGTTTTATAAAATTGACACATTTTCGTAGTATAAAATCAACACTTTGTCGTATTATAAAATCGACATATTTTGGTTTTATAAAATTCACACATTTTCTTATTATAAAATGGACACATTTTCGTAGCATAAAATGGGCGCATTTTCATATCATAAAATGGATATATTTTCGTATTATAAAATTAACACATTTTCGCATAATACAATGGGCACATTTTCGTGGTATAACATTGATACTTTTTCTAATTGTAATATTGACACATTTTCAAATTATAAAATCGACACATTTTCGTTTTATAAAATGGATACATTTTCGTATTGTAAAATTGACACATTTTTGCATAATATAATGAACACATTTTCGTGGTATAACATTGATACTTTTTCTAATTATAATATTGACACATTTTCAAATTATAAAATCTACACATTTTCGTTTTATAAAATTGAGACATTTTCGTAGTATGAAGTGGAGACTTTTTTGTATTATAAAATTAACATATTTTCGTTTTATACAATGGACACATGTTTGTAGTATAACATTGATACTTTTTCTGATTATAATATTGACACATTTTCGAATTATAAAATCGAGACATTTTCGTTTTATAAAATTTTTGCACAGCTTCGTATTATAGAATCAATACTTTTTCATATTACAAAATCGCCACATTTTGTATTATAAAATCGACACATTTTCGTTTTATAAAATTGACACAGTTTCATATTATTAAAACCGCCACATTTACAAATTATAAAATCGACCCTTTTTTGTATAATAAAATGGACGCATTTTCGTATTATAGAATGGACACATTTTCGTAGTATAAAATCGACACGTTTTCGTATTACACAATGGACATATTTCCGCAGTATAAAATCGACACATTTTCGTAGTTTAAAATGGATACTTTTTCGTAATATGAAATCGAAATTTTTTTTGTTATAAAGTCTCCGTTTGGTATTATAAAATTGGCGTATGTATTACAAAATCGTGTTCCTGTTATAAAATCATACTTTTGTATTTTTCCCTTTTGGCGCTCCATATGCTTGATGGATCAGCGATAGTACGCTTTTGTTGAAAAGGAATAGGCTTAAATTCTGACGTTGGAACTACAGCAAAACATATGACTTATTTAACAACAGCACGAGGATTCCTGTGATTGGCAATTTGAATCGTCAATGGAGAAGACAAACTGGTGCTTGTCTAGCCCAACTCAGATCTAGTCACTGATCTGAGACTGTACTATAAATTAGGAATGGACACCCCAGCCAAGTAAAAAAGTTTATTGTCTCACTTGGACTCTTCAAGTAAACAATGGTGAATAGGTGCTAATAGACCCTTTTCACATTCCAAAGTCACGTGGATCTATGAAATCGAAAGCGAGGCTAACGATGATGTCCTCAACCTTCGTACAGTGTGACGATGTGTTGTGATGCAGTATTTTACGTCTTGCTAAGTCTTAACAATGGATTAGTTCAATAAGATGCTTCAAGATGGAAAATATATTATTGTTTAGATGATTTACTGTCTTCGACAGTCATTTAGCGCAAAATAATCTTAGTTTCACTGTGTACTAACAATGCCGATCTCGTTCGTTCTATATTTGAGGAGAAAGCAGGTAACTCAATCATCCACACATTGTGTAAGGAGTCCTTTTGGTGCAAATATTACAACACAGATTCTTTGCAGTATGGGTATTTGCCTTGGAGTTCTGGTTTGTGAGATATTACACCATCCACTTGATCATTCCATTACATGACAATTGACAACTTGATTTTGCATAATTTTAAATGCAAAAGACATGATATTAAAGTAGGTTTGCTGCTAAAATGCCAAGTTCAAAGTTTGTTATAACACCTTCAATGTGAAAAATTTGTGTTGCTAAAGATGGCAACCATATTTTTTCGATAAATGCATGGCAAGAATCTTGTATTGAATATTCATCATTGACACTGAAAGTGCAATTGATGTTGATATCAATATATTCTTGCTATTGATACTTCTGGAAATGTGGTCAGTGGTGCATGCACCTGTTTGGTAGGCTTCGTTTTAGGTGTGTGTGGAAATTTAATTATATTGGCTGTATTTTGTTTATTGGGAGATAAGGAGGAATTAGTCAGGATGCTCCCCATCCTCAAAAGCTGTGTCATATTTTCAATAAATAAGGTTCTTCTATCAAAATTAAGCCTTGATAAATAAAGTGATAAAAGATATAAGCCCAGATTCAATCTTCATTGAGTTCTATGACTCAAGGAGCATCAAATCTTGGCCACCATCAAAATAAGAATAAGCTTTTACATGATTATTGGTGTGAACACAGGTCATACATATGAATGCCTTCTCCAATGCAATCTGCCTGCAGCCAACATAGCAGGCATCCTGCCTAATATTCTTTCCTGACTTTCCCCTTTTTCTTGACAATTTAGGTGTTTTTCTTGACTACATATTAGAGATACATAATTGTTGCAAATGATGTAACTGCCCCATCCTTTAAAACTAAGTAATTGAACACATTTTTCCAATTTGAGTAAGAAAAGGAGGCTCTCTGGTCAACTACTTTCTCAAACAGGAACAAAAACTATCATATATTGCATACAATGTGTAGAGTTGTCTATTGGGCACTACAAAATTTATTCACGTTGATGAAAAAGCTCCTGACTTTTTTCTGACTTTTTTCAGGTTTCAATAGACTTCCCTGACTTTTCCTGACTGTCCTTAAAAACACAGTTTTTTCCTGACTGTATAACCCTGCATAGTGGAAGCTTCTTCAAAAGTTAACTCAATGTTTCATGAATTCTCAAGTTTTGCAACATCTCTTGAGAATGGAGCCCAAATTTCATCCTATCTGCAATATGCATATCATAACTTTATGACTTTATGACTTTATGAGAAACAGTAACACTTAGCAGCTCTTCTTTTGGTTATAGGAAATCCATGTTACATAGTGGATAGACTTCTAAGGGCAGAAAAATCATGAACTATTTTTCAAACACAATGCTTAGCTGCAGTGCCCAGACCAAAAGGCAGTTAGTGTTATTTTATGGTTTGAGGGGGAAACCACAATTCATTGTTAAAAAACCTGTTTTGTCTCTATGTGGAAGCCCTCCTGCTTGAATACTAAATAAAATGGATCAAATTCTGTAATAAGCTGCGCTTCCATATAACTTAGAGCCAAAAAGCTATACAAAAACCAAGTTAAGGATTCAAACAGCAAACAAAACCGGACTGTCAATACTTGGTTTGCAATTGTATGTAAAGTATGAAGAAAAACATATTTGAAACTTGAGAATTAACGTCCGCCCATGATATTCTCTATTGCAACTAATGAATCTGTCCTCCTTAATCTGATCTCAAGCTCGTATTTATGTTTCTTTCTGGATTTAACGACATCCCATGAAGGCCAGTCGGTACTCCATCACAGCTATAAAATCTATTCAAGGAACAATAGGCGGTGCACTGTGTTCCAGCTGGCATAACACTCAACTCATTTCCAATGCTTTCTGCCAGTACTTCTCAAAGTAAAACATATCAGCAAACTTGTAAACTTAGTACAAATTGTGGAATGTAGTAAGCCTTCGCTACTGCAAATCCCAGGACATCATCGTTAGCCTCGCTTTCAACACTCAGACCTCTATTTCAAAATGAATGTGAAAGTGGTCTATTGGCCAATCACAGGGCCAAATAGACGCACTTTTCACCATATCACGTGTATCCACATCTAGCTGTATATTTCGATTTGCATATCGGTCAGTATCCGACATTTCATACGCTGATGAATGTCGGACGACATAGGCTTTCAGTATCTCTAAGAATTTTTGCCGTTTTTTTCGTGCTGTGGTAAGTGTACATAGTTTTACCACAATTTGCTGTCGTCCTGCAACGTCCTCTTCATGACTTTTTGAAAAATATTTTCTTCCTTATTCTGGGTCACCGTTCCAGCCTGTTTCATCGCAGTTATAGATCCACTCTGGTGCATCTTGAGCACCCAACAAGCCATTTTCAGAGCACAGTTCAATTAAAAGATGGAAGAATTGGTCTAGTGTCTGAACACTAAAAGAAGCTTTATCAATACTTTTGTCAATACTTATATAGATATAAAATAACTATCTGCCCAAATAACTGATCTGTTGCCTGAGTGAGCTGTTGTCCAACTATGTTGAGCTAGACCTATTTTCGAGAAGAACCATTGTTTTTTCAGAAGAAACTGCCCGAATGTTATGGATTTCTGCCCAACTGGAAAGGGACTACAGCCCTCCCAGCCCCTTTCCCCCGGGCCTGTGATCAAGAGTATTCTATATTTTGCTGCGGTTTATAATTTATAAACTAGGGCGACTTAGAATGAATACGGTTGCCAATGACTTGTTACTTTCTCTACCTTTCAGAGTTGAAATTCAAACAAAGTGATAGAAAAAGACGAACACGAAACATCCCAAGTTATTTACTCCTGTTTTCAACAGACGCAGATAAGGTATTATTTTTCTATTACGGTTTGGTAAACATTCTAAACTTCGTTCGTTAGTTAGTTGGCTAGCTAACTGGCTACTTGACTAGTTAGTTAGTTATTTTGTAAGTTAGTTACCTTGATAATTAGTTAATTAGTTAGTTAATTGTTTACTGGTTAGAAAGTTAGTTTTTTGACTGGTTGATTGGTTGGTTTGTTCGTTCGTTCGTCAATTTGTTGGTTAGTCAATTGGTTAGAAAGTTAGTTCGTTAGTTGGCTGATTGGTTAGTTAATTAGTTAGTTAATTAGTTAGTTAGTTAGACAGTTAATTAGTTAGTTAGGTAGTAAGTTCATTAGTTAGTTAAGTAGTTAGTTATTTAGTTCGTTTGTTGGTTAGTTAGTTAGTTAGTTAGGTAGTTATTTAGTTAGGTAGTTAGTTAGTTAGTTAGTTAGTTAGTTTGTTAGTTAGTTAGTTTGTTAGTTAGTTAGTTTGTTAGTTAGTTAGTTACTTAGTTAGTCAAGTAGTTAATTTAATTAGGTTGACCTTCCAGTTGCCCCGAAAACATCCTCACACTTATAAATTCTTTATTTAACTTAATATTTCAATACTTGGATATCGTTCACTTCATTCCATTTTTTCTTTTAAATAAATCAGGGTACAGGTTTCATCTAAATATATTTTGGGATCATACAATGACATATAAGGCATTATTCACAAAGTCTATTAACTTTGAAAACTGAAGTTAAAAGCTTAAAAACGTAAAATTTAAAGGCAATACAGTGAAATTCCCTACATAAGAGTATTTTCATATTTTATATGCTGAGGTAGTCCCAGTATTCAGGATTAATATTGTTATCACTTCTTTAACATTGATTTCATCCCTGCAGAGCCTGCCTATCACAGTTATGCATATAGTGTTTTTGAGCATCCATGAAAGGCCATTGATTGGCAAACAAGCTGAATTTAGTAATTAAAGTAGTTCTCGTTGTCTTTTTTTATTCAAATAAAAATTGTTACACAAACGAAGTACTTGCAGTGCTACTTACAATATACTTGACTGCATTACAAAGACGATACCCCGGGAAGCAAAAACCCTGACTACCCGGGGCCATTACATATAAGACATACAACTAAACTAAAGTTAAAAATACGGTTGCAAACTGCATGCAAAACAATAACTAAAAAAGAAAACTAGCCTTGCAGTAGATATCGAGCTGGCAAGCACGAAAATGTAGGTGGAAGCTGCTGTCCTCCCTCATAAGGTTGGCTCAGATGCTGAGCTCGCACCCTTTGAGACGGATATAGGAGAGCTAGTCACGGCATTTGGCATCTACTGCAAAACATGATTAACAATACTCCAAAAGATACGGAAAGGGACTAAGATATTTCGAGTGGAATTTCTGACACGAGCATAATCGACCAAATCGATCAGTTTTGTTAATAAAATTTACGGTAGATTGAAGTATACTTTTGGTAGCACTATCTGAGAGGCAGTTCCTATCTTTGGCAAAAGAAGTGGTGTTGAAGAATGAGGTGTTGATGCAGCAGAGGGGAATTGATGAAGATTATGAAAACAGCATGAGGACTCTGTCTGGAGTCTTGGAAAGCCTGGGCAGATCAATTGCTGATGGTTTTCCGTCATTGAGGTACATGCAACAGAAGACTCCAAGTCAAAATTATTCTAACTGGGCTCAACAGAATCCTTATGCCTCACATCTAATAGCTGACAGCTATTACACCCCTGGAAGTTAGAACCTTCTATGACATAGAACCTTAAGCAGACTTTTGAAGTAAGAAGACACCTTTGAACCATGTATTTTACTTACTAATTAAAACAGAATGCAATAATACCGAAATCACCATACTTTTTCTAGGACACCTCATGAGTTAAATAGTGTTTGTTTTACTGTTGAGACTCTTCGTATTTCTTTACCTTCTGCTTCATGGGGATATGATCTCGGCCTGTAAATCTCTCTTGGTAGTTGGGAATGCTTGTCATAATTGATTGCTGCAAAAACTCTGCTGTGATTGCTCGTAGTATCTTTGTGCAGTTCATAGAAACCATGCAACACAAAGATTAATATGCAACACAAAGATTAGTATTGTAGAATAAGATCACAGATGTGTCCACAACGTTTGAAACACTTCCTTCTTAGAGCTCCTTGTCCTAGTCAGTCTAGTGTTTCAAGAGGTTTTCAAATGTGACATATCTTCGACGGTGACCTCTAAATTGTGTTTATTTAGCACTCGTTACAAGATGAGTAAAAGTGAGTCAGATTTCATTGACAGAGCGTTATTCAAGCTATTATTATAATGCAGCACAAAGCATGCATTGATAGCAAATGGTAGCTTATGTAGGTTTACATCCATTGTCCCAGGACTGGAAACCGTGCTTTGAGCCTGCCAAATGCACACTCTATTACCATTCGAGATCTGCAGAACATCAGACCAAAATACTGCTCCTGCCTGGTCCTTCCTCCATTTCCAAATTTTTTCATAAAGTACGGGAGTATTGGATAGGCTGGATCCCCAAGAATTAATGCTGGCACTGGTTTTTCTACAGGTAATATTTCACTAGGGCAAGGTGGAATCTTTCCCACTCGTAGCCTTTGGTTGAGTGTTGAATTTGCAAAAATTCGAGCGTCATGAACGCTGCCTGGCCATTGTACACAGACATCAGTAAAGGAATAATTGTAATCACACATAGCTTGAATATTTAAACTGTATTGTGATTTTCGATTGATGTAGTCAATGGAGTTTTCTCAGGGTTGTTTTAAGTTGATATGAGTGCCATTGATAGCTCCAAGACACTGTGGAAATCCAAAGGCTGAGTAAAACTTGACAGTGCTTTGTTGCTCATCTGCAACCGTTGTTGGTCGCTTTGTATATTTTGCACCTAGCATGGTTGTGATTACAGAAGTTGTCCGTCTGAGTATGGTCGAAATTGTAGATCTAGCAATACCAAATGCATTTTCAATCTTTCAATAGTGTGCCTCGTCTGCCAACTATAAAAGGTGACGGCCAGTTGATGTTCAGCACTCAATGGTGTTCGAAAATTTTATCTGGTCCTTGTGAGGAAACGGCACAGTTCATCGCATAAAAGATAAAATCTCTGCCTGGATACCCTAAAATTCTCTCCATTCTTCTGCTATGACCCTTTCTGCCAGTATATTTGACCACCAAGCTCATGTTCTGCGAGGCCGAATCTAAAATCGACTTTCCTTCGACTTGCGTCTTCGCTTAGCGATAGAATTACACCTGATCTGTTGAATGTATCTTTTAGCCATTAAAAGTCTTAACATGATCTTCTTCTTACGTGCAGTGTATTTCTGATTCAGCGCTGCAGCGACTGCTATGAAACTCCCGACAAAAGCCACAGCAAAAAAATCTGGACAACAGTCATTATCTCTTGAGTGTAGGCCGTCTTGAAACACATTGTGATGTGACTTTTGTCGCCTTCAAGCCTTAAATGTTGCTGCTTTTGTTGGCATTTCAAATGTATCCGTTTTTGGCGTTCACGCTGATAACGGATCGTTTTCAAAGCGCATCGTTCTTAGATTTATGCGTTTTCATTAGCGTTTTCAGAAAGCTGCGTTTTCACAGCGGAGCAATATGTACGCAAGGCAAAAACGGATAAGTTTTGCTCTTTTTTCATATGAAAACGGAGCAATATGAATGGGAGCTTAATCACAGCCTAATGATAGAGAGAAGAATGCAAAAATTAACCTCCTTTTGTTTATCATTCTGGTCTACTATCTATGCCGCTTCCGTATAGAAAAGAATATGAAAGAAAACGTATAGAAAGTTCATCCTAATTTCATTTTTATTTACGTTAATCATGAGCAGATTAAAACTGAACCTATTCGTGAATTTACATTGAAAAAGAAAGAAATTTAGATCGGGAACACAGTCATAGGATAGGAAGAGGGTATTTGTAGTGAAAGAATTAAAGTACTGCTGCGCTTGATACAGTCCAGGGTGTTTCATAAGTAGTGGAGCTAGCTAAGTAGGATATCGTAGAGGAAAATTTGTAATAATTTCGGTAAGTAGTGTCAACCCTGGAAATGACTCAAAATTCCAGAATTGCGGGTGTAGCGAGAGGTCCAGAAGCGATATTCAAAGGGGAATGGAGGTGCTGGAGCCCTCCGTTTTTCTGATGTATGATCTTTGAGATTTTGCCTATAAGCCTTGTGACATTTGTGGGGAAATTGCGATATATAAAATTTTGTTATATGATATGTACGTGTGAAACACAGTACTATTTGCACCTCTGGAGAGGTCTGTCAGTAAAATGTGGCATTGAATTTGCAATGCAGCGTAAAGCACAGTTTCGTATTTTTTTAGTTTAAATTTTCTTACTTTGGGAGAAAGCGACATCTTCCTGTGAATTTCAGATGTGAAGATAACACTGAGTTGTTTTCATTGGTATAATTTGAGGTTTGCTTATTTCAACAATCTTCAATATGAAGTCAAGTTAGGATAATTTTCAATCATTCGCTAAAACGTAGAATTTGAGCCTGACCCTCCAAAGCACCGTCGGCAGATGTGTAGAGCTAATGAAAAATAAGCAGAAGCCCTATTGCTCCTGGTGTTTTCTCTTGTTTTTTCGCCGATAGACTAGTTGTTCTCCTCCTTAAAATATATCTTAGCCGCACAGTTTGCGTTTTGCTTTTAAGTACAATCTTTTTATTTTTGACATATTTGGCTGTGCTTTTTTCGCCTGTTTTGGTAGTTAAGGGCATTATATCTCAAGGTTTAGCAGTCGTAACAACGTTAAGATGTTATTTGAAGGAGCTGAGATTTGCATAAGCGCCCCAAGTAGCGATTATGTATGAATTGTATTGTCTTTAGGCTGTAAACTTTAATTTGAGCATCATACATCATTCTCTTAAGCTCATTGATCCTACTGTGAAAGCTAGAAAGTTTCCAGTTTCCAAACCATTGCACTAAGAACATCTGTCACAGACATGACAAGTTGTGCATGCGCGTATGTGTCTGCCACGTGGAAGTATCCTGTATTCATATTTTAAGAACATTAAAGGGATCTCAATAATTCTTCGATATGCCTGTTATGAATTTCTAGATGTGTGGTTAACTGGAACTTTCAGATACATGCAGTGGCGTGGAGCTACGTTTGGGAAACCCTTCCCCAATGTATAGGGTGGTGTAACGATTTGGGGTTCTTTTGATAGTGTCGAGGGGACACGCTTAGGCCCAGAGGCCTAAGATCAGACAAGCGCAACAAAACACGACTGCTTTCTATGCGAGTATGTAATCTAACTAAGTAATCACATGGATTCATTAGATAATATAATAAATTGTACGGTGACACAATACAGATAAAAAAATCACTTAACACATTCGTAATTAAACATAGCACGACATTGCAAGGAGACTGTGCGGTAACACCAACATGGAGACAGGAAACACAATTCGCAATCACATATGACACGCAACTCAACTTGTACTGTACACGACTTCAACCCAGGACGTTACAGGTGGACCGAAATAATCTTTGATGTCCCCATACTCTTTCATAGTGTGTCACTATCACACGAAAAATCGGGAACATTCTATAGCGTGCTAAGAGTACTTTTTATCGCCCGACGCTCACGTGCCAGCAGGTTACTAACCTTCATACTTTTCGAAAGTGTCGAAAACACTCAGCTTTTTTGCAACTATGGGGTCATTTTTGTCTATGGTAGTAAATTTTGAAGGAATAACTGTAGCCTGATTCCTTTAGCACCCAATTCTAGACTGGTTCCTGTGGTGACGTTACCTGAGAAAAGGAGGGGCACAGCCACTCATCGAAAGATAGATAGGGACAGAGTTACGCTTAGGGCCTGTTCGCACTACAGCATCCCAAACTTTGTTAAACTCGATAATCCCACGGTAATTAAACAAACTTTGTGGAATTTGACAAATGTTAGTAGATTTTCGTTCGCATGTGGCTCATTTGTTACCTACCATCGCATCATCGGGTTGTCACTTATTCATTTATCAAATTGATGTCGCGTGCAATTCTAACTGGGATAGTTGAGGCAGTAAGCACTGTTGACAAGTAACATGGCAGATCCCCTTGGCCACTGCAGTGTTTTAATTGATTTTCCAACTTTTGTAGAGCTCTGGGGCTCTTCGACGGAACCTTTTAGGGATCAGCGTTTGGTAAAACTACATTTTTTCCCGTTCGCACTAGACCAATTAAGAAAAGTCATCACTAGTGTGTACCGCCTTTGATGAAGGACAATGGGGATTAACTTTGTACGATTCCTTGCTCTAGTGCGAATAGGGCCTTAGTTTCATTTATCGTAAGTATGGTAAGCCGGTTTTTATTATGGTTTCTTGCTCTTTCACAGTTTGAATGAGTTTTTCTAAGTCATTATATGAGCCGTAGATCATATGTGTTACCGTAGATAATCAAGAGGAGCCATAGAACTGTTGCTTGATTCATATCCAATGCAAAAACAAGCTTTACTTTTGTAGTTACAATTGATTTTTATCTAAGTCTATTGTTGAGCCTATTTACCAATGACCCCAAAAATCAGGGAAAGTATTAGGAAATTTTAAGAACTCTTAATCTTTGGGAACTTTCGAATCAAAAATAGTGCTTTTGTTTTCTTTCTAAATAATTTATTGGAGATTTCTTCTTGAAACACTTTACTGTATTTGAAGACAGTTGTCTCCATTTGATCGAAATAGCTGTTAGGCAAGAACTGTTTATTGTGAATCTTCATCAGTTCGTAATCTTCTGCAACTGGTATTTTGCTACAGCATACTTGGTTTTTTGTCTTATAGTTTTGAATAGATTGAGAATAGGCCGAATCTTCAATAATTGTTATCATCCTGGATTTTAGTCTTTTTATAATGTGTGAGGCAGGCGCTTGCCGTAGTAGGGACACAGTTTTTGGAGAAGCTGTCGGTAATTTTTTGACATGTCGATAAGAGTTGGCATAACGATCATGGCTTACCAGTAATTATGGTGCGCTGTCAGGCCTGTCAACAAACTTCTTTTGCTACGGCACTCAAAATTCCTTGGGCACAGCACTAGTGTCAGGTACATAGCCCCCTATCAGCTAAATTGCACGTTCGAAGTAGGGAGAACCTGACTGGTACATCACTATATGCTCGCTAAGGAAATTGTTTCACTTAATTCACCCAATTTTTCATCTGTTCTGTCTTAATTTATGATTGTATTAGTCTGTATTTTTATTGCAGTATTATCCTTCGTCTCCCGAATCATCTGATGCGGAGGAAAATTGTCTCAAAGACAACGCAAAGCGGCCCAAGAGAGGTACATCTCTTCTTCTGTGTATCGTTCGCTTTTGTTGTAGATGATGACAAATAAGCAGGGCGTCTAGATCTGCAAGTAAGGAAGGCAGCAAAAACTTAGCAAAGGCACCTCTCATAAAATACAATCTTACATAGGTTGAAGTCCTAAGTGACGTTTTTAAGGAAGTCTGTAGCATGGGGGCAGGAGAAGGGCGATATCTACCCCTTTGATTATAGCTCTGGAAGTTGGTTCAGTGTCATTTGTAAACTAGTGACAGCTTGCATGTATTATTTTGGCATACCTGAAACTTTGATTATACAATCTACTCGTAGAATTTAGTGACCATCCGCATGTGCAGTTTGTGTCGTTATTTCTCTTTGTCCAAATAATTAACTACGTGCTTCGAATGTTAACTACGTATGACCTGTAGCCAAGAAAACCGTATACATGGTATCGTAGAATTACAGCCTTGATGCCTTGATTGTGATGTAAAATGTTTTGTTGTAATGTGCCAAGCTACTGCGCTTATCCATTCTATTTCATCATTATTAATAGTTTTTTGACTCTTAGAAGAATTGTTGTGAATTTTTCCATGCAGAAAGCATTTCAAAATCCATCATGTTGTCAGTTAAGAAGAAAAGGCGAAAAGAGGTTCATGTCGAGCCAGCCGTTTCAAATTCAACAATTATTGCGTCCACAGAAGGGGTCAGTATTGATGTTGTAAAATCTACAAGTTTGTGTTTTAGATGTCTTCAAAAAGTGTAAATATATTTTTGGTTCCTACAACATAGCCGCCTAATCTTCGAAACCACTGGTCAGGTATAAAGATTTGTATTATTATTATTAGTCTTCTAAAATGAAATAAAGAGGACCTGACCATGGTGTGGCAAAATGTCATGATACGCAGTCTTGCATATGGAAATGATACAAATCTTATATCAAAGAATTTTGTGCTGTATTACATACCAGGTGTCGTTGTGGTGTTGTATGGGCAGTGAGTAAGCATCGAAGTACAGCAAGAGCCATGCCACGAGCCATTAACCTAGCCGCCAACTTTGATTGGTTGAAAGCTCTGATCAGGTCTATTTTGTCACAATCTAATTAACCAATCATCTGCCAAAAGAGTCTGAATTTAGCTGTGGAGCACGTGTGTGGTCAGAATCCTGCATGATGATTGGCCAGTTAGGTTTGGAGAAAATAGACCTGATCCAGGGGTGTCGTGGAGGGGGGCCTCAGGGGGGCTCATCCCCCCTTCTTAAAATTTTGGATATTTTAGGGGGGCTCAGCCCCCCTTTAAAGAATCCATCTCTTTTCTACATATCGCATGACAAGACATGACTACAAAAGGAGTACTCTCAGTCATAGCATCTTTTTCACAGTACACAGAGAAAAGTTTTTTGCCGATGCTAAATGCCTATTGCTACTTTTCTTTTGCACTATTTAAGTATGGCACCTATCTGAAGGTGTGTTTCCTCCATTGTCAAACAATAGAGGATACGCATTGAAAATTTCCCGGAGTATTTTGTTGACCCCATGTGGATTCTCTTGTACCCAATTTTGAAACCCTGAGTCCTGCCGATCATTGTCTTTTTGATTTGATCGTCTCTAGGTCGATATTCATGATTTTCATGAAACTATTTGCTCGGTTTGCCGTGACGCTGGCAACTTGCTTATGTGTGACACTTGTGATCGTGTGTACCACTTATCTTGTTTGGATCCACCTCTCTCTAAAGTGCCACCAGGAACATGGTTCTGTCCGAAATGCGTGGTAAGTCCGTTATGAAAACTTCGTCGTATTTCTCTATGTTAGAAGACTGCTCAAATTTGAATTTGGTATGGGTAATAGTACCCAGTGCGTTAAGATTTGTTCTATTACTTGTTTCACTATTGCATAAACAACGGTATCATACTGAAAGCGCTCTTTTACCCCGACATTCCTTGGAGTATGAAACGTTGGATAACCACAGAAAGGCGAACTGAAATATATTTCCAAAATATATTTATATATAAACTACTTCGGAGGAGCAGCTGCCCCCCGTCCTCTCTAAAAACTACCACCATAACCGATAAATTTTTCAATGGGGTGGAAAGCTGGTTTTCAAGATGACTCAAGCAGGTTTGCATTGTTTATCAATTGTTTTGTACGCTCGCAAGCACATGTACTCGTTTCTTATATAGAGTTTATTTTCTGTGATTCAAAACGAGGCAAATCTTACCAGCAAACGATAATATGGATAAGACAATTACGAAATTGGATTTCCAAACAGACTGAGTGTTTTTTAATTTTTTAGGAGCGGTTAAAAGGATTTGAGAGGCCAGACTTGAGTAGATTAAAGCAAGATGAGAAAGCTTTTGATCAATATAAGCAAGGTGAATTTCATTTGCCTATGTAATTAATTAATAAATAGATAAATGTAATAGATGAATATAATAGGGAATAGTGTCGATGCAACATTATATATGGTTTAGTAATCAGCATATTGTTGTCTAAATGAACTGCTATCTAACTAAAACATACATTTAAGCTGGTTACCGTGTTCATAAACCCAAACATATAATTGCCATTCGATAACTCGATTGGTAAATAACTTAGACATTCGCTACACGTTTTTTTATAAGGAACTAGATCAAGACCTAATTCCAAAAGTTCCTTATTTTTGGACCTCCAGTAATCAAATTAGAGTTCTGAAGTTCTTTAACAGTTCCTTAATTTTCAGCGCGCAACTAGTGCGATAAAAATTGTACAGACACATGTAAAACATTAAAATCTTGATTTTTGCCTTTGATTCTGGCTGTAGCGTAAGATCAATGAAAATGAATGACTTTACACAAACATAGCAAGCAATCTATGCGAATTTTGGCTTCAAATGAATGGAACCAGCTTCCTAATTCTTGATTGTTTGGTGTTATACAAATTTTTCAAGTTAAAAAGTTCCTTAGGGAATTTTCCTTTAGTAGTATAATTTCTTTAAATGTTTCGGCATGCTACATGTAGGTTCCTTATAAAGTGGTTCCTTATAAAAAAATCGTGTACCTCGATAGGAGTTTAGGCCCCGTTTACACGGGAACGGTTCCAGATTGAACCATACCCAAATAGGTTCGTATAGGCTTTACATTTACACGGGACCTGATGGAACCGTTCCAAACAGAACCGCTAGCTGTTCCCAGACGGATCCACTTAGAAAGTAGATCCTGTTTGGAAACGTACCCAAAAGTTCTCATGTAAACTCCCAGAATATTTCTCGTCGGGCACGCTTAAAGCCATCGATGCATAAAGTGTGTCTGTGTCTGTGTCTGTGTCTGTGTCTGTGTCTGTGTCTGTGTCTGTGTCTGTGTCTGTGTCTGTGTCTGTATGTGCCTGTATGTATCTGTATGTGTCTGTGTCTGTATCTGTGTCTGTGTCTGTATCTCTGTCTGTATCTCTGTCTGTCTGTATCTGTCTGTATCTGTCTGTCTGTATCTGTCTGTATCTGTCTGTCTGTATCTGTCTGTCTGTGTCTGTCTGTGTCTGTATGTGTCTGACCTAGACTTTTTGGGGGTGAAAGTATAGAAAAGTAATGTCTAAGGGGGTGCCAATGTTGTAATGGCCGTACTATCATCTATAGCAATATTTGCCTGGATCCATGGCCTCATATTGAAGTGAATATGAGCTTCAGATACTTCATTCTTATCTGCTTTTAGAATTCCTTTTCGATATATAAGTTTTGTTGTTCTCCCACCATGCAGGCTACTGATAGAATGGGATGGTACCCTTCGAAAGTCTCGCTGTTTTGATATGTATGAATTTCTGCACATACACCTGCTGATGTGTTCAAGTTGTGTACACGTTTCTTTTTGTAAATAAAAGGTTTATAACAAAATGAGACTCAGAAGGCCAAACTCTTTAGAAAATGTTAAGAAAATCACAAGGCGAAAGTTCCAAAGTTCATCATTTCTACTTGACAGAAATCGATATTAGCTTGTTCTTTGACCGCAACAAAGCTCGAGCCTTTTCTTTGATAGTGTTGGATAACAAAGATCAAACTTTTTTACAATAAATATTAATAACTTCCTTTGGCCTGCTTATTCCAGTGAAAGTTAAGAAAATCTTTAAAAAATCTCAGCCTCAATTTCGGAAAAAGTTAAGAAAATTGAGGCTTAGGCAAGCAAGTGGTTTTCTTAGAAAACAACGTGTATTTGTGTTTTGATTTCAGAGATAGAAGCACAGAGACAAAAGGCTTTAGACACCGCACTGGAGATTCGAAGACAACGACATAATTACGGGACTCAGATAAGGCAGTTTACAGCTTCCATAGCGGTGAGTTAATGCACACGATTTTATAGTGTATAATTTGCACAGTTATGCCAAAGGAGTTTGTCGAAATAGTTCCATTAGGGTTTATGTTGTTTGAAGTTTTGAGTGCCAAATGAACCAAAGTACAAGATGTCAACTTCAGGGAGGGACGTTCGACATTGATCAATTAAGGATGTTTGCAGGTATATGTGCAAGTGAGTTTATATATTGAAGTAAGTACACAAACAGTTGGTCAATTGGGTAATTAGATAACTCAGGTACTTGTGATTAGGTATGTAATGAATTAAGTAGGTAAGTGAGCATATTAGTAAGTATGTGAGTACATAAATTCTTAATGATTATGTCATTGAGTAAGGAAGTAAATTAAGGTCAGATAACTCGGTAACTTGGTTAGTGAGAAGATAAGTAATCAGTAGGTAGGTGGATAACTCAATCGAGAGAAGTTTGTATGTAGGCAAGTAGGTAACCTCAATGGTGACCTTGTATGCTAAACTTTGCTTCCAATAAGTCGTAAAAATGCCAAGAGATCGGTGATGCTCGGTGAGGCTCCGTGTTGCTCGGGGTTGCTCGGTGTTGCTCGGCGACTGTATAGAGTCATAATTTATTGGGATTATAAGCATACCGTAAATCCTCGAATAAGCCCCCAGGGGCTTATTTGCAAAACTGGGGGCTTATTTCAAAGTCTGGCATTTCCCTCAAAGGTTGACGTAAAAAACGACATAATTTACTCAATAAACTCAATTTTAAGCTTCTACTTACAGAAGCTGATATCGTCAAAAGAGTTACAAAATGTTGTGTGAAGATTTAGCAAACATTATAATGCTTCTATTATCACGAAAGTCGCGTTTCTCTTAGCTGTTTTGCCTCCATTCAAAGGAAGTAATACTGTACAGCTATTATCCTGCGAGGGCTTCTTGAAATATGATATTATTCTGCAACTATGCTTCCCTTGAATAACCCCCATGGTGGCTTTTTCGAGGGGGGGCTTATTTTTAAACATGATTTTTTAGGTGGGAGCTTATTCGGAGGTGGGAGCTTATTCGAAGATTTACGGTAGCTCGTAGTACAAAAACTTGGATAGACAAAAGACGATGAGTCAACAATGAAAAGGAAACATTTTATGATTTGTTGACAATCTATAACCCGACCCATACTACTAGGATATTGATCAATCTTTTTCAATTGGATATGATATGGATTTCCCTCCCTTAGAATCAGGAGCAAGCCAAAAGATCGTCTAAAGAGAACATTGAACAGTTAAATCAATCATTGTTGAAACTGCGAAAATTCTTGGCATTTGTAAAAGCGAGCTGACCTCTCCAAGCAATAGACAGAAATTGTGTTTATATAATTTTGTTGGTTATCATTTTACGCCATTTTCTATTCTTCAATTGAATTAGGAAATAAGCAAGCAAGACCCGGAGCAGGACTATTCAGTTGGGTGTTCACTCGGTCCACATTTCAAAACCAAGAAGCCGCTATTTGAATACGCCTAAACTATACTTTCTTGACAGGTGTTTAGTATGACACTCTTCAAAGTATAGAATATTAACGTAGTAACCTAGTATATATATATATATATATATATATATATATATATATATATATATATATATATATATATATATATATATATATATATATATATATATATATATATATATATATATATATATAGGTGACTAAATGGAGGATACTAATTTCATGTCATCCTTAAATCCCTACTGTTTCCATAAGTGCTGTCGTTTGCATCAATTGCAATTTTACGTTAAATTTCAATCTTTCCCGTGTGACTGTCGATGCATTGCGATATGCAAGGCTAGTAAACTAATGACAGCCGTGGTAGCTGTAACCTTCTTTTTACACACCCTTCCAATTTCTTCACACTTCTCCATATTCTTTTTTCTTGTTTCTTGTCGTACTGTCACCAGGCATTGCACTATCAATACGTAATCCTTACTTCATTTTGTTCCAAATCAACCACAATAATATATAGCCAGCCTTTTTGTTTGAAGCAATCCTGTCGCACTGGATCATGCAATACCTTTATACGTTTAAATCTGGAATCTTTGAAATTCCATCTGGTTTCTGTTCATTTAGTGACTGTTTCAAATCCACTTCTCCGCTAGAAGCCCATGAACATACCTTGCCGCATTGTCGTGTCGTCTTTTTTATTCTCTCTGCACCAGTTTTGCATACTCGCTTACCCAATGATTGATTGTTCCACCCAAATCACCATACGTTCTGGATAAAAGGTGAATCTAACTTAATGCACAGACTGAAGAAGCTGCCGTAACTTCATACTAAGCGAGACAATAATTAATGGCTAAGAGTCAGTAGGTAAAGCAGTTTTCTGTGCCAAAAGTAAGTTTGCTTTTACCAACTGTTTGTCAATCCACCAAATCCTTTTGTCACACACCCCAATACACCAACTACAACGGGTACTACTTTTACTCTTCATGAATCCCATAACGCCCCATATCGCCCCATAACGCCCCATATAGCCCCACATCCATCTTGGGATCCTGATATCATCTAGCCTTCTTCTTTTCTCTCCCCATCGTATCATCTGCAGGTATTGTTGTATCTGGATAAAGCAGCCTTTTCTCTATTGATCAGCAACAACATGATCCGGTCTTCTTGCTTCGTGGGCTTTATCACATTCAACAGACATATCCCAACGAAACCCGACAGTATTATTTTCCAAAGCTCCTGTTGCATGTTCATACCACTTTTCACTTGCATCTTAAAGCTACATCCTATTGTGGAGTTTCGACATGTGACAATAATGTTATTCTTTGTGACAGCTACCTCGAGGTTACCATTGAGCAGGGTGTAGAGCCTGTAAGCTCTATCCAACGCTAGGGATACTGGGTTGATGTGTATAATGAGTGTAATGTGAAACAGACATTCGTTAAACAATGACGTGAATGGGACTGGAACTTGTACTGAGGGTCTCTCATCCGGCATCTGTCTTGTGGGTGAACAGTGCAGGTCCACTCGTCTTCCTGCTGCTGCAAGAATGAAATGGACAAAGGAAGTATCATAATTTGGATTATTGTTCATTAGTTCATTTGGATCATTTTTCTGAAGTTTTATACTTTGAAGAGTGTCACCCTAAAAATAGTCAGGAAACTTTCAGTATTGCTTGCTTTTTTCAAAGCAGTTTTCTTTTTTGTAAGAAATTACTCTTCAATTTGCAATTTAGCATTCGTAAAGTAATTTAATTACCACTAGAGAGAATTGAATACATATGTATACTTATCAGTTAAATTTCGAATCTTATCAATGTAACTTCCGAGACTAGAAATCAGTGATGTGCCTAATCAATTTGAAATGAGGATGGAATGGCGTGTATTGAGGAAAACTGATCAACTATGCTTTTTTGACCAGCCGTACTTTCTAGCACAAGAGGACACAAAGACAGTTAAGAATGAGAATTAACTATGACGATGTGTGACTAACGGAACAAATAAATTACAGGTTTTAATTTGGACTAGCTTTCTTAGAGTTTCATAGATATTGGGTTGGCTTGTCTTCCCCGGCCCACATCCCGTTAATCGGCATACCTTTGTTTGGAGGCATAGTTTTGATGCGTCCAATTGTTAATTGCGGCAATACTATGGTATTTGAGTTGCATCGGTATGAGAACGAAAGAATCTGAGTTAGGTGTTTTGAAAATTTCCTGTGGCATTTCTCTTTGGAGCTTGAAAAACTTTATCTTGCGGCGCAATGCACTAGCCCTTTGCACTAGGCCGTTCTACAGAACTGCAGGTGCTTTCTGAGACAATCCGATTCATATCCTCTCAATTTTAGCCTGGGAATGACCTCCCGTGTTGATCAACCCTCCAGTGATTTCGGCAAGTTTTCCATCTCTTCCATTTCACACCAGCCTATTTTCCCTGTTTCGTTCAATACAACATCATGGAAATGAATGCTTTTGCGAGGCATAGCATTAAGGCCAGCGTATCATGGCCGTTCTGGTTCCGTAACTGAAATTCAGTCTTCGTTCAGTCTACTTTCCTTACATCGCCACCTTTACTTAGATTCACCCATTAATATTTGACAAGCACCTTGTTTTATACTTCTTGAGATTGCCTTTAAATTTTCCTCAAAATCCATGTCATAGACATTTTTTTATAAGAAACAAACTTTCTCCATTCAGTTTGGATGTTTCTTAATATTTTGTCATATCCAGCCAAAAATGTTTCTTAAGTTTTTCTTAGAAGTCTTGAAATCTTCTTGAAATTTTATTCCTATAGCAGCAAGGTAACTATGAGACGAGAAAATGAATATTTAGTTATAGACTTTTGAGAGGCGGATGTTGTTTGTATTTTGTTTCCAGTTCAACTAAAAATTTTCTCGCAAAAACAGATTTTTCAAGTTTGCTTTTGAAACTCCACCTTCCTGTGTTTCTCAATTGTTTCTTAGTTTTTGGCTGATTTGAGCCTCATATTTCTTATATACTTGTTTCTTATAAAAAAGTGTATTTTGAATTTTGGCAGGATTGAAGAGTGACTCATCAGCTCTAGTTTAAATGCATGTTTTGTATATTACTTTACCCTTTGACATGCAGTATACTTTATGTAACATCGTGAATAAAAATTTTATTTTATTATTAATATTTGCGATAGATATGATGATTTCGGTTTAATATAGCTAGTAAATACGTGAAGCAAGACTTTCCCATACCTTGCTTGTTTGATGTACATTGCTTTGCGTTTACCAAGTAAGCAAAGTGAGAGATCTTCATTGGAATAGAGTTAGCCCACGTCCCTTCTCACTAGTCTTTTTTGGTAGTGGCAACGAGAAAACCTTTGTGTGTGCGTGATTGATGTGACTAGAAGAGAAATACTACAGAAGTCAGTGACAACAGCCACGATTTGATATACCCCAGGGGATTATATTATAATCACCAAAGTCGCGCAGGCGTAGAAATGTATTGATGTAAGTTGGGCTTTCCTTTAGTGTGGCCTATCAATTTCTCTTGGAATACCCTTCTATCAATGAGCTAGTGTTTTCATACGGCTGTCTGGATTGTTCCCATTGAATTGAGAATCCCAAGGATGATTTGTTACAGGATTATGGTAAGGTCTTGCTCTTTGTTATAAATTATTGTAAATCTAATATAACTCTTTCATATTCATAAATGATTTCTCCTGTGTACGTTTTCCTGTCTCGTGCTTTTACACAATTCTCTTTCATGTATGACAAAAGAGAGGCCTCCTTTTCGTATTTATAGTGCTTTGGATTGTTTGATCCAGTCTTATGAACACAAATAAGGTTATATGTTACTATCTCTAATTGGCTGTAATTGGCCAGTGCAACATTCTTTCGACTCCATTGTATCTGTGCACCACCTGGAAGTTTTGCAGTTAGGCTCATATTGCTCCACATGATACTTTCATATTTGAAAAGTGAAAGTGCGAGAAAATAACCGACCCGAGCGGGATTCGAACTCGCGACCCCTGACATTGTACGTCAGTGCTATACCAACTGAGCTATCGGGCCACGCTTCCAAATCGTTGCTCAAGGGTAGGTCAAGGGTAAAAAACTTCCATATTTCTTTGTATTCCATCGCACCATTGTATTATCTGGTAAAACCAGACAGCATGTACCATAACCAGTCCAATTGTTTAGTTTTCGTTTAATACTTATAGTTTCTGATTTCAAATGAAATATTCCGGTGATAGCTTTTTGAATTAAGGTATTGTTGTGGTAAATGCTTTTTCGTGTGTAGGTAAATTTATTGCACTAGTGTAATGGTCGTTCTTAAAAAACCTTAGTTCCTAAGTCATAAATGAGCCTTTTTTGCAAGTACATGAAATAGATTCCAATAGAACGAAATCTACAATTGGAATCTGATTCAATTTTTTCATAACAGTCGGGTCATATGTGGTTGAGAGGTTATAGGCTTTCTAGCGTACGAAATTAGAATGGAAATTTCTGACAGATTTCAATGTGCAAAACTGTAGGCTTAATGGCACAACATCGATCACTTTTCTTGTGTGGAATGTTGATAAAAACCTTCTAAAAATAACCTTCTAGCAGCATTATCCTGAGCTTACATCCCGTGTTATGGTCTTCACTTTACAGGGCGCCTTCGCAGTTACTACCGCAATTTTGAACTTAAAGATTTTTCTATCCTGTTCTTAACGGCACCTCAAAAGAACTCTGAAGCGAGGGCAGCTTTAACGACCCGTACTTATTGGCACTACGGCACCGTTGCCGGTACTTGAATCGATTTTACAAAGTGATATAAATGTCATATCATCATTAAATTTTGGGGATAATATCGCCAAGGTGTTGGTCTACATACTTGCAAGCGTTAATTGTAAGTACCGGACCAATTTCCAAAAACAATCCCGATATGAAATTTGAAATTTTAGTAACTTTTCTCCCACTATACCAATTTGGAACTAACGCAAATAGCAACGAGCAGAATTAGATACACCTGTTTGCCAAATTTCAACGTTGTACCTAACTTACATCCAGTTGTAAATGATGCACAAACGTAGACTACTTAGTGCTGCTTGCGTCCATGATAATGGCCGCTGCTTAAAAATCGGAATGACATGTTAGAGAGCTCCCCTTGCTCCATCAATTCAAAAAAAGTCTAAAAACAAAATTTTTATAGAGCTTGACAACTCCCTTCTTTATAGGATTAAAAAACACGACTACCTGGAAGAACAACATCCACAATTAATATGTATATATTCTTTTAATTTTTCTATTATCATGTATATATTGCTATATCAATATGTTGTATTGTAATCTAGCTGAAGGGATTTTGTGTATAAAGAATTGATAATAATAATAATAATAGTAACAAGATAGAAGTCGCCGCTGTAGTAGAATGTTATGCGAACCGATCGAGCATGAGTTTGAGTATGCATTTATTGCAATTCAAGCATCGTTTTACACCTTAAAAGTAACACGGAGGCAAGAGAAACATGACAGTTATATGAAATTTTACGGCTTGTCAGGATTTGGCTACGCAGTGGCTGGACTCTCTACTTTAGGCTTATTTATAAGCAAAGCTTTCATGCTATGCTATGTTATGTTGTATTACGTTGTGCGCTATGCTATGCAAGTAGTTATCAACTATGATCGCACTTTGTAGCAGAACCCTGTAGTAAATTAAAAGAGCGTGGCATAGCAAAGCAGTTTCCCTTAAAAATAGGCCTTATGCCTGTGCAAACGACCGCTATCCTATTATGGTATTTCTCAAACACAACAGCAGCTTAAAGTTTAAAAACTGTCCTTAGCATACTCTTACATGAAAATCAAAAGCTGCTTGACTAAAACTAAAAACTTGGCTAAGAGGCTTGAACTGCTATCTGTTTTCAGATATCCCCAGAGGTATTCTAAGGAAAATTTAGAGCTGCACAGTTCTCTCGTGGTTACTATATTGAGGAATAGCCCTTGATTCTCATATACATAAACAACACACACCTGACCAGCAGGCGCTGAAATCATGCATGTTGTGTTACTTATATTTACGAACAATACTCTACGTTGAATAGACACTCTCGTTAACAGTACAAATGTAATCTCCACATATCTCTCTCTAGAAGTGCACACAGATTTTTTAGAACTGCACATTTTGTGTAGAACTGGACGTTAGAAACCCTTGAACAGCCCCCATGGCTTATGTATAAACCCTGTTGCATGCTTTTTATAAGAAACCTAGCTCAAAGCTTTGTATTAAAAGTTTCTTGATGTATATTGTATCGTAGGCCATATTTTAGTTCTAAAAGTTTCTTACTTTTCGGAAAAAACTGCTATGAAAGCGAAAGCAGTACGTAAAACACATTGTCTTGTGTAGTGACCATAAGCTTTATTGGCTTTTAAGCACATAAAACATACTGTAGTGGAAACTTTTCGGTCCTTGGAGGGAAAATGTGTGAAAGACTGCACAGAAGTTTCTAACATTTCTTACCTCTTACTTTATGGTTCTAAAAGTTGCTTAAATTGTAGGCTGTCTCGTGCTAGGTTTCTTTTAAACCGGTTTCTTATAAAAAAAACTTGAGGCAGCTTGGTGATATGGCCTTAAATTGAGCTACATCTTACGTTAGCATGGATTTTTAGAGCTTGCCTTTCCGCTTCACTTTCAATGTCACCTACAAGGAGTGTGGTGTCGACATGAATTGGATCGAATTCAAATCAATTGACTACTCTCCAGCTCATTAAGTGCTTTTCATCGTATGCAATTAGATCTGTGCCGTAGAAAACTCCACAGGTGTACAGTGCTTGTTCTGTTATGGAGAGGACTTTGCACACTTGGCTGCGTAAGCCTTCGTTTAACTTCTTTTCGATTATACGTAATGTATGAGCTACTGTAAATTATTCTAGATTAACCATGGATTTTATGGACTAAGCAGCTCCGTCTTTGGACGTGAAATAATGAAACTAGGCGAAAACCCACAGCTTTATAAAGACCATCTTCTGCAACCTGTGGTTTGTTTTCTGTCCTTGGAGTATAGCTATCTATGTTTGATTTGTCTTCTGCATACAAATATTGCTTCCGTAGCAAATTGATACCTCATGTTTGATAAGGAGTGTAGTCAGATATGATGCGATTTGAATCATTTATTTACAATTGTCTATCTACAAATAAGATTTGCAGCAAGATATGCTAATTTATTTCTTGGTATTATGTACTCGGTATATATGGTGCTGTGCAATAGATATACAAACATTATCCAGTGTTCTGAAAAGTATTATTTCCAGATTCTAGAAATATAGAATAATATGCAGGTTTTAATTATCAGGTGACTACTCAGCGCTAGATTAATAACGTGTGTTCGAATGCAAGTGATAATTCGAGTCCTCAAGAAACATCCCTATCATGCTATAGATCTGCGAGTCATCATTGAGTCAAACTTCATAACAACATTAGAGCACCATTTGTCATCGTTCATGAAGGATTCTTCAGCACTCTACATCCTTACTGTCCCCTCAGCTATTAAGGCCAGTTTGTTCTTTCTCCACAGCTCTCTCCCAATTTTAGTCTTCATCGTTTCCGTACAAAGAGATGAGTTGTATTGAAAGCAAGGCGGCAAAATGCTTTTCAATAACAACTTTAATTCAAGCTTTGTGCAACTCCTATCCTATATTATTCATAACCTAGCTGTTCTTTCATCTTAAAAGGATGCATCTGCTTGCGTTCTTAACATTGTTTTCACCCCTATCAAAAATACATGCGTGATGAGCAGTACTGAACTTTCTTATCTTCTTGTAAAATTCCAGTACTTAACATTTTTACCTTCTTGAACAGTCGACGAGTATCACACTCTCCTTTTTAAGAACAATTTTATAAGAACACGAACCTCAAAACTGATGGAAAATTAAGAACAGAGTAGGAACAAGCTGACGCTGAAGCACTGTCGTAAAATGATTTTAAACTGATATAATACTTTTTATGCTCTACAATGTTTGTCCTTGAAGCACCCTAACCACCAGTGTGTAAATAGCGGTAAGTGTATCATGACTTCTGGCAAGGATTATACACCTGTAAGAACGTATATCTTTGTTTTCTGCTAGTGTTATTGAAAATAGTACCTGTTTCGTAAATGCAAAGTGTTGCCTTGCATTTTTTCTAATGTCCAATTTGCCATTAATGTAGGAACAGATTAAGAACAATTCAGTCTCAAAAGTTTGGACAAATTAAGAACAGTTTTTGCAGGTTCTTCTATAAAAAAGAGTGCATTTTCTCATCAACTTTTTTCTTATAAAACAGTGTATTTTGACAAGTTTTTAACTTCGTTTCGACATTTAGCAACATTTAGCATTGTTTGCCATTTTAGTTGGCTGGTGTTAATCAGCTATAGCTGTCTTAGTAATAGGCCCTAGGTCAAGCCCACATTATTATAATTTTGATCACTGTTTAACATATATAAATATATATATATATATATATATATATATATATATATATATATATATATATATATATATATATATATATATATATATATATATATATATATATATATATATATATATATATATATATATATATATATATATATATATATATATATATACATATTTATGTATATATATATGTATGTATCTATGTACATATGCATGTAATTTCAGGAGGAAGCAATTTCAGGAAATTTTGCTAGAGCTAGATCTATGTGAATTGCTAGAGCTAAAAATGCAAGGTCATTTAATAAATTTAAAGGCCAGTGACTATCTACTATCTCAGAATATATTCAAAAACGCAAGGTGGAGTGATACTCTCGTTCGTTTTTGGTTCAAATTGAAGCATAATGTGCTACCCTGCAATTATACTTTGTCAAAGTGGTGTGAAAGTGTTTCACAAGTCTGTTCACCAGGTGGATATGACATTGAAAGTATGTCACGTGTGTTGAATAGCTGCAAACAGTTCCGAAACAATTATTCAAAGAGACATGATAAGCTAGTAGATAAAGTAGATCAGGAACTAAAATCGTACTGGGCAGAGGTATACAATAATAAACCAGTATATACGTCATTTCATCAATTGGATGGCAATCTGATACTGAGAAGGTTAAAACCGGATTTAATTCTAATGACCAATAAGTGTGTTGTCATTATAGACGTAGCATGTCCTTATGATTTGTATATGGATGAGTCAGTTGTCGCTAAAGTCGCAAAGTACGAAGCCCTGAAAGATGCAGTGGATCAGTGTTAACGTATACCCTATTGTTGTTGGTTCTACAGGGCTCATTCATCGCAGAACATTGCAGTGTTTCATGGATTGTGGTATGCCTAAGAATCAAGCTAAGGGTCTATGCAAATGGATGTCAAATAGCAACATTATGGTTGCAAGGGACATTTGGAGCATATGGTGTAGACTTGTTAAAGAATAGAAGTGCATTTGATTTTCTTCTGAGGGACTTTCGTTTGTTATTCTACTAAACATTGAACATATCTAGAGAAGCTACTGTTTCTTAAAAATAACTTGTTCAATAACTATTCCTATGTATCTATGTATATGACGGGGTTTGATTCTTTACAGTTGACCATGGCCATCATGTTTATCTGGTACGGTTTCTGCTGAAGAGGAGAAGGTTGGAATAACCCAACCTTAGTAGTATAGGTACAAATACGTGGTTGGTCATAATAAGCGGGGAGTTAGAAAATTTCTCAAAGTGAAATAGGCGGGGATTTGGAATTGGCAATGGGATAGAAAATAGTCTAAATTTGTATGAGTCATCAGATGAAATGCACCGCGAATTTGTCTTGTCCATTATCTGATTATGATAACGACTTTCCTAAAACTAAAGCACTGCTGACACACTCCCATTAAGAAAATTCAAACTTGACAGGTGTTTTGCAGGTTACCCTAAGAAAGGTGAGATGTTAGCAAGTATGGGTAGCGTGTGGTTGAACATTTTGTCCGAATAAATACGCAGGAAGGACACTTGCTCTGGACCTAAAGGTAGCACTATAAAACTGTTTGTAATATAAGTATTCAATAATGTGAAGTTTCCGCAAGAAATGTTTTGAAGGGGGAAGCAAAAAGTGAATAGTGTTAAAAACTTTTCAAAGGAAATTTACTAACATGACGTAATTAAGTAATATGTATTGATCTTTTATAGATACTTTTACCAATCACTTCATCGGATTCTTGGCATGCATGATCTTTTATTTTTTCTGGACCTATACCTCTTTACCGATGCGTTCTTTCATTGACTTTGGAAGAACTAGGACAAAAGTAGCTTCTATATTGTAATTAGGGTTTATCTATCAATGTAAGTGCTGCTTAAATTTGTGTTTGTTATCTTGTTGTCATCACAACTATGTATCATAGAAGAAGAATTTGTGGAACCCCCGGTTTCTTCTCGTCCAACATTCCCACGCAAACAGTATCTGCCGCTTTTGCGCATGAACAACCGACTCCTCCTGACATTGCTCATATTTTCGTGAGGCCTAAACATCATGCAGGTGTTTTTGAAACAATCACGCTTTTGAAATCTGCTGAACAATTCAACGAAAGCTACCTCTAGGGCCTAAAATATGGCAAAGCTGTAATTATCACTAATTAGAACGTCAAGGGATGGAGCCCGAATGGAAATTTCCAGGACCACACCCATTCCCTACAAGAAGCTCTTTTTACATGTGTAGTATACCTCCGTGCTCTTGGTCCTTTTGCAAGAAAATTTCGTAATTACAGTTCCCATTCATTCATTCCATGCCACTAATTTTCATTCAAAATTAATAATGGAATTTTTACCAAGGGCCAATCACAAAGGACGTCCGAACACAAGGGGGATCTGGTGAACTGGGACAAACTCGGACATAAGGGAGGGAGTGTTTACCCAATGCGGACGTCCAGGTGTTTAGAATCTTACAACAAGACAGTACCTCAGGATAACTGGTCACGAAAGGATGGTAATGAAGACTGTCACAAAGGATGAAACAACAAGTTATGATGTTGAAGTAGCACCTGATTGAATGAATATGAAAAAAGCTACATGAAAATGAACGAAAGGAAAAGCAGATAATGCTTAAGAATTTTGAATGATGCAATCTTTGTTTCAAAATGTATAAAAGCAACCTGTGAAGAAAGGCGGTAGTTAACAAGCTACACTAACGTCAAGAAAGTATCAGGACAGTTTGAATTTGGTTTATGAATACTCTGGGAGAAAAGTTTGCTTACAATTTTCAAAAGCAATTTTCATGAAAATGTTTATAAATTGTCTCGAAACTTTTTTGAAGTTTCTTCAGCCTTTCGACATACTTATTAGGGGTCAGCCATTTATAACTCTGGGTAGTAGGGCGGGCTAGAATTGGGTAGGGCATGAAAACTTTTTCTAGGATACTTGGGAGTATGAAACTCTGTAGAGAATTTTTGAGGGATATGAAACCCTTTAGAGACAAAATCTAAAGAAAATCAACTCAATGACTCAATGACTTGATCTAGTTGTCTGAGTTTATCCAATGGCAATTTTTCTCTCGATTTAAGTTTCTGTGGTATACTGTGGTATTGTAGTACTCTTATTGGCATTCATCACAGCTGTTTGTTCAAATGAAGTTTCAGGCATAAATCAACTTTTTCATAAAAACTTATGTATGCCTTATGCGAAGAAATCTCACAAAGAATGATATTTACAACATTGTATAGAAAGGTTTTCCTTGCAATATTTCCCAGCAAGTAATTTTGCAGAACACATTTTCTATATATATGATCTTTCAAGTAGATGATAGTGGCAATTGTGACTTTAAAAGTAGCAATGAAGAAATCTTCCCTGAAATCCTTACAGGGTAGATAGCAAGTGGGGTGTGAAACTTATTACTTATTTCTCAATAGGGTATGAAAACTTTTAAACAAAAATTGAAGGGGTATAAAACTTTTGACCATTTTGTAAATTCTAACCCCCCCCCGGTACCCAGAGTTATAAATGACTGACCCCTTAGTCAAAAATTTGATTTCATTAACATGTGAACAATCGCAATTAAGAGTTTTTCTCAAGGGGACAGTAACAACCAAAACAAAGAGCCGATTTACGAACAGAGGTTAGAAATAATGTCATATCATAATAACGGAAAAACTATCGTCAGATTTTGCGTATCATTGGATACCGAAAATCTGCTACCATTGGCACCTGCAGAAAGTTTGAAGAATGAAGAACTAGTATCCAGTATTTGCCTTTTCACGTAGGTCCTTGTTTACCTCAGATACAAGAAGTCATTCCTGAGCAACCCTATATTATTCATAGCAACAGAAAGTCTTTCTTCGAGCAAAAGGATGGCTTTTTACATATTTTCGCTCAGACAACATTCAATCCAATCCGATAGCTACCATTTTGAATCTTTCAATTTTGGCGCCAAACTATTCTGACGCCACTTCACAGACCGATAAACAGTAAGGCGCAATGGCAAAGAGACATGGCAGGCTTATAGATCTATTCAGTACTTAACAGAGTTAGATGTTATATGAAGAAAGATTCGCAGTTCGATCTATACATACATATCTTGTAAAAAAAGAGACATTAAATTTGGCAGTGGTAATTCTATTGTATTCAAGAATTTTACACCCAATCGTTGTATCACAACATAACACAAGGAAAGATGGCCTAAAGAAGTTGGACGAAGAAAAAGCTTGAATCAGTTGCAGTGAAACATAACAGTGAAGGTACACTAGTAGTCATACTATCTTCTTAGATGTAGGATGATATATGGGCACTTCACCAATAGCTTTAGATTGGAAAATTATGCAAAATTACTGCATGCAATCATGAACTAGCCTGAAGCCTTTTGCTTCCTTTAAAACTGAAAATGTCATCGTCAGTAGTCATATTCACCTGTAGATTGTCAGTGTGAGCAATAAGAAGACTTGAATAGTCCGTTGGTACTACAGAACTTCAGTATAGCACGAAATAGTGGGAACGTATTAGGAAGACTAAGTTTTAGTGATGAATGCCGTTTTAACCGTAGACAACATTAACGGTTTGGCAAGGAATAGACAAGGTGATAATTCTTAACTTTTTTGTGCGCTTAAAAAATAATTTGTCTGTAACAATCTAGACCGATATTCGGTTTCAACGTACTATTACACTGGATTTCTGAGATGATAATATAATCTCAGAAAAAGAATATCATAGTCAAGATGGATGCCATATCTTCATTATTTCATAAATTTCACCTTTCCAGCCTTGAGATGTGAAACATAAAGATAAACTTCAGGGTTATTCAGGCAAGCTCAACTGATTCATCCTTCTCCTGGAGAAAACTGTTCTGGTCGTTGGAACGGCGGGAAGTGGTCCAAGAAGGAGCTCTTTTATTTGAGGTAAACAATTGGCAGTACTCCGTATGTTGCATTTCTTCGAGGCCATTCATTTCCTATCTTAATGCTCGGAGATATCCAGCGAAAATGTACTCACAAGGCTGCAACTACAAGCCCGTGGTCTGTGTGCAAAGCGCTATTTTTCCCTAGGGCAAAATTTATGAATAGCTATTTTCTCCCTAGTAACTCCGTTTCAAGATGGCTTTTCAAAGAATTTTGATTAAAATGGAAACATCTTATTGGTTAATGATTTAATGTAAACAAATACGGCTCTAGTTTCTACGTTATCTTCAATTTCAATTCGTACGACCTACTAAATCCCCTGCTATAGAAATAAAGCATGAACAACCCCTGGGCTATATTAGTGCTTGTTTGTCTCTTTGTTTTGAGTTACCGTTCGTATGATATGGTTGTTATTTGTCTTTTTAATTGCAAAGTAACATTACAAATATTACCAGCCAATTATAAATCATTTTGTAATACTGATAGTGAGATTTGAAATTGTAGTTTAATTGAACTAAATCAACAGCTTGCATTTTGCAAACATATTTACAATCTCAAGGAGCTATCCTTGCTTTCATTATTGACCATTCTCTCAATGTGATTAAATCAATATGGACTTCAGTTCAAAGCAAAATGCCAAACATATTTTCAATTTTACAATTCGGCATCTCAATAACTCACTTCCCACTCGTAACAACATGAAAAAATGGATTTTATACTATCCTCAGACTGCTCTTTCTGTCATCTACCAGAAACACTTCTTCATGTCGTAGCGGGCTACAAGTTATACCTAGAAGAAAGCCGTTAAATTTGGCGCCACAACACTCCGCTGCTAGCCTTGGCTAACTTCTCTAGGGCAAATTCAGGACCATCTCTCTACGTTGATCGTCCTTGCTTTATTCGCCTTCCATTATGACATGGAGACACTTTTCGCCCTCATGTTATTCTTGTTACCGCAGTTGGCTTTGAGACTAACTTAGAAATGAATGCGGAGCGAAAAGGGGCAAAATATCGGTCTCTTATAGGAAGTTTTAAATCTGAATATACAGAAGTTACGTGTGTCAATCTCTCAATCAGTTCTCTTGCAATATTTGGTCTCTCTTGCTCTTCATTCATTGGTATGTGCGTTGATTTAGCGGTTGATAATGGGCACCGATACTATCCAATCTCGAAACTCTGTAGCACCATCATTCGCACGACTTACTTTGTCTTTTGCCAAGCCATGGAATAGTCCAAAACTCCTTTCTTTTTTAATAGCCGCATACAGGTGTCTATTGTTATTTATTTTCTTACTTTAGATATCAATATTAATCAGATATTAATAGTTTGCATTGTACATCAGGCTAGCCAATTGTAAATATCTATCAAATGAGGTTACTATTGTTGTGAGCTTTTGAATTTGAAATGAAAGTCTCCGTTGACCTTGAGTCATGCACTGTCATTGTTAGTGTTAATACCAGTTTCAAACTTGCTGTAAACAAGACTCCTCAAATTTCAAGCAAGTAAGTTCAGCAATTCGCGTTTTTGTTCCAAGGTCATATATTCCTTTGAAAGGCTTCTTTTGGATTGTCCTAAGTGCACCTATTGTAATAGGAATAACTTTCGTTCTTAGTACTCTTTACTTTCTGTACTTCTTGTGTTCGATATTTGTCTATATTTTCCATGTCTTTTGCAATGTCACACGCTATTGCAAAGTCTGTAATCTTGCATCTTTTCTCATCTGTATCAACAAGAATAACATCATGTCTTCTCGCTGTTAGGATATGGTCTATCTGAATACTAAAATTCCACTTTAGCGTATAGTTGTCATTTTAAGCAATCGTATCTGGTTGGTGTTCAAACTGTCTTTCCGTTGCTACCAATCCACAACTTCGACATAATTTCCAGTGAGTTCTTCTTCTAATGCAAACCTGGCGTTTTTGTGCTCTTTTTGGGCCAGCATGCTACTTTCCCTTGCAAATTTGAGTTGGTGTTGCATCTTCTTTCCAATAAATACTTCCGGTGAATTGTGAATCTTGGATTTAATAAAATTGGTTCCTATTGCTAGTGCTGTTCCGTCAAGTCGCACCCATCTTCATTATCGGTTTGTTGTAGAAATGGCCAAGAAATACTTTGTCTTTGCACTCCCGTTGCCTGTCAATTTCCCTCTGATTCCTAGAGTGTACCACACTTTCCCCTTGTCAACCCTCCATTTGCCTTGAGGCCAATTAGTAATCTTTCACAGATACTTCTCACATAATTTTTCGACCTAAGTTTAGCTATATCAACAGTATCCTCTATGCTCAAAAGTCCTCTGCTCTACCCCCCCCCCCACCCTCTCTTCCTAGAAATGAAGAGTTTATTTATGTTGCTCTTGGGGTACAACCCCCTATACATGCTGATAAACTTTCTTTTCTTCCGATGTCTGCTTGTTTGATGCTTTCCAACCTTACAGATTTTCTCTTGTTTTGGATCAACGTTGCGCATTTTTTCTGCTATAATGCCATTTTCTAACCATTGGCTTATAGGCATTTCAATTTAATTACTCGGTGTTTTTACTAATTTAGGCATTCCAATCTAATATATTGTTCATTGCTGGCTTTTGGTTTTATTCGTTTGTTCTTGTTTACTTTAGAGTTAATGGCAAATTCTTGTTGTTGGTTAAAATGAAAATTCCTATGCCTTATGTCTTACTCCAATTTCCTTTCTGATATCACTTGTAAAAAATTATGATTGTTTGGTCTATCGAATCATATGTTTCTCATTTTCTCTATACAACTTCAAATCACCCATAAATACCAGGAGGTTAATTTTCACTCCCAAAGCCCGACGCGAATTTGTACACTGGTTTATACGTAACTGAAAAACAGTTTTTGTTCCGAGGGTGTCCCTGTTGAAGACACCCTCGGAATAAAAACGCTTTGCCTACAGGGGAGTATGCATTTGGTACAACCTTACAAAAAAACAAAAACAAGTAAATTGTTCTCCGCCTTTAAAGCAAAATTGAAAGCATAGAGAAGATATAACGGCCACGTTGGTTTTCCGTTTTTTATCACGTACCTAGTGTAATTTATTCTATTTTCTTTTCATTTTTATTGTAAGTAGTTTTTTCGTGTAATTGGTGTAATTAATGTAAAAACAGGGCAGGTTTGTAAATCAATTCTTCTTGTAACCTCTACCCTGTATAAATAATTTTTAAGTGAAATGAAATTAGTTTCTTATTCCTGAAACAATATATCTCTTCTGCGCATATACTAGTAAAAATCTTCTATGCTACTGGTAAACAAGTGATTGGCCCATGATCGCTTGCTTCACTTCTTTTTGTTTGGTGCTCGTGTATCAAGGCTTTCGACCTTGTGTATCAAGACTCAGGACTCGTACAGGCTTTGGAAAGTTTTGAAAAGTTATGGAAATTGATAATGCCATTGTCCAGGATCTGGAAAGTTTTGAAAAAGGGATGTTTCTCAAAATGGCCATGGAAAAGTTTTGGATTTTTGTTTAAGAAAATTCTAACTTAGTGTCGAAATGTTGGAGGCGTGAACTGAAAATGAAAATGACTTTTAAACTTCCCCATTAAACAGTGCATCGATTTTGTATGACAATTTTCTATAAACATGAGTTTAAACCTTGTTATAGTAGCTTTTTTACTGAATTTCTCTATTGTATTTTCGTAGTCTTAGTTTTGGAAATTTGGTAGTTTGGCTTTGGAAAAGTTTTGGAAATATTTTAAAGGAGTTTCTACGAACCCTGAAGATTCTTCACAATTTAGTCATCCAGTTCGGGACCATCCCTTCAATTAAAAAACTTAACAGGTTGTTTTGTGGCCGATATACATGCTTCGGAGTTTTTAAGCCAAAAGCCTTGTAACATGTCAAGCTCTGGTACTTTCCAGTTAAAATATTTATGCAATAGCTTTCTTATTTTCCATCGTTTCTTCTATCTTTTCTTGTCCTCCATCCTAATGGAGCTCATTTTTTTAATCTTTCAACCACTTTGCATCTCCATTATGATTGACCTCATTTCATTAGTTTGGAAAATTCTGTTTTTATGATACTGGTTGGTTTTGCTGCCATATATCTTGCTTTTGCCAACTTTTGCAGATCCTCTCAGCTTGGTATCTTCTTCTGGATGTTTTAGTCCTCGCTATCTAGTCTGATATCGCCTTTCAAGATATTCTTTATACTAGCGCTTGCTTTGTGCATTCTTTTTATCAATGTATTCACACTACTGAGATCAATGTGCAATTCCTTCATTTGCTGTTACTGTCATGGCTCCCTCCTGTTGCTTGAGGCCTCAAGCAACAAGAAGGAGCCTTAGTGGGAAAGTTACTTGTTAACACTGTCTGTTCCATTCCAGTCATTTCAACAACTACAGCTGCTCCAGGATAAAACAAATCGTTGGTTGTTTATGCGTTTTTATGCACAAATTCTGCTAGAGCAGCATTAACTATATGAATAGCCTTCTTGGCATTGGTTCTGCCTATTTCACGCAATGGTGGTGACACTCGTACTTTCTCCTTCTTCAAGATTTTTTCGAATGTTTCCGCATTGTTATATCATTAATCTTGTCATTGCTTTAGTAACAGTGTCTATAATCATGAAGTATTCACTGGACGTTCATGCACCTTCAAAGCGGTCAAATCATAACCCATAACCTTAGTTCTCTAGAGCTCACCTCAGTTTTCTAGCGGTGCCTAGCAAAATAGATTTTTCAGTTATTTAAATCTTGGCTGACACTCAAATCTCCTTCAGGTAGCCATTCCAACTTCAATTTCTCCATTTTTCATTTAATTGCAGACTGTGCATGTGCAAGCTTTCCATTTAATTTTTGAATCAACCTCCTGAATCTCACTGTTGATCTAGCATTTATCATGTTATCTGATAGAGTATTTCAAAGAAGAACACCTTGAAATACGAGCGAATTAGAAATGAACTTGCTCGCATTTCTTTTTGGTAATTGCAACGAATTCTTGCTTTATAATTCATATTTTGTGTATTTTCTCTCAAAACATTTCCGCATATATGATGAAAATAGAAAACGATAGATTCATAGCAATGCACCTAAAGAATGTGCGACTTCTAATGACTGAGTGCAACTGCTAATGATTGAATGCAACTTCTAATGATTGAATGCAACTTCCAATGACTGAGTGCAACTTCTAATGACTGAATGCAACTTCTAATGATTGAATGCAACTGCTGATGACTGAGTGCAACTTCTAATGACTGACTGCAACTGCTAATGACTGACTGCAATTTCCAATGACTGAGTGCAACTTCTAATGACTGAGTGCAACTTCTAATGACTGACTGCAACTTTTAATGACTGACTGCAACTGCTAATGACTGACTGCAAATTCTAATGATTGAATGCAACTTCTAATGACTGACTGCAACTTCTAATGGCTAATATATTCAATGTTATTTTATCATTGAAGCTGTATTTTTATGGGTGAAATTTTCCTACGAAAATGTGCCACTTATGACTCAAGAAATGCTAACACCTTCTCACTTCCCATGGTACGTACTGTTAATCATGGTTGTGAAACATTCAGGCACATAGGACAGCGCACATGGCATACTTTTTCATAGAAAATTAATCATTCGCCTTCTGTGCATCAATTAAACAGATAGCTAAATCTTGGGATTGTATCTAAGATAGTAGGCTTTTCAAGCAGCATATTTATTAAATCAGTTATTTGTAAGTCTGCACTTTTTAATATGAACATGCAAGAACATGATTTTCTTTTATTTTTGAAATTTTGTATGTTTGAGGATAGATCACATTTCCAAACACAGAGGCACCATCAACAGTGGGCTTTCTAAGACAAACAAGGTCACTATTCGTATTGGCAGTAATGGTACTGCTAAGGGTGTCCGCCTGAGGTAAAATGTCCAAAGATTAAAGTAGTCATCTCGGTCATATTTCCTCAGGGTATCGAACAGAATCAAATAACCTTAATAAATTTAAAACTTATTTTCTATTTCATGAACTACGCTATCATCAGGAATCGGACTTAATATTCATAGCAACATTAATTTCAGTCACCTAGATGAAGGTGGTATGCATCTTAAGCCCCGGCCAAACGATGCTACATATGTTGAGTGAAGTTGCAAAGGTAAATTTTGATGAGTGACCAAACGGAGCAACATTTCAAACGTAAATCTTTCAGTGTTACTGAAAAGAGAATCGGAATCAAGTTATAGATCGTGTTTCTTTGTTGACTATGCGCACTTTTGATGTATTTTGTTTAAATCATGCCTGCTATGTGCATTCATACTTTTAGCAAATGTTCCAAGACCTGACCAAACATCCTGTTGCACGGTGCAAAAATTTTGACGTTTTTCAAACTTGATGCAACATCATGCAGCAAATGTTGCACGCTGCAACATGGGGTAGCCAAACGATGCAACATCGGGTCTGCAACAAATGTTGTACGAAATGTTGCATCGCTTGGCCGGGGTTTTACAGGCGAAAGTAGTCACTTATTCCCAAAAAATACTACTGATCACTTGACAACGATCGGATTGCCGTCGCCGATGCCATTGCATTTGATGTTAGTGATAATGATAATCATGAAGCTTCATAGTGATAAGGAAGCTTTCCTATCGAGGAGTCGCTGTTTGGAATCAGTTAAGTCATGAGATAAAAGCTGCTTCTTCGCTGGCTACTTTTAAAGCCAAATTGAAACGTTTTTGAAAGATCAAAGATCAAAGATCAAAGATCAAAGAGGGTGATAATCTAAATCAACGAGCTTACCTTACGAGTTCCTTTGTTTTTACATTTTTTGACATATTTTTCATGTTTCTTTCCTAGTTTTTCTCGCATACTGTTGTTTTAATTAGCTTTTAAATCTAAAATAGGTTAGTTATATTTTCTTTTATGCAGGGCACATTGTAAATCAGTTTATTACTGAATGTATTGTATACCCTGTTGAAATAATTAAAAATGAATGAATGACTGAATGAATGAATGAATGAATGAATGAATGAATGAATGAATGAATGAATGAATGAATGAATGAATGAATGAATAACAATAATTAGCACAATGATCAAAGCGGAGGCCCATCCCACCTAATTCATCATCGCCCACTTTGATTCAAAAAGGATATGTCAACTGCATCTCTTAATATAAATGATTTTCGTACTCACTTTGATGAGATTGCTAATACAAAACCTGGCGAAACATGTTCTTCTTGTATAAAGCTAAGCTTGACTCATCTTTCCCAAAGAACTGACTGCCATTAATGGTTATAAACATGGACGCCTAGAGAGAAAGTGTCAAGGGAAGTCTCTATCTACGTTCGCAGTCTCATAAATTATAAACCAAGATCTGATCTCCCTATAGAGGATTTAGAAGTCATTTGCATTAAAGTTGAGCCTCCTCGTAAAAAGCTGTCTTCTTTTAGCTTGGTACAGACCACCCAGTCACCCTACTGAAACTGTTCATAAGATTGAAAGAGTTTTTGTGAAGATAAAAACATTAATTTCCTTGGTGATACCGACTGCGATTTCACCAATCAGCTCGTTGATCAGAGAGTGGATAATAATTCTAAGCATATATGCAAGCTATATGAGTTGTAAAATTTCCAGCAGCTTAGTAAGCAACCTCCCCGGTTACTCTTATGACCTCCTCTAAATCGATCACATGTATACTACACGTGCTACAAACATTGCTGAGGAGTTCACAGTGCCTATATGAGTGACCATTACAGTGACATTTTGCTTACGGTGCACTTCTAGAAGACAGTAAACTTCCTCTGAAACATTTGGACGAAAATATAGTTCTTTCTGACGTTTCTAATACTTGTTGACAAGAAGCTCTTAATGAAACTGGCGATGTAAACGTACTCCCCTATAAGATTCCCCCTTGAGATGTTCGCAGGTTTACGAAGAGCATTGCCCAAGGATTAGCAAAGATCTTAGGAATCAGGGACAAGCTAGAAAATGCTGCTATCAAAGGGTGCTCCCAGTCACTCTTGAGCCCCTTGAAGCATGTTAGAAATAAAGTGAATAAACTTAATATTGATTTGAAGATGGAATATTTCTCAAAAAAATTTATCAGCACCAAGGTAATATCAAAGAATCTTGGAAAATCATCAACTACGTCCGGAATAAGAGGATTAAATCCACTAACATTAATAATCTAAGTGCACCTGATGGAGTGATCGCAAGCAAACACAAGATTGCTGATATGAGAAGCAAGTACGTTTGTTCAGTAGGTAAAGATCTAGCTGGAAAAATAGAGTGTGCTTGAAATCCCTTAATGTCAGGCGATTATGGCGTCAAGACACCCTGGAAAGCAATGCATAAGGTTTAAGACCATTGAGGTATGACATATCAGAGATACAATCGGCAAAATCGAAACATATTTTGTGATATGAAAATGCTGCAGGGATGACCGGCCTGTCCACTTTGATGGTTGAGCTGAAGTCTTATTTAACGTGCAGAGAACACGGAGCCAGAGACAGACGATGTTGAGTTAAGGTACTGATCTACTGACTGATCTACTGACTGATCTACTGACTGATCTACTGACTGATATTCAACATGATTTTACACACATATATACACAAAATTAGCTGACGAATCATTACACACGAATTACTAAATAGATATAAAAAGAAGGTAGTGGGCTGAGTAGGTGGAATGGACATGTGAGATAAACAAAAGCAAAGGAATGACCTGTAAGATGTGATGACAGGGATGACGTAAGGTGATGTCCAGATGTGGGATGACTTGGCAGAAATGGAAAAGGTCGATTGAGATTGAATGATGCAATGAGGCCTGAGTTGAAGGTTTGGTTCCCGGTATTTAGGGTCACTACAGTAGCTCCCCCCTAGAATGCAAGCAATGCGAAGCATTCGATACGTAGGATGGAAAGCTATGCAAATGACGATAAACACCGGAAGAAACAGGATGAATAAATGTAGTAAATGTGGCGCAAAAATCATGACAAATATGAAACTAAATGCTATGGACGAACATATAAGTACAACAGACAAAGGAAATAGCAAATACTTGCAACAACAACGAAAATTGAATGAGTTCAAGTGTCCAGGTTTTCGTTGGTGAGTGAGTCATCAAGGTTTTCTATATTGGATGACCAGGAACCAGCAGTTGTTTGAGCGCCGAGTGAAGCGAGGAGTGAGCAAGGTTTTTGCGTTGGGTAACCAGGAACTAGAATGCTGAAGAGACGAAGGCAGCGAGAAGCACGTTGATGTGTTGAAGAGCTGCATAGACAACGAGGCAAGAAGGGCCGTCCGTATATGATGCGAGGTGCCGTGCCGTGAGTTGCGTAGATGCAGTGGAGAGCACATGTAGAACGAGTGCCAGATTGCTGAAGCCTTGTGTCGTGGATGGGCACTACGGTGAGTCGAGTGCCGCAAGGTGAGCAGTTGAATCCAGAAGGCGGTGTTCGTGGCTCGGTTACCAATTTAGTGACATGAAATACTGCAGTGTGGTAACCGGCCTATCCTCTTGGATGGTTGTTGTACATGTAGTCTTATTTAACGTGCAGAGAACACGGAGCCAGAGATAAACGATGTTGAGTTAACGTACTGATCTACTGACTGATATTCAACATGATTTTACACACATATATACACAAATTTAGCTGACGAATCATTACACACGAATTACTAAATAGATATAAAAAGAAGGTAGTGGGCTGAGTAGGTGGAATGGACATGTGAGATAAACAAAAGCAAAGGAATGACCTGTAAGATGTGATGACAGGGATGACGTAAGGTGATGTCCAGATGTGGGATGACTTGGCAGAAATGGAAAAGGTCGATTGAGATTGAATGATGCAATGAGGCCTGAGTTGAAGGTTTGGTTCCCGGTGTTTAGGGTCACTACACATCTAAAAGCTTTGGCAGTGATGATAACTCTTTGCCTGTAAACTAGCAATGCCACTTATTGAAAACTCTCTTGTTTACACCTTTAATACATCACCCGAAAGTAGTAAATTCCCTTACGATTGAAAAACTGCAAAGGTGATTCCAATCTTCGAAGATGACGATAAATCTTAGAAATAAATCTAGCGCCCAATGTCCGTCTTACCGGTTATGTCTAGACTATTTGAGAAACTTGTATTTAATCAATTGTACCATTATCTTGACCATGCTGGTCTGCTTGATCCTAGTCAGTTCGGCTTTAAACGTCTCTATTCCACTCTATCCTGCTTACTTAAAACCACTGATGATTGGCACACAGGACTGGACATCGTGTTCTCATCGTCGCAAAGCATCGATGTACGATGTGGCACTAGCCTTTGTCATATGCCCAATGATATTTCCAAATAAGAAAACGCTATCAACAAAGATCTAAAGATTACTAGACAAATAGCTCAAGGGTAGTAGGCTTTCACTGAATGTAGCAAAAGCAAAGTCTACGCTCACTTGTACAAAATCTGTGCGAAGAATCCTCTATATAGTACTGATGAAAAATTAAATCTGGTAATCATGACATAGAGCTGGATCTTGTCGATAAAATCAAATGCCTTAGTGTACGTGATGATTACAGCTCAAGTTGGAAAGAACAGTTAAAACCTGTTCATTCAAAGGTATCCAGAGGAATCGGAATGCTAAAACATGCTTAATATTATTTCCTAGAAGCCTCTTTCAAAGCCTCTACTCTAGGGCTGTAGGGCCCTATTTCCAGTACTGCGGCTCTGTTTGCGGAGCCTGTGGCGTAACAGAGAAAATTCGCCTCAGAAATCCCAAAAACAGCTGCTGGAATTGTGACTAGCATCAAATTTAATGCTCCGAGCAGACCCACTTATAGAGAGACTTGGATGGAAGACCGTTGATAGACTGTTGAAGTATCAAATGCAATTGTCTGAAAGTCTCTTAATGTTTTGGCCCCACAGTACATACGTCATCCATTCACTAGAAACTCCGTTGTTGAAGCCCGTACTCTACGTGTTACGTCAACAGATCTAGAGATGTTCGAAAAGCACCCTTATATGTACAAAGATGTTTTTTCGCATCTCGGGGTAAAACTATGGAATAGCCTACCAGCAGAGGCAAAAAACATCTACTCTCGCCATCTTTAAAACTTTTTGTCCAATAACATTACAGTCTACTTCCTTTCACTTTTTACCACATTGCATTATCTACTTTTATGCGTACTTACGCTTATTTTATACTATATCACTTTTAACATCCGGACGGAAGGGCAGCTTTAAGATAAATTTAAGAATGAAAGCAACGGCGAGTAACATCCATTACAGGATGAACTAGAGAAAGTAGCCAGGCTCATAAGTTTTAAATTGTCATCGACACATCGATTATTGACCAAACCGTTGTTAATGACGGAGCTATCACTACATATCCTTGTAGAACGACGTTTCGGGACGAGCTTGTCCCATCTTCAGCTAATTTAAATGGAAAACATGGGGGTTTCGTCATTAGCAGCGGTTTAATCAATAGTGGCTCTGTTGATGACAATTTAAAACTTCTGAACCTGGCTGTTTTCTCTACTTCATCTTGCGATGCTACATATTCCAATTAGGGAGTGGTCATTAAGTATCTGTCATGGGGGTGGAGGCTTTTTCTTAACTTTCAAATAAAATTTGGTACCCCACCCTAAAACGAAAAATTTACTTGATACCCATCAAAAAGGTCTAAAGATATTTCATCCCTCCTCGAAAAAAGTTTTAGCATGCCTAACTATGTGCATTATGTCATCAGTCAACAAATTAGCAGATGGAAAATAGAGAAAGATGTGACTCACCTGAAGCAAAATCTTACAATATCTTCAGTACAGAGAGCAAATATGGGAGAGCACAAAATGTTGTTCTCTTCTCTTATGAAACACTGAGGACAATTGAACCAAGCGTTTCATTCAAAGCAGAGTCTTGTAAGAAGGCTATTCAGTAGATGCTTGATGAAGTTACAGCAAAACTGCAGGAGATAGTCAACCTGCGTTCAAATCTTTTTTGATAAAAACTGAACTGTCAGACAATGGCGAGCAAATGAGCTAACATTTATTGACTTAAAAAATTATTTATTAGAAGAACTAGCCAGTGCATTGCAGAAAACAAAAGTTTCTGTTCTCTCATGTATTGTATTTTATAGTAAATGGAGGACTCTTTTAAACAGCATTTGCTGAATGGTTACCCTTCTTGCGAATATCAAATGAAATAAAATGAAATCATCATTGACGGGGCTTTACAATTGTCAATGAAGTCGGTGTGATAGGCTATAATACAAGGTCCGAGTGATAGTATCATTGCTAGGGGCGACAATAATGAATATAAAATCCTGCGATATTTTGATCTCCGACTCAAGTGTAGTTGCGGCTGCACACAAGTTATCAAAATTTGAATAATGCCGGTGTGATATGATGGAAATATTGAAAATGATACTAGCCTATGCACTTTCTTAATGGACATGCAAAGTCGGCTCAAGTGCAATTCAATTAGTGGAAAAACTAAAGAGTGTACTTCAATAAAGCCAGAATAGAAATGTCTATATTATTATCATGTTCTCTACTATTTTAATCAGATGCGCACAAAGTATTTCAGAACTCCGCTTAAAATTTCGCACCTCTCGATTTCTCACTTCAATAAGTTGGCAACTATGATTCATGTGGTAGTATGCCATATAAATCGAAAGGAATTGATGCAGAAGTATGATAGGTTGTGGTGCAGTAATAGGAAGTTAAATTCAATTTTATGCTGAATATAAAAGTACCTTTGTGTCATATGTGTATTTTTATTCATATATATATATATATATATATATATATATATATATATATATATATATATATATATATATATATATATATATATATATATATATATATATATATATATACACATGTGTTTGTGTGGGTGTGGGTGTGGGTGTGGGTGTGGGTGTGGGTGTGGGTGTAGGTGTGTGTGTGGGTGGGTGGGTGGGTGGGTGTTTGTGTTTGCGTGTGTCTACTTGTATTTCGTGGTATGAACACAGCTCCTCTCTTGTATTTGTTCTATTCTCTGCTTAGCAGACAACGTTTACTGCATGGGATCACCCTGTTTATGAGACAGGTGAAAAAGCGTAAGCAGTATTTGCTGAGCAAAGTCGTGTTTCTGGCCATCACAACGACATACATAGTAACTCACAAGTACTAAAGATCAGAATATGTAACATTCCCTTTAGAAAGGGAGACATTTTACCGTTAGGCAAGCATTGGACAAAGAAGTAAACAAAATTCTATCGTTAAAAGTTGTGCAGGAATATCTTGATTATTGCTAAACAATCTACCAAGATGACGGCGAGGCTACGAGCAAGAGGTAAGAATTATCGGACCCTGAAGATACATTGTTCCCTTTTGAAAATATTGAAAAGATTATGCTATCGATAGTATTGTAAATACGGTATTTTTATGAAATATATAGGCAATTGGTAATGGTCAAGTCAGATATTTTGTTTAGTGTATATTGGCCTTGCCTCATTTTATTGGAGTGACGAGTTTCTAGTAATTTAGAATTAGTGTGTATAGTTCAGATTTCGTTTTGGTGAAAGTTGGGTATCATTTCTCCCTTGTTTGAAGACAGAATGTCGCCAGAACGGTATCATTAATTTAGTATTTTACGAGACGCAGCTATATGGAACAGGAGGAGCCAACAGAATTTGTATTGAACAATAGCATGATGAAACAAACATTTTCTGCAATCTTGTCCTAGTTGAGAGGTACGGCACCTTCGATTCTTGTTGCGTATTTCTAGCTTGCAAAGACGAGCTCACGTTTTTGCCGAAGCATGTAGAACACCTGTCAAACCACCTCAAAGTAACCTGTTCTTCTGAAAGTGAGCGCTAGTTCTTGAGTTTCGAATAATCGGGGCCGTAAGATTTTTGGTATTGGAGAATATTTCACTCAAGACAATCTTACCCTTTCCACCCTGTTTAGTTAAATTTGAAAATTTCTTTACCTTACTACGGCTGAATTAATTCAACTGACATGAGTAAGTAATCACCACACACCAGAAATCGAACAAAAAATATGATAATCGCAAGGAGATTTTCCACTCTCCTAGTTTGTTTCATCTATAACGGTTGTTCGAATATCGAGATTATGCGATTGTATATGCTTACTACGCTTGAACGCTGCACCGACAAAGAGAGAATTTGATAATGGATAATCTAGGAAACAAGACCTGCCCTCGATTATTAGCACATTATTTTCAATTACTATTACTAGCACATTATTCATGCAAAATAGCAGCAAAATATACAAGGCTTGTAAGCAAGACGTATCTTAATTTCAACTTCAAACATCTATAGCTCTGAATTTCAGAATGTAAATGAACAGTGTGTAGAACAACAACAATCAATACCCAATGAAAGCTCAAAATCTCATTATCAGTTATAGAAGATATTTCATGTTAAGGAGTCTACAAAATTAAAGTAATAGCAAAAATTTGGGAGCACAATGGTAGTTGAGAACATCCTCATTCCAGATACGCATCAGCCTGATCTGCACCTACAATACAGAATCAGTCTTTGCTCATTTCTTCTTCATCAGGCCTAAGTTCCATTCTAGGAGCTAGGTGGTAGGTTTAGGTTCCCCTGCTCCATTTACAGTTGACATTTAATTACTCGAATTGTCATGGGAAATCGGAATTTGTTCCAGTTTTCGAATGATCGAAGTTTTCGGCCAGCATTTCTATAAGAAATCTAAGCCAAGGAAATGAAAATTCGTTCAAGGTAGCGAATTTTCGAGTTATCGGGAAAGTGAGTTATCAAGTCTCAACAGCAACTTCACTTGCATCATCTTCTGTTGCACTGATCGCACTCCAACTCGTATCATGCTTGATGCAGCCCAGCTTCTCTTTACTTTGGTCTTCTTCCAGCAGCCAAGTGCCATAGTGTCTTCGTAACATAGTCTAGTCGAAGTTTGGACCATCTTTCAGTGCTTCGGCAGAAAATCAGTCCGGCTGTAAATCTGTATTTAATATTTCAAGAGCTCTAATATCCTGAAGAGAAGAGAATAAGAATAAATAAAGACTGGTAAAGTTTGAAGAAGCTAATGATTCATGATAAGATAAGTTTGATCATTAGTTGGTGGGAATTTCAGCCTATTATATCGTTAAATGCTGATTATCCTTAACGTAAGGGTAGGAAACATGACGTCAACAAGCAAACAGCACAAAAGTATGGCCAAAATGCAAGGAAAGCCGACCCAGATGAGGGGGATAAAAAATCAAACGCTCTTGTTTTCATTATTCGGCCACAAATATCACGGGTGGTACTCTGCATGCAGCTTACAGACAAAGCATTATTTGCGTCAAGGATGAAACATTAAGACCTGAGAAACCATACTGATTGATTGATAGAAAAGAGATTTGAACATTTTGATGGAAAGGGGATTAATGTTCACAATAAAAGAGCATATGTCTGCAAAAAGAAGTAAGATATAAATAGCGCGCTTTTCGGGGAAGTCTTGGTTGGCCATGCATCCAGTATATCTAGCATCTTCATCTACAATCCATGGCAAAACATTTGGGCACTTTGCCAGTTGTCATAGAATTTCTCTCCTCGTCCATCCCACTTTCCCTGTACAATGTTGAATTCATATTATCAGCTGTTAGATGCTTATTTCCTACATACAAATCAACATCGTTAATAGGGTGGGAGGTAGGAAATTGAGAATTACAGTCACTGTTAGTAAAGAACGAAACGCATCGCAGTGATCAATTATCCGTCATCGTTCCCACCATAGTGTTCCAACTACTTTCGGCAGGGATTGTAGAATTTCTAGGGGTCAGCCGTATGGTAAGTACGCTCAAACTCACCCCATTTCCGATGAATCTATTCACTCTGTACGCACGAGTACGCTTTTGACTAAACCAAACCATCTACCTCTGTACGAACATACGATGGTTTCTATGATACTTCTTGAGAAATGTTGTCCAGTTTTTCACAAAGTGGGGGAAACGTACACTAATTTCTCACTTTTTAGATTAGTGGACCGTACGTACGCTTTGACCTTTACTAACCCACCCACCCTGTACATGTGAGTACACCTTTGGCCTTACCAACCCACCGACCCTCAAAGCGTACTTACTTTCTGGACGGGCCTCCAAGCGTATTAAATTTTGAGAACTCCACCAGAATGCCTTCTGTCAATCGATCAACTGTGGGATTTCCGTGGACCCCTTTCAGAGGTTTCGGTTCCTTTTCCAGCTGATAGTAAATACGAACAGGAAAAGCAATCTCGCTGTCTTTCAAACTGTGACACTACCTGGTTGAATTCAACATGCATATTGATCAGTGAGCCAATTTGTGGCATATATAGTCACCTTGAGCAGGATAGGTGTCTTGTGGTGTTCCTCAAGGATCAATTCAAAGGAAGGGATTGTCTAAAATACATGGGTGATATCTCTGCATCTCATAAGAGTTCATTGACTGTTCCATATGCAGGTGATATAATGTTTCATACCAGTCTGAAATGTCTCGAGATCCTAGAAAATGATTTATTGAAGATTTTCATAGTTAACTTAATGGTTTCAGACCTTTACACTCTCTCTTTTCCGAGATAAAACTAAGTTAATCATATTTGACCAAAAACATAAGATTAAAGATGAAGAGGATATCAGGACTCCCAATCAAAAAGAGCAATGGAGTTCAAGTATCATAGCTACCACATGTTTGAGAACTCTGATCAAGTCGATTTTCTTCCAACCCAACCGACCAACCACCATGCAACATGGGCTTATGTTTAGCTGTAGAATGCATGTAGGGTCAGAATCCTGCATGATGATTGGTTCGTTAGGTTGGGAGAAAATAGAACTGATTTGGTGGCTATGCTAGTTCAAATACATTGGAGATTATTTTGATTTGCAACTTGGCTGAAGTAAACACTGATCATACTCTCTATTGCGCAGTTTATTGCATTGTACCCTAACCCGCGAATGGTCTTCGGGGGGAAGACCACGCAGGGTTTCAGAGGCTTGTGAGAGGTCGCCGTCGCTTGCTCAGTTCTTTTCTTTATTACGCTGTATCATTGTTGGTATTTGTTGTCCAGTGAAAGTATATGTATCGAAACATATATTTATCCCTCCATCGTCCCTGACTTAAAAACGCATATTGTAGGGGACCACCATGTAAAACAATTTGAAACGTTCCGGAATCACCGGCCTAGAGCATTTCTACCAGCATCAACAGGAGAGATCAGAATATAGTGGGAAGAGGAGGCGACAAACTTTCTGATATCTAATAGTCATAGGTGATATCTAATAAGACCAAAGTGGGTGAGAGTAATTGGACTTTGGAAAATAGTCCAAGGACTCGTAAAAGCCATTCCAAAAAGATCAGAACTACTTTTGGTTTAGCCTGTCTAAAAATGCAGTTTTCAAGAATATGAGGCATAAATGTCCTGCAGAATGTAGAAATCAACAAACGGGGAGCATTGATAAGCTCTGGGAGGTCGGACAATTCGAAAACTTTAAATGTATCCCCTTGCTTCTTAAGCACCTGAGTGCGTATTTGCGATAGAAGAGAACCTTTGAGTTATTAATACTTTCAAGCCAAATCTTTTCGTGATGACTCATGAAAAGGTCAGCTAAGACCGGTGCAAGCGGTGATCCATTTAGACGCCGCCGTCTATCTGATCATTAGTGCTGCCGATAAAGAGAAAATGGGCCTGTGCTGTGGCGAAAGAGAATAATTTAGCTAGATCTTCTTTAGAAAGTTTAAGGCTGGAACTATTCTGTAAGATATAGGAGACTACAAGATCGATAGATTCATTTAATGGTATGTTGGTGAACAGACTATTAACATGAAGAGAGACCATAAATTTATTGCTCGTATCAATGTTCTTAAGCTCAGAGACAACAGAAAATGTATCGGCAGTAGTGTACTCATTAGGTATGCATGGCTGTAAGATACTACAAAGAAATTTGCTAAGCTAATAGTTGTATGTGAGAATGGAAGAAACTATGGGTCGGAAAGTAGGCATAGTAATGGGTACCTTAAGTTTGTGTATTTTTGGAAGCCCATAGATACTAGCTGGTTGTGATCCATATTTCATAACTATATAACTATGTGAGTATATATATACTATAGTATATTTCATTTATATATATTAATATATATATATATATATATATATATAAATGAAATATACTATAGTATATATGTAGCTACATAGCTATGAAATATAATAAATATATATATATACATATATATATATATATATATATGTATATATATATATATATATATATATTTATATATATATATATATATATATATATATATATATATATATATATATATACGTATATATATATATATATATATATATATATATATATATATATATATATATATATATATATATATATATATATATTTATATACGTATATACGTATATACGTATATATATATATATATATATATACGTATATATATATATGTATATATATATATATATATATATTTATATATATATATATATATATATATGTATATATATATATATATATATATATATATATATATATATATATATAATTTGTATATATATATATATATATATATATATATATATTTTTATATGATACATTATATGTTATATATTATATATATACAGTTATGAATTAAATAAGTGATGAAGGCATAAAAGGATGGAGTAAACATGCCCATACAATCCCACTCTGTGATGGTGTCACCGCCATAGGTATAACAAGTCTTGGAAGGATGCATACAGGTTTTTGTCTTGCACTCCTTTTCTTTTATGAGAACAGTTTTAGAAGAACACGAGCCTCAAAATTGATGGGAAATTAATAACAAATTAAGAACAAGCTGAGGCTGATGTACTGTGGTAAAATGTATTTTTGGGCAAGGATGCATCCCATAACAGAATGACATAAAATGCCATTCCCTTGTTAATCTGAGGAAAATTGACAGCTTTGTTCACTTCTCCTCTTTGAATTTCGTGAATTGGTTGCCCTTGGTGAAACATCCCATGGTCTTTATATTTTCTAATGTCTGAATTTCCAACACCCCAATAATATAAGCACAAATTAAGAGCAATTCAGCCTCAAACGTTTGGAAAAACTAAGAACACCCAGCCCGGACCTCGGGTTTACTGGTTCTGTAAAAAGAGGGTATTAGAAGAAACTCTGTATGGAAATGGCTGAGATCCTAACAAAATGTTAAGAAATCACAAGACTGAAGTTTCAAATTTCATATATTTATGCGGCAGAAGTCGATATTAGCTCATTCTTTGCAAGCTCCTGTACAAAGATGGAAACTTCGCTTAGATAACCTTGGGTATAAAGATCAAGCATTTATAACAAATAATGTTAACTTCTTTTAGCCAGTGTACTACACTAAAAGTTCAGAAAAACTTAAGGAAACCTCAGCCTCAGTTTCGGGATAAGTTAAGAAAATTGAGGCATAGGGAAAAAGGTCGTTTACTTATAAAAAAAAACGTTAATGTGTGCACAGTCATGGTACACTCATCAAGTTGATGCAGTTGATAATTGTCTAATGACTACGAGGTTACGATATTCGCATGTTGAAATGAACACATTGATCAATGATAAAAGTCTTGCAATGCTGGATAGCTTTTACCTGTTCTTGGTTCCATTGTCAGCAGTGAACTGCTGGCTGCACAGAACAGAACAAGTTACATGCTTTTAAATTGTGAAATCTGCACCTCTTGACTACGTATACATGCATATATGTCACTGACGTTATGATGCAGATGTTTGGGTGGTGATTACAGCTGCCACACCTGAATAGAATGATTGTTGTAGATCTCATTTCCTCTACAAGAACTGTGTTAATGCAAAAGGCGCGTGGTGTTTTGAAAAATTTCTGCCTCAATCAATTGCAGACTTGGTGGAAAAGGGGATTGTACAACAATGACCAATGCAGTGCTCTGAAGTTAGAGGTTATAAATTTTTGCTCTTGATTAGGCACTCTTTGGGGAGTCGATTTCACTTGTAAGTAAGATACAAGCATGCGATTCTTTTTGTGAACCGTTAGCAGATCCAAAAATGGTACGGAAAGAATTCTCCTTAATGCATACATGTATATACATAATATAAAAATCATATAAATATATATATATATAGATATATATATATATATATATATATATATATATATATATATATATATATATATATATATATATATATATATATACTTATGTATAATATATGTGCAATATATATATACATATATATATATATATACATAGTACGCTTGGCTCTGAAGAAGGCATTATAGCCGAAACATAGAGAAGGCCCTAGATGCGTTGAGGGACTCACGGTGGAATGACCTTAAGATTCCACCGCTATTCTTTTGTGCCTGGATGGCGCAATTGATTAGCACAGGTGTCTTCTGATCTAAACATCGTGAGTTCGAATCCGCACTGGGGCCAAAAGAAATTTTCCAATTGTGGTAGCCCACTCATGACTTAGTATATATATATATATATATATATATATATATATATATATATATATATATATATATATATATATATATATATATATATATATATATATATATATATATATATATATATATATATATATATATATATATATATATATATATATATATATATATACACTTATGTATAATATATGTGCAATATATATATATATATATAATATATATATATATATATATATATATATATATATATATATATATATATATATATATATATATATATATATATATATATATATATATATATATATATATATATATATATAATTTATATATGATATTTATAACTTTCAATCCTGCGTGTCATTTTCTTAATTGTTTGCAGTATTGAATAGTGTAATTTTATATTATGTTATAGTTTTTAAACAAGCTATTTGTGACTGGAATATTTAATACTGATGAAGAAACATTTGAAAAATGCTGAATGTTTTTCTTGATGCCATACCTGCATTGAGGCCTACATGTAGCACTATTTTTGTCAGAATATACAACAGACATACATACATAGATAATGCAAGAACGGTGTAAAAATATAGAGTGGTGGAAGTACAACTTATTGGTGAAATGTATTTCTGCTACTCATGGTTTCGTGCCTGTGCACTCATCATGCGGACTCAGAAGAAAGTTTTTCACAACCATTAATATTAACTTGCACTCGCATGTGTCTGAAAATACTACTGCTTGCATGGTCAGTCTTTTTTACAATCACATTGCTGTACTGATATTGCTATCGAGTTATTTAGTTTTCTTAAGACTGCTGTTTGCATGGAGTCGTTAAAAATCACAGTGCAGTATATCGAAGGATAATGCAACCTGCCTATATACCTCTCTTAGCGAGATGTATTACGTCTGTTATTTATACTTGCTGTCACTTCCTGTTATTTCGTGTCATTTCTGGCGTTGTTTAGCGTTCGTTAGTATCAGTTAAGCTTGGTTAATGCTGGTCGCTATTGCCTAATGAGGTTCACTGCCAACATGAATGAGATTGAAGTGTGATTTGTCACTCTCAACATGTGATTGAGGCTCAATAACAATATGTGATTGAGGCTCACTGCTAACATGAATGAGCATTACTCTACTTTGACAAGAAGTAAATTTATCCTGCTGAAGATTTTGTGTACCTAGAAATCTCATGCAGTTGCCATGGAAAGTCGAACTGTATCAAGAGGATTCTTTTATTGCAACAGAGAGCAATGTCACTTCTATTTAACTGATAGTCCTCGCTTTCTTTTTATTGACTAGTTCTGTAAAACATGTTCATGCGAATGCCATACTTCCGAGAAAGAGCGACCCCTCAAATGAGCTCCTCCCTGAGAAATGCTTTTTAAATGAGCGCCCTCTCTAATGAGCGCCCCCTTCTTTATTGGTAATCAGATTATGCCATCTCTCTTGCAACACATCAGTTCATCCTGTTGCTGCTTCATGACGTAAGGTGCGCAAGGGATTTTTGAGAGCATGGGTCTATGTAGCAAACATGGGCACTCTAAACACTTTCTAAAGAGAATATATGTTGAAATCATATTTTCAGCTGTAGACACATACGAAATCACAAAAGAAGTTTCAGGGTGTCATTACTTTCATGTGTAACAAAGGTTATAAGCAGGTCTACTAAACAAAAATACCCCAAACAGTTTGAAAATTCTTCAAGATAAAGGAAACTTTTACTCTTTTGAGGACAAGGTTAGGGGTCTAGGACCCCGGGACCCACCCCCATGGTTGCGCGCTTGAATCTGCTGTTCTATGCTTAGTGCAGTCTAGAGATGGCTGTGATTTATGTACTATTGCATTGGAAATAAATGGGGTCTTTACAAAAGGGGGTCAGAAATATTTTTTAGGAACTAATGACACCTTAACTATCTATTGCACTTCTCACAAACATCAATACAGCACATTCATTTGGTAAAAGAAACACTACCACTTTGTGAAAGGAAAACTTCTCTTCTCAAGGAAAAACTTCTAAACCATTTTTCATTGAAAATTCCTGTAAAGTTAGCAAGCTCTCCCTTTATTAGGAACCCAAGTAGAAATTATGAAGAAAATGTCTGCTTTCAAGTGAAAATTCTACAACTCTTGCAGTAAGGCTTTTGCTGATTGCTTTTTACTGCCATTCAAAATCATTCAAAAGCATTGAGATCTGCCAGGAGTACCCCTGAATCCAATTGAACGATAACTTTCTTAGATGTAAGGCAGTACCAAAGAATGGTTCTGTTGTAGTGGAGTTAGTGTATCTGCTATTTGCTTCACTTTCTGCACCCATTGTATTATCATGTTCACGAACTGTCTCCTGATTTTTGTATGGTTGCTTAAATCAACTTCAAATCATAAAAAAGGCTCTGTCCTTCAGGCAGCTGAATTATCAAAAATCCTCTTTTCAAAATCCACATCACGATCCTTATTAAGAATTTGATTAACATCAAAGCGAATGTATACTCAATGTACACATCTTATTCCTAGTTCCATTTTCCATAGACTTCATTTGCAGTTCAGTTTTCTGTCATCTGCAACTTTTTCACTGGCCTTTTGAAGGCTCTGCCAGATAGTTTCGCTGGATTCTTATAGATTGGCACATAGATCTTGCAGTTTATTGTACGTTGATGATATTTTTTACTCTTTCATGTGTATTTTTACTCAATTATTCTTGGTTGCTGGTATCTGGCGCTGCATCAACAGAAACAGAAAGCTTTTTTGCAGAGTCAGTTTTGTATTTTAAGTCTTTCTTGCATTATGGCCTAAGATTTCAATCAATATTCTTTTTTTGAGAAGAAGGAACCTATATGTCATAAATTGTAAGATCTCAACCGCTAAAATGTGCCAATTGGATGGGTTTATCTTCGTCAGAATTCTCTGGAACGATTACTTTTCGTAGTTGTCTATTTGTCTGTATGTCAATATTGTAATTTTCAACAGAAAATCATTGAAAAACTGCTAGTGCTATTTAATGTTTAATACGTTTATCTCATTATCTCGCTCTTCACTTTGTGCGTTAACATTATACTGTACCACGTGTTAAAGCTTTTGCCTTGTGAAATGCCGCTTCATGAAGATTGGGGGCTTAGCACACCCCAATAACCTCCATAATTTTTGTTTTGCTTGCACCAACCTACTGTGATTGGAAATAATCTAATGATGGCAGTGGTGTGAAGTGAGGCAGCAGTTTATATTGCCAAGAAAGGAAGTCGTGGTTTGCTAGGATGATGTCATAGTTTTAAAGTATGCCAAAATACTGAAGTAAACAGCAATTAGCTGAAATAAAAGATGGTCCATGTGCAACTAAAACACAGACTGCTTCAAATGAATATTAGACATTCAGAGACAGTGTGAAGATGGGAGAGGACTGGATGCTATTTAACTACTGTATTTACTCTAATATTCCCGCTGCGGGATTAGCATTTCAATCCTACGAAAAAAGGCGGGATTATTGGAGAGGCGGGTATATTGGAGTATTGGAGAGGCGGGATTATTTTTCCAATGCCTTGTAGTCAATGCTTGAAGTCTAGTTTGAGGATACCGTTCCAACAACAATGTGGTAAATCAGAGTAAGAAACATGCAATTTGAAGGAGATTCAAAGAGGCAAAATTTTTGAATAGACTAACAAAACTAGAGTATTATACCAAGAGTGTCAGCTTTACTAGCCGTTATCCTGCCCGATGACATGATCCTAAAGTTTTCATTTCTAGTCGGCACACGGCATTGGAAACGTAGAATTGGACATTCGAAGCAAAGATTTAAACATCTATGCCAGATATACAGCAATCCCGCGTGCGGGATTACTGGGGAGCTGGGATTATTCTTTCAAACTATTGAATAAAGGCGGGATTACTACAGAGGCGGGAATAAAAGAGAAGCGGGAATATTAGAGTGAATGTGGTAGTTATGCGATTGAGTAGGGTGGAAGGACAACTGAAAAGAAAAAGTAGAGAAAAGAAAATAAAAGACCGAGGAAGAAGCTTGGCGGTACTGGCTCAGAATAAAAGTACCTAAAGTTATTGGGAAGTTTTGAATTGCTTATAGAATATATAGACTTTTGAACATAGACAAAGACTTATGGATCGTACATTGACAATCTGAGTTGTTTACATGTGTTCATGGCTTTTCTGATTATTAGTAAAGCGGATTTGCGACAACAGTCACAATTAACCCCCTGCAAGGGATTGCCGAATTTCGCCGCCGTGAAGCAGGGAACCTTTTAAAGAATTCTCGCAGGTGGTGGATTGAAGTACAGGAGTATCGCAAATATCAGTATAAAAGTATACTATGGAAATGTGCCATGGATTTCATTCTTTGCCTTCATGGAGCGTCAGAAAATTAGACAGACATCGATTCACAATGTTGAGTCAAAAGAAGTAATCAAAATGGAGCTGAAGGATGTAGAATAATGAGGCAAAATACATTTCTGATCTATCAAAATTGTATTACACGGTTTTAATAAGAAAGCAGTGCTAGACCGCTCAAAAAGCTAAACTAGAGGGGGAATTTAAAAGCTTGATGGGAATTCCCCTTCTAGTTTGTACTTTGAAAGATCTCCTGTTGCAAACTCTATAGCCGAAAGAAACTTGCGATCTAGATAAAGAATTTAACACCGCAGTTGATTAGTTAATGCGTTTATTTGTAGCACTATAGACCCAACGAACTTCATTCTGCCTTATGATATAATGTCAGTAGAAAATGCTGCAGACTTTGAAAGTGTACTTTTTGAAAACTGGATGGAGCACCTGCAGATGAAATGTTTGCTTTCAAGTTCAATTTCGTAAGTTTCTGCTATGCTTATAATGTAATAATTAAATGATGTGAATACCAAAATGAACTTAGAAGCTAGACATATAACGTTGATGCATTGTGCTCAGTGATCGTCAAAAGTCTTGCAACACTTCAAAGCACTTTAGTGCTTTCTGGAGTATTAAACAACACCCCTTTCCCCATCAAAACTCTGTGTTAGCTTTTCAGGTTCTACTCACAGCAGACAAGTCTTTGTCGTCAATTAAAAGAGAACTAACTCGGTATATAAATACTGCTGTGTTTATCACGGTGGGAGAACACTAGATTTATCGAAGTCCCCACTATGACGGGCACTTTGAATTAAATATTATAATACTTGATATAAGTATATACCAGTTTAAGAGAAGACTACAACGGGAACATTAGGATTTATTTTATATTTCATGTCATGCAATAATAATTGCAAGTAAGTAAAATTAAAATCTATGGGCACCCTCAAAATGAGAGGGGACACCAAAGCGAGCAAGCCATGAATTAAGGGTACGGTCCCAACGGCCCAAAGAGCATGCCTTTGTCAATTCTCTTCGTTGCTTTGCAAGGCATCTGATTGTAGCCAAGTTGATTTTCTCTCAAGTAATTGTAGAGTAACAAATCTTTTATCCTAGCGTTATGTCAAAAGGGGGCAATACTATCCTTCGATTTTGATAGGAGGCTCACTATTATCAAATAAAATGCATTACATTTGAAGGACTCTTATGCTAAGTATGGAAGCTTTTCATCTCGTTCATGATTAGAGTGCTAGTATGTTCTTATCACTTCCTTGGCTAGAGTGTTTAACTTCTTGTAGAACCACAGCACTACACAACAACACTGGAATATGTATAAACACAAGACATGTATACATATTAAATAACAGAGATGACAGCATGTGTGAAAATTAGAATTTTTAATGTATAGAAGGTTTCTCAGGTGGCATAAATCCAATATTAACGTTATTTTACTTTTTAAGCGGTCGAGCACTGCCTTCTTGTAAATGAAATTCTTTCAAACATAGATTTAGACAGTGTTCTACCGACTTTTGGCAGTGAATATAGCTGGTGTATCATAACAGACATTTATCATTTACAAAATGGTGTAATTTCTGCATGGTCACGTACTCCAAACCATAGTGGTATAGAAAAGGAAAGTAATAGGAGGGGGAACAGGTGCAAATTGTCCGACAAAGCCATATGAATTATGTTCATTTTTCATTAATATTCTTACTATAATATGGGACATTACCACTGAACTAAAACATAACATAAGTTATATTAAGGCAGATGATAATCTCTTATGAGGTGTCAATTATTCCGCAATTTAAATATTTTTTATTCTTTTCTTTAAGACAGGCCGGCGCGACTGCTTCAAATCTGTTCTAGCAACTCTTTCCTTTTATCAATGATGGAATCGGGGAATTGGGGAAGCATGCAAAATTCAAAACTCGATAGAAAAGATCATTTCAAAAGTGTTTCATACGCATTCTCATGTTTGAATTTTGCAATACTTGCTGTCCATCAACAGAAGTTGCTTTTCAAGAGGCCCTCCGATAAAACTAGTTAAGTAAGCAATTATGATAATACTAGAATTTAAAAAAATAATTTCAAAAGCCTACTTTTCTTTGGTACTGAATACTTACTAGTTTAAAGGAAAATTGAGGCCTCTTCGCGTCTTTCTTTTATTACAAACATGAGGCTCAAATCATGCAAAAGTTAAGAAATATTTAAGAGACATAGGCAGGTTGAGCTTCAAAAATAAACTTGAAAAGGTGCCTTTGCATTATTAGTATTATTATTATTATTATTATCTTTGGACGAAGGTTCATTGCAATATGCCTAGAAACATCTTTAACTTTAAAGTTAAGTATATCAATAATACTCTTCCTACTAAGAAGAATCTATGCAAATGGTCCCTCTCCCCCACATCTGCATGCTCTTTCTGCTTCCAATCTGAGATTCTTCAACATGTTGTTTCCAGTTGCAAATCCTATCTTCAAGATGGTAGATATACCTGGCGTCATAATTCCGTCCTTTTACATCTTGCGAAAACTCTCTCATCAGTAGTCAATAGCACATTATATGCAGATCTTCCCTTTTTTCCATCTCCTTCTTTGATAACTGGTGATTCTCTTCGTCCAGACCTAGTCTTAGTAAGTAACAGTTCATGCGTTTACCTGCTAGAAGTCACTGTTGGCTTTGAATCAAATATACACATAAATAGTGACCGTAAGGCTACTAAATATCTCCCTCTTATTGCTGACCTCCAAAATTCTTATTCTACTGTGAAACTTATAAATCTCTCCATGAGTGCTCTCGGAATACTTGGAACGTCTTCTGAGTCCTTTCCATCAATGCTCAGAGACTTAAACTTCGATGATACTACCAAACATAAAATCATGTCGAAAACAATTAATATTGCAGTACGATGTACTTATTATATCTTTTGTAGACGAAATAAACCTTGGACTAACCCTAATTTACTGGACTATTGACTATGACTTTACTACCTTAGTATTACAGTTACTATTGCTATTACTTCAATATTTGAGAATTTGAGTTTTTTGTTGTTATAGTAAAAACTTAAGTTGCAGACTTGCCAATTATGCACTGCCATAATATAGTGAGGTGTATGATTGTATACTTAGATTGTATTAATATCATGAGGTTTCAAAAACAAAATTATTAGTATTATTATTATTAGTATTATCTCATAACGCATACTGTCTATATCAGTAGAAATCGTGTCGTGAGGTTTGGTAACAACAAGTCTCCTCAAACCTCAAGAACTTTCCTGAGGATCCTTGCAGAATATAAGATGGCACTCTTCTGCAATTCCACAACCGTTGTATCAATGCCAATGTCTTCCAGCCTCTTTCTTAATAGTTTTGGAGTAGTTCCTAATTCTTAGTCTCTATTCAACTTTTCAAACATCCATCATCACAAACTCATGCCAAACTCCATTCATTACAGTGGGTCGGGGCGTACTCCAGGGTAATTGCCTAAGCTCACTAACTTTTAATCTTTACTTCAACACGTTTATTCACTATATTTCCGACCAGAAATTTAAGCAGTTTGGCTTTACAATCAATTCACTGTACCCAGTTCACCGGTTTCAATTTGCTGACGATGCTGCTGTCATAACTGATCTTGAGAACGAGAACCAGACTTTGCTGAACCATTTCACTAGATGGCGTGCTTGGGCTAATATGAAAATCAGGGTCGATAAGTGTTCTACCTTCGGAATAAAAAAGTCATCTACTTCATCTACGCAATACCTCCCTAGATTAATAATTAATCATGACGTTGTTCCAACTGTTGACATTGGCAAGTCTTTCAAATATCTTGGTACGCATTATAATTACGCTATGGATAATCAAATCCACATGTCTGAAGCTCTTGATCTTCTCCAAGACCTAATGAAGAGAATAGATAGTCTTTCTTGCCATCCAAAGAATAAACTGCTGATATATCATAAATTTGTGCTATCTAAACTGTCCTGGCATCTTACCATTGCTGATCTTAGTAAAACATGGGTAGTCCAAAATCTGGACAGAATTGTTACAAGGTATGTCAGGCAATGGCTTGATCTTCCAATGAGTTCAACTTTAAGTACTCTTATCCTACAGAGCTCAAAGTATGGAATCACTCTTGCTTTACCTTCCAAAAAATTTACTAAATGCCAAACAGTCATTAGAAATGCTCTTAAAACCTCTCCCAATCCTGACATCAATTCTCTGTGGGCAACGACCAGCAAGGGCTCAAATATTCAATATGATCAATACAAGACTACAAAGCAGGTTCTCTCTGCCATCCAAAGGGACCACGAGAATCGCATCAACCATGAATTAACATCTCAAGGTTTCATCATGTCTTCCGTCCTTAAACTCTCCAATCATAAAACTCGTAGTCTACGGTCAACACAACAGAATATGCTAAAAAAATATTTTCAATTTCATGATTAAGTATCTTAATAATACTTTAGCAACTCGCAAGAACCTTTTTAAATGGTCTCTTTCCGATTCCCCATCTTGCTCCTTTTGTCTCCATCCAGAAACACTTCAGCATGTTGTATCGAGTTGCAGGTCTTATCTAGAGGATGGCAGATACACCTGGCGTCACAATTCTGTTTTACTGTTCATTGCTAAATCATTGTCTTCTATACAGCATTGCCTCGTATATGCTGATCTCCCTTTTTTCCCATCACCTTCTCTTATCACTGGTGATTCTCTTCAGCCCGATCTTGCCTTGATTGCTCCAGATAATTCTCTTTATGTCTTAGAAACATAGAAGTTAATAGTAATCGCAAAGCTACTAAGTATAGGTCTCTTTTGCTCGACCTAAAACCACGATATCGTGAGATCAACTTCGGAAATATTTCTATGGGCGCTCTTGGCATTCTTGAGTCTTCATCTGATTTGTTGTTACACATGATGAAAGAGCTAGGCATCGACAATAGTACACAAAAAGTAATCATTAAGAAGATCATGAACATTGCAGTGAGGTGCACGTACTATGTCTTTTGCAGAAGAAACAAGACGCGGACAAACCCCGAACTATTAAACTTTTAATTTTGTCTTGCTTTTCCGTCTTCTTTTTTCAACCTTACTTCTTTCGTCTTTCTTTTCAGTATTTATTCGTTCTGTTATTGTGTGTTACTTTAATATTATTGTTCTATTTTCTTTTTGTATGCAGACATGCCAATTATACATTGCCTGTTAATTAGTGAGATGTATAGTTGTAACTTTTAAATTGTTGATGAATGAAATGAAGTTTTAAAAAACTTATTATTAGTATTATTATAGCTTCGGTATAAACATACAATATGATGCATTCCGAAATACTAAGCAAGTTCTAAAAGCAGCACGCCAGAACCATACTGACAAGCTTCGATCTAACTCAACCTCACAAGGCTTTATCATTACTTTCCTCCTCAATCATTCATTGAAAGCTATAAATTCTCTCTGGTCTTCTGCTCAAAGTAAACTACCTAAAAATATTGTCAACTCTACTGTCACGTATCTTAATAACTCGCAACTCGCAAAAGTCTCACGCTGTGGAATCTCTCACAAACGTCTGACTGCTCCTTTTGTTTCCAGCCAGAGTCTCTTCTCCATGTTGTTGCAGGCTGTAAACCTTATCTCAACGAAGGCCGCTTCACATGGAGGCATGACTCTACGCTTAACTTCCTTGCCTCATCATTGCAATGTTTGAATCATTGTAGTTTTTTAGTTGACCTCCCTCAATATCTTCCCCCTTCTCTTATCACTGGTGATGACCTACATCCTGACATGCTCATCTTCACTTCTTGCAATACTCTGTACATAATTGAACTGAGCGTCAGCTTTGAGACGAACCTTAAGAACAATGCTAATAGAAAATTTACCAAATATCGCTACCTTCTAAATGACCTATCATCGACATACTGTCACGTCAAATTCGTGAGCTTGTCCATAATTTCCCTTGGAACCTTTGGACAATCTTGCGATTCGTTTATTCAGATGTGTAACGATCTAACTATTAACACAGGGCACACTAACTTCATAATTAACTAAATTAACTAGTATAATAATTCCGACAATTTATTACATATTCTGCATGCGCAACAGACTCTGGACTAACCTGGAACTTCTTTCATATTAACAGCTTTCTTCCACCGTCAGCTCGTTCATATATATAGTATATCTCTATTTCTTTTATAAAATTATCTGTAATTAGGCCAACCAAGTACAAATTACCTATTATTAGAGAGATTTGTATTTGTATGTTTGTTTATATATATCAAAGTTAAAATTATTAATTTATTATCTAATGTAGAATGCACTGCCTCAATACGAAGTATGACAGCATTGCAGTAGCAGGAACATAACACAGACAAGATTTTTACTAAAAGACTAAACATAACATTAACTAACAAGAATAAAAGAAGACAGAACAAACAGAAACAAACAGAAGCAATAAAATCTGGGGGCAGCAAGGTCATTAGAGGCTGTTTTCCTTTTGCAATTTTAATGCATCTTTCAGAAATTTGGCTAAGGCATATATTAGTGGCTCGCTCTTATTTCTCATAAGCTGGATAAATTGTAAATTAGCAGGGAGTGAATCTATGATGGGCAATCTGATGAGGGGTGTTCTAAGTTCCTAATACTGTAAATCCTCGAATTAGCCCCCTGGGGGCTTATTTACTTTTGATGCTTTTTGGGTAGGGGCTTATTCGAGGGGGGCGTATTCAAGGGGGGCTTATTCGAGGGGGCTTATTCGAGGGGGCTTATAAAATTATTTGACAAATGTCGTATAAAAAGCTCATTCCCAAAGCTACTTTTCTCCATACTATTACAAGAACAGTCTATATTTAAGCATTAGTCTTTATTGCAGTCTTCATCATCACCTAGGGTGGGGGCTTATTCGAGGGCGGGCTTATTAACAATTTGAAGTTCTAGCATGGGGTTTTATTCGAGAGGGGGCTAATTCGAGGATTTACGGTATGCAGGACACTCTTTGACGAAATGAGTCTCATCTTCTAAATACTTGTTTGAGCACATGTTACATAGTCTTAACATTATTAGGCTGTTAACCAAATACCGAAATTCTTCAATAATTACAGATGACCACCGTCTATCTACGCCAATACCAAACCTTGTCCTTCCTTCTGTTTCCCAACAATGCTGTCTAAGGTGCCGATGTAACCAGACTAAAATAATTCCTATGGTTTGCAAATCCTGTGGACGGGACGGGGAATCAAAAAACAAATTTAAACTTCATTGTCTTTGTTGTTGAATAGAATTTGAAAAACATTTCTTAACTCTTTAATTAGCTGATATCAATATGTGCATTCGACCCTCCGATTCGACAAATAGATTACCTTATTCGCATGTTGAAATGAACATGTTGATCAATGATAAAAGTCTTACAATGCTGGATAGCTTTTTCTTGTTATTGCTTCCATTGACAGCAATGAACTACTAGCAGCACAGCTCAGAACACAAAATGTTAAATGCTTTTAAATTGTGAAATTTGCATCTCATTAGTCGTGATCATATCGATGGAACGGGGATAAAAGAGAAAGGAATTCAGTCCGCTGAGGAATTTATCTCCAGAAATGGCAGCGCTATTACCACCACTGACCTTGTTTTCCTAAGGTCTAAACCTATTAGATTTGGCCTCATTGAAAGTCAATTCACCCATGTGAAGCACATTAATATTTCACTATGAATCTGCTGTAAAAAATAAGAACTTTATCTCGCAAGCTAACTTTATCAAGGCCGTGTTTTGACTGCACTTATGAGTTATTCTATTCCCGCTAATTATGCCCGCTTTAAAGTACAGCTCTAGGATTGTGTTCGAATATGGATGGGTTGATGTGTGTGATTTTCAGAAGAGAATATCTAAGATGGAGGAATGGAAAACAGAAGAAGGAACGAGACGAAACAGAAGCGTATGATTAAAATGCTGCTTTAATACACATTCACAATGGGGAATATTGTTATAATCAAAGTGATCTTACCAGAGAAAGACCTGGCCGTAAAACATCTTTGCCCCTGTGCACCCATTCTTAATTGCTCCCCACCCCAAACTTTGGTACAACAGCTAATATTATATTTCTGTTTATATCATAGAATGATTCTGATTTCACAGGCTTCCTTCGTCTGCTTTATGACTTGGTGGACTTTTTTTATCAGAATGCTCCCGATTTTACTTTTGTTTACATTTTCCCAAACCTGGCCATTTCACCATAGCATGTTTAAAGCTATATTTGCAGCTGCTATTTTACGAGGCGGCTGTCGACCCCGTCTCAAACCGTCTTTATAGCAAGCCGAAATACAGTCGACCTATAGCATATGTTTGAGAGACAGGTACTTCTAAGCAAGTTGTAACAGTGGTGAATTCGCTCAACCCCTAAAAGTTTATATCTCGAGGGAGGATAAAGATCTGTGAAATTCAGCTTGAAATACTCCATCATGCAAGGAGTGCCGTACGAATTCTATGATACAAGCTACGATAAGAACCACTACGCGGCTGGTAGAAAGAGAGTGAAATGTTGGCTGCTAGGTACTGCAGCTATAGACCCGAAAAGCTCATCAATTCCGAAAGCTTTATACTCTGGGAGCCGTTGTTTTGAAGAAGGTACGTATTGATATTCAGCAAAGAAAACATCAACACCAGAATTCTCATTACCTTGTGTTCGCTTGATTCAAGTCCTCAGAGTAATTCATTTTCATGACTGCAGCTTTTATCTTCAGTATAATTGTACATTATATCCCTTAGATTCCAGTTTATAAATAAATAAGGCATTTATATTAAGTAGCAACATACACGAATCGGAGATCGCGCGCCTTATCTAAATATTGATGTTGAATCAACCAACCATCATATTAATATGAAAAGTTGTCTCATTTCTTAACAAGAAGCTCTTCCCACTTGTTGGTTGGAGAAAATCATCTAGCAAAAGTTTAAGCAGATATTCTGTTTTCTTTTTGGAGACAAACACCTCATCGAATGCTATAGTTGATGCATGGCAATATTGTGTATTTTTCAAACCACAGCAACAGCCGGTCGAAGTATGAAACATCGGAGTAATTGTTACTTTCAAGGTTTATAACAAAAGCAATTTTGTGCGCGAAAAGTCCTAACTTCGACTCATCCTACTCCAGCTGAAATGATTTGATTAAGAGAACTTGATTGCTCATCAAATTGGTCGCCATATTGCATGGATGAATGACATCAATGGCGTCGATTGCTCTTATACTTATTTGATAGAAACTTAGGCAAACTATATCTCAACACTTCATTTACATATATAAATATATATATATATATATATATATATATATATATTAATATATCAACAAGCCTCACTAAAATGGGATGTACCCTTTTATGTGAACAGTAGCTGCTATAAATCTGGATATAAGCCTTCGGTTTAACGCTATGTTGATGACTTGTTTACGAACGCTATGTTAAAGGAATTAAGATTCAGTCAAAATGTATGAAATTGCAAGCGCGGAGGCATGCAGCACTTTTACGACAAAACCGTCATAAAACAATTAGTGAGTGTGGTATGTCAGGTTACGTGACGTCATGAAACATTTTGGCTCTAATTGTCTATTGCTTGAACTTCTGAGTTGCAAGAGCATAGTGAATAGTGCTTATGCTGAACAGCAAATGTATTTTAGCTTTCTGAATTTGCTTGTTAGTCCTGTAATGTTTCATTACCGTTTCATTCTTTGCCTTTACTCCAAGGGCTATAAAGAGAGGCCAGTGGATTTGTCTCGCTTAGGAATGTTGCATAAAAAGGACGGGGCACCAACCAGAGTTTGAAAAGCCATTACATAAAGGTTAGGGGGTCGGAATCACAATTTCCTCTTTTACATTTTTTTGAATGAGCCCATAATGCGACGGTTCCATACAATATATAGTAGAATAGATGTATATCTGATACACTTCATTAGACTACAGCACACATTCATTGTGACACTCATCCATATTGCAAGTAAGCATAGTTTAACTCATGAGTCTTGAGAAATACGAAATGTTTTCGACTTACGTCTTCATCAGTTATGCGCTTTACGTTTCTGGAAAGTTATAACAGATGCAGACGCAAGTCGAAAAGCTTCTAAAAGTTTTTTCTTGGGTTCTATATGCATACATACATACATCATATATATAAATATATATATATATATATATATATATATATATATATATATTTATATATATATATATATATATATACATATATATATATATATATAAATATATACATATATATATATATATATAAATATATACATATATATATATATATTTATATATATATATTATATATATATATATATATATATATATATATATATATATATATATATATATGTATATATATGTTTACATATATATATATATATATATTAGGTATACATGTATACTACAGACGTAACGCAAAATTTCGCCATTTATGGCTCAGCAGCGCAGCTTAGTTGAGCGCTAATGTAGTCGAATGCTATAGTGCACCCACCGAGAGTGCTCAAACTACCGAAGAAGTGAGCAAATATATATATATATATATATATATATATATATATATATATATATATATATATATATATATATATATATATATATATATATATATATATATATATATATATATATATATATATATATATATATATATATATATATATATATATATATATATATATATATATATATATATATATATACATATACATATATATATATATATATACTTATATATACATATGTATGTATGCATGTATGGATGTATGTATGTATATATGTATGTATATATCAATATATATGTATGTATTGTGTGTGTGCTCGTTTGTGTCTGTGTTTGTGTAGTATCTGGTAATTAGTCTCACACTCGTGTCTCATCATATATAACTAGTAATTTTGATAGTTTATATATATTATAAGACCCTACTACGCATTGTGCAAAAATTTTCGTACCGTAATTGGACTTATTTCACTTGACAGGACACAACCACAATCGATTAAGTGAATTTAAGTCGTACGCTTCAATTGGGACCGTTAGTGATGTTAGTTTGCTAAATAATTTAAGACTTATAAAATATATATAATTAAAATACACAGTTTGTTGCAATTGAGATGGTTTTTGGGCATGCATTGCAAGTTCCATGTTAATTGATTATACTAACAGGATTTATGTTAGATCTGCTGGAGAATTCAACAGTCATACTTTTGACTTCGCAAACAAGAGAGATAGGGAGAGTTTGTATACCTTGACGATATTTCTGCCCCATTGAATAGGGTTTTGAGATGAACAGAGGAGTTTGGCTTTATTCACTTGACAATATCAGCATGTGCTGTGAATATTTTGCTAGAAGGACGCTGTTCTTTATCACCTAGGAACATCTACTTAGTAAAAAGAAAATCTTCTTAGTGCACAAAATGGAAGAAACTGATCAAGGGAAACTGGTGTGTGGCATAATTCTCGAGGATAAGTTTTGTTCTACACGATATTTTGCTTCACAGAACTTAGGCACCATGGCCTCAGCAAAACCATATTCTCAGGAAGCGATAACTCAGAAAATGCACGAATTAAGAGCAAAGTTTCTCATTATGATTAACAATATTGTCGTTACATCACAACACACGATTTACATGTGAATGATGGGCACTTATTAGAGAGCAGACGTACTATACGCTAAAGTTTAAGTCAAGTAGGAGTTGGCTAATTCCTTTCCAGTGCCCCCTACAAATACTCCTTCACCCGTGTGTGGACTGTGAAAGCACATCCAGACAATACCAGTAGAGGAGAACTGATACTTTAAGCATTGGTGAGGGATTTAAAAAACTTTTGCCCAAATTTCCCAAAAGAAATTCTAGGGCGAAATTCAATAAATTCCTTGAAAAGTTAAGTGTAAGAGGTTCATTATTCTCAGTTCTCTGCTCAGAGTAGTTTCAATCAGTCGCTTTCTAGTTTATAGTCAATTAAGTGCTTCCAACGCATTAACCTCAACATTCCAATACTTCAGTTCCGAATCCTACTCAGGATTGTCTCACTACTTACAAATAATGGGAACGAACACCTCTGTAGCTTCAGTAGCTACTGCCATGGATGTAAGAGGCGACGACTAGTGGACCTGGAGCGCTACAGCAATTTCTTTAGAAGTCATACCTTTCACTGAAAGTAGACTCAGCTCAAAAAGACTGGACACAATCGAAATAGAAACCGTCTTGCGCCTCTTTCACTCTTCTTAATCATTCAGGGAGACAGTTCGTAGTCCCCTACACTTTAGGTTCTCCTACGCTTGTGGCTACGTCTCTGAGGGCTAGAGACATTATATAATCACCTGAGAGTGACGTTCTCCTACGCTTGTGGCTACGTCTCTGAGGGCTAGAAACATTGAACAATCACCTGAGAGTGACCTAGTTGCTCAGATGCTCCTTTGTCTAGTTATGAATTATGTATAGACTATTTAAGCAAAGGACATTTAATTACCAACTGCATTTTGGGCATCCTATGGTTGCCAGCACCTGATAAGATGGAAAAAAGTAAGACTATCTTAGTATGGAGCAATGGAAAAGATGCAGTCCTTTCCATTCTCAAGCTGTTATCTGGATCAGAAGGCATTTAATGGCGTTATGTAGCGGGTCAATTATAAATAGAATCTCTGCATTAACAGTTGCGTGGCTGCTTCACATAGGAGCTCGCTAGGTTCCTAGCATTGATGAGTACAAACTGCAGCTATAAATTTCATATATTTGGTGAGAGATCTGAGACAAGTGCCGTTTAGTTTTGTAAATTTTACAATATCATAGGTTGACACAGCACCTTTACATACGGATCTTTGCACTGCATGTGGAGAAATGGAGGATGAAGTTCATTGTAGTAAAGAGATTGGGAAAGAGAAAAAGTCTTGTTTCAAATCAATATACGATAAATATCTTAACTTTCTTATCCAAGTGAAAAGGTTCATCTGTTTACAGCATAACTTTATTTTTGGTCAGGATGAATGTCAGTTTATAAATAAGCGTCTGAAAAACAAATGGTACAGAATGAAAAGCATAAACCTTTCACAATTTAATGTATAAAATCGCAATCGAGAATTCACTTATGCGTTGAATGGTACTTGTAGAAAAAATCGATCAGGTAGAGTGGCTTTTCCTGTTCTTATTCGATACTAAAGTTCCAAATATCTGCACGAACTTTCACGCTAAGTAGAAAAATTGGAGTGAACACTACTATATCCCCAGTAGCTGCGTCCATAGGTGTATGAGGCTGAGGCTGGTGAGACTGAGGCTTGTGAGGCTGAAGCGTTTGGAAAACATCCTTAGACGAAAAAAGCTTTTGCTGAAAGTAACTACGGCTTAACGAAGTAATTTTTAATCTAGAGGGGGGTCGGTGCTGAACAAACATTTACCAATAGGAACGCTAGAAAAATTGGCAGTTTGCCCATAGGAACTCCAGTAATTTTTGCCTACAGACTACAGAGCTGTGAATCATGAATAAATTGAAACTCTTTGCTATTCGTTATTGGATGTGTTTGCATTGCTAGAAAATGCCCATCTGATAACTGGTGCAGGCACGGCACAGCTAGGGGGCTGGGGGCTGGGGGCTTCAGGTCTCCCTCTCCACTTTTTGCCACCCAATGATTTTCTAGCCTTTATCAAGCAAGTTATTGCTTGCTGCTCCCATTTTTATGTGTGGTCCCCCACTTTATGTTTATAGATAGTGAGATGTAGCACCCCCATATCCACTACCCTAGCTACACTCCCTCCATGTTAATATGAATATTCGTTCCTGGATCAATTTCAAACCAATCTGAATTTATTGCTTGTAATTGGCCAGTAATTATTCTGGATTTGCTCGCCTCCTTCAATGCAAAAACAAGTTTCATTACTTCTCCTTCATCAGCAGTGTGATCTACAATACCTGCAAAAAATCCTTAAGATACTTACAAAAAGATAATAAAAACCATACTGTTCTCAACTTTCCCTTTCATCCTCAATACATGCACCCCATCTCCCTTAGAACACACTGCGTCGTCCACCAGACACTTTAAGTTTATGTCCAAGTAGAATTTTTCTATTTTCGCATGTACTTTTCCCAAAAACAGCATTGTACAGGGGAGAAGGAGTGCGTGAAAGGTCAACACTGAATAAAAATGTGGAAATTGTCCGGAGACTTTTGGCGAATATTATAGGTACTTAAAGCTGCTTTGGTACCCCCAGTGACATAGACATTTGTTTATTACAGCTAATGGCTTTGATGCATCCGTATGCAATGAGGGCATGTCAGATACGTCGCTGGAACCCTTCTCACCTACAAACAAAGGGGAACGCATTGTCATCAACGTCGGAGGCACAAGACATGAGACATTCATAGGCACACTGCACTCCGTACCAGATACAAGGCTCTATTGGATCACAGAGAAGAACACAATGTCCCCAGAATATGACCCAGACCGACAGGAGTACTTTTTCGATAGACACCCTGTATTGTTTTCCTACATTCTTGACTACTATCGAACTGGAAAGTTGCATTGTCCAGCAGATGTGTGTGGGCCTCTGTTTGAAGAAGAGCTTGCCTATTGGGGCATAGACGAGGCTGTCATCGAACCTTGTTGTTGGATGAATTACCAGAAACATCGCGATGCAGAGGTAACTCTCCTCTTTGCCGAATAGAAAGTAATCTATTCGTTCCTACTGTATTCGTTCAATTGATTTAACTTTAATATGATTTGTGCGTATATAATTTCCATCTCCATAGCATGCAAAAATGCAGATGCAACCTCATCAAATAGCAAAGGCAACGCAATACTTTTTGACAAACCAATAGCATATAGAGGTGTAACCACAACAATTTTTTCTACGACACTCATCAGTGCATGAATGTGCGATGTGTGTTGAATAAAAAGGACGACCGAAAGGCGAGTAGGGGTTTATAAACAGATGCAGCCATCATCATTCGATCCACTTACTACATTGTCCACAGGAGAACAAACCGTGGATTAACCCTGATCTTCTTACATACCAAAACAAACCAAAAAGTATAACACATTTTTGATTTGTATAGATTTGCTTTTGTTATTATTCTGGGTTCATTTCTTTCCTGTCTTTTGCTGACTACATATAAAAAGGCGGTAAAATGTACCTTCGCACCTCTCATCGATTACAGGGAGCTAACTCCGTAAATTATACACCATTCAATAGCTCTTCAATAGCTCAACAGGGTGAGGGTTAGGGTTAGGTTAGGGGTTGGGGTCAGGGGTTAGCGTTAGCCATTTCGTGTCCGCCATTATGAATATCGTACATATTTTATTTGTATTCATAATGGCTATATCAAATAACTAACAATAACCCTTACCCTTTATCCTAACTCTTACTCTAACCCTCACCCTAAGGGGTCAATGGGGTAGCATGCGAATGTGCAGATAAAGAGCTATCAAATGGTGTATAATTTATGGGGTTAGTCCCCTTTAATCGATGAGAGGTGCGACAGTACATTAGCGCCAAACAAAAATGTCTGCCAGGTGCAAATTACCTAACAGTAGTAAGATTTGTACGTCTATGAGACCCCATTGACACGATGTCCGATTCAAATGAATCAAGCATGTTTTCATACCGTCCGTTTACACGTAGGCGATTATGAATACCGAATGATGTCAATACGCCTATGAATATGGTACGAAGTGAACACGGACTGTATCGTGTAAACACCTGAATCCGATATAACAGTATTTCAACAGCTCTAATACAATAATATAATAATACCAATACAAATAATGCAATAATAATACAATAAAAGTAATGAAATAGTAATGATAATAATTTTACAATAATGGAAACTTTCATTGGTAAGTTCATTGGTAAGTTCCGATAGCAAGGTTGTTCTTTCTATTATCTCTAATTATCTCATAACTATGAGATTATACTCGATCGTATAGATACGAAATCATATCGGATTCAGTTTTCTACACTAGAAGTCACCAAACTTTTTCTATAGCGGGCTAGATTGCTGAAAAGTTTACATGCGTTGGCCGCATAATTATTTTGCACAATGCTTGCAAGCAAGGACGAAATCTTTGGAAAAAGTGTGGTACCAGAAAGAAGAGATATAATATAAAAAGCTTGAACCAACAAGGAAACAAAATCAACAATTTGAATTGGTGCTCTAAACATCAAGTAACATCGGTGGGCCTGATAAAATGCTGTCGCGGGCCGGGTCTTGCCCGCGGACCGTAATTTGGTGACAGCTGGTCTGCACACTGGTCTGCACAGTGGCTTTCGAAATCATACCTTATTCATACCGTATTCCTCATTGACACCCCGTAAATGGAAGAGAGGAATACAGCATGAAAAATATTCGATTCACTCGAATTCGATATCGTGCAAACGGGGCTAGCAAATGGAGTATACACATGAGAAGTTAAAAATTATTATTATTATTATATGTCCTATATTTGGTAAAACGTTGAGATCTCACGAAGGCTTCCAATGATATATTTGGCACATTTATATCATTGAAAGCTTCGCAAACGGTAAAATAACAAATAAGTGTCATGTGGTGTTGCAATTATCAGTTTTTGTTTTGTTATCATTCTTCAATTGCCTTCTTACACTTCGTCTGCCACGTCATTAAGATCGAATCGAAGTCGACTAAGAAAGCTCTCCACCTCGGGTCAACCTACCTTGGGCATTTACATACATTATGTAAGCAAAAAGATACCCCTCCTAGGAGGGTCACCCTACCTAGATAGTAAGGTGACCCTACCCCTAGGGTGGCCCTACCTGACATGTATTCGCAACGATGAAAAGCAATAGAGGACGGTGACTCTACTGGTAGGGTGACCCTCCTAGGAGGGTTACCCTACCTCCATGTAAACAGGTCCTAAATGCACACACCCTATGAGTCTATAATCTTATTGCTTTTTATTTCATTGATGAAGTTAATTCATTCTTTCATATATTCATTCTTCCTGAGTGAAGTAGTTTCAGAGCAGCGGTGGATAAATTTCATTTCATGCCATTTTATTTTACTTCAGATATTTTAGAGCCTGATTACATGAGGAGGGCTGGTCCTCCTATCCGAGATAAATACTTGTTGCCAAGATTTTGGCATTAATAAGAAACATATTCAGATTTGAGATCGCCGTTACATGTAGACAGGGCCAGCCCTGGTAGCCGAGATTTCGCCTGCTCGAAAGAGGATTGGCTCTGTTATCATGGCCCAGAAACGGGGCGTTTTCGTCATGTAATCGGTTTGATAGGCCTGGAAGGAGGGTTGGCTTTACCAGACCATATAGA